>JAPTHN010000009.1:13244190-13994190 GCA_026936325.1 Platynereis dumerilii
AAAGCGTTAAATGGTGTGTCTTTAGTGCATATCCAAAATACAAAAGTATTCCCTCATCAAACTGTTGAAAAACAGGCTGACCATGAAGTCACAATAAATGCAGTCAGGGTGTATTATTTCAATATAAACATATCAATCTGACCAAGAAATGAATTTATACATTTATACGAGGGGCGTTCAGAAAGTTCGAACCTTTTTTTCATATCGATACTTATTTTCAATCTAGAACTATGAATTTTTGACAGGATAAAATTCAGTATATTTGGAATAGATTTCCAAAATTTTGGAAAATTTGGACATTTCTAAGTCATTCAGTGGTTGCCATGGAAACTGAAAGTTCAGCTTCTTGGGACAGGTAACACTGAAACCAAGAATGCCAAGAAATTGTGACTGTGAGAGACTTCTCTCTGGCACTTATATTAGTGAGATTGGCAATATTTGACACAAGAAATATGGTATTAGCTTCTAAATATGCTTTCAAGCACACCAAATGTGTATATTCTTACACTGAACCCATGTAGGAAAGCACTCCTGAATCCCAGATTTGGCGAGGGAAATTCAGGAAGCAAAGGTGCGTTTCCCTGACTATATAAGGACTTGTGAAAGCATGGATTCACTAGTATGAACAAGAGACCAAAATGGACAGCATTTCCCAACCTAGCTATTCCTGTGACATGTTGCTTTACTAAGTCCTGGTTTTCCCTTATTTTAGTGAATGGGGGCTATAGTTTCAGGCACCGGAGCAGAAGAGGCATTGGATGACCAAAATTCTTTAACAGAACTTTGTTCAGAGGACTTCAAGGAAAATTTCCTTCAATGGGCCAGGTGTATGAATCAATGCTTTTGGTGAGCTTGTGAGTATTTTTTAAGGCTAATATCACATTTCTTGTGTCAAATATTGTCAATCTCACTAATGCAAGTGATAGAGAGAGGTCTCTCACAGCCAAAATTCATTGGTTTTAGTGGTTTCAGTATTATCTGCCCCAAGAAGCTGAACTTTCAGTTTCCATGGCAACCACTGCATGACTTAAAAATGTCCAAATTGTCCAAAATTTTGGAAATCTATTCCAAATATGCTGAATTTTATCCTGTGAAAAATTCATATCCATATGAAAAAAAGCCTCGAACTTTCTGAACGCCCCTCGTAGTCTGCATTCTCTTCTATAGGGTTTTATTTCTACATTTTCTCTATCCAGCTATCGAGAGAAAACCAATGCTCAGAAGGCAACAATCCAGATATTCGCAGAACCTCATAAAAGCACTAATTTTGCCTTACTTGAATTGTCACAACTTTGATTTTTGGTCTCTCCGCAACTGGGTTTGCTGTGCCTGTAAAGTCGGCTGAAAAGAAAGAAGATATCATCATTAGAACTTCATGTTTATTGGAACATATTCAATATGATCAGTGTGGGTTTTCATTGTAGAGGCTATGAGAACATTGCCCTGAATGCAGACCGTCAGTATTGGAGACGGAGTTGTACAACCAGTGGTTTTGTTTGGAGTCGGAGTCTGACACAAAATTTTATTTTTAGGTTGAGTCAAAAGTTGAATTACTGACTAGTGACTATTGACTCCTGAAAAAATTCTATATATTGCTGAACTGTATTGAAAATGTAAAAAATATAAGAACACATTTATTTCTACCATCTAACATCAGCTTCCATAATGTCAATAAGGGGATTCAGGAGGCCCAAGGATTCAAGGTCACGTCCAGGAAGCCAATGGAGTCAGGAATAAGAGTTTGTTCACTGACTCCAAAGCCCTGCATCATATTGGGGTGTTTGAAGACAATGCATATTGCATAATTGACAACATGCTTGCAGTTCTGTTGTAAAATGAATTTTGTGTTGTGTCTATGATGACATTTAAACATCATCTTTGAGATCTTGTCATCAAATAAAGTTTGACAGCAAGAATAACTACAGATTGCCTTGGTGTTATTGCACAAGTCATGAAGCTAAAAATGATTTACTCATTAGCATGCAAGAATGGAACAAACAAACTGAGCACTTTATATGAGGGGCGTTCAGAAAGTTCTAGGTTTTTTTTGCATGGACACTTATTTTCAGTCTAGAACTATGAATTTCTCACAGGATAAAATTCAGCATATTTGGAATGGATTTCCAACAATTTGGACATTTTTAAGTCATTCAGTGATTACCTTGGAAACTGAAAGTTCAGCTTCTTGGGGCAGATAATACTGTTACCACTAAAGCCAAAGAATTTTGGCTGTGAGAGACTTCTCTCTATCACCTGCATTAGTGAGATTGACAATATTTGACACAAGAAATATAATATTAGCCTTAAAAAATACTCACAAGCTCACCAAAGGCATTGATTCATACACCTGACCCATTGAAGTAAATGTTCCTTGAAGTCCTCAAAACAAAGTTCTGTGAAAGAATTTTGGTCATCCAAAGATTTTTCTCTTCCAGTGCCTGAAACTATAGCCCCCATGGACTTAAGTAAGGGAGAACCAGGACTTATGTAAAGCAGCATGTCACAGGAATAGCTAGGATGGATAATGCTGTCCATTTTGGTCTCTTGTTCATACTAGTGAATCATTGCTTTCACAAGTCTTTCTGTTGTCAGGGAAACACAACTTTGCCTCCTGAATTTCCCTCGCCAAATCTGGCATGCAGGAGCGCTTTCCTACATGGGTTCAGTTTAAGAATGCACACATTTAGTGTGCTTGAAAGCATATTTAGAAGCTAATACCAAGTTTCTTGTGTCAAATATTGTCAATCTCACTAATACATGGGAAGAGAGAAGTCTCTCACAGTCACAATTTTTTGGCATTCTTGGTTTTAGTGTTACCTACCCCAAGACACCAAAATTTCAGTTTCCATGGCAACCACAGAATGACTTAAAAATGCCCAAATTGTCCAAAATTTAAGAAATCCATTCCAGATATGCTGAATTTCATCCTGTGAAAAATTCATGGTTCCAGATTGAAAATAAGTATCCGTATGAAAAAAAGCCTTGAACTTTCTGAACGCCCCTCGTAATTATTCTTAGCTGAGTATGAGATACAGCGTAACACCAGGTGCAGAGATTCAGTTAGTTCTTTTTTTATTGATGTACCAATGTTCCAAAGCCTTTGTCCATTTATCATCACCAGGCCTTCATAGTATCGCATTTGAATATAGGTAAATGGCCTAGTGTAGAAGCTTTCTTGCAGTATTCCACCATTGTGTGTCCTTTTTTTCCTCAAGTATTTGTTTATCTCTGTCTGTCCATTTCCCAAATATAAACAACACCTTGTTTACTTTTTCAACTATAAATATTTTCTGTAAACACACTTGCACAGTGTAACTTACTTGAACTTTAAATGTCTTTTGCAGTTGCTTGCAGAAAATCGTGAATTTGTTGTTTTAACACTGATGGATAGGTTGAAGGGCTCTTCACAAAGTTCTGTAAGTGTAGATTACTATAAAACATTTCTTCTTCTACAAAACCTTCTTTTTTTGTAGTAACCTAGTTCCCATGTATCCTCTGATTTATATTTTCTGCACCTGATGTGTTACATAGAACTTGGTACATTTGGCTCTGGTTAGCGAATTTGTCTTGTGCATTTTTCTATGCATGGTGTCTATCCTATACCTTTTTTAACTGATTTGTGTTGTAAATTATTGAAAAACCAAGGTTAAACTGTACGATCATAACAGACTAATCCTCGGTTGTTCATATGCCACTCTCCGTGGCTGACTTTAGAAATTGAGTTGCTGATATAAGTTCAAACTAAATTATTTGCAGTAATTATTTCACATATGAGCATATCATTCATTTAAACCATGAAATGGCAAAATATTGAAAATGGAGCCATGTTGTTAATGCACAAACTCTTGCTGGGGGGTACTGAATTTAATGATTCCATCAGCTCTTGTGTACTGGACAAATATTGATTAAAAACACAGAAAGCATTCATCTTTGGTGGGAATTTAACTCATATAATTACCCGCTTTAAGCCCGAGCATTTTGCATCAGTATGAAAACCAACTAATGCCTGGGGGGTTTAAACAAAGTTTACTCAATAAAAATCGAAACTGCTATAATCACAAACATTGAAAAAGTTGCCCCCAGCACCATGACATCCTTTATGAGTCTATAGGTGAACAGGGAGAATAGGGACATTAGTTGATTTCATGGTAAAATCAATAATATTGATAATACCAATGTTAACAAAAGTAATGGATGATTCAAATTGTGTTTCCTATTGAGCTGCATGTAGTAGTATTTCCACAATTGCTGTCATAGGCGTATGGCGTGTGCGATTTTTGGGAGGGCGAGCGACATTTGCCCGAATTTCAAGATCTAGTTTTAGTGCCATTTCAAATGAAATATTGGCTAGAAATCATTAATTTTCAATAGTGTTTATTTAATCATCTGCCCAAATTTTTCAGCCTTTTTGCCCAAATCTTACTGTTTCCCAAACTTTTGGGGGGACAACCGCCCCTCCCTACCCCCCCCCCCCTCCAGTACGCCTATGATTGCTGTTGTAGTATTGACTAGCAAGAAATATTAAGAGTACATGTACACGAATGGTTGTCTTCAATGCACTTCCTTTCGCCAGACTTAAATGATCGGTAGGCCTACCGTCTTATATCTTTCTATGACAGCTCGTTAAGACTATAAAAACTGTAATCTTAATTTTCTAGTGTGTCATTTCAATAAAAATCTTGGTTTTAAAAGCTTAATTTGTTTTTCACCAGCAGAATATCTCTTGTGTGGGTTGATCAGAAAAGCTAAAAATTAATTTGGTCTGACCCTTAGCTCATAAAATGGATGGTTGCAGGATGGCTCTATGGTTGTTGTGAGACTAATTTGGTGACCTGCTCAAATGAAGAGACGAGTTCTAAATATGTTAAAACAAATATGCAGCATTGTCATGTTTTTGAAGGACAACATAGATCCACTTTAACCCTCTGCATTAATATGGAACTCAGAATCTTTTCACCAATCCTCACCCACTTGGAATGGATAGCGTAGCCGACAAGGACAACCTATACCAGTCATTGACAGATTGTAGGTAGAGGAGTATAGAATGGGAGTTAATGTATCTTAAATATGTTTACTTGTCACAAGGAGACATATTTTTGATGGACAGTATAAATCTACCATGATCCAAAAGATCCGAAGAGACTAGTTTCTCCAGAATGAATTAACACTGAATCAGCTGGGGATTTTGGGGATTGAATATTTACAGGTCTTTGCATAGATACAACTTTCCCATTTAGATGGAAACTCCCAGCTATGCATGTGTATGGATGTATAGTCTATAAGGAGCTTACTGGATAGAGCTGGGTTTCTGCATGAAAATAGGAATCCAATCATAGTCAATATTACCAGGGGCAGAATAATAGAGAGATGGAAAGAAAGAGAAAGATATGTAGACGGCTAGATAGGAAGGAAGGTACATATTATGTTAATGTGAAAGAAAGAAAGAAAGAAGGGAGACAAGAAGAAGGGAGGCAAGAAGAAGGAAGGCAGAAAGAAGGAAGGCAGGATGATGGAAAGCAGAAAGGTATTAGATGGGTTGCAAGGTTGTTCAAGAGTTACCGCAAAATAGATAAATCAATGATCTAGAGACAGACAAATCGACAGACAAATCGAAAGACAAATCTACAGACAAATTGACAAACAGACTGATGAATATATTATTAGATATTATGGCTTGTAGAATTTCGAATCCGTCGTGAGTATCTGACAGAAACATCGATTCCTATGGGAAACTGCATAGCGTATGCATTATTCAGACCTTAGCTGCAGTCTGTGGACAGAAAGACAGTCTTATTTTTTATTTTCCATCCTGTGACACTATCAAATCAGTTTATTTTCCATCCTGTGACACTATCGAATCAGTTTATTTTTCATGCTGTGACACTATCAAATCAGTTATATTGACATTACCATCCAATACTCATTTAAAGTGAAAAAAAATTCAAGAAATTTTTCTTGTACATCATTTACAATATTTAGCTAAAGCAAATTAAACGACATTAGATGGTGATAGCCCAATACCACATTTCAGTTCACACATTTTTCTTGCTTTTAAAAACTATCAAAGCAATTAGATTTCAACCGCTAAATCTGATTAAACTGGGGGTAGACATGGAATTCTGCTCAGCAGACAATACTTCATTAACACAATGGGGAAAACTGAGAATTTGTGGAAATTAGAAAACTTTCACAATTCCCAATAGTTCTGCTGATAAGCACGCAAATTTGCAATAAGATATCACAGTTTAGAAATTGTGAATGTTAAGATTTAAACAAAAGGCTGTAAAGTTATTTCAAGTACAATGTTGATGTAATGAAATTGGAGATGTTTTCCATGATATATTTTTAAAAGCTCAAAATAGGGAGAAAAGTCAACTTTATCTTTCATGATTTGTCTTGGGTATTCCAATAGGGTGATAAAGAACCTTGATTATTTTGTATGGATATATATTTGAATACTTATTTGAGCTGAATGGCTACAGTCCATGCCTGATTTCATACCCTACATAGTGAACCAAAGGAATATCACTGGACTTTAAAGAGCAAAATCTCAAAGGGACTTCATCCGTATGAGCATTTATTCAGTTGGCTTTCCCTTGCACCAGTGTCTGTGCTGAGCAGGTAAAAGATCCATCGCATGCAATGACATGTTTAGGACTCCCATGCACTCTCTCTCCTATCTCACCAATCAACCCTCATGGGTGACTAGAACTTGGTCTTATAGAGCAACGCTTACCATGTCTATCTTTGTTCATCTGTGTCTATCTATCATGTCTATCTATCATATCTATCTATCTATTTATCTATCTATCTATCTATCTATCTCTCTATCTATCTATCTATCTATCTATCTATCTATCTATCTATCTATCTATCTATCTATCTATCTATCTATCTATCTATCTATCTATCTATCTATCTATCTATCTGTCTATCTATCTATCTTTGAATATATAGTGGCTATGCAGTTATCTATCCATCAGTCTGTTCTTGTCCATCTTTAATTTTCCCCATCTGTCTGTCTTTCATTCCCTGTTCCTTCCTTCCTGTCATCCTTTCATTCAACATCCTCCCTTCCCCACCCTCTTTTATCCGACCCACAGTTGTCACCAGCTATCATGGAGACGTTTTCTTTCTCTGTAAACCTTACTTTTCTTACTTTCTTGCTTTCTCTCTTCTTTTCTATTACTTTTTCTTTCTAACAATTTCCTCACACAAGTGTGTTATGTCAACAGTAGCAAAAACCAAAACTGGCTCAAAACAGTACAGGTTGCCAACAAAAGTTAAGTAAATATTTTCATTTGTAAGGTTTTCTTGAGATTTATATGGTTTTTGTTACCATTTTCTTATATTTTCCTTCTTTTTATGATATATTTATCCATCTTCACAAACCTGTGCAAACAGTCTGATATACACTGTATAGCTATAGCTGCAGAATTATTGTCAATAACTGTGAAGAAAGAACTATCTAGGGGAAAATAATAGCAAAGAATATAGCACTTCCTAAAATATGACACCAGTATATCCTATTATACTGTAAGGCTGTATGTTGCTTACCGTATCGTTTTTATCGTTATATCATTTTAGATATTCATTCACTTTTTTTTTAGGTGTACCTTTTCGTTCCATTGAAGACGCAACAACCTTTAAATAGAATTTAATGTTTTGAGACTTAGTTGTCATGCGCACATTTTTTAATAATTTCTGGTCTAAAATAAGACAAGCATATACATTGTATACCGATTGGCCACTGTATGATTGTTTTTGTAAAATGGATCTAAAAGATGAGACAAGGAAAACATACATTCTGGAATGTGGATCCAGGGTTGGGTGTCTTATTTCTTATCAACCTCACAGATAACCCAATACCTGTGTAAAGGGTAACTTTCCTCTTTTGCCCTACTATACCAGGGACTGGCGCATCTACGAAATCAACATTGATAAGGCAAATTGTTTTTCTTTGACAGGTGGGTGTACTATACAGTTCTCAGTGTTGTCTTATTTGAATCCCTTTTGGACAGACCTTATTTTGTGGTATTTTCTACAAAAAAAAACAGACAAATAAATTTAAACTTTTAACATAATTATACAGGCAAAGTTATGATCTGACCGTTTTACTGCCATGGAAGACCAATTTGTTGATATTGTGACCTGAAATTACCAAGTAAGGTATTTATCCATCCTCAATAATTATTTTCAACTGTCTTTTAGTGGGTGTAGCTAGTAAAGACACTTCAATCATTTACAGATACCTCATCAGCTCAACCCCCCACCAATTAAACTTATAGAGAACACAATACATACAACACAGCATATAAATTGAGTGCAGGAGATATGTGCTTCAATATGGTAGACTGTTTTAGAATTAATGATTGTAATGTCTGTGGTAGTAGTTGTTTTTCCTATGGCGTCATGTGATAAAATAATACATGCAAGGAATAGTATATTCCCTACCATTTCGCCTTTCTCACATCTAAATTGTGTTGCTCTCATTGTGCATCAGATATTTTGTCAGACGATATATCCCTTTATTGAGATGCCATTGAAAAGACAAGTGCTTCAAACACATCTTTGCAGCGAGATGATAACGGATAGACCACCCAAGTTAATAACATTTTTTAAAAGCTGAAGCAACAATAGTAGGATATTGCTGATGGCTTACTCGAAAAATATCTAGTATATTAAGTTAAGATGTGAAAAATATTAGAAATACGGCATGGAAAGCGTTGACTGGATTTCTTGTCTGGTCTTTCATTTGATTCATTTGATTTCACATAAAATTACTGCTCAAATCTAATCAATGTTTTCCATCCATTTCAATTTCCTGTTGTAATACTGGTGACAGCGCTCTAGCTTGTAAAATAATTCAGCATGAAGTCTGCATGTTCAATCCACTGAGAAGAATACACTCTAATTTGATCTTCCAACTTTACTGTCCTTTGATGCAATTAGAAATGACCAACATTCAAGAAAATAAAACAGAATATTTTTCTATAATTTAATTGATTCCTATACATCATCATAATCATACAATGTATCAACACATTAATTTCACTGTACATATTCAGCGCACTTATAACAGTACTATTTCAACACAACCTCGGGGAAATGATTATTTTTCAAGTTAAATTTGTAATTATTTATTTCACATTTTCAAATAAAGTTCGACAGTTATGAACCCCCTCAATCTAAGTTCTAGCTGAACAGAAACCAATTTATATTCACGTAATTCCATGCAAAAAAATATACATAATGCACTAAAAAATATACATAATGCACTATTACATATAGCAGACGTGGTTATCTATGACAATATTGCCTACAGCATCTTGTTAGGTAAAACTTTCAAATAACTTAAGATTCATTCAGAGATTTATTAAAAGTAAGAACTCATTGAAGATTAATTAATTATAAAATTACTTTCATCAACTACAGGGTGGGGGTTAGAGGCCCCAGGAATAAAACTCTCAGTTCAACTGGAAACACCATCAGACATGCAAGTTTTGGGTCTGCACGATTTATGTAAGAACAGTAGAGCATAAGATATATACTTTTGTCAGAGGCATCATCACCCACTTATTCAATATCTAAATTTGTTTGATTCAAAACGTCACAATTGTACTGTGTACAATATAAACACATCAGCTGACAACTAATTTCCTTTAGTAACTATATAATCTAGACACATAGTATGTTCATCATCACATTCTTTAGTACAGAGTAACAATATAAATGTCTAATCATAACAACAGCATTCTTTCAAAACTTGTCAGGTTTTTTCACCTACAGCATCAAAGAATGTTTAACTGCAGGCATTCAACATCGGTTTTTAGGTATATAGAATGAGAATATTGTTAGTAGAGATTTAAATGTTCATAATATTGTACCTCCAGTATCATAATTTGTCAGTTGAAAAGTCGGTATTCAGCTTAATATTGGCTGTAACAGTCAAGAAATTTCTCCAACAGAATGTGTCATTTTTTCCTAGAAATATGCATGCAACTAGAAAATAGGGAACTAACAATATTCTCCCTATAGAATTTCATAACTATTGGACTCATAACATTCATTGCAATAATCATAACAGTAATATTCAACAACTTATAGACTATATACAATCTGCACCATAAAATCAAAATATATATATCTAGAAAGACAGTAACTGAGCTATGGTTTATACTGCCTATGTATCACAGTCAGAATAGTTTTTCAATATTTCAAATACAGGGTATAATCAAACAGAGTTAAGTCACAAATATCATGTGTCATTTATGCAGAAAATTATTGCAAGTAATGACAAGAGAAAAGGGTATGCAATATTCTTAAGAGTAGATTGAGAGCCACTGCTTTCAGACGACTGTGTAAAATCTCGTCGACTATGAGGCTCTTGAGTATACTGGCCGATGACATTGTCATCAAAGTCATCATAGTCACTTCCAACATAATATTCTTTAAAGTTGTTATTGTTGTAATAATATCTATCCTCGTTAGTGTCTTCAAAACCTTCTTCACTGTTCTGGTTTTGGTTGTTATTATTATCGACGTGCGGTTGTTTCTCGCTGTTAACAACATAATAACGAACACTTCCATCTTGGTTGTATACTAGCACACTAGATGTCACCGCTGTGAACCACTGAGGCCACGTCATGCCATCTGGGGCATAAGTGTTCGTTTCCGGGGGCGGCGGAGGTACCCAATGAACAGCAATATCGTCGTAAAAGCTAGTAGATGGCCGTATCGTAGTTGATGATGGAGTAGTTGTCGGTGAAGTAGTTGTGGTTGCGATGGTCGTACTAGGAGTTGTTGTGGACTCTGTGGTAGTGGAAGTAGTAGTTGTGGTAGGGATTGTAGTAGATGTAGTAGAAGGCATAACTGTAGTTGTAGTGCGGTCACGCTTACGGTTGCGTTTGTGACCACGATCCCGGTTGCGGTTCTTGTGCCTTTTTCTGTGTTCTGTAGTTGTTACAATCACTGGGTCAGGCGTGACCGGAGGTGACCATGGTAGGGTATTCTTTAACCTTTCTTTTATGTATGCATCATCATCTTCATCATTTTCATCATAATCACCGAAAATGGATAAATCAGGACCACCATAAGTCGGCATAGTCGTATGATTACTTGTATCTCCATAGATATCTGTGACTCCCATACATTCCTCATTATTCCACCACTTGTGAAACAGATTTTGCAGTTCTCCTTGCTGTTGCAATAACAACAAAGCATCATCAATCTTCCTTGTCAACTCATTGCCTTTCTTAAGACCAAACATGTAATTTGTAATTGATAGGAACTGATCCAAGGACATCAAATCGCAGGGTCTCCTTGCGGCGAGGAATGAACTTTCCGTTGATTGTAGAATCAAAGCAAAAGTCCCTTGACGAACTCTGTGCAGTGCATCATGAAGACTCCTTATTATACACTCATCCTTGTCAGCGTAAATCCGATCCCAAATCTGAGATAAAATTCCTCCATTGGCATTCTGCAAATCACGATGGGAGCGACTTCCTTTGATAACTCCGAATTTGACCTGAAATGTGAGAAAATATAATGCTCTGATTGAGGTATGAATCAAATTGTTATGTGAACATGAAGGCAAGAGGCATTGAATCTTGCGTGCTGAAGGACATATTCATGTGTCACTTATGGTCATGAATTATTGTTGATGAGGAAGGCTACAGTAAAAAATTTTTCATAATCTTATTGAATATGTGTGCAAAAATATGTTTCGCTTGAGCAAACTTGCAGTGTGATTATTATGTAATGCATTACAGAGATCATAACATAAGCATTTAAGGGGACATTCTTTGTAGCCACCTTAGTTCCCTTATCCTGAAAAGCTTCATTAAGACAGCAGGAAATTTAATTGCAATTAGCAAAGGGTCTCAACATCAATGAAATCAAACATATGGAGTTTGAATGGGTATTGACTTAATGTAAATTGAATGCTATTTTAAACGGAAGTCAAAAGCTGTGAAAGGGTAAACTAGTGGCTGATTCTTCCTTCCTGCTGGGGTACTACTACTTCATTTTGGGTTGTACTGTATAATTAACACAAATGACCAGACTTAGCTATGCTTTACCCTTGTCTGATTGAGCAGATCCTCCATAAACATAACTGGTATTTCTTCCCCTGGTCTTGGAACTCTTATTAAGATAGCCATTGTTGAATGAAGAAATGGTTTGGTGAAGGACATTACTTTACGTTCTCTCTTCCGTGGGACAAATGGCGCTGCTGCAAAGTCAGCTTCCTGAAGAGGTAAATTAATATTCATGATACATTGTATGTGTCATTTCAGCTTCAATGATCTTGCCATGTGGATTTTTCTGTAACACAATTTGTTTGTATTATAGTCATTATTATACAAATACGGCATGACATGAGTGCAATATGAAAATTTATTTGCACGAGGAAATTCATATTGAACGAGGGCGCAGCCCGAGTTCAATATGAATTTACGAGTGCAAATAAATTTTCATATTGCACGATAATAAGTGCCGTATTTGTTTTATTACATGACCACTATGCTTCCAATATAATGTTCCATTCCGAAAAAAAAAAATTTTCGGAAATTTTTTTTTTTTTCAGTCAAAAAAAAAAAATGAAAAAAAAAATTTTTTTTTATTTATAAAAACTCATATTGCACTCTAACCATGCAATATAAAAAAATTTGAAAAAAAAAAAAAATTGTAAAAAAATTTTTTTTCAAAAAAAATCTCATATTGCACCCGAACCATGCAATATGAGTTTTTATGATGTTGTCATGTGACTGATTTAGGCCAATCAGCATCGCTCTAGCATAGTGGTCATGTAATAACAGTCAATAATGGGCATGTAATGGATGAAATAAATTACAGACAGATAAAATTAATATAATATTGATTGCAATTTACATAGGTAGAGTGTTCAATGTTCATTGGGTAAGACTTTTGAGAGTTGACACACTCCGAGCTTTTACTCTCTGCCACTGGCGATTTCAGTACCTTGAAAAATTGAAAACTGCAATTAAAAATGACAGGAGTTTTGATTTAGCATTCAACTGGAAGATAAATTAGTTAATCGTCAAGATGACTGGTAGGCTGCGTAATGCAGTTGGTTACTCAACAAAAACCTTTTTTGGAATGTTACAATAAGAGTACAAATCACTCTTTTCATTTAGATCAATGAAATCTCAAAATACGTAACTTCTACTCTGTGGATAACATAGTAATTGCGCATAATTAAATGCGCCACTTACTCCTCTGAGCAACTCCCCGATCATGCCGTCCCAGGCTGTTCCTCTCGTTCTTCTTCCAATACCTTTTCCATCTCTAACAAGATGCAACTCAAACGTAAATGGTACAATCCGTGCAATATGTCCAACCAGGTCAATTATATAACCTTCTAAGCCTTTTGGGCCTTGCATAACATAAGGCGATTTCTGAAATGGAGTTTGGAAAATGTATTTACTAAATGCTTATGAATATACCTGGCACATTTTATAATAACTAAAAATCTTATTTTTTAAAATACTCAAGATTTCCGTGAATACTCAATTTAAACATTTGATTAATTGTCAAAGGTGCAAAAAAAATTTTTATTACATAGTCCTTATTAGCCAACTTTAATTATTCCTACTGCAACAACTCACAATCATGGTAGTTATCCTGATGCTAGTGCTGCCATCTGTGGCTTTCCGATCAGTAGTTGACAGAACACCCCTTGTGGATAAAGCGTTGAACGACCTTGAGACCCTGTGCAAGCAAATGTCCACCACCGACTTTTAATCCTCTGTATCCTTATTACATCTTGTTTTAGACTCAACAAAGCAGCATTTATTTTGGCCACTAATTCCGGACTCTTTTTCATAGCAATTGAGTAGTAAGATCCAGTGCGGTATGATCCAGATGACATTAAATCACACGGTTCCAACTCTGTGTAATATTCCGCTTTCTGTTTATCCATAATAAGTACAAAATTTTCCCTTCGTACTCGTTCTAAACCATCGTAAATATTCTCGGCAATAGAAGACTGAGGTCGTTGGCGTATCTTGTTCCATATTGTGGATAATAGGGGATCCTCTGATTGCTCCATTAATATAGCAGTTTCACTGTCTCTGAAACAATAAACATCATAGTTGAGAGCGAATAAAAGAAATCTTGTTCCATGATAACAGACACTACATGTTCTCTTAAAAATCTATGTCATATAAGTATTGATTATATGCTGAATGTAAATCAAAATCCAATGGCCTATCAATAATGTTAATTTGTGTCATGGTGCAAATGAAGTGTGTGTTGACTGTGAGGCGTAGCATCTTACTTTTTAGTTTTTAAATCTAATTTCGACAAATCTCTCAAAACATACCTGATGACTCCAAATTCGATAAAATCCTTATTAACAATCTCATTCACTGAACTGACAATTGGCTGATGACCAGGTGCAGGCTTCACAACAACAACGGAGAGAAATATTTCATCAATGTTGTCGCTGAATGAAAACTGTTGTTTCCTTTCATCTGTTGCTATGAGGGGACTAAGTGCAATTTCAGCTGACTGAAAAGAGAAGGAATGTCTACACATAACCAAAGATAGCATCCATTCAATTCCAACATCTTTTTCAAAACGTTACTCTGCTTAGTGTTAAGTTGATAAGATCTTTAAACACGAGTCTATCAAACACATTTCTCACACAGTAACATTTGTATGCCTGTCTTTCAGTATTAAAATACAATATTATTTACCTAAATATGACAATATTGGATCTAAATACAGATCTAGCTATACTTATAATAAATTATTTGGTTCATTGGGGGTTTTGCCCATGTATATACATATAAAAAAGAAATAAAACCAACAAAAATTCATTTCTGTTTCAAACTAAAGACTACAGGGTGCATTTATTATATAAAATTGATCACTATCTCATAGCATACCCCTATTTGGAGGTCTCCAAGCATCCCATCATAAAAGCCATTGCTATCTTTGAGACCTACTCGCCCAGAAGCTGATGCCAACTGGAGTTGAAAATCAAACTTTCCTTCATGGGCCATTTCTGTAAAAAGGTCGACATAGTATCCTTCATACAGTTCATTGCCTACGACCCCTGGCTGCCACTTAAGGCGGATGTATGGGTTTTTCTGAAACAGAAAAAAGCAAAAGTGTTAAATGGTGTGTCTTTAGTGCATATCTAAAATACAAAAGTATTCCTTCATCAAACTGTTGAAAAACAGGCTGACCATGAAGTCACAGTAAATGCGGTCAGGATGTATTATTTCAATATAAACATATCAATCTGACCAAGAAATGAATTTATACATTTATGGTCTGCATTCTCTTTTATAGGGTTTTATTTCTACATTTTCTCTATCAAGCTATCGAGAGCAAACCAATGCTCAGAAGGCAACAATCCAGATATTCGCAGAAACTCATGAAGCTTGTTTGCTTGGAGATCTTTTCTCCTTTGTTGTTATAGGGCCATATCTATAGAGTGAGTTGTTTTTACTGTTGTCGCTATTGATATGATGGAAGCAGCCCACAGACAATTTATCAGTGAGTGAACTTCTTCATATCAGAAAGGCCTACTGCAATGCAATCTTTTTTATAGCGATGTGATTCATTTTTGATTGTATTACCCTACATAAGCGAAATTACATATAAGCAACCTTCAGTATACACATACATATATATATATCTCCTTTCTTTTGGATTATCTCAAGGGGCAAAACTTTGCTATGCTAAAGATGATTCTCTGAGTGTAAGGCTGTAATATCGGCAACTTCAATAATAACATCAAATACAACATTATTACAATTTGAATGTTTGAAAGATTCCACAAGGAATTTGATGTAATCAAGTCAGAGAAATGATTATCCTTTCAAGCTGTCTGCTTATCGGTTATTTTCCTTCAAACCTAATCTATCCTCTTCTATTGTATGCTTGTTGCTTGGTTACATGTTATTATCAAAATAGCACTAATTTTGCCTTACTTGAATTGTCACAACTTTGATTTTTGGTCTCTCCGCAACTGGGTTGGCTGTGCCTGTGAAGTCGGCTGAAAAGAAAAAAGATATTATCATTAGAATTACATGTTTATTGGGGTGGGTTTTCATTGTAGAGGCTATGAGAATATTGTCATGAACGCAGAATTTCAGTATTGGAGACGGAGTTGTAGAACTAGAGGTTTTGGGTGGAGTCGGAGTCTGACACAAATTTTTATTTTCAGGTTGAGTCAAAAGTTGAATTACTGACTAGTGACTAATGACTCCTGAAAAAATTCTAAAAATTGCTGAACTGTATTTAAAATGTAAAAAATATAAGAACACATTTATTTCTACCATCTAACATCAGCTTCCATAATGTCAATAAGGGGATTCAGGAGGCCCAAGGATTCAAGGTCACATCCAGGAAGCCAATGGAGTCAGGAATAAGAGTTTGTTCACTGACTCCAAAGCCCTGCATCATATTGGGGTGTTTGAAGACAATGCATAATTGACAACATGCTTGCAGCTCTGTTGTAAAATGAATTTTGTGTTGTGTCTATGATGACATTTAAACATCATCTTTGAGATCATGACATCAAATAAAGTTTGACAGCAAGAATAACTATAGATTGCCTTAATGTAATTGCACAAGTAATGAGGCCAAAAATGATTTATTCATTTGCAAGAAATGAACAAACGAACTGAGCGCTTTATGATTGTTCTTAGCTGAGTATGACATTTGAGATACAACGTAACAGCAAGATGCAGAGATTCAGTGAGTTCCTTTTTATTGATGTACCAATGTTCCAAAGCCTTTGTCCATTTATCATAACCTAGCCTTAATAGTATCGGAGTCGGCATTTGAATATAGGTAAATGGCCTAGTGTAGAACATTTTTCAAGGTCCTAGTGGAAGCTTTCTTGCAGTATTCCACCATTGTGTGTTCTTTTTTTCCTCAAGTATTTGTTTACCTCTGTCTGTCCATTTCCCAAATATAAACAACACCTTGTTTACTTTTTCAACTATAAATATTTTCTGTAAACACACTTGCACAGTGTAACTTACTTGAACTTTAAATGTCTTTTGCAGTTGCTTGCAGAAAATTGTGAATTTGTTGTTTTAACACTGATGGATAGGTTGAAGGGCTCTTCACAACTGCAAGTGTAGATTTCTATAAAACATTTCTTCTTCTACAAAACCTTCTTTTCTTTGTAGTAACCTAGTTCCCATGTAACCTCTGATTTATATTTTCTGCACCTGATGTGTTACAAAGAACTTGGTACATTTGGCTCTGGTTAGCGAATTTGTCTTGTGTATTTTTCTATGAATGGTGTCTATCCTATACCTTTTTTAACTGATTCGTGTTGTAAATTATTGAAAAACCTAGGTTAAACTGTACGATCATAATAGACTAATTCTCGGTTGTTCATATGCCACTCTCCGCGGCTGACTTTAGAAATTGAAGTTGCTGATATAAGTTCAAACTGAATTATTTGTGGTAATTATTTCACATATGAGCATATCATTGATTTCAAACCATGAAATGGCAAAATATTGAAAATGGAGCCATGAAGTTAATGCACAAACTCTTGCTGGGGGGTACTGAATTTAATGATTCCATCAGCTCTTGTGTACTGGGCAAATATTGATTAAAAACACAGAAAGCATTCATCTTTGGTGGGAATTTAACTCATATAATTACCCGCTTTAAGCCCAAGCATTTTGCATCAGTATGAAAACCAAGTAAAGCCTGGGGGGTTTAAACAAAGTTTACTCAATAAAAATCGAAACTGCTATAATCACAAACATTGAAAAAGTTGCCCCCAGCACCATGACATCCTTTATGAGTCTATAGGTGAAAGGGAGAATAGGGACATTAGTTGATTCCATGGCAAATCAATAATATTGATAATACCAATGTTAAGGCCGTATTTAGTTAACAAAAGTAATGGATGATTCGAATTGTATTTCCTATTGAGCTGCATGTAGTAGTATTTCCACAATTGCTGTTGTAGTATTGACTAGCAAGAAATATTAAGAGTACATGTATATATACGAATGGTTGTCTTCAATGCCCATCTTTTCGCCAGACTCAAATGATCAGTGTGGTCTCGCATCTCCCCGAGCACTTTCAACGACTACTCGTTGAACCAAAAAAAAGCTATAATCTTAATTTTCTAGTGTGCCATTCCAATAAAAATCATAGGTAAGCTTAATTTGTTTTTCATGAGCAGAATATCTCTTGTGTAGGTTGATCAGAAAGCTAAAAATTAATTTTGTATGACCCTTAGCTCATAAAATGGATGGTTGCAGGATGGCTCTGTGGTTGTTGTGAGGCTAATTTGGTGACCTGCTCAAATGAAGAGATGAGTTCTAAATATGTTAAAACAAATATGCAGCATTGTCATGTTTTTGAAGGACAACATGGATCCACTTTAACCCTCGCAAATAATATAGAACTTAGAATCTTTTCACCAATCCTCACCCACTTGGAATGGATAGCGTATTAGCGTAGCCCACAAGGACAACTTATACCACTCATTGACAGATAGTAGGTAGAGAAGTATAGAATGGGAGATAATGAGTCTTAAATATGTTTAACATTACCCCAGGATATTTACTTGCCACAACACAGTGCTCCTGAATTAATTTCAAGTTTTAAAAAATTCAACAAGTAAACCGAAAGCGCATGCTTATAGAGCAGGGTTAGGAGCACATTTTAAGACAAAAACCGAAAAATTCTGTTGGGAAAATATTGAATTACTAGAATTTACCCGTGATAACGATGTCATCTTTACACACATCCATTGACCCATTGCAGTGTGTTTTCTGTGAAGCATTTAGGTTTGTGTTGTGGCATGGGGAAGTGTGAGAGTGCATGAGTCCCCATTTTGCCGATGACATGCAGTGTGGGGTGAATATATGTAAATGTATGTTTGATTATTCTATGTATCTGTTGCGTATTGAGGCAATGTTAGTGATTATTAGAAAATGACGTAGTGGAATATAGTTAGGCAAGTGTGTATGATGAAAGAAGTAAAAAGAGTTGTGTAAATTTCTGTTGGGGAGTGTTGGACCGACTGTGTGAGAGTGTTGTAAAAATGAAATAATTGTTTAAAATTCGTGAATATAGCAAAAGTTTAGCAATATGAGATTTTTGTTTTAAAAAAACACGCAGAAAAATGCAGAGGTGTGAAGCTGTTAATTGCACTTCTCGACAGACCCAATTAAGATGCGACACTTCAATAAAAATCCAAGTTAATGGAAATTTATAGTCAACAGCATGGTACCCGTGATAATGCGTATAATGAGAGTAAGAATGGCACTGAGATACTAAATTGCAGGTAGTGGCATGCAACAATGGCACCTGTAGGCAAAATGATTAGTAAAGTTACAAAATGTCAACACGACGGCAGTTGAAAGAGAGTGAGGGGTGGGTTTATGACAGAAAGGGTTGGAATGAAAATGGCAGTGGATCTGCCGTGATATTGGTGAGGTTCTCTTTATTAATTAATTGTATTGTACATACTGTATATACGTTATTTTTGTATGTTAATATTTTGTCGCTCTATATCACAAGTAGTGGTCTGAGTGTAATAAAAACCTTGAACCTTGAACCTTGAGGATTTGCCCTGAAGGGCCATTTGCCCTGATGCAAGGGGGGGCTGCAGGCTAGCCCCAGAAACGTGGCTACTCTTCTGATGGCTAACATGTCGTAACAGTGATGTTTGCAAGCAACTGAAAGTAATTACTGGCATTTGAACTTGGCAAAAAAGATGGCATCGATTGCTATTGATATTGAAGGCACTGTGATGCAGAGCGCTTGTTAGAGTGGGATGTGGATTGTAATTGACAGGCTATTGAAGGTGTGAAAGATTCAAATGGCAATTAGCTGATTAACTTGTGAAGTCGTGATTGCTATTCGGGATTTCCATACATGGAGAATGGATAGCCAGGATAGGTGGACTTCATAATGCGTCCTGGGATTCATGAGTGCTTTGCTTGAAGGTGGCGTCCTCTGGAGGATATGGGTGGGGCCCTCTGACGGAAATTGGCCAGTGATAGTATCGCCACGTAGGGAGGGATTAAGTGAGTTGGTGGAATGTACGGTTACGGTCGTAGCCGTAAGAGATACGGCTGTAAAGTAAAAAATCCTTAGAAGTGATGGAAATAGGAGGATTGGTGGAAGAAGGCATAAATGGATGGCGAATTGAGGATGTGCATAGAAAAAGAAAGTGTTGGGAAACAACAAAAATATAAGATAGGATATTCATTAAAAATTTTTTGTTTATCACACTCATATTTTCATGCTGAAATTGGGGCAAAAAAAAACAACGTCAAACACATTTAGGATGCTTAGGGAGGCAAATGTTGATAAGACATTATTCTTTAATTTAAATTACCATTGTGTCTGTGTTAGCTATGTTTGGACATGAAATATTGTTGTAAGGTCCTGCCTGGACTCTGTTTACCCCATTCTGGAATGTGGTCATGTGACCAGGGGGACAGTGTGTAACAGGGAGCAGGGCTGGGCAGCATCACTCTAGTAGCAGCAGCAGTCGAGCTAGGATATATCTGTAGTTGTGCCAGTGCAGGGGGCAGGGGAATAAATCTTTTTAAACTTATACCATTATCCTTTTTACTTACTTACTTACTTACTGGGGCCAACCTTACAACTGGCGCCCGATATGGGACCTGGCATAGTCTTTTTGAAGACCAGCCACTCATTTGGATTTTATTTGGATTTTATTCACGGATTTTAATTTTGCATTTTTTGGATTAGGACTTTGTGTCCAAAGTGTAACTGCCACCCTGCACTGGTAAAGTTTGAATTTTGTTTCCTTTTTCGTTTTCTGTTGCTGTGCTAGAGTCGAGTGTATTGTATAAATGCATTTATTTTAAATTGGCCATGCCTTCCCGTACACTGGGTGGGCCCAAGCTTAGGCCTAGGCCTTCGCGCCAATCTGCAACGGGTGTGGGAGGGGGCCAATCCTCGACTCCCCACCAAACTCCCAGACCAAGTAACTCTTTGTCTGCTAGTGGGGAATCCCCCATAGCTGCAAATCTGGCTGCTGCAAGTGAGGGAGCCTCTCAGGCCCCTGAGCAGCCCAGCTCAGTTGTGCAATGCACCCCTTTGTCTGGCAAAAGGATGCTGACCAAGAAAGCTCTGACAGCCCTAAGGGCCCAGAGAAGGTACTCAACTGGGACAAGAGTGCGGGTAATTGATGGCAGGGCCAAGAAGAAGGCAACAGGGAAAGCTGGCAAGAGGCATAAGCGTGCTCTTGACCAGCCACCAGCTGAGTCTCAGTCTGCCCAAGCAGTTGAGGCTGATTTTGAGGATGAGAATGAGGAGGATGGGCTGAGTTTCACTGATGAATCCAGCTACTATTCTGAGGAGGAGACCCCATCTCCCACCACTAGGAGACGTTCACCATGTCTTGTTGGGGCTCTGGGCAGGCATGCGGTTGCTCAGGGGCCTGAGGCTGAGGAGGGTGCCTCCAGCCTTCTTAGGGCAGAGACCCCCCTCCCTCCAAGGGCTTCAAAAACGTCGCATAGGCGTCGCAGGGAAGTCCTCCCTCCTACCTTTGATGGTCAGGGAATTGCATTCCATGATTATTTGCTTGAGTTTGGTAGGGTTGCTGCATTCAACAAATGGAAAGAGGATGAACGTTGCTTCCACTTGTGGCGCAGCATCTCAGGCAATGCAAAGATTAAAATTTTGGCCTTGCCCTATGAGAGTAAATTTGACAAAATGGTGGGCCATCTTGAGAAGCTTTTCTGCTCTGACAGAGCAGTAGAGGCCCATAGAACCAAATGGCTGGATATATCCAGGCCAGGGGACATGGATTTGGACACATATGCTCACCATTTGTTGGACCTTTCCAGGAAGGCCAATCCTCTGTCTGCTTCAACGGAGCAGGAGAGGTTTGCAAAGGAAAAGTTCATAGAGACAGCTGGATCTACCAGCATGAGGTTTTGGTTGAGGGCCCTGAGGCCTCAGACATTGCAGGATGCCATTGACTTGGCCACCCAATATGAAGCAGCACATGCTGCTATCAAACCTCAGAAACCAGACTTTGGGCATGTAGTAGCAGTGGGTGAGGTTGAAAATGACCAACCTGCAGCTACAGAAGGACCCTCCAGCCCTACATCACCTAGATGGTGGGCCAGTTGAAACAGCTGATCCTTAGCTGCTTCCAGGGCCGCTTGCAGTGCCTGAGGAGGACCCAGTGGGCTCCCCAAGGGCATACCAGGCCCAAGCGGAGACCCCCTTCCTGGACCCTCAGCTAGCTCTCCAGCTGCTGAAGGCTCAAGTTTGGATGGACAGACTGATTGACAGACTGATGGACAGACGGACAGTGATGACAATAGCCTTGCCAGGTCACCTGTCCAGTCTAGTCTGGACCCCCATGCTGCCACATTTATTCCTGGTCACTTGAGGAAACCTCCTAAGTGTTTTGGACATAATGTGGGCTATGATTAACCTGAGAGTAGCTTTTTGGCAACTTCGGAGGGATGTCAGTTTAGTTTTATGAATTAAGCTGCCAATGTGTGAGATTACATCTGTAATTGGCTCCTAAATTTAGTCTAGGAGGCCAATGTGTAAATTTATATGATACAGTGGAGTATGGATGACTGCCTTGTATGATGTAGCTTGGATTTACAAGCTGCAATCGGTCTTTGGAGCTGCTGTCTTCTTATTTTGAGCTGAGCATTGCACAGTGCTCAGCTTCACTTTGACCTTGGGAGCCAGTGGCTAGGGCCACTGCTGCCTCATGAGTGTTCATGAGCTTCACATGCATGCAGCAGAGCTATGCAGCTCCCTCATGCAGTGATGCAAAACATTACTTTGAGGGTCTTGATCAACTGGGTTGATTGATTGATTGATTGATTGATTGATTGATTGATTGATGGATCGATTGATTGATTGATTCATGGAATTGATTGATTCATGGATTGATTGATTGAGTGATTGATTGTGCTGTTATGTTGTGGATATGCTATATAGGTGATTCATCAGTCACTTATGTGATGCATTTTCCTGAGGAGTTACAAGAAAGTGAAATTTCTTTTCTTTTCTTGTTTTAAAATGCCTGCTATATCTGGCAGGTCCCCGAGAATGCATGGTTGAGCTTTTAAGTGCATTGTGGGGTAACTGAGGAGTGTGCAGTACAGGAACTTCTGTATGACACTTCTGGGGGTGTGGACAGTTTATGTAGGGCCACGTGTGCTTTCAGCTACTGGTACCCCTTTTCTCCAAATCCCTTCTCAGGCCCTCACTGATTCTGGTGACCCACTGGGGTCAACAATTTCTCTGAGGTGCCTTGAGGACCTTTGACCTGAGGTGTGAATTGATTAGTTCTCACTGGTCACTCAGACTTGGCTTTCACCAAGCCAAGTGTATGATGTCATTTTGGCAGTTGGTTTAGCATCCTTTTTAGCTCTGCTGCCCCCTCTTGTTTGAAGCTTGCTTGTTTACTTTTGAACAGCAAGTGTGTGCGTGACAATCTGTCTGCCTGACTAATGTACTCTTGTCTATTTGTGATATTACTGGACATCTCAAGGTACGTGGGTTTCGTCTCTTGTGTGCTGTTCTACAGCCACTAGTTGACTTGGTAATCAGAATTTATTTCAGTTCTGTGTACATGTGTTAGGGCCCTTTAGCTATAAAATTGACTTCGTTTTATGTAAGACTACTGGGTGTGGACCTCCCACGGAGGATGCAGGAACTGGCCATTCCTGTCATCATTGAAGTCCTTCAAAAACATTGTGTTATTGATGTTGAGATGTCCCCCTGAGTGTAACCACTGGGGTGTTAGTTTGTAATGTACAATTAGCAAGGAGTTGTCTGAGACCTACAGATTTTATCAGATTCTGTAGAGGTGTTCAGCACATGAACAAAGCTGACTTGGGAGAGCAAGTGCTCTCAGCAATCAGCTCAGCAAGTGACCTCTCAGCTGCTAATTTGGGAGAGCAAATGCTCTCACCAGTCAGAGGGCTGAGGAGGCAATGCTAGAGGGGGAGGAGGTCCTTCGTGGCAGGGGGGCTGCAGACCTTGTTGGGTCTGGCAGTCAGCCCAAAGTCGTGGGACAGCAGGAGCTTGTAGAGCCCTACTCCGGCAAGGAGGTAGGCAGATGCAATCCCAAGGGCAACCGTCATTTCTGCGAAGGGCAACAGGAGCTGCGACGCAACTCCTCGTCGCACAGCTCCAGAGTCTGCTCCTGTTCCCAGAGCTGTTTTACAGCCTAGGGACAACCAGGGGGACCTGGCTGAGCAGGTAAGAGCTCTCCAGGCCCAGGTCGACCGGCTCCAGAGGCGTCTGGACAGCAGGGACGCCAGCAGAAGTTGCCAGCGGGAGACCCCCAGAAGCCGACGTGGCGGCAACAAAATGACAGGTCACTGAGGTGTCAGAGAAACGGATTATCGCGATGTTGATACCGCCTTATGTGGTGCCAGGGTAATCTGGACTCCCCCCTCCTTCCTCCTCTAAACACAGCACCTGACTTTCGAGCCTATATTAGGCAAGAGGAGTAGGAGGTGACCTGGAGGTCAATAAACGGGACACTGGGGAGTGCTGGATTGCCCTGGACCAGAACTTTGTGTGCCGGATTTCTCTGGACCAAAATTTACCAAATGGATTTACCAAGGACATCGAAGAGAAGAAGTCATCTTTGGTATTTGCATAATTGTCTTATTGTTAGGACCTTGACCCCCTGTACTGTGCCAAATCTTTGTATTTAGAATAATTTCGATTTTTAGCTTATTTCTTTTTTTTTGTTTTTTATCTAATGTAAAGTAGGATTAAAGTAGGATGTAATATTTTGTATTTGCGAGTTGATTGCTGTCTGCCTCTCCCCAGGATCAATTTACCCCCTTGATTAGAGTAAGGGCACATGAGGACATGTGCTCTGAGAGAGGAGGGGGTAGTTGTAAGGTCCTGCCTGGACTCTGTTTACCCCATTCTGGAATGTGGTCATGTGACCAGGGGGACAGTGTGTAACAGGGAGCAGGGCTGGGCAGCATCACTCTAGTAGCAGCAGCAGTCGAGCTAGGATATATCTGTAGTTGTGCCAGTGCAGGGGGCAGGGGAATAAATCTTTTTAAACTTATACCATTATCCTTTTTACTTACTTACTTACTTACTGGGGCCAACCTTACATTGTGCAGGGTGTGATAAACACATGTGACTGCATCTTATAGGAATTTTAACACTCCTGCAAGTAAGTTTGCAACCTTTAAATATTACCTCTGTTAATCCCTTTGAATGGTTTACTGTATTCAGGCCAGTTTTAGCAAAATTAAATGTATATTACATGATATATGAATATTTCATGCATTTCTCATTACAGAATTGTGTATTTGTTATAATATATGACTGTTACATTTTATTTATCAATATCTTCAAATGTCAGCAGATGCAGTAGTTAAAATAACAATACCTTTGCATAATAATCAGCTTATAGCCTCTATTAGATATCTTTTACAGTGATTATTTGACCCATCATTGCTCAATTGTCTACCTTTGCTGTTGTTTGCACATGAGTGACTCTCGTTCAATGCCATATTGTGTTTCAGTATCAATTGTCAAGCTATTTAGCATCTCACGTTCATATATGATGGCTTGGATGAGTAATTTAGCCTATTAAATGAGTTTTTTGTCGTGAAATTATTGCAAAATAATGCCATCAGTAATATTCATTAACTCACTTATTGGATCACCAAAAGCCACAGTTGCGGTTTATTTCTTAGTATTTATGCCATGTTTATATGATATATTGAGGCAATTTGTATAAATCACATTCAGTCTTAGTAAGAATGATCCACAAATTTAACTCGTTTGAAATGTCATATTTTGATGAACAGCATTGCAAAAATGCAAAGTAAAGGCTAAATTAAATTCAAATCAAGCTAAACGCAGGTGAAACATTCACAACAAACGATCGAGTCAATTTACTGGGGCTACAAATTCACTTTTTTGATAAATACGCATCTGTATGTGTTTATCACACTCTGCACACTATTTTTAGCCAATACATATCTAACACAGATTCAATTATCGTGTAAATTAAACAATGATGTCTCACCATCAACGCGTGTCTCTCTAGACATGATATATGACTCAAACACCTTTCTATGCCCCCGTGTCACCAAAAAAATATGAGTGTGATAAACAAAAAATTTAAGATAACGATAACTCAAAATTTTCCCAACGGAATTTTTGGGGTACTCCTGACCCTGCTCTATAAGCGTGCACTTTCAGTTTTCTTGTTGAATTTTTTCAATCTTGAAATTTATTCAGGAGCGCTGTGACAAGGAGACATGTTTTTGATGGACAGTATAAATCTACCATGATCCAAAAGATCCAAAGAGACTAGTTTCTCCAGAATGAATTAACACTGTATCAGCTGCAGATTTTGGGGATTGAATATTTACAGGTCTTTGCATAAATACAAGTTTCCTATTTAGATGGAAACTCCCAGCTATGCATGTGTATGGATGTATAGTCTGTGAGGAGCTTACTGGATAGAGCTGGGTTTCTGCATGAAAATAGGAATCCAATCATAGTCAATATTACCAGGGGCAGAATAATAGAGAGATGGAAAGAAAGAGAAAGATATGTCAACGGCTAGATAGGAAGGAAGGTACATATCATGTTAATGCAAAAGAAAGAAAGAAAGAAGGGAGGCATGAAGGGAAGAAGGAAGGCAGAAAGAAGGAAGGCAGGATGATGGAAAGCAGAAAGGTATTAGATGGGTTGCAAGGTTGTTCAAGAGTTACGGCAAAATAGATAAATCAGTGATCTAGAGACTGACAAATCGACAGACAAATCGACATACAAATCAATGGACAAATCAACAGCCAAATCGACAGACAAATGAACAAACAGACTGATGAATATATTATTAGATTACTTATGTATAAGGCGATATTATGGTTTGTAGAATTTCGAATCCGTCGTGAATGCCTGATGGAAATGTGTTTTTAACATCGATTCCTATGGGAAACTGAATAGCGTATGTATTTTTCAGACCTTAGCTGCAGTCTGTAGACAGAAAGACAGTCTTATTTTTTATTTTCCATCCTGCGACACTGTGAAATCAGTTATATTGACATTACCATCAAATGCTCATTTAAACATTAAAAAAATTCGAGAAATTTTACTTGTACATCATTTACAATAATATTTACCTAAAGCGAATTAAGCAACATTAGATGGTGATAGCCCAATACCACATTTCAGTTCTCACATTTTTCTTGCTTTTGAAAAACTATCAAAGCAATTAGATTTCAACTGCTAAATCTGATTAAACTGGGGGTAGACATGGAATTCTGCTCAGCAGACAATACTTCATTAACACAATGGGGAAAACTGAGAATTTGTGGAAATTAGAAAACTTTCACAATTCCCAATAGTTCTGCTGATAAGCACGCAAATTTGCAATAAGATATCGCAGTTTAGAAATTGTGAATGTTAAGATTTAAACAAAAGGCTGTAAAGTTATTTCAAGTAAATGTAATGAAATTGGAGATGTATTCCATGATATATTTTTAAAAGCCCAAAATAGGGAGAAAAGTCAACTTTATCTTTCATGATTTGTCTTGGGTATTCCAATAGGGTGAAGTTAAAGAACCTAGATTATTTTTTATGGATATACATTGAATACTTATTTGAGCTGAATGGCTACAGTCCATGCCTATTTCAATTAAGGCCTGCCTGATTTCATACCCTACATAGTGAACCAAAGGAATATCACTGGACTTTAAAGAGCAAAATCTCAAAGGGACTTCATCCGTATGAGCATTTATTCAGTTGGCTTCCCTTGCACCAGTGTCTGTGCTGAGCAGGTAAAAAATCCATCGCATGCAATGACATGTTTAGGACTCCCATGCACTCTCTCTCCTATCTCACCAATCAACCCTCATGGGTGACTAGAACTTGGTCTTATAGAGCAACACTTACCATGTCTATCTTTGTTTATCTGTGTCTATCTATCATGTCTATCTATCATGTCTATCTATCTATCTATCTATCTATCTATCTATCTATCTATCTATCTATCTATCTATCTATCTATCTATTTATCTATCTATCTATCTATCTATCTATCTATCTATCTATCTATCTATCTATCTATCTGTGTTTGTCTATTATCTATCTATCGATCTATCTATCTATCTATCTATCTATCTATCTATGAATATATAGTGGCTATGCAGTTATCTATCCATCAGTCTGTTCTTGTCCATCTTTAATTTTCCCCATCTGTCTGTCTTTCATTCCCTGTTCCTTCCTTCCTGTCATCCTTTCACTCAACAGCCTCCCTTCCCCATCCTATTTATCTGAACCAAAGTTGTCACCAGCTATCATGGAGACGTTTTTGGGTCCTTGGAATTCATTCCAAGACCATTGTCGTCAGCTTCATTTCCTGTGAACAGGCAAAGTTGGTGTACTCACTAAAACATTTCACAGACAAAATGACAACCCCAACAGCTGTGCCCTTGTGATCAAGATGGTGCTTATGCACCCCTGGCTACAATATTGTGTTTATCAGTGCTCAAATTTTCTTCTATTAAACATATTTCTTCTGAGCTGTCAGCACTTCACACAAAAACTGGTTTCTGTATACACACCAAAAGTTGGACTGTGCTGCCCTCTTGTGCATGGTCACAATATACTGCTTTCTTATACCTAACTTGATAGATTGTTGGTAGAATATTGAAGAGGCCCAACTTGTTGAAATAGACCAAGGACCCGATGCATGCATTGCATGCTATTTTCTTTCTCTGTAAACCTTCCTTTTCTTACTTTCTTGCTTTCTCTCTTCTTTTCTATTCCTTTTTCTTTCTAACAGTTTCCTCACACAAGTGTGTTATGTCAACAGTAGCAAAAACCGAAACTGGCTCAATACAGTACAGGTTGCCAACAAAAGTTAAGTAAATATTTTCATTTGTAAGGTTTTCTTGAGATTTATATGGTTTTTGTTACCATTTTCTTATTTTTTCCTTCTTATTATGAGATAATTATCCATCTTCCTCAAACATTTGCAAATAGTCTGATATACACTACATATAGCCAATGAGCTGTAGAACTACTGTCAATAACTGTGAAGAAAGAAATAGCTGGGGGAAAATGATAGCAGAGAATATGGCACTTCCTAAAATATGACACCAGTATATTCTTATATAAAACTGTATGTTGCTTACCGTATCATATTTATCATTATATCATTTTAAATATTCAGTGACTTCTTTTTAATGTAGGTGTACCTTTTCGTTCCTTTGAAGATGCAATGACCTTCAAATAACATTTAATGTTAATTGCCATGCATGTTTTTAGATTATTTCTGGTCTGAAAAATACAAGGATATACATTGTATACTGATTGGCCACCGTATGATTGTTTTTGTAAAATGGATCTAAAAGATGAGACAAGGAAAACATACATTCTGGAACTTGGATCCAGGGTTGGGTGTCTTATTTCTTATCAACCCCACAGATAACCCAATACCAGTGTAAAGGGTAACTTTCCTCTTTTTCCCTACTATACCAGGGACTGGCGCATCTACGAAATCAACATTGATAAGGCAAATTGTTTTTCTTGGACAGGTGGGTGTACTGTACAGTTCTCAGTTGTGTCTTACTTGAATTACTTTGTGGTACTTTCTGCTCCAAGCATCTTTACAAGAACTTTTAATTCCATAGAATTATATAGTTGTAGGCTTACTATTTGATTCCAAGTGTTCGGCTGCGATGAAAAGCCACTTAGCCATTTAGCCTGTAATTTTATGAGGGGCTTAGTTTTCTTGCGAGACATTATTTATTTCATGGTAAATAGTAATTATCAATTTTGAGCTCACGCCCACCATAGATTATTTATTTCAGGCCTGACTAAAAATAATTTATTAATTGATTTATTTCACCAAAACTCAGCAAGAAAATATTCATCTTAAAAAAAAGGTACCAGCAACAAGAATAACTGGAGGATTCCCATATCTGGTGGAAGGATACTATGTCCCTTTCTGATGAAAATGCAGGTGCTCTTGACTTGGAAAGTATCAAACCATATCTGTGTCCTCACTTTTGCTTTGGTAATAACTTCTGAGATATTTCTCTGCGGGACGCTCCCGCCAATACCAATCTTTTGGTTTTTCAAGACAGCCCAAATGACATAATCTATGCTAAACCTTCCCAAGTTTCTCACACATTTACAGTACATTTTTGAAAACCCCCCTCCTGTTTCTGTCAACCCCCTACTGTATTTCTCAGTGGCGGGTGGTTATGCCCTATATTGGGGTACAACAGCCACTACCCCTATTATCACTCATGACATGATTTAATGACAGTTAAATCCATTTCAAAAATTAGTCAGAATATGAACCAACACAATGCCTATCACTGATACCTTACATCTCCTTTATGTAGAATGCCATCACAAATACCGTCACATGTAAAAATAAGATGAAGCGGCTCAAAACTGTTAAAAAACTAAACAAACTGAGCTGGTCAGTTTGGTTCTGCCATTTGCTTACACCCCCTTCTTTTAAAAAGTTGTCTTTCACAAGTAAAATCACCTGCACTAACAATATTTTCACTATGTGGAACCAATCACTTTGAACCACTGCATGGGTGGGTGGTTATGCCCCTTGGGGTGGTTATGCCCCACTCTCCCCTATGTCCTGTATTTATGCACTTGGCAAATTAGGACAGGTGGAGGACACGGCAATGAGGCAAGAGATGATTGAAATAGCTGTCCAACGTGGGCCCAGTTGACCGGCAATTAAGCGCTGGATTTGAACCCTGGACCACTTAGAACACCCTTCCCCACTCATGAAAACAGAAGGTTTTGAGCACGAGTTCCCTTCTTAAAAGTGTATTTTAGATTTAACTCAACAACAGTGTACATAATAAAAAATGCCGGGACAAAATTGGTTTTTTAGATTCAAAATGGTTTTTTGAAAAACCAAATTTCAATGCAAAACCAACATGGATTTTTAAAAAAATCCATGTTGGTTTTTTGCATTGAAATTTGGTTTTTCAAAAAACCATTTTGAATCTAAAAAACCAATTTTTTCTGAATTCTTTTAGAGTGTACATAATAAAAACCTGTTTGCTATTCTATGATCTAACATTGACATGTAAAGACATCCAACTTACGATTCTAATTGGACACTTGAGGAATTTCAAATCTGAAGATTCCAAGAAAACAGAAGATAATCTCAAGTCTTAAGACATGAAGGAATGTTACAACAACACTGCTTCTTTTGACTTGAGTTTAAAGAAAATAAAAACAATTTTGTGAAAAAAATATATCTGTTTTTTGTAGGAGGTGTGACACTTTTTGCATTAATCTTGGATAACAAGGTTCTATGTTGTTATTTGCCTTCAGGGAAGTTTTAAAAGTGTCAGACACCTTGTGTTAAATCTTCTGTGTCTATGAACACAACAGACACATTTAGAAAGAACACAATAGGCTCTTATGTAACACACAAGAGACAGGAATAAATGATGAAAGAAAGCAAAAGTCATATGAGGAAAACAACAATATTTATGTAAAGGTCAGAGGTTGCAGTTTATATTGTATTTTGACTTCTGTTGAAGAAGAAGAACTGAATGTATCATCCAGGGTAGTTTTCTTCATCGAGAAATAATCTCTTTATACTATGTATAATGTTTTCATTTACAGATCTTATATAAAAAGCAAAACATTTTATAATGTTTATGATGTAGGCCTAGTTTTCCAAAAAGAACGATGCATAAATAAGGACAACAGCATCTAATGTGGTATTGCACTTAATTAGGCCTATATGGAGCAGCTATACATAAATTGAGTTGCAGGAGCTAAAGTTTTGAGCTGGAAATAAGCAAATCTTCTGCAAAAGACAACTGGACAGCCAGATAGATAGCTATAGTAGACTGACAGTTAGATATACAGCTAGATGGGTAGCAAAAGATAGATAACTAGATAATGTATAGAAAGCTATGTAGAGAGAGATAGATAGCTAGATATTTAAGTAGATAGATAGATAGATAGATAGATAGATAGATAGATAGATAGATAGATAGATAGATAGATAGATAGATAGATAGATAGATAGATAGATAGATAGATAGATAGATAGATAGATAGATAGATAGATGGTTGGAGCTTCACGAATACATCCTGTGTTTATGCACTTGGTAGGCTAATTAGGACAGGGGGAGGATATGGCAATGAGGCACAGGATGATTGAAACATCCATCCAACACAGGCCCAGGTGAGCCAGCAAGAGCTGGATTCAAACCCTGGACCCAGTGATTGGCAGCCCAGCATGCTACCACTAGACCAACCCCCCCTAGATAGATAGATAGATAGATAGATAGATAGATAGATAGATAGATAGATAGATAGATAGATAGATGTAGATATCATAGATAGATAGATATATATATATATATACACGTAGATAGATAATATTGACCTTTATTTGCCTTGTTACCAAGCCATGTTAGCAAAAATGTATTCACTTTACATACATTTTAGCCACTGATCTTACTGTATTCTTACATAGGTCAACAAAGAACAACAAAATTTCCCAGACCACAACTATCTCATGTCCCAGAATTCATCTTAAGAAAACCCATCAGTCTTTCTTATCGGAAACAAAACGTGATCTATCTATTTATCTTCTCAGTTTTCTGCACCATTGCAGAGAGGGCATTTTTGGGGTGTAAATATGCTTTTGATTTGGGTTTTCCAAATACCCCATTCAGAGCCCCTGGTGGGGGTTAATCTGGGTGTTACCCTGGGTCACATGGTACTGATCAGAGGGTCAAATACACGTCAAGAACGATCATACCCCAAAATGCTTCTCAAAACTGTCACAACTTGGAAAACTGGCGAAAATATGCAAAAGCATAGTGTAGTAAAAGAGAAGGTAAAACTGAGTAGGATTGTGCTGGATTGATAGATAAGTGTGGCAATCACTTTTCGACAGATGGAAAGATAGACGGTTGGGGCTCTACAAGTTCATCCTTTATGCGCTTGGTGGGCTAATTAGGACAAGAAGAGGGCACAACAATGTTTCAAAGAGGCACAAATGGATTGAAAAATGAAAATACAAGCAATCAAACCTGGGACTCAGTGATTGCATGGTAACCCAGTGTGTTACCAACTGAGCTAAGTATCCCTTCCTTGAACAGATAGATAGATAGATAGATAGATAGAAAATAGATAAATAGATAGATAGATAGATAGATAGATAGATAGACAGATAGATAGATAGATAGATAGATAGATAGATAGATAGATAGATAGATAGATAGAGATAGATAGATAGATAGATAGATAGATAGATAGATAGATAGATAGATAGATAGATAGATAGATAGATAGAGCGATAGATAGATAGATAGATAGATAGATAGATAGATAAATAGATAGATAGATAGATAGATAGATGGATAGATAGATAGATAAGGTAACACCTCTCCCTGCCTCTCCTTTTTCCCTTCCCCTGAATCCCCTCCCTTCCTCTCTCTCCCCCTTCCTGTCCCTTCCCGTTCACTTTCCCCTCCTTTCTCCATTCCTCTCCCTTTACCCTCCCTTTTCTCCCTTTCCTCTATTCCTCCCTTCCCCTTCCTCTCCTCTGAAGCAATGCCTGCTATTTCCCTGGGCTATTTCACACCAAATTAAGCTCATTTCTCTCTTCTTTTGATTAAACCCACACAATATTTCACACCATTGTGGTGGGCCAAAAATTACTGTGATTATTTCCTCTAAATACCATTCTCTGCTAGCTGAGGACTAATATGGTGTAATAATTACAGTCTGTGGCAAAATTTACACTCATAGCCTATGTAATTACACTCGTGAGGGCCCACAGAACAGAAACGCCAGTAAATGTGAGTGTAGTAGAGAGGGGCCACTAATTACAACACATGTAGAAGTAATCAATGCTATTGATAGTGTAACTTTCGTCTCTCTTCAAGTGAGATATCGGGGATGGCAAAATCATTAGGGCCGAATTGAATCAGGCTGTTGTAGTAACGTGTAGAGAGAGGAAATGGTTTGCTTTCCAGTAGCTGTAGATGCAATAGGATAGGATAGGATAGGATAGGATAGGATAGGATAGGATAGGATAGATAGATAGATAGATAGATAGATAGATAGATAGATAGATAGATAGATAGATAGATAGATAGATAGATAGATATGGTAAGTGCAGCCTCTATGCCCAGTTCTGGGTGCTCGCCAGGGTTGATTGATGAGATGAGAGAGAGAGCGGGAGTCCTCAACATGTTACACATTTAGACAGATCGATAGATAGATAGATTATAGATCATGTAGGGGAAGAGGGGGTGAAAAGTCACAGGGGTAAAAAGTCACAGGCCTTTTTGACCAACTTGCAGTGACCTAATTCTTAAGCTTAAATCATAATTTGGCACTCTTTTATGAGAAGAAGGTCTGCAAGGAATATGAAAATTATACTCATTGTGCAAAGTGGGTTTTTACCCACCTCATGCATTTTTGGTGTCCCAAACAGGTTTTATTGATTCTGAACTTTCTCTATTAATGTCTGGTCACTGTGACATAGGAAGTTGTGCTAGTGTTTCTAGGTCCTTTGGATAATTGTCTTTCATGATGTGAACCCATTTTTGGCCATTTGGTCACCAAGTTGCCATGATCATGTGTTGAATTTAAAAAACAGCTGAGGGGTGAAATGTCACACTGTGACATTTCACCCCAGCACTGTGATATTTTAACATAGGGTACCAGGAAGTCAGTATTCTGTGCTAAGGAAAGTAAAATATTCCACACTAGAAGCTTTTAGCTTACAATCTTATCATCATCCATCATCAATAATACTGATGAGAGAGCATTGCAGCAAAATTTCATTTCGCAAACTTTGGGCAATTTCTGACGCCGGCTTTGCTGATGGTGCATTGTCATTGCATACCGATAGCTTTGGAAGGCTCACTATAAATTTCATGCACAAGGATGACTATCAAGTCTAGGTCTGCATATTACCTCATATAGTGTTGTATGTTCACAACAATTGCATGTGACTTGTTACCCCATGGTTGTGACTTCTTGACCCTGACATGGGGTAAAAAGTCACAGCGGACTTTGCCTTAAATAATTGTGAACTGACTAAAGCCTATTTACAGCACAGCAGCTATAATGTGATACAACTATAGTCAACTAAATACTGCATAATTGTGCCAAAGGTCATTCAGATCTGACAAACACCTGCTCTGTTCTGGGGCTTTTTCTGAATTTTGTGACTTCTGACCCACGCCTCCCCTATCAAATAAATCATCATAAGATATGGGATACCTGAAGATCTAAATGCATGGGGAAAGAGGTCGACATGGGAATATCCATTCATAAAGGTTAGTGTCAGTGTGTAAAGCAGTAAATTTTAGATTAATGCAAATGGACATGAATGACTTTGAAACAATTCTTATGGTTTTATCTATTAGCTATTATATAACAACATATAGACCTATGATGATGTTCCAGAGTATATACCATCGTCCAACCATGGAGAGACAATTGCAGCTCCATGGTTTTACACATACTAAATCAACAAAGAACAGGTCCTGGGGATACATCAATAACTTCTAAACACTGTTTAGCACATATAAACACGTTTTGGCCCAAAATAAGTACCATGGGGCCATGTTAGTTGAGATAAGATGGGCCTTTAGTCATTTCCCCTAGTTGTCAATTCGCCCTTCTATCTGTCTTAGTCAATTCGCCACTCCCAACACGTGCTATGAGTTAAATGTGTACAGATTACCATGGCAACATGTCTGAGGTTCTAATTGGCCAGTCAACATCTCGTGCTCTCACGCCCAACCCAGTTTGAATTACGAGATTAAGGTAAATCGCGAGAGCAGCTTGTGGAAGGGCCTGTATCTGAGAAAATGTGCGTTTAATTCAACATGCTAACTTATTGCTGAGGCCTGCCATATATTCAGGTTGATATGCAGGAAGTTTGGCTGCTTAACCGAAAACAGGAAGCATTCAGAATTAAGGAAAGAAATTGAAACAAAACAAGGATTCAATCATTCAAAGGTTCATGGAATTATCTATCTATCGATCTATCGATCTATCTATCTATCTATCTATCTATCTATCTATCTATCTATAAGCGTCTTTCTATCTTTCTGTTTGTATCTTTCTATTGGTATCTTTTGGAATATTTCGGTGTATATCTATGTCAATCTGTGTATTTGTTTATTGTATCTATCTATCTATCTATCTATCTATCTATCTATCTATCTATCTATCTATCTATCTATCTATCTATCTATCTATCTCATTATATAATATTGATTTTATCTATCTATATCTATCCTCCTTCTTTGAAGAACATCACTTTAGCATACATGAATATCACACAGCTGCATTCCTGGTGCTTCCGAGCTATTAATTTTCTCCAAATTCCAGAATTCAAAATCGGAGATCAAAATAACGTTTCCCTGGTAATGGATGATATTTGCTCAATCGCTTTGAAACAACTCCATTTTGCCAGAAAATCAAGATCAAAAAAAAAAATTGGCCTGATTCCCGAACAGAGGTTAATGGGCAAAAACAAAATTGAAAACTAAAAAACTGACACGATTTTTAAATCAAATGCGTTTGCTAAAATCCTAATTGCTGAGTTTGTTTGAGAGAAGCCATGTTCAAACATTTTAGTGTGTGACAAACAGAATTTCACTTGGAGGGATTCCACCATTTGCATTGTCAGTTTTAAAACAGATTCTAAATTTTTTAACTGACTTTTGAAGCTTACCAAAACAACAGTTCTCTCAAGTTTCAAAGTCAGTGAACATCATTTAAACTTCGAATGCAAAGTCTCTAAACATTTCAAAACTGGTAATTCGTGAAATACAATATATCTATTTAGCCTGGAGGTTTAAATCAACTACAATTATTCATCTCAAAACTCAAAACAGAAAATGATTTTAAAGGTAGGACAAAGTTCTAACTGAGCATGGGAGGAAAAATGCCAATTTCTCTTTCTCTTTAGAAATTCAGTAATACACAGAATAATAGTCAGGATTGCATATTTGTTAGAAAGGATTGCATATTTATTAGTATGAATTGCATATTTGTTAGTAAGGATAAAATATTAATCACAAATATTTCAGAATAAACAACATTACTGAGCCTGAGAAGTGACCTGAGTTTTTACATGATTTTCTAAAAATGTTTAGGCATAGTACTACATGTAAAGTAAATTGTGTCATTAGTTTATCGTACATTGCACAATGATGGAAATACCTCATGAAATATAAGCAATAATTTAAATGTATTTGTTATTTTCCAGGCTCACCTGCATGATTGGCATACTGATTCAATTGAATAATCGTTGCAACTGAAAATATTACTAGGAAAAACACAGTATTTACACTGAAACCACATAATATTATTTTCATACAACACTATCAAGTCTTCCCTTGCACAAATTGTTTGCAGCAAAGGTCTTCATAATTATTGATAGTATAACCACACTAAAGGAGCCTATTACTTGGCATTCCAAAGGCTGATTGGGTTAACAAACTCATAACCATTGTTTGTAGCTGAGTTTGTCACATGCCCAAACATTGGCCAAATGTCAAGACAACATTTAACCCAAACATTGGCTGGTTGTCAACTAACATTTGGGTTAAGTTGGCAGATGTTGGTCATATATCTTTTCCTAACTATATACAACTTTTAGGGAGACATTTGTGGGTTTTTAAGTACCAATAGAATATATCTGTTTGTTTGCTTGTGTGTTTGCTGTTTGGCCAGCTGTCTATCTAGTTGTCTATAGTTGTCTAGCTGTCTGTCTGCTTGGCCAATCATGCATCTAGATACGCAAGCTAGCTATAGCCTAACAGCAGTCTGAGACCAGACTGCTTCCTATAACCCCCCCCCCCCCGGTGCATGAACAATAAGCAGTCTGAGACCAGACTGCTTCCTATAACCCCCCCCCCCCCGGTGCATGAACAATAAGCAGTCTGAGACCAGACTGCTTCCTATAACCCCCCCCCCCCCGGTGCATGAACAATAAGGAGTCTGAGACCAGACTGCTTCCTATAACCCCCCCCCCCCCCCCCCGCCCGGTGCATGAACAAAAAGCACCACATCATAAGGTTCCATCATTTGGGGTGCTCCTAACACAGAAGGGAAGTCCAATGAGAAGAAGAAGAAGCTCCCTCTGAATATTGTGCGAGCTGTGCCACAAGACGGCGGAGACTTAATATACCGAGGGACAGGTACAGTCTGGCCTAACAGGATGATATAACCAGGCGTTTTGAATTTGAGTCTGCCATACACGATCATCCTACTACTTGTATTAATTCATCTTCACACTACCCCAGCTAAACTACAACTTCTCAAAAGTAGAAGTTTCTTTACAAATTTGAGAATTTGGAGGAGTGTTCTATATTTGCGATCAAGACTACTTCATAAATTCAAATTTTAAACAAATATCCCATGGGTGGAGTCCTGTTCTTGTGCCAGCAATACCTAACATAGATTAATCAAGTGAGATTTTATCAGTGACTTCTGAGTTGTAATTGATAAAGTCATGCATGTTTCATGGTGAACTATGTGTGTCTGACATGAAATTCCATATCTCCAGAGTTAATTTTTTCTTTTTAATGAAAATAAAAGACAAAATAACATACAAAAAGATTATTTTCTAACCAGCAATTTACTCATGAGGCTCTCTCAACACAGCTTGAGATTTCAAGAAAATTAAAAGAAGCATATTTTTGTAAGTCCAATAAAAAATTAACAAGAATGTTGTGGAATTTCAAGGAAAAACTAATGAAAAACTAATGAAGATTCATGTACTTGTGAATCCAAGAAAGAAAAGGAAGATAAATAGCTCACATGATACTGTAATTGTCATTAAAAAGTTCCCCACATGCAATTTCAAATGAAAACTGCTTGAAAACATGCAATGTTTTACAATAAACGTCAGAATATTAGGGGATTTCATTTATAAAATTCTTCTAAACAGCCACTTTATACTTAAATTTTTATGAATTGTGTGTGTCTTTTTTTGTTTTGTTTTTTTTTTTAATTGCATTAGTCTCACTGTCTTAAACTTTATGAGGATAATCTATCTGCCAATCCATCTCTATTAGAAAAGAAATACATCCGTTTAAGTTAGAAGTCTTCTCCATCTTACATGTGTTTGTAGTTCTGAATTCGTGTAGGCCTATAGGTGGCATATTCAAGCAATGGTAGCTTTGGTGGAATCCCCATTGCCTTTCAAAAGGTGATTTTGTCAAAAGGTGATTTTGTCAAAAGGAGATTTCAGAAAAGGTGATTTTTTATAAAGGTGAAATTGACTGGCCCCCTTGCCAAGGAGTCTGACTTTTATAAAATGTGTGTTTGTTGCATGGATTGATTGTTTTGGTCAGCTAGTTAGTAGAAATGTTCTCAAGACAGCAGTTCTTTCGAAAGGTGTGTAAATGGTTAGAATCATATAAATTGGGGGATTATAACTTGTTAACAACTAGCATGACACATAGAGCCAGTGAAGGGGCTGGATTATTATTAACAATTGGTCACAGGATTTTGTTTCATTTGCACACAAAACAGATAATATGTCACGGTGTTGGAGGCCATATTTTGACGGCATCGGCCTTGGCTCGGTCTTGGATGCCAAATCCTTGGCCTTGCCTCGGTCTCGGGTGTCTTCGGGCCAGGGATGGGGCCTCCGGACCTTCCTCGGCCTCAAGGCCAGGCTCGGGCCCATAATATTTTGATGGCCTTGGCCTTGCCTTGCCTTGGTCCTGGATGCCAAATCCTTGGCCTTGCCTCGGTCCCCGGTGTCCTGGCCTCGACTACATCACTGATGTGTCATTAGGTGAGATTACCATAGACAGAAAAAACAAGCCTACCCCCTGATCAATATGCCACCCACTACAATCATTGCCGTTAACCCCATATGGAGAAAAACATTACCTAAGTCTATCTTTAGCTTAGTTGATTTCTATCTGCCAAATCAAACAAAGGTCGAACAAAACATATGCTCACGCTTTATAAATCAAATGCTTTGAATGGAGCACTTATTTTAAGACAACGCCTACAGGTACTGGAAATATCATTGAAGTTCATGTAGTTCAACAATTTCTGTCTAAAAAGTGCTTACAAAAAGAAGTACATTTATGTTTTAGAACTCATATATAAGCCACATACATTTAGAAATCATCAAATTGCATTATTCTACATAAAAACCACATATAGTATCAGAACTGAATATAAATCCATATAGGACAAAGCTTTCATGAAGAATGTCTTTACAGACATTTTTCCGATTTTATAAAAATGACTTTTCCACAAAATGGCTTTAAAATGTTGCGTATTTGTATTTAAGCTCAAGATATAATATCACTCTTTGAAAAGGCAACATATTTCTTATTCTTAAATGAGAAGAGAGGACACAAAAATAAGAAATACCAAATCTAAAATTCCATTTGTAGGCTAAATCCAACAGTTTTATATATATTCCTACATTGTACTTTTTTGTCAGTCCAGGCTCATAAATTCAGTAGTTATTTCTTATTCACTTAAAATTTTATCTTTATTTCTTATTTATTGCTGTAATTCCTATGTTCCCTACAGTGCTTACTGGTAATTTACACAAAGTAAGATAAATATCAATATGTTAATTTGTTCCTCTTTTACAGAATTATTATTCCCACACAAGATAGTATCATGTTTTATTTGCATTTTAATTTTATTATCTGTTTAAATCTCATGTAAATTGCCATGTTAAGATGGTTTGATAGGAGTTGATTTAAAAGTGTTCACTTTAAACTTTAAATTGCAGTTCATAGTGAATTGAAAGAAGGAAACAGGGGAAGAAATGAAGGAAAGAAGAAAGGAAGAAAGGAAAGGAACAAGGACTGAAGTAAGGGAAGAAGAAAGGTTGGAAGCATGTAGGAAGGAAGGAAGAAAGGAAGCAGGGAAGGAAAGTAAGGGAAGAAAGAACAGAGAAAGAAGGAGGAGGAAAGGATGGAAAGGGGAAAGAAAGAAGGAAGGAAGGGAGGGAGGGAAAGAAGACGGATGGATAGATAGATAGATAGATAGATAGATAGATAGATAGATAGATAGATAGATAGATAGATAGATAGATAGATAGATAGAGGGATAGATAGGTATAATCTAAAAATATATTTTGTCTAGATAGAAAGGTAGAAAGATAGATAGATAGATAGATAGATAGATAGATAGATAGATAGATAGATAGATAGATAGATAGATAGATAGATAGGTATAATCTAAAAACATATATTATCTAGATAGATAGATAGATAGATAGATAGATAGATAGATAGATAGATAGATAGATAGATAGATAGATAGATAGATAGATAGATAGAAAGAATGGGGACTATGCCTGCCTGCTATTACAGATAGATACCGAAGGGAAAAATGCATAGACATGTCAACATAAGTTGAACATATCTAAAAATACTCCTTCTCATTTTCCGATATTTCATGTTTTCTTTTTTTTATCCCCAGGGCGAAATCACAGCGTGGTATGTGAAATTTGCAAATGTTAAATAGCATCATTATTTGCAAAAGTCTCTAAGCCTTTCACAACAGAAATTTGATCCCGAGCAATTATGTTTAAAGGGAGCTTACTTAAACACATAAAGGAGAATTTTAAATAAATCATTTCTCAGGGAAAGTGTGGAGTTTTCTTGTATGGAACTTTTGTAAAATGTGCTTGAGTTAAGGAGATAAATAGATGTAGATAAATCACGTTTTATAGAAAAAGCTTCTTTTTATCAAGAATCACTTGGATCTTTTAAAAAACTGGAAGAGATAAATGCAAGTTTAAAGTTATTAATCATGATAGAGATAGAAACACATTGTGTTGGACATAAGACCTAACATTCAGTAGCTCTTACTGGCTCAGGTCATCATTTGACATCAGTAGTATATAGAATGTGAGGGAGCAATTTTTTATCTACTTTATTTGACATTTTTTCTCCCTGATTCTTTACAATTTGTGTATTTTTTGTCTCGTTATCTGAGTGAAATTGTCTATCAAAAGCATAAAAAACAGATAGACACTTGTTTAACAAAGCTTACTCGCAAGCAAAGTCAAGCACATTGAAATCCGAGAAGGCTCTGTCAGAAATACACAGGGTTTTTTGACGTGAGTGAGCGATTGCTACAAAACTACAGGATGGCAGGCTATATCGTTGGGGGTATACAGCAAAACTGCAGTTATAAGAAAACAACTGGATTGTGGTGAGCTGTTGCTATCAATACAGTTTCTTCTACTTTCAAAGAAAAAGGTTTGTCCAGTTGGTAGACTGGTAGTGCTGTGGGCTTCCAGACATTGGGTCCAGGGTTCGATTTCAGCTCTGGTAGATCAATCAGATGGCTAGACCTATGTTGGACAGCAGTTCAATTCACTCTTTGTTTTACACCATTTTCATTGCCATATCCTCCTACCAGATCCCTCCGTCATGTCACATGATGCCAGGGAAGTTATAATATTGCAAAGAGAAGATACATTTAATTGTCTATATTGCTATTCATTTAATTATTTCTTCGTAATATTGGTTTGAGAGGAACGGATTAGATCAGTGGTAGCATGCTGGACTGTCAGTCACTGGGTCCCCAGTTCGAATTCTGCTCTTGCCCGGTCATCTGGACCATGTCGGACGACTGTTTCAATCATCCTTTACCTTATTGCTAAGTTATACTTCTGTCCTAACCATTGCAAGTACATAAATTTAGGAATTAAAGTCCCAATCATCCATCCATCTTGGAGTGGTTAGTGAAAAGCATTACTGTTGTGATTTTAAAAACACAATGTATATCTAATGCACGGAATAATATAATTAAATTACCAAAAAGTTTGATTGATAGACGTTTTTTTTCCAAAAGTAACCCCATAAAACAGGAAAAAGTGTGTGTAGAAGACAAGTATGAAAGTTGTTGGTCAGTGTTTTAAAAAGTTCTGCCATCTATCTTCTCCAGAAAACACTTTAAGATACATTTTCTTTATGAATTATGATCCTTTTAGGGGCTGTTGACAGGAGATTAGCACATGGTCCCAATTAAAATGAAATACTGAAGAGAAGGAGATCTGAGTAATATCCTGGGGTGTGAGAGATCAGAATGCACTGGCAAGATAAAGTCGGTATGAAAGTCAAATGTAACAAGACTTGTTAAAAAGGTGTCGCGTCACATCAAACTATGCAGATTTATGCAAATTTTTGTAAATTTTCCCAAGATTCAATTTAAAAACATGAGTTCCCTCATAGGTTCACAGTGAGGAGTGCAAACTCCTAAACTGAACACACAAGATACAATCTGGAGTATCTCCCGGCAATTTCCATGGAATTAATCTTATCAGCGGCCACATTTTGTCTTTCCAATGAGCTACTTTGGAAAGTTGTGATGTGACGCCAGGGCATACACTGTAGTTCTTTAAAAGATAAACTTACAAAATGTTGAACATCACAATCGCTTTCATTGCAGCATATTACCTTTCAATTATTGTATACTGCTTTGTACTTATCGTGGTATGAGAAGTTCAGCCCTCTTATAATATTTTTCACTCATGATTTTATCTACTAAACCGACATGAGAAAGAAGGTAGTTCACTGCGGAAGGATACATGGACCAGCAATGGTGCATCATGTTTTAGATCTTTAATCTGCAGAACATCCACAATTCTAAAATGTTTGATTACCAAGGTCTAATGGTCTACCGGTCAACTACATACATACAGTTCCAAATCAGAATGTAACCTTGGACTCATGCATGAGTGGTCAAGGTTACTGCCTGCTCCGCTGTTCAAAGGTCTTTATCTATCTATCCATCTGTCTATCTATCTATCTATCTAGCTGTCTAGCTGTCTGTCTATCTGTCGATTTCAATGGCTACCCCGTAGTTGAAGTTAAATTGAAAAACCCTTGTAAAAACCCAAAGACGATTTTACAGTGTAATAAGCTGAAAGACTTCTGTGGCTTTCTGTGACTTTCAGCAGGGAAAGACAATGAGAACTCATTAAACCTCTTAAAAACATCAAGCCAAAGAATTAGGAAAAGCAAATTGCTTTTTAAGCCAACTTTATGAATGAGCGCCTCCAAAATTCTGACGCATATTAAAACCTATAGCATAGATAATGACAGTTTTTGTGTCTAAAAGTATGTTCTGAAGTTTTTCTGAGCAATTAAAGTTTCAAAATCGTAATTAAAGTATCATATGTTGCTTTTATCTTGTCAAGCTGTCCTCACAATAGTGCAGCCCATACATCTTAGTATATATGTTCATATGTTCTTGTAATGAGGAAATCAGCCATATTTGAAATAAATACACATATAGTTCAAATGCGTCCCAGACACGATGTTGCGACCGACTAAAAGGACATTCAAATTTAAACCATCGGATTAATATTTTTAAGGTGCTGCATGTCATCTATCTTTATTTGCTTCAATTAAATCTGAGATTTAATTCATCTGCAACGGTTTATAGGGTAAACAAATTGACAGCCATTTAGGGGCCGACCAGACGATAGTTAGGGGGGGGGCTATGGACTTTACCCCCGGGACGAACTTTTATTTTTCGTTCGCGACGCGTCGACGAACAATTTTTTTCGCATGCGCACTCGCGACAAACTTTTTTATCGGAATTTTAACATTATGGTACCCTAGCTACAGGTGGAAACAAACTTTTTTTTTTATTTCCATGTGCTGAACAAACTTTTTTTTTCAGTGTCAAGTGGGAAACAATCTTTTTTTTCACCAAATATCCATAGCCCCCCCCCCCCAAAGATCATCTGGTCGGCCCCTTATTACCCATATGGCTAAAATATTGGCCTTTATGATATGATTTATATTTTCATCTTATGACCGACTCCGATTCCCGACTCCTCTGTCTTTCTGAAAAATGACTTCATATTGGAAGGCCTCCAGAATTTTGACTCAGACTCCGAACTGCTTTTACAGCATTATTTCTGCACAAGTTTTGTGTGGTTAGCAAAGGAATGTGATTGGTCTTTAAAATTGTTATATAATTCACAATGCTTTATAATAATGTGTTTTTGTCAGTTATTTAGTAGATCATTTTTAGGAGCAAGGAGTCGCCAGATATTCTAGATTCCGACTCCGACTCCGACTCCTCCTGAAAACCAAAGGTCGACTGTGACTCCGACTCTGCCCACTTCAATAGAGCGACTCCGTCTGAAAACCTCCAACTCTACCAGTCTGACCCCCGACTCCTACTCCAAAGCCCTGCGTTTGACAATTGAGTTGAAGTACTTACATCATATGGAGCCATCGCATATCACTATCAATACATACAATTGTATGCAATCTTGGGTAAAATAGACTTGATTTGAAATAGAGTAGTATGTAGACCTATAAATTCACAAAAAAATATCAAGAAAACCAAATAAATATATGCTTACCTTTAACGAATTGCTGGTCGATCACAACTGTCAGTAAGATGATGTATGGGAATAGTTGCATCATTCTGGTTTCCATGGCAACGAAATCCTTGATCAACTAATGTAATATATTTCCATAGGTATTTGTGTTGTGAAGTCAGTTCAGCCTCATTATGGATGTTGGTGAATTCCTTGACAACTGGTTGCTATGGTAACTAGCTTCCTGTTATATCCTCTTCCGTTTATTGTGGTATCCTGTTATTTTCAAATGATGTAGTTGTTCTTTGAAGAATGGGGTTTTCCTCTTTTAATCAATTGGTGTTCTTTTTTTCTGAATGGTTATTGGTTTTCTGGTAATATTGAAGCTATTTTGAGAGTTTTTTTCTATTCTTTACTCACACCTATTTTCTGAAAGATAATTTGATGAATTCCAATTAAATATCTGAATTCCAGTTAAAAGCTGCGGTGATTCAATCTTTTGGAATTAAAATGAATGCAATGAGAGCTGATGCTTCCCAGATCTAGTCATATATTCCCATTGTCATTGAAGCAACCTGATTAGGCAAAATCACAGCAAGTTACTTCACGTTTCAACCAAAGTAATTCAATATCAGCTGAAATATATCCAGTTAACAGGATTGATGTTTCAATTACACATTTCCCTTTGAAATTTCAACTTTCCAAAAATTAAAAGAAAACGTGACCAACCCAGTTATTGTTAAGCTGACATAAAAAGCAGGTTTCTTTATAAACCCTAAGTAACTTGATCATGCATGAAGTTAAAGTTACTGTCAACACTGCATAAGTTAATTTTCATTGATCTATATGATGCAGTTATGTGTTTGTCACAAGTTACAGTTGGCACAAATGTAAAATCCACTTCTATTTCCACGCAAAATTTCCAATCAAGCGTTTCTCTGAAAATAGACAAAAACGAATCAATGAAAACCTGTTGTATGAATCAAAAAGTCACATGGGGCCTATATATGATTTTTTTCCAACGCAATTTTACAGGGAGGGGAGTTCACTTTCTTATTAAGGATTTTGACCTATAAGTGACTGCTTATTAGAGCATCGGGAATTGGCAGCCATTTGTATCCAACATGCCTCAAGCATGATCCTTTATGTTTTCATCTCATAGGAAGAGTATCCTTGCTTCCATAAGCAGTTTGGTTGAGGATGTTTAGCATTGACCCAATGGCAAATCATCACCCATTTCACTTACTTAGCTCGATGGATGGATGGATAATTGGGGTTTCATGTGTACTGAATATAGTGATATGGAAATGGAAGATGAACTTTTTGTTGGCCTTTCAAAGAGGGATTGAGTAGGATAATTAGTTCCAATAATGCAACTTCCTCAGTCCCCACAAAAGTGCTTTACATATCACAGGTCCCGGGTAGGGGAACACAACATTTTCATCGAACTTTCATGAGCAAAATCCCAGCTGGGTGTAGTTCCGATGAGATGTCACATTGGTGGCGCCCCCGTATCAATGTCTGACATTTTCCGTGCTTGACAAGCAAAAGATCCCTCACATGGAGTAAATGTGTAACATGTTGAGGATTCCTGCTCTGTTGTCTCTGCCATCACATCATCAAACTCTATGATTGCCCAGAACTGGGCTTAGATGGCTGTTATCTATCTATCTATCTATCTATCTATCTATCTATCTATCTATCTGTATATCTATATATCCATCTATATATCTATCTGTCTGTCTATCACACGTAGTTTCATTAGAAAAATATCAAGACTTCCTTTTTAAACCTGTACCTTCATTGTATGCCACATAATAAACTCCAAATGTATTGCATATTTATAATAGAGGGTGTATTACCTGACTCAACCAGTGCATGGTAAATAAGCAAACCACTCTCCTCTCTCTGCCTATAATTCATAATCATCATGTCTGTCAGAATATATGAGAGATGTGTACTACCTTTATTCCGCATCACTACAGGCAGACAGCCAATTTGACAATATAACTCATGCAATGCCTAATGATGATCTATAATTATTATTCCTGTATCCACAGCAGGCAGAAACATATATATGTCTGTACAAATAAGAGACTATGGTTTATGGCTACATATCTCTATCTATATTAGGGGGACGGTTGCTCAATGGCAGCAAGCGGGGCTTCCAATCGCTGGGTCCAGGGTTCAAATCCAGCTCTTGCCGGGCCACCTGGGCCTATATATATATATGTTCAAGAATGTTGGACAGCAATTTTAATCATCCTTTGCTCATTGTTGTGTCATCCTGCTCTTCTGAGTGGCCTATTAAGTGTGCAAATAAAGTACATTAAGCTCCACCATTTATATTTATAAATGTATACATAGGCCTATATATTCTCATATTATACTTATTCTTATGTTTTATAATCATTTTTATTTTCGTGTTTTTGTCATAAATCCATCAAGCCCCTTCAACAACCACGGGTATCTAATTTGGCAAGCTTTTTATCTTGACTTAGTCTCCCTTTTTTCTGTGTTTTCCCCACTTTTTTACCCCCTAGAAATCCAGGTACACTTAGAAGGGGTAATTCTGAGCACCCTCAGTGCAGTTCTACAGGCCAACCCAGGATTGAGATGATTTTGAAGACAGAATGTTAGTCTCCGAACATGAAGAGCTTTGAGATAAGGTGAGTTAAAAATATTTTGTTGTTGTGGCAAGTTTGAGAATGGTTGCACTCTCCATGAATATAGCATTTAGTGATAATGAGTTATGAAAACATCATTGATGAAGTAACCGACAAGTGCCAGATAATACATACTCACATGTCAATTTGGCTGTCTGCCTGTAGTGATGCGGAATAAAGGTAGTACACATCTCTCATATATTCTGACAGACATGATGATTATGAATTATGGGAAGAAATAGAGTGGTAGATTCTCTTACTATTATTATAATCACATAATTAGTTACTAAAGGAATAATCCCAGTAATCTGCCCATGGTGTATTAAATTGGATAAGATTGTGGTAAATAACTGGTAATTATTAAACTTCTCAAATACATATATATATCTTTTCATTCTCTTTTTGCAGTCTCACATATTCAGGAAGGTTATTTTCCAAAGCGTTGGTACTGAGAAAGAGAAGGCTCTGTCCTCAAATTTGTTTCAATCCTGTTGTAAGAAAGATTATATGGAAAAACAGCATCAACCTCTTCAAATCTCCTGGTTTTGATTGAAATCGTGTTTGCATTTCAAAAATTAGCTTTTCTTAATCTTGCACAGTTGAGCCCAAATCTCTCAGAGTTCCTCCGTGGCCTAATGGTTAAGAGTGCTTGTTTGCACAACCACTGGCTCTGAGGGCGTGGGTTCGAATCCCAACCCGGAACTCAATTTAGTCCGAGCCCATGGGACATTAAATGGAGGTGGGTTGTATCCAGTGTTCTATGCTGGGGCAATTGAAAGACCCTGGGCATCCCTGAAGTAATAGGGTATGTACCAGACTCACAGTCTTCTCATCTCATCATCATACGGCGATCGCCTGCCTCGATATAGCCCACTAAGGTGCTGCTGAGGTGTAAAACACAAACAAAAAGACAAACAAATTGAGCCCAAATCTATCCCTGAATCTTCAACGTGTTAATTGGCGATATCTTTGGCATCATGCAAGATAACATAATAATGGATGAGGTTCATTAGCCATGATCTTTTGGTCGCATCAAATTAGGCCTACACATTTTTGATGGATGGCTTCGTGGCATGAAATTTCAATTCTAATTTTTCACTGATCTTTGAAAAGATTAGATTGATAGACATAGACAAGACTGCTTTCGATACAAAGGACTCTCTGTACATGCACAAGAGGCAACAGCAGCTTGGTTCTAGGTTTGATTAAAACTCTGACTGGACCTATTTTGGTCGATAGATAGATAGATATGGTAGATGCAGCCCTCCAAACCCAGTTCTGGGCGCTCACGAGGGTTGATTGATGAGATGGGAGAGAGAGCTGGAGTCCTCAACATGTTACACATTTACCCCATGTGAGGGATCTTTTACTTGCCAAGCATAGACACTGATACAAGGGGCCGCCAACTTAACACCTCATCTGAACGACATCCAGCTGGGATTTTGCTCATGAAGGTACAGTGAAAATTTTGGTTTCCCCACTCAGGGTTCGAACCCATGCAAGCAAAGCCCTTCAGCAGATAAGCCACTTGGCCACCCAGCTGGTCAGCAGTTCTACCACCCAGCTGGTCAGCAGTTCTAATCATCATGAATACGCTTCATAGCAGGGTCCATATCTACTAACCCATTCGTAAATACAGGACCTAAAGCCCCAATGATCCACACCTCATTTGTCCCATCTCACCTATCAACCTCACAAGAGGGGATATGACAAGAATACAGGAATTAGGCCTAGAGATCATATAACTGATGCAAAATAAATTCCCTGTAGATCAATATTTCCAGATCAGAACAACATAGCCACAACAGAGAATCCACACTGTATCATCACCCCAGGGGTGCTATCTCCAATCTGTTGTTTGTTATCTGTTATCAGAACCCTGTGGAGATAAGATCTACCTGTCTGTTTGTGTGTGATGACTAGCAACAATGCGGATACTGAGCACTATGCAGGGGCAGAAATAAGACCCCTTTTTGATGTCATAGTCAGGAATGACGTAATAAAAACACCCTTTGATAGGTGGTATTTTCCAATGTGATTTCTGGTATATGTGGTGAAATGTCTGGTATTGAGGTAAATAATTATGTATGATGACTAGAGGATATAGAGTTTGTTAGTCAGTATGAGAAAAAAATGTCCCTAAATAAGATGGTATTTTACCCAGAGAAAAGGTCTCCATCTTATAGTCTACTGTTTTACCTGTCTGACGTGTCTCTGAGTGAGTGTACCAAAATACTGTATTCATTCGTGAAATTAACTAATGTTTAAGTCAATTTATCTGGAAACACTTATTTTGTACATTTCCAAGAAGCCTTTTTATAGGTTCTATCTGGTAGCAGTTTCTTTCAAATGCCTGGAAACGTTTTCCATGAGCTCTGTGTGTCTCAGATATTGCACTCATATTGCGTACATGCATTTTTCTATCTATAATCTATCTGTCTACATATCTGTCTACATATCTGTCTACATATCTATCGGCATATTGGCCTTTTGATTGGTCTGTCTATCCATGTATCTATCTATCTATCGATCTATATTATAATATCTATCTATCTACAGTGTGTATCTATAAATCTATCTATAAATCTATCAATATATCCATCTTTCTATCTTTCTATCTATCCATCTATCTATCAATATATTTATCTATCTATATTTTTGAAAAATTATCCTCTCTTTTGCTTTTTCTACCCACCAACAAAGTGGGTTTTTCTCAAAGCCAGAAGTCAGAAGTCTTCATACCATGCAAGAGTGACTCGAGGGTAAAAAACTAATTGTTTTCATGTCTGTGTGTTTGTGTGTCTAGTAAACAAACATGTCATCACTAATTGTTGCCATGAGGTGAGGCTCTCACTTCTCAGTGGGGCAGTGTGGTGTGGTGTTAGACTGGTAAAGGGGACGATTTTGTCAGGGAGTGCTGCACTTAAAATATACAGTAGGCTTAGTATAGGTTTTTCACCACAGGAGAGGGAATATGTGATTTATCACCCGAGGGCTTTAGCCCGAGGTGTGATAAACACATATTCCTGATCCCATGGTGAATAACTGGCTTATAGGCCTACCATGAGACTAAAACTCAAACAGTCAAACATGAGAGGATTTATAACTGGACAACAAAGAATATGGAAATTATTTCCCTGACGGACAGGCGTGCGATTGGCTGACAGAGGTGTCGGATGGTATAACTATATATAGATGTACTTGTCATCAAATTTTGTAATGTGGGACCACTGGGAGTTATTTATAATGAATTATATCTTTTGGTTGGCTGTGGGCTCGATTCCTGATCCTGTCTGGTTATCTGAGCCTGAGTTGGACATAAGGTAGTCACCTCATTGCTGTGTCCCCCCTTGCATCCTAGTAAACCTCGTATATATATACCACAGTTCATAAATACAGAACTTAAAGACTCAACCATCCATCAATTTTGATGATGAACTTCTGGTACTTCAAGTATACTTAAGAGGCACTTTTTGTAAAAACCTGCGGGGGTGGCCGGGGGTCCGTCAGACTTTGCAATGTGCCATACACCGTTTCGAAGCTGTAAGTCTCGCTAAGAAAAATTCACCAAAATTTTTTTCCTAGAGCCAGCGGTTTCCATGGAAACAGCTGCTATGTTGACCAATGTCAGACCCCTTTTTTTTCATAAATCCTCAAAAGGGAAAAATTGTGAAACTCAAAATTACCATTTATTGATAGGTGGCCTCTGTTGAGAGCTGTGAATTTAATGACGTAAAAAATTGCACATGACAAGTAGAAGTGTAAGGAAACTTGTTGTGTTCATTCTTTTTCAAATACCATGATTTATGACCCTACCACAGCACCCCCTAGTGGCCATTGTTTTCAGTCCAGTACCTGAGGTGAAGACATACCAACTTCAGAGGAACTTTTTTCAAAAAGGAAACGCGATCCAGGTAGGTGACCTAAGCGGAGTTTTTTACTAACACCTGTATTTTCGGAAACTATTTTCAAACTCGTGGGCACTCATTCCAATTTGACTGTGGCGCCACCTATATTATTCGAATTTTTTTTTTTTTCAAAATAATCAACATACTTTAAGCCTGGCTGCAGTGATGAAGGGCAATGTTGAATTATCCAAAGTTACATCCTGTCTGGCCAATAATACTAAATTAGATATAGCAAGTGACAGAAATCACAAAAGTCACATGGTTTTCCAGAGAGAGGGCTGTAACCATGGTAATGTCAGTTGCATTTTACAAATCTAACATTTTTTTCATGTTATTTGATTGCCTGTCAGTCACTGACAAATATTTTGAATGGAAAATTAAGGGCATGAAAATAATTTTGAGAATTAGGGGCAATAATATTTTTTGGAATTTTTTGGTTGCCATGGTAACTAAGGGAGTACGCCAGGCGTAAACATGAGGATGCAAACAAGGAAATATTTAGGAAATTGTCCATATAGCATGGCCTATTTGGTGTAAAATAGCTTATTTAGATATCCAAATATGCTCTAACACAGGGGTATAAAATATAATTATTTAAAAAAAGTGGGTCAAAGGTCACAATTGTCTATAAAAGTAGGTCAAAGGTCAAATACGGGCAAATATTATACATTTTTCTCCTAAATTTGTCTTTTTTAACCTCTTTCACACCTTGCCACTGCTTTTCAAGCACCCTATTGCATTCCTCCAACCTTAACCTAATTCTAAATAGCAAATTGGCCCTTGACCTTGGACATCTATGTCAAGATCACGATTCAAAAGTAGGTCAAATGTCAATATTTATTAGTTTTTTCTCCAAGAACAGCCAAAATGTTGGGTATGGGTTGTGTTTTGCATGTGTTTAAGACTAATGTTTAAGAAATAATTCCACCAAAAAAATGAAAACTTGCAGGTCATCATCTTTAGTGATTGTTGTCATGGCAACATAAAAAAGAAATACATTCCATGGCTTGTTAGCAACTGATGCAAAATCAAGCATATTGGGCCAAAAAAATAAATATCTAGGAAATTGTCCAGGTAGTATGGCCAATTTTTTTGCAGATGTCCAGATATGCCCTAAATGGGGGTATAAAATATACTAGTTTTTTTTAAAAGTGGGTCAAATGTCACAAAAGTCCATATAAGTAGGTCAAAGGTCAAATACGGGCAAATATTTCACATTTTTCTCGTAAATTTGTCTCTTTTAACCTTTTTTTACACCTTGCCACTGCTTTTCAAGCACCCTATTGCATTCCTCCAACCTTAACCTTGTTCTAAATAGCAAATTGACCCTTGAACTTGAATATCTAGGTCAAGGTCACTTTTCAAAAATAGGTCAAATGTCAATATTTATAGGTTTTTTCTCCAAGAACAGCCAAAATGTTGGGTAAAAGTTGTGTTTTGCATGTGTTTAGGACTAAGGATTAAGCAATAATCCCACCAAAAAAATGAAAAATTGCAGGTCATCATCCTTAGTGATTGTTGCCATGGCAACATAAAAAGAAATACATTCCATAGCTTGTTAGCAACTGATGTAAAATCAAGCATATTGGGCCAAAAAAAATAAATATCTAGGAAATTGTCCAGGTAGTATGGCCTATTTTCTGTAGATGTCCACATATGCCCTAACATGGGGTATAAAATATAATTATTTTAAAATAGTGGGTCAAAGGTCACAAATGTCCATAAAAGTAGGTCAAAGGTCAAATACGGGCAAATATTTTACATTTTTCTCCTGAATTTGTCTTTTTTAACCTCTTGTACACCTTGCCACTGCTTTTCAAGCACCTTATTGCATTCCTCCAACCTTAACCTAGTTCTAAATAGCAAATTGACCCTTGACCTTGAATATCTAGGTCAAGGTCACTTTTCAAAAATAGGTCAAATGTCAATATTTATTGGTTTTTTCTCCAAGAACAGCCAAAATGTTGGGTAAAGGTTGTGTTTTGCAGGTGTTTAAGACTAAGGTTTAAGCAATAATCCCACCAAAAAAATGAAAACCTGCAGGTCATAATCCTTAGTGATTGTTGCCATGGCAACATAAAACATAGGCTACGCAGCAGCAAACCTTCAGCGAAAGACATCTGTAAAGTCATAAAAGCGATTTTGACAAAATAGGTATAATGCAATCGTTGCCTATATACCCGCTGCCCTACCATCTGCCCGCCTGCCTGCCAGGGTATGCAAAACCACGGAAAGGCTGAACTAGACAAATTTACACATATTATGTTGCAGTTTCATACATGTACAGGGAATAGGTTATGAGCTGTGTGTCGAAAACCAAGAAGTATATTAATTTATATTTTTCTAAATATTTAAAAAGTGTTAAAACTACCTATCAATGAGACCAGTGAAAGATCTTTATAGGCAATATGTGGATGAATTTTAGTTAAGGTACATCCAAGAGAGGCTAAGTTTTGGACCAGAAACCAAAAATTATAATTTGCAATATATTTTGTCAATATTTCAAAAAGTATAGAATGACCATGAATCACACCATCAAAAGGCACAACAGCATCATATAGGTGATATGTGTATGAAATGTCATCCATGTACATGCAATACTGGGCAAGTTTTGGGCCAGAAATGAAAAAAAATTGTTTTTATTATTTTTTCTCAATATTTCAAAAACTATAGAATACCCATCAATCATACCATCAAAAGGCACGATTGGACCACATAGGCTATATGTGTACCAAATTTCATCCATGTACATGTGATAGTGACCGAGTCTTGATCCGGAAACGAAAAAAATTTTTTTTTACCTTTTTGTTTAATATTTCAAAAAGTATGGATTATCCATCAATCTGACCATCAAAAGGCACAACCAGACCATGGCTATATGTGTACCAAATTTCATGTACATGCAATAGGGCCCGAGTTCTGGCCCGGAAACTACCTATCCGCCCGCCGCCCGGACGCCCGACCGCCCGCCCGGCGGACGGACAACATTTTACCAAAGTGATAACAATACCTTCTTCGAACTTCGTTCGCTGAAGGTAAAAAGAAATACATCCATGGCTTGTTAGCAACTGATGTAAAATCAAGCATATTGTTTCAAAAAAAGAAATATCTATGAAATTTTTGAGGTCGTATGGCCAATTTTGTGTAAAACAGCATATTTAGATGTCCATGTATGCCCTAACATGGGGGATATAAATATTATTACAATAAAAGGTGGGTCAAAGGTCACAAATATATGTCTATAATAGTTGATCAAAGGTCAAATAAGGTCACATTATTTTCTCCTGAATTTGTTTTTAACCCCCTATACACATCACCACTGCTTTTAACCCCTATTGCATTCTTCAACGCCTAACCTAATCCTAAATGGCAAATTGACCCTTGACCTTGAATATGTTGGTCAAGGTCATTATTCAAAAGTAGGTCAAGTATCAAAATGTCATGTAAAGGTAGTGTTTTGCACATGTTTAAGGCTTAGGTTTTAAAAGCAATGATCCCACCTATAAAATGAAAAATTATAGGTCATCATCCTTCGTGAGTGTTGCCATGGCAACATAAACAGAAAACCTTCAGCAAATAACACCTTTAGAAGATTACAGTTGCACCATAAAATTGGTGTGTTTACCAAATGGCATATAGGTATGCAATAGCGGTAGAGTCGTGGCCTTCAATTATAAATCTCTATTTGCTTGCTGCCCTGCCATCGGCCCATCTGCCTGCCAGGGTTTGTAAAACCAGGGAAAGGCCTGATCAGACTAATTTATGCTTATTATGGTACAGTTTCATGCATGTATAAGGTAAAGGTTATGAGCTGTCGGTTCGAAACCAAAAATATAACGCAGTTATATTTTTCTCAAGTTTTACCAACCATTCAAAAAGTATTGAAATTAATATGCATCAAAAAGCACTGCTACATTTTGCAGGAGATTATGTGTTGAAAATTTCATTGCTGGATATGCAATAGTGAGTAAGTATTCGCTGCGATATGAAAAAAGAAATTGTTAATATTTTTTCTCAATACTACAAAAAGTATATACTATATAGAATATCTATCTTTTTTGATAGATATTCTATATATACCATACATATTTGTGACCTTTGACCCACCTTTTATTGTAATAATATTTTATACCCCCATGTTAGGGCATATGTGGACATCTAAATATGCTGTTTTACACAAAATTGGCCATACGACCTCAAAAATTTCATAGATATTTCTTTTTTTGGCCCAATATGCTTGATTTTAATCAGTTGCTAACAAGCTATGGATGTATTTCTTTTTTATGTTGCCATGGCAACAATTACTAAGGATGATGACCTGCAAGTTTTCATTTTTTTGGTGGGATTATTGCTTAATCCTTAGTCTTAAACACATGCAAAACACAACCTTTACCCAACATTTTGGCTGTTCTTGGAGAAAAAACCAATGAATATTGACATTTGACCTATTTTTTAACAGTGACCTTGACCTAGATATTCAAGTTCAAGGGTCAATTTGCTATTTAGAACTAGGTTAAGGTTGGAGGAATGCAATAGGGTGCTTGAAAAGCAGTGGCAAGGTGTAAAAGAGGTTAAAAGAGACAAATTTAGGAGAAAAATGTGAAATATTTGCCCGTATTTGACCTTTGACCTACTTTTATGGACATTTGTGACATTTGACCCACTTTTTAAAAAATAAGTATATTTTATACCCCCATTTAGGGCATATCTGGACATCTGCAAAAAAATTGGCCATACTACCTGGACAATTTCCTAGATATTTATTTTTTTGGCCCAATATGCTTGATTTTGCATCAGTTGCTAACAAGCCATGGAATGTATTTCTTTTTTATGTTGCCATGACAACAATGACTAAGGATGATGACCTGCAAGTTTTAATTTTTTTGGTGGGATTATTGCTTAAACCTTAGTCTTAAACACATGCAAAACACAACCCATACCCAACATTTTGGCTGTTCTTGGAGAAAAAACCAATAAATATTGACATTTGACCTACTTTTGAACAGTGACCTTGACCTAGATATTCAAGGTCAAGGGTTAATTTGCTATTTAGAACTAGGTTAAGGTTGGAGGAATGCAATAGGGTGCTTGAAAAGCAGTGGCAAGGTGTAAAAGAGGTTAAAAAAGACAAATTTAGGAGAAAAATGTAAAATATTTGCCCGTATTTGACCTTTGACCTACTTTTATAGACAATTGTGACCTTTGACCCACTTTTTTAAATAATTAAATTTTATACCCCTGTGTTAGAGCATATTTGGATATCTAAATAAGCTATTTTACACCAAATAGGCCATGCTATATGGACAATTTCCTAAATATTTCCTTGTTTGCATCCTCATGTTTACGCCTGGCGTACTCCCTTAGTTACCATGGCAACCAAAAAATTCCAAAAAAAATTATTGCCCCAAATCCTCAAAATTATTTTCATGCCCTTAATTTTCCATTCAAAATATTTGTCAGTGACTGACAGGCAATCAAATAACATGAAAAAAATGTTAGATTTGTAAAATGCAACTGACATTACCATGGTTACAGCCCTCTCTCTGGAAAACCATGTGACTTTTGTGATTTCTGTCACTTGCTATATCTAAGTTAGTATTATTGGCCAGACAGGATGTAACTTTGGATAATTCAACATTACCCTTCATCACTGCAGCCAGGCTTAAAGTATGTTGATTATTTTGAAAAAAAAAAAAATTCGAATAATATAGGTGGCGCCACAGTCAAATTGGAATGAGTGCCCACGAGTTTGAAAATAGTTTCCGAAAATACAGGTGTTAGTAAAAAACTCCGCTTAGGTCACCTACCTGGATCGCGTTTCCTTTTTGAAAAAAGTTCCTCTGAAGTTGGTATGTCTTCACCTCAGGTACTGGACTGAAAACAATGGCCACTAGGGGGTGCTGTGGTAGGGTCATAAATCATGGTATTTGAAAAAGAATGAACACAACAAGTTTCCTTACACTTCTACTTGTCATGTGCAATTTTTTACGTCATTAAATTCACAGCTCTCAACAGAGGCCACCTATCAATAAATGGTAATTTTGAGTTTCACAATTTTTCCCTTTTGAGGATTTATGAAAAAAAAGGGGTCTGACATTGGTCAACATAGCAGCTGTTTCCATGGAAACCGCTGGCTCTAGGAAAAAAATTTTGGTGAATTTTTCTTAGCGAGACTTACAGCTTCGAAACGGTGTATGGCACATTGCAAAGTCTGACGGACCCCCGGCCACCCCCGCAGGTTTTTACAAAAAGTGCCTCTTAAGCTGTCAGCAAGTTCATAACGTATATAGAAAATGAACATAATTTATAGGCATATATATAGATTTAGGGCCAATAGGCCTATATGAGAATTCTCAAACTCGCTTTGAGTCTGGAAATCTATCACTTCTTATAGAGGGCAATTTCAAGCAATCAAATGTTTTTAATCACTTAATTGTCACTCTGCTGTAATTCCAGAATGTGAGATATCAAGAATTAAAAAAGAACAGAACAATAAAAAAGACAATTAAAAAAGCCATATAGAAGAGAAACCAAAGAACAAAACAGCAATTAGGAATCATAGATGGATTTAATCAATCGTGTAAATTTAATCTCGACAGCTGAAGTGTAAAGCAACACTCGAAATTTGTGAGTTTAATTGATTTTGGATCTTTCAGTAATGACTTTTAAGGACTTTTGATTTTTCAATAGGCAAAAACTTTGATTGTTGTGTTGATTTAAGCTGGCAATTGGTCCTATTCAAATAATTTGGAAGGCAGTGTTATTCACAGTTCTAAAAAAGGAATGGGGCTGGTTGGTACTTGACATTGAGATGCAGCACTTTAATGGAGACACCAATGGATGGATGGATTATTTGGGCTTTACGTCCTGTATTTATGCACTTGGTAGGCTAATTATTACAGTGAAGGACGCGGAAATGAGATGGAGGATGATCGAAACAGTCGTCCAACATAGGCCCAGGTGACCTCGAAGCTGTCCAGATTCGAACTCCAGACCCAACGATTGCAGCTTACCAAGCTACCACCGACCAACCCTCCATTATTCCCTTGTTCACTGCTCATGATACGTCTATACTAATGATTTAATCCTTTGTTTACGCAGGGAGCTAAGTCCATGGTTTATGTCACTCAGGCTTATTGTATATGGAATCCATCAGCATCGGCATGAAAGCTAAATAGACCAATAGCATTTTCAAGTCAAAAATCCACTCAGTGAGTGAAGTGAAATTTCCTTTAAAACTTCGGCGGGCTCAAGAATCAAATCTGATCTTTCTATGATGTGCTGGTCTAAAAAATATTTGCAAATGACTGGTAAACTGCAATATTCAGTAAGTGAACATTTATTTCCAATTCCCTCTTAAAGTTCGTAAAGCCTCACCAGCTTCAGATTATCACTTTTTTTATGCATTCTTGAATTTCTGGCCCTACACGATTTTCTATGACGTGGCATAACTGCTCTGAAAATTGAAAACTATTTCCAACTGACTGCCAAACTGCAAAATTCAGTAAGTGAACATTTACTTCTACTTCCTTGCCAGTGTTTTTTAGGCTTCAGAGTTTTACATTTTTCTTAAGCATTCTACGCGATTTTCAATTCACCAAAGAAGCATTGAACTGTAGAACATGCAGTGTTGGTGTATGGCTGTGCGCAAGGAAAATCCGGCAGACGAAATAATCAATCCACTGTGGGAAGGATTATAGATTAAAGAATAATGATGAAGTAAATACATTTCAATGATCCTTTCAAGCAATTTAATAGGAAGATTATAGCTCTAAATCGTAGAAAAAAACTGCATTTAATGATAGTGTTATTGCGTATATCGGAAAGCCTCAATCTTTTCCAAGCTATGAAGCTCTAAATACACCAGCTACAAGCTATACTTATAAAATAAGAACTCAGCCATTTAATATACGTCAATGCTAAGATAACAATACTGAATGTATAGCATATGCTATGTATTTTAGTCTTGGTGCATATTTTTTCCATCCTAGTGCATATAGGCTATCTTATGTTACAAAATACAGTTTGTATATAAGCCCGGAGCAATATAACTTCTCACATTTTGGGGGAATAGAAACAGTAGAGAATATTGTGGACAAATGGACACCATTTTAGAATAAGGTAACATGACATTAATTGGTAGTCACTGCTAGAATAATGTCCAGCCCAATTAAAATGGCTAATTAGTCAGTTATTTAGAAACCAGTTGAAAGTTGGATGTCAGTCAATTATTCAGCCAACAACATTTTGTCATTCAGTCAGTTCTGTCATTAGCATATGTTGGTCAGTTAGTCCAGACAGTTTTGTCACTGCTGGCTGTCAACTTGTCAGCAAGTGCGTCCATCAGTTCATCATTTAGTGCAGACAGTTTGTCAGCTTGTCAAGTGGTTGGTCAGCCAGCTGGTTTATAGCTCTCATCTGAGTTGTGTGTGATTCAGTTTCTAATGCAGATATAGTTACTAGTTCAATATGCGTCAATTCATCAAGTATGTGAATGGTTAATCTCTCCATTGGTCATGCTGTCTTTCTGTAATTATTTGTCCGTGATGTGGTCAAAAAGCAGTCTACTTCAAAATGCATTGTTTCAGGTCAGCCACATACCCCGACAATCGGTCAGATATCTTGGTGAGTCAACCATGGATCTAGTCAACCCGTTACTCTGGTAACTTAGTTTTAGTTAGTTAGTTTGCAAGCAGGTCAATACGTCAGCCAGACTTGACTTGACTTGTGTTGTGCTGGTGTACCCTGGATCAGCCGGGGCAGCTCAACCAACATCTTTGTGTAGGGAGCTGCACTTTTGTTTTTTGGTGACCGCCGTATGATGATGAGATGAGAAGACTGGGAGTCTGGAACATACCCTATTAATTCAGGGACGCCCAGGGTCTTTCAGTTGCCCCAGCATAGAATACTGGATACAACCCGCCTCCATTTAAAGTCCCATGGGCTCAGACTAAAGTGAGTTCCCGGGATCAGATTTGAACCCACGCCCTCAAAGCAAGTGGACAAGCAGTCTTGACCACTAGGCCACGGGGGAACTTCCAGTCATTTAGTGAGTCAATTGGTCAATTCATACGTCAGTCCATCAGTGGTTGTACCAGGAATTTCCGTCATTCATATGTAAGTTTATTATTAATAATTACGCCCAGCGATCTATTATCCATTTTATCATTTGTCATGGGTTCTTGATAGCCAGTCAGCTTGCCAGGGGGTTAATCAGTCAGCGGTCAGTCGCTTCTCATCAGTCTGACATATTGCCATGTAAGTCAGCTATATGCAGTCGACAACTAAATATTGCAGCCGGTATATATGCTGCATGTGATGAATTAATTATCCCCCACACAAATGTAGAAATAGTCTGGTATTGTTCCACAATAGACTGCTACAATTTGCTTTAAATACTCCAAATGTGGCTACGTTTAATCGAAAAACGGAAATCTGACAATAAGGCTTCACCTTGGAGAGTAGAAAACTTTAATTAAAGAACGTTGTGTGGTATTGAAGGAGCTCTATCCTTACAACTGTCCTTAAAGGATCACTGACTATATTCCTTATATATTTTGAGATATATATAGAGAAATTTATATGGTATTCTAATTATTTCGAAGGTTTTTTGTGTAACACACACCTATTATTTTCTTTAGGTATTTTAAATAGACGTTATTACTTTTGTGAAGCATAAAGAAAGATCCATAATAGATTGAAAATTAAACATCAGCATGTGAATAGTACATAATAAACATGATGCTATGATACAAATTAAGAAACATATGAGTTATTATTTATCGAAAGGATTAATTATTTATATGTCGGCCTATAATGCATTTTTTTAATCATATATTTTAAATCACTGCTTGGCATAATAACCATTGAACCCAATAATTATAGTGTAATGTAAAATAGAACCCTATAATTGTGGTGACAGGTTCACTTACTAAATTGTTCAATAACAAATACACTTAGGTATCTATGCATTTAAATGATCACTGTGTGTTTAGTGGTTAATGTACCATTATCATTACAACTCATAATAACTACTATTATCTAGTTATTTAAACTAAATGTATTTTGTGTATGAACTGTAATAGTACATTACTTAAATTGTGCACTGCTTTTTCCTCTCATGCACACTGATGCTAAAAAAAGAGGAAGAAAAAATCATAACTTTGCAAAAGTACTTACACACACTTTAACATTTGATTCCACCATTATAAAACACATATTATCATAGCATAGACAAACAGCTAACTGTGGGATAGTACTGAAACAGTATCCATCCTTCTGAGAAGCACTTACATGTGTTTTTGATATAGAAGTATCCCATGCCCCACATCAGAATGTGTATCCAAAGTTTTGTGTAGGGAGTCACTTCCAAAACTTCAAAGCTAGATTCAGTGTAACTCAGTGTGTCCTCTGGTACTCCGAATTGTAGTCAGTTAAAAGTAGTCCTATTAGCTGTTCATGTTGCACTTCCAGACTTCAGATTTTGTGTAATTATTGAGCTTTTATATTGTAGTGGAAGAAAAAAGTCCATAAATTCTTCGGGTAGTCCTTTTTTCCAAAATCAGTATTTCCTCTCCTTTACAAGTTTGGTATTTAAAATCTTGCCACCGTGTTGACAATTTATAGTCAACTATCCATACTCAATCCATTTGTATTGTAGAACAATTCCTTTCCTTGAACAATCAGTGCTTCAAATTTTCTCAAAAGTGATCATGCAGCCAGGTAACTCCAAACAGTTGAGTGTTACAAACACTGATCCACGAGTAGTCCTTCATCCATTTTGGTGCACTTAAACACAGGTAAATGAGTGCTATGACTGAGCTAGTAAGTGCTCACAAGTGCTTGTGAATGCCCAATAAATGCTTAAAAGTGCCTGAAAGCGCTGTTCACCCCTGCATGATGACGCTGCTACAGCCAGCAGGCAACTGAAATCATGCAGCTCCCTGAGTGGCTTAAGAGGGGCGCTATGAAGTGTAGGCTGAGCAGCCAGAGTGGGCAGAGCACAGTGCCTGTGTTCTCTGCTGAGTGAAGCAAGTGGCTGCTGTAAGTCTCTGTAGTCTGTAGGTATTGGATCTTTGTCAAGAGCTGATTTGACAGATTTGAGATTTCGACAGGACTGATTGATTGGATTGGATTTATTATCAAGTTACCAATATGTCTATGTACATGCATTTTGACAGGTTAAATACACAAGTTTCATCATTATTAAATTCCATAAAATTTTCATTAATTTACAACATCCTGAAGATCTGGCGATGTTTGGGGCTGGCCACCAGAGCTCTGAGACCTGACAATGACAACATCTAATCAGTAATCGTGTGTGAAAAACAATACAGATTTTGTTGTGATTATAAATTGGTATGTCCAGGGATTCACGCCATATACGCAGTTTTAGTGAAAATATTAAATTTTTCTCAATTGAAAATTCTGTTCTAAAGAGCTATAGTTCTCTATTATATTATAATTATGTCGATATCAGCATCCTCTTGTATTGTATTTTACACTCTTTTATCTAAAAACATTTTACATATTGATTTTTAATGTCAAAATTCCTTGCACATGCCAAGAAGTTAAAAAGCTTGCATGTAGCAGCTACACTCATTATACAGAAATACTACATTTGTACATAATATGTGCGTGTGTAGGAAGTACATTATGTATAAAACGTGATGATTCAGACAAAATGAAAACTACTTGTATACTATATCTGTGCACAGACATTACTGAATGCAGAGAGCCTATGCCACATGCCAGGTTTTCTGCAGGGGCACTGTTTAAGGTCTGCCCCATCATGGGCGTGCTGCAGCATCGTGTGGGCCCTTTAAGAGGATCGCCCTACACATTTCAGAAGTGGCCTGCAGTAACTTGAAAGCATATTTTTGTGTTGCACGGAAGACACTTAGATGCATTATAAGGATTCAAGTCCTGAAGTTGAATTCTTAATGAGGTATATACATTATAAGTTATGTAATATTCAAAGTTATATATTTATAAACACTGTTTTGTAAAGTTGAAATATTGTGAGGTATTCTGTCTGTTAGTCTAGAGGTAAACATTATATGTAATATTCATAGTTATATAGTGTTTATAAATATACATATTAAAATGTATATCTCATTAAGAATTCAACTTCAGGACTTGAATCCTTATAATGCATCCATGTGTCTTCTGTTCAACGCACAAAAATGCGCTTTCAAGTTAATGCAGGTCACTTCTGAATTAAACTCATTTTTTGCTTCTTGTTCTATGTCACAGCTATGTATGTTTCTCAGATATATTTTTATCAACTATGTTTCTCAGGCTCAGCTATGTTTCTCAAGCTCAGCTATGTTTCTCAGCTAGTTTCTCAGCTAGTTTCTTGGCTATGTTCTCAGCTATGTGTCCCAGTGGTGTTTGCTATGTAATTTTGCTATTTTCTCTTTTTAGGTCCTTCTTTCACCTCTTCCCTCTTGCCCCTCTTGCCTGCAGCCCTCCCCATTACACTGTATACTCTCCTCTCAAATTGTCCCGTTCCGTTTGTCGTTGATGATCCATATCCTCCTTTGCATCTACCCTTTCCTTGTTTGCTTCTGTCCTTTCCTCCTTTATTTCTTCCTTCCATTTTCTGTGTTCTTCTTTCTTTCCTTCCTTCCTGAAGTGTAGGAGGATGAGCTCAATGGTAGAGTATTGTGCCATCCATCCATCCATCCATCCTACCTGATGATGGTGATATTTTTTTTTGCTAATAAGATAGTGGTCTGAGAGTCTCAACTATATATATATGTTGAATATATGCTGGGCAAGTAAAAGATCCCTCACCTGGGGTAAAAGTGTAACATGTTGAGAACTCCCGCTCTCTCTCCCATCTCATCAATCAACCCTCGTGAGCACCCAGAACTGGGCTTAGAGGGCTGCACTTTCCACATCTATCTATCTATCTATCTATCTATCTATCTATCTATCTATCTATCTATCTATCTATCTATAGACGGCACCAAAGTCATGCTGATGCAGGGTGCCAGATGCTTGGTTTGCCTCTTGAAGGCAACAAAATTGCATATTTGTACTCAAGTGAAAAGTTTGCTCTTTTGGCACTATTTGGCAAATACTGTCAGTCAGGTATTCTAGCTGCTAATCTAAAAGTAAAGATCTACTGGCCCCCAAGATTCTTGATGTCATGTACAAACTAAATACTAAAACAATGTTCAACGTAAAATGCACTTTAAACTGCCTGTTACAACTGCAAGCTTCAGGGTTCAGGCTGTTGTTTTTCGGTAGCGTCAGAATTTTTTTTATTCATGTCACTTTCATTATTTACATTTTAAACCAATCCAACAGAAGCTTAATTTTTTTTTTAATTCTTCTCTTACAATGAAGTTCTGGTAATGATATTTTCATAATTTTTATTCTAAATTTTCATAATGAAAAATTATCCAACTCATTTTGGTGAAAATTGGCCCAGCTTCTCAATTACAGTGCCACCTGTAATTAAGTTAAATGCGTGATGTTTTTGCCTTTGGGTCAATGCTAAGCATCCTCAACTAAACTGCTTGTGGAAGGGAAAGGGCTCATCCAATGAGAAGAAAACATAATTGTCATGAGGACAATATTTGAGGCATGTGGGATACAAACACCTGGCGATTTTATCTGCTATGCAAACACATAGGCGTACGGGACGCGCGATTTTTGGGGGGGCGAGCGGCATTTGCCCGAATTTCCAGATTTAAATTTAATACCATTTCAAATGAAATAGCCTGGAAGTCACTAATTTAAAATAGTTTTTACCTAATCATCTGCCCAAATTTGTTAGCCTTTTTGCCCGAATCTTACTGTTTCCCAAATTTTTGGGGGGGCGACCGCCCCCCCCTGCCCCCCCCCCTCCCATACGCCTATGTGCAAACAGTTACATATTGGCTAAAATTTTTAATAAGTAAGTAAGAATCCCTCTTTTCATTGAGGTGACATCAACCTTATGTTTTAGTTACATATCAAAGACAGCTGTCTTTAACCCATACATAACTCTCATTGTTATCCCTCATGCCCTCTCTCCTCAAATGTTGTCATTTATAACCCAACATCCCATTGGATGAGAATTCATTCTTCCACAAACAGTTTGGTTCTGGATGTTTAGCATTGACCCAATGGCAAACATTACCCATATCATTTACTTACAGGTGGAACTGTAAGTGGCCAGCTCAATAGTTTAAACTCCTATTGCAAGCATATCTAATGGATGTTCCACTCATCTATAGATGTGTTGCATTGCCGAGCCGCCAATAATGCTGAAAGGTTGATCAATGGATCTCAGATATGCAAATTCTTAAAAAATTCCCGGGTTTGGTAAAAGGTTGATGTTTCTTATCAATCATCACAAGATTGCTGTAGAATGACTTCTATGTACGACCCTGTTGATGACATTTGCATGACGTTGTATGACATCACAATCACCTAGCATCCTCTCGCAGGACGCCACTCTTACAATCTACCTTCTGTTCTCAACCAATTTCCTGTATTTGTCTTTTAACATTTCTAATTCTTCTTTGTGATATTTCGTAATGAGCTGTATTCATTAATTAATCTGCTAATTACCCGATGTCAGCCTTTTAAAGCATTTTTAATGACATGCCACATCCTACAGGAAAATATGCTCGCTTCTTTTTGCTTTTACAATCATCCTTTATTTTTCCTGTGTTTTAAGTACCTATAGGTAAAAGGCAGGTTTTTTCTTCAGCCAATTTATAGATTTCTTCGACTTTGGTATTGGCCTGGAACAGCTATGAAGGTTTAGCTGATCTGTTACTACCAAGAACTTCTGGCTGAGGTTTTCTGTTCGAACTGACCGTTTCAATACATGTAGTTCAGTAATACTTTTGTCATTTTTTAGGTATTCATGAATATATGGTTTCTGAAATCTTTATTAGCTTGTCAACAGATGCTTACATTTGGATAACTCGCTACAATAGAGTTTATGATTTGAATCCCTTTTAATATTTATTCAATTTTTGTCTCATGAAAACAGTAGAGGCCCCCATCGATTAGAAGTCTTGCTTGATGTTTCTTTGTAAAAATAAAAGGAGAGCTTTTGCTTGAGTATATACCTTACACTGTTTTTCTTCAAAGGAGTTATTGCTCAACAGTCTCCACAAGACTACAGTACGATGACATATCTGTCCGACCCTGTTGGTGACATTTGCATGACTTCATGTGACATCACAATCAAATAGCATCCTCTCGCAGGATGGCCCTCTTTCAATCTACCTTCTGTTCTCAGCCAATTTCCTCTCTTTGTCTTTTAACATTTCTACTTCTTCTTTGTGATATTTCGTAATGAGCTGTATTCATTAATTCATCAGGTAATTACCCGATGTCAGCCTTTTTAAGTATTTGTCATGACATGCCACATCCTACAGGAAAATTTGCGCCCTTCGTTTTGTTTTTTTATCAATTTAATTTTTTCCTCTGTTAAAAATACCAATGGGTGAAAGGCAGGTTTTTTCTTCAGCCATTTTGTTGGTTTAGTTCCATTTTAAAATGGGCCTGTGGGGGGGGGGAGGGTTGCTAGGCTGTCAATCGTTGGGTCCAGCGTTCAAATCAAGCTCTTGTCGAGTCAACTGGGCCGATGTTGGATAGCAGTGTCAATCATCCTTTGCCTCATTGGCATGTCCTCCTCAAGTCCTAATGAGCCTACAAAGGGTGTAAATACAGGACATAGCGCCCCAATCATATTTATCCATCCTTTTAAACTAGCGTGTCATCTTCTATTTGATTTGATGGATTTATTGAAAAATAATTCCTTTTGAAATAATATCAATATTTACAGTGTATCTATCTACTTATCTACCCGTATTTCTATCTATTTTACACTCATCCATGTATCTGCAGGCCATGGAAAATATAATCTATTCTCTAATCTCCTTGACTTTGCCATTGACATGCAAACTTTCCGGAGTCTGTCATAGAAAGTAGGCAAAAGTGACCGACAAGAATGACCAGTGCTCCTTTAATGGGCTGCTCAGCCTTGGTAGGTTCTCAATTAGGAGAGGTCAGTCCATTATATATCTGTGTTTATTTTTTATTAAAGATATTTTTCTGTGTCGAGGATGTGCTATAGTAGAAGAACAGATTAAGGGGCCCACCATTTAATCTCAAGGTTCCTGGATTTTTTAAAAATAAGCCATTTCTTGGTCAGTTTTGGTGAAATAAATAAATTCGTTTTGGGCAGTCTTGAAATAGGTAATTTCTGGTGAGGGTATTTCTTAACAAGCTGTTGAATGATATAGGAATTAATATTCGCAGACTTTGCGAGCTTGAAATAAATAAATACTGCCGCGGCTACCATGAAATAAATAATTTCCGATCTAGGAAAACTCTAAGCCCCCCTAGAAATTAAATTGTCACCCCCTAAAGGATCTGCAGAAGCATAGATAAACTTCATACAACAACAAACTGTTTCCCTAAAAGGACAGCCATCCACAATTATAGGAACATGTATTGGACTATTGATGAACAGATGGGCAAGACTTAGGTGCCTTTAATCTTATCAATGCAAGCAATTTGGCAATATCAGCCTACAAACTCAATTAACACCTTAATTAAGTCTGGTGCAGAATATACCCTTGATATTGATATTGAATTAGCCCATCATTTTGTCAATTGTAATCTGATATACCTAAGATATTGAAGCGTTTATACATCTGTCAATTTCATGTAATGTCATAGAACGGTGTACAAGTGAGAGCTTCACTATCCTTCCCGCATGTACGTACTGCAAAAATATGGTAGTGGTCAAGCTGAGCCAGAACGTTGAATTGCAATTTCATTTTCACCGGGATGCGGTCAAAAATCGGCATTAATATCAATGTCGTAAAATTCATTTTATAATCTTTTTTTTAAATCAATCTCAACATGATGGATGTCTATACCAGGAATAACAAATCACCATTTGGGATTTTGAAACTATGATACAATAGTCATTCGTGATTTGAATTAAAGACATGCTGAAAAATGGCCGTTGTCTGTAATCTTTTCTGCTTATGGAGTTGAATCAGGAGCACAGAATGAATTAAAAATTTGATAACATTGTAAAATTTCATATAAAGACACATGTATACCAACAGATTTTTATAACATTTTCAAACAATTGATGAAGGTGTTGTGCAAATATTGTAATCTTGGTGTCATTAAAAAACACCTGATCTGGCAAACTTCGTAAACAATATCCATGACGCCCCCTTCTAAAGTTAAAAAATTTTCATAGGAAAGGCCGAATAAGCAACTTATTTCTGCTGATTCGCCACATGTTGAGGCTCCCACTCAATTTTAAGATTTACCGATGACATTTTATTATTTCGAATAATTTAAAAGGCATTTAGTGTTGATTGAGATCTTGACGTGTAATATCCTGATGAGACAACGATTTTTCACAATTTTGCTACAGGAAATGTGAAGTAACAGTCACTGCAACAATAACCTGCTTTTAATGTATCAATCATTCTTCAACGCAGATATTATCTTTGTGCATGACATAATTACACTTTGACCTGGAAGCATTATAGCAGAAGGAACTTGTTCCTCCCATGATTTGGTGGCACGGGTCGCAGTTCGCAGGCGAATGGTCTCGCCCATGAACATTAAGTGTGATTTGCATCTGACACTTACTGCCTCTGATAGACTCAGTCTAATTAAGTTATAGGGCTATTGATTAAATTTTGGGCTTCGTATGGGGAAAAACTTCGATACCATGTCCCTTTTACAGCCTTTCACTTTGATATACATGTAGACACAATGAGGATCAGTTCACTGTGAAAAATGCATTTCTTGACTTATGATAGCTGATGAAGTGTCATCTTCTCTACTTCAACATGGGAAACGTAGAGGCTGTTTGATAAGTCATGATCAATAGAAGGCCATTTGACTTGTCAAAACTGATTTCAGAGTGAAAATCAGATACATAATCCTTTCGTTTGGCTGTCACCAACAAGCGGGATTAGTCTCCTTAGATCAAATTAACATTGAAAGTATTGGGTATGATCATGATAAATCATCAGCATGATGACACACCAAGTGCCATTTTCACAGTACAACAGTCCACTCTTTTTCTGTATCAAAGTGGAAGGCTGTAAATAAGGAATCTGTAGAGAAGATTTCTAAGAAGGAACATAGCAGCTATTGTTTTGGTGAAATCGAATGTTGTCCTTAAATCTAAAGAATTCCTTTCCAAGGAGCTGTCCCATTCTTTAAGTAAGTCCTACTCCCAGAATTATCCACAATGGAACAAAATCACAACAAACGGCATACCTGTGAATAACCTAACAAATACATTCATGAATATTTCAAATTCAAATTCTATGTAGGAATTACAAAATTAATATCAGCAAAGCATTCACTCAAACAAGAGTTAAGAGGCATTACAGCCTGTCACTCTGATACCGAAAAAGAGTGGACTGTTGCACAGTGAAAATGGCACTTGGTGTGTTATCATACTGATGATTTGTCATGATCATACCAAATACTTTCAATGTTAATTTGATTTAAGGAGACGTATCCCTCTTGTTGGTGACAGCAAAAAGAAAGGATTATATATCCTTCTGATTTTCAATCCAAAATCAGTTATGACAAGTCAAATGGCATTCTCTTGATCATGACTAATCAAACTGCCTCTATGTTTCCCATGTTGAAAGTAAAGAAGATGACACTTCAACAGCTATCAAAGTGCATTTTTCACTGTGAACTGGTCCTCTTTTTCTCAAAGTGAAAGGCTGTAAAGTTTGAAAACAATTTTATGGAAAATGCTTTATTATAATCCCGAAATATATTGACAAGTCCTTGAATGTCCCAGGTGCATAGATACTCTAGTGTCATATTTTCTATGGAGAATCGACATATGCAACAGAACTCTTGCAGACTTTTTATAATTATGGACCTTCATTGTGTTTTGAAAGGGAAAAACCACACTGATAAACACAACTGTTGGGACTCAGAATGGAAATTATTAGTCTAGAATCCTCTGCTGTAGAGCTACAGAGTAATACATATCTTGAAAAATTTTTCTACCCACAGGCTTTATGATAGTCTGAGTGTATAGTTGCGTGAGAGACTTCACAAAAGTTTGACATATGTTCTGTCATTTTTATGGAAAATATCTGTCTAAGTGTACATCATTACTGGACTCTTTGTAAAGAAACGAAATTGAGTAGAACATACACAGCTGACAAAGAGTGACTAGTCAGAAAACTGTTGTGGAAAACACACTTTTGGCAATACAATCATATTTGTAATTTTCCCACTTCCACAAGTTTGGTAATATTATGTACAGCTAGTTTTATAGAAAGTATCAGTTTCCAAATGTACGTCCTTACTCGAGTCTCCTTTGTAAAGAAATGAATTGGAGAGGAACATCTTAAGCTAAAGATGAGTGACTGGATAAATGCTGATGTGGAAAATATTCTTATGGTACTATTATTTTATGACTTCAAAAATATCAATATATATATATATTATATATTATATATGCACTGTTCTTTTTATAAGAAGTAGCGATGAATAATCCAAATTCATAGTTAACATTCTTAACAATGTACCATATTCAAATATTATACATGAAGGAAAACAAGAGTTATCCACTGAATAAAGAGGCAATTATAAAAAAAAAATTGATGAGAAACAACGTTATTATTGGCTAATCCGAAAAGATGGCATGTAACTCTCTGAATTTGAAATCCCACATTCATGAATATGACCATGTCTCATATTTTATATCGAGAATAAGCATATTCAACAGAACTCTTACAGTATTATGGGCTCTTGTCATCTTTCACGAGGGACAAAACCAGATGATAAACACAACCCTTGGGAATTCGGAATGGAAACTATTCCTCTGGAATACTCTGCTGTAGAGCTATAGAGTTTTACATATATCTAGCTTTATGATACACATGCAAGGAAAAGTGAGTCAAACTCGATATCAGTCTGAGTGTATAGTTGCGTGAGAGACTTCAATAAAGTTGTGCATAGTTTCTGTCAGTTTTTTGGAAAGTAGCAGTCTAAGTGTACATCATTACTGGAGCCTTCTTTGCAAAGAACCAAAATGAAGTGGAACATCCACAGCTGACAAAGAGTGACTGGATTGAAAACTAGAGGAAAAAAACATATTTGTGGTTATAAAATCATATTTGCAACTTGAACATGCTCAGTGGAAACCTTACATTTGGTTGGTAAAACTATCATATTTGCAACCTGCCTATTTCCAAAAGTTTGATAAACACTCTCAATTTTATAGGAAGTAGCCATAAATAATCCAAATTAAGAATTCAAATTCTTACAGCCAACGAATGAAGAGTGTTACATTCAGCTGCTAGTGCACATCAATGACCTGAAAACAGGCCATATCCATCACATTGACATGTACTGTAATTTTTTCGTTGAGTAGCTTGCGACCTCATTGACACAACTAACTGCTGCTCCCAACTTAGAGAATTTAAAGTTATCACACTAAAATTGTGTAAAAATCACTGGTTAAAATTATTGCAGGATATAAATAAAACCCAATAACAGTGTATTTCACAGCCATGAAATTCATTTGTGTCAGGTCTGCGGCTTCTGAATTAACGCTCGTCATTTATCTAATTTATAGGGGATCTATTTATTTCGGGTCTCGGGATGTTACAGGGTCTCGGGTGATGATACCAGGGAGATACAGCTCTTGGCCATGTAATAACCTATCAGTATCTATACCACTGGCTTTGTGATACACGCAAGAAAAAGTGAGTCAAACTCAATATCAGTCTGAGTGTACATTGTAGGCTACAGTTGCATGAGACACTTCACAAAAGCTTTGTCAATTTTCTGTCAGTTTCACGGAAAGTAGCAATCTAAGTGTACATCATTACTGGAGTCTCTTCGTAAAGAAACCAAATGGAGTGGAACATCCAAAGCTGACTACGAGTGACTGACAAGGAAAGAAAACTAGTGGGGAAAAACCTACTATTATATTACCAAAATTGCAACTTGACAAAGTAATGACAAACTTGTTAGTCACTTATCTAAGTTATCTTCCAACACTTTAAAAACAAGTGATGTCATTTTTGAGGTCGCATTGATCGGTTTTTGGTTTTTTCACAATATTTAGTACAGATTTATGGGCGAGCGGGGTGCAGTGAGATGGCAGGCACTGTGAGACAAAGCCCCTAGCATTTACCTGGTACTGTTAACAGATCAATCCTTTTTTGTATAGTACAAATATTAAGTAAGTGAGAGACTGCCCTATATCCTGAATGCCTACACGGCATATCGAGAGTGGAATTTCGGTATTGTGGTTATTAGCAAATAAAAGTAAATAATTTTGCTAGATGACCTTTTGTTATAATTCCCAAGAAAAATGGTTTAATGCAAATCAATTTCCAGGGATTGATACATTGGTTAATTGTCTTAGTTCAGTGAGATGACGAACCACAATGCAGGAATCCAGTCCGCAGGATTCAAAAATTTTATAAACAGAGCTGCGTGGGGCACAGTGAGACAGCTTGAGGTGCTGCATAGTAAGACATCACAAAATACAACAGAAACGACCGGAATGTAATGCATGGCTCACAATTTACTATTAAAAAACAAAATCCCTGCTATAAACTTGATTTTAGTGATTAATATCCACAGGGAAGCATCAAAGAAGAATACGATTAGGATGTAACAGGTGCGGCTCATTAAATAAGTCGTGCATGTGTCCCATGCGATGAAGTTTCAAAACATGACAAAAAAGGACCAAAAAAATCACCTTGCCACCTGCTTTTATAAGAGTACAGTAGTTTCTGTAGCAACAATTTATATAAAAATTCCGCAGGTCCTGATGATTGGCAGTTATGGCAGCATACCCTGTCTCACTGTGCCCGCCTGCTGTCTAACTGTGCACCGTGGGCGGGGTACAGTGAGACACTTAACGAGCACGGACATAACTCAAAGTTTCTCCAAAACTGTAAAAGGGAGGAACCTGAAAGTACTTGACCATATAAACCCGAGGTCATTATCTATAATGTGGACCTGATCTCATTTACTGCCATCATTTTGGAAGATTTGAAAATAAAAAAAGTGTCTCACTATGCCCCCCTCTCCCCTACACATTAAGTGGGATGCTGATAAATATTTCTTATGATATCAGTAAGCTTCAAATAGCAAGATTCCACTTGTTGTTTTTCCATATATCGACCTATTTACAAAATCTTTGATGTTATTTTTGTCCTTGCCATATTAAAAAGACGGTCTGGGAAGGACTTTCTATAAAAGAGACTTCCCCTTTCAACGATTTGGCGGCAAAGGCACATTTTTACACTCTGAGAGTCCCACCCACTCACAGGCATTAACCAAGATTAAGATGTGATCTTTGAAGTCATTGTCTGATTGATGATGTTATATAAGGTTACCAATTTTGTGGAACAGTAGGAGCCATACAAAGGCAAGAAGTCTCTGCTTAGCCTGGTAAAATGAAGTTGTGGATGCTCAAGTTCCACTCAAGCGAATATTTGAAGCATTCTCCAATTGTTGCATTGAATGTGCTGTATTCAAATGATGGACTTGCGGTTTGTAGAATGTTCTCGCTTTCTGAAGATGATCACTCCCTTAGATCTCTGGGAGGGCTATGGTGTAAAATATATTCTTGCCCGGTTTTTATGAAATGTTTTTTGGCCAGGTGTGAAGTAAATACTTGTTGATAATGTGTGTCTTAGAATATTTTGTGAGAGAATACTTGAGGTGACAGTGCTTAAAATAAGTCACTGTCACTGTGAAACACCTAAAGTAGCATAGATACAGCCTATAGTAAAGTACTCCAAGGAATGAAACATAAATGCCGAGTCCTGTAGAGTCTTCGTAAAGAAATACTGTTGGAATATTCCTAAGATATATGGAAATATATTTGAACAGTCTTCAAAATAAGTGGGAAGTGGAAGGGTGTGGCAATATTCATGAAAAGCATTGGATCATAATGTCATAATAGTATGAACAAATCAGCATTTCCTCTGGGTGCAAAATAGGCAGATCACACGCATCAAGAAAATGTGCATACCATATAGCTAGATTTTCTTAAAATACAATAGCTTTATTACATGGTGAACACTGAACAGCCATAACATTTAACTTATCAGAACACATAAAACAATCTGTACAGTTTTTTTTTGCAATAATCCGAAATGCAATACCAGAAACTGGAAATTTGCATGACTGAGTAATATTATGAAATATACTGCAGTTGTGTGGTATCATAAGATCTTTCATCAGCGACTTTTTCCAAATGTATATCTTACTTCAAAGAGTCTCATTTTATTCTGTTGCTGTGTACATGATTGTATATTGTTGGCTCCTTTCTCCCTCTCCAACCTGTTTTCAAATTTGCAGAAAAATTCTTTATAGGAATTACAAATATAACCAATGCATTCACCTAAACAAGAGTCCAGAGGCATTCAAGTTTTAAAACAATTGCATGCAAAACTATTTATTACAATCTCACAATATTGACAAGCTGAAGCTATTCCTTGAACATCCCAGGTGTATGGATATACTCTATAGTGTCATATTTTCTATGGGGAATCGACATATGCGAGAGAACTCTTAGAGACTTTTCATAATTATGGACCTTTGTTGTCTTTGATATTCTGAGTGTATAGTTGCGTGAGAGACCTCACAAAAGTTTGACACATGTTCTGTCAGTTTTATGGAAAATAGCTGTCTCAGTGTACATTATTACTGGAATCTTTGTTAAGAAACAAATTGGAGTATAGAGCATACACAGCTGACAAAGAGTTACTGGTTAGAAAAATGCTGTGGAAACATACTTTTGGTGATACAATCATATTTGCAACTTTTCTACTTCAGAGCTGTACTACCAGTTTTATAGAAGGTATCAGTCTCCAAAGCGTACATCATTACTCTGGTCTTCTTTGTAAAGAAATGGAATGGAGAAGAATATCTTTGGCTGATATGAGTGACTGGATAGAAAACTGTTTTGGAAGACAAATTTTTCGGTATACCATCACATGCGCAATTTGCCGACTTCAAAAATGTGCACTGTTTTTTTTCAAAATATGAAGTAGCAATGAATAATCCACATTTAGGCTTAAACTCCAGCAAAATTTATGTTCAATTATTAGATGAAACAAGAGTTATCTACTGAATAAAGATGCATTTTAATCTTGACAAATTTAATGCAGAACTACATATTATTGGATAATCCCTCAAGACTCTCTGAAAATCCCAAATTGAGTATACCCATGTGTGATATTTTCTATGGAGAATCAGTATATTCACTAATGGACCTTTGTTGTCTTTCTTGAGGGACAAAACCAGACTGAGAAACACAGCCATTGAGGATTGAGAATGGAAACGGTTTGTCTGCATATGGCATACTCTGCTGTAGAGCTGTAGAGTAACACATATCTAGCTTTATGATACACATGCAAGAAAAAGTGAATCCAACTCAATATCAGTCTGAGTGTATAGTTGCGTGAGCGACTTCACGGAAGTTGTGTATATTTTCTGTCAGTTTTGTGGAAAACAGCAGTCTAAGTGTACATCATTACTGGAGTCTTCTTTGTGAAATGGAGTAGAACATCCTCAAGTAACAAGGAGTGACTGGATAGAAAAAACATACTTGTGGACAGTTGTGGTTATATTATCATAGTTGCAACTTGAACGTCCTCAGCTGGAAATGAGTGAGTGGTTAGAAAACTTACTTTTTTTAAAACTATCATATTGGCAACTTGCCTACTTCAAAAAGTTTCATAAACACTGTCCATTTTCAGTGGGGATCCAGACATGGTAGTCTGGGGGGAGGGGGGGGGGCGGACGTCATTTCAACATTTGTGGGTCTCTTTCAAGGCATTTTTATTCAACTTTATATTGTTCATCTCTGTGATCAGGGGGGGGGGAGGGTGGCCACCTAGGATCCCCCTGTACCTGCCACTGGTTTTATAGGAAGTAGCAATAGATAGGCCTAATCCAAATTCAAAATTCAAATTCTCACAGCCAACGAATGACGAGTACTTGCATTCAACTGCTAGAGGAAATTTAATGACCTCACAACAGGCCATATCCATAGCATTGAAATGTACAGTCAATTTTTCATTCAGTTGCTCATGACAACAGTGATACGCAGTTGGTTACTTGTTTTGAAACCATTGAGAGCATGCAATATGTCCTCGTAATAACATAGCACCGAAAGGCATATAACCTCACAAGGAACCATTCAGTCCAATTCTGTAAGCCTTCAACTGTAACTAAACAGGAATTTAAAATGTCTGTTCATAAAACTCTTTTAACAGACATTCACTTAAGCAAGAGATACATTTAAAAACCATTTTATGCAAAACTGTCTATTATAAACCCAAAATATTGACATGTATCATTCTCCCTGGATATCTCAGGTGCATGAAAATACTCCTGTGTCATATTTGTATGGAGAATCGACATAATGCAATTGAGTTATTGCAGACTTATTGGCTTTTGTCATTTTTCACAAGGGAAAAAAACAGTTTGGTAAAGACAACCACTTGGAAATTCAGACTAGAAACTATTGGCCTGGAATATCTGCTGCAGAGCAATAGAGTTATACATATCTTGAGCAGAATCTATAAAACTGGCTTTACGATACACACAAGAAAAAGTGAGTCAAACTCAATATCAGTCTGCATGTACAGTTGCGTTCACAAAAGTTTTGTCAATTTTCTGTCAGTTTTATGGAACGTAGCAGTCTAAGTGTACATCATCACCGGAGTCTCTTCGTAAAGAAGCAAAATGGAGTGGAACATCCACAGCTGACAATGAGTGACTGCCAAGAAAAAAAAACTTGTGGGGAAAACCTACTTTGATAATGTCATACTTGCAACTCCACGAAGTGATCACTAAATTGATAGTCACTTATTTAAATGATCTTCCTATACATATGTACTTTAGAAAGAAATGATATCATTTTTGAGGTCACATTGATCAGTGTCTCTTTTTTAAATAATTGTTTTGTCTATGTTAACCACATTATGATATTTAGTCGATTTACACGTAGTGTAGGACGCAAATATTATTTTCTTATGATATTATTCAGCTTGAAACAGTAAGATTCCGCCTGTTGTTGTTCCATATATATATATATCGATCTATTCAGCTTGAAACAGTAAGATTCCACCTGTTGTTGTTCCATATATCGATCTATTCAGCTTGCAACAGTAAGATTCCGCCTGTTGTTGTTCCATATATCGATCTATTCAGCTTGCAACAGTAAGATTCCGCCTGCTGTTGTTCCATATATCGATCTATTTCAAAGATCTTTGATGTTGTTTTTGTCCTTGTCATTATTTAGGAGGTCAGTCTGAGATGGACTTTTTAAGAGACTTCCCCTTCCTATGATTTGTTGGTATAGGGCACATTTTAATAGCATGCACTCACTGACAGTCACAGGCATTAACCATGATTAAGATGTGATCCTTGCAGTCATTGTCTGACTAATGATGTTATCTAAGGTTACTGATTTTGGGTAGAGTAGGAGTCATACAAAAGCAAAATGTCTCTGCTTGGCGAAGTATCATGAAGTTGTGGATGCTCATGGTCCACTCAAGCGAATATTTGTAGCATTCTCCAACTGTTACATTGAGTGTGCTGCCTTCAATTGATGGACTTGCAGTTTGTAGGTGCTCACCACTTAGAAGATGACTCTAAGATCTCAGGGAGGGATATGGTGTTAAATATTTTCCTGCCGGGTTTTTATGAAATAATTTGTGGCCAGTCGTGAGGTGAATAGAAGATTTTAAGAGAGAATATTTGAGGTGACAATGCTTAAAATAACTCACTTTAAGTAAACAAAAATAACACAGGAAGTTGTATTGATACAGTCTATAGTAAAGTACTCCAGGGCGTGAAACATAAATTCCGAGTCCTGTAGAGTCTTCGTAAAGAAATACTGTTGGCCTAAGACATATGGAAGTATATACTGAACAGTCTTCAAAATAAGTGCCATTTGAGTGGGAAGTGGATGGATGTGGCAATATTCATGAAAAGCATTGGATCAAAATGCCATAATAGTATGAACAATTGATAATCAGTAGTTCCTGTGAAATATAAAACCTGTGTGAGTGCAAAATAGGCAAATCTTACACACCAAGAAAGTATGCACACAATATAGTATAGATTTTATTAGAATACAATACCTTTATTACATCATGTGGTGAGCAGCCATAACATTAACCTAATCAGAAAACATAAAATAATCCGTTCATTTTTCTTTTGCAATAATCAGAAATTCAATACCAGAAACTGGAAATTCGCCTGACTGAGTAATATTATGAAGGGCTTCATGAAGGGCAATATATTGCAGTTATGTGGAAAAGTAAGATCTTTCATTGATCAGCAATTTTTCCCAAATGAATATTTAGCTTCATAAAGAGTCCCATTTTATTCTGTTGCTTTGTATATTTCCTCCTTTCTCACTCACCAACCTGTTTTCCAATTGGCAGAAAGACAAATTTAATTTCCATAAAACAGTCTTCATCCCAATCTGCACCAAGAATTAGAGGAATTGCTCAATGTTTTACAGGAAAACTCTCTGGTCGACAAGTGTCTAAGCACGAGTACCATCTGGAACTACAGTTGTTGTAAAATATCTGATATTAATTTAGTTCAGCTATACGTTATATACCTCAAATAGAAAGATTTAGCGGGGCAGGTATGTAAAAAAATAGTGCATTTATACATAGAAGCACGAAACTTGGCGCACACTTGAAAAACATCTATACAAACATATTTGGATAGGGAGCCACTTAAGATTTAGCTTAGGTGGCTACTGGCAGCCATTTTCTAAAATGGCGGTCAATTCTTCCATTTTGCTGCTTTCTGTGTAGTTCCTACAAATAGAATACAAGTAAATATTGTTTTTTATTGCTTCTCTAAGTATTCAGTACATTACTATAACATTTTTTGGTAGCCTTGGTCTATTTTCAGGCTTGTTGGAATCCTTTTTGTTAGAAATATTGATTCAAACACTTGATTTCGCGGTTACGAATGGTTACACCAATTCTTTATCAATCTCAAAATAAGTTACATATTTGAATTCCTTGTAAGAAGAGCTTTCAAATGAGTACCCGCATCAATGGGTTTCGTAAACTTGGTACGAAAATGGAAAAAATGAAAATAAAATTATTTTTGAAGATTTTGTTTTTTCTTTCATTTTGACAAAAAATTCCAAAAACTATTGATGCGTCCATTCATCTGAAATCAATTGAGATTTCATGAAACTATGGGAAACTGCAAAAAATGATACATTTTCTTCAACAGTTCTAACAAAAAGGACCCTGACTACCCTAAAATTCCTCAGTTCAATCTAGAAATCAATTGATAATGTTTTTTAGATCAGAAGAAGGAATAATGAGCACTGTTTTCATACTTTCAAAGTGTAGGCACTTCACAGAAAGCAGGAAAATGAGATAATTGGCGTCATTTTGGAAAATGGCTGCAATGGGTCAACCAGGTCAAATCTGAAGTGGCTTCCTATCTAAATATTTTCTTTAAGACGTTTTTGAAGTGTGTGCCAAGTTTCATGCTTCTATGTATAAATGCACTATTACTCCCCTATTCATGACAAATCTGCCCCGCTAATTGCCAAAAACGGAACTTTTGGAATTCCGCTTGTAAGAGTTACAGGGTACAGGGTATTCTACATTAATGACTTGTACCTTGCTGAAGATCCACAGTGCATGGAGATGTATAGGTGTCATATTTTCCAAAGGGAATCAACATATTGTTAACTCATTCATGCATATGCCCTCAAACTCCATTGCCAAGCCCTGCTTTAAAAAAGCGGACTTTCAGCTTATAAATGCTTTTCTCGCCACATTAAACTGGGATGAAATATATGCAAATTGTAACTCTACATCTAACTACTGGTCAGCATTTAAAGACATTATGAATACTATTGTTTATAATTTTGTGCCATTCGTTACTCCAAAAATAGCAGGCACTCTCCTTGGTTTAACAATAAGTTGAAAAGGTTAAGAGCTGTCAAGCAGAAAAGGTGGAACAAATATGTTAAAGATAGAAATATTGTAACTCACACTGAGTACAAGAAATCTGCCAATAATTTTCGCACAGAATTTATTAGGTCTCAATGTGTATATGAGAAGAACTTATTCTCCCAGGGAGCCAATTCAGGTAGTTTCTATGGGTATGTCAAGAGCCAAACCAAAGTGTCCGCCTCAATCCCTAGTATTCATAAAACTGATGGTAGTATGGCCATCTCAGACTTAGAAAAAGCTAATGAATTTTCCAATTATTTCGGGACTGTTTTCACAGAAGACAACAATGTCCTACCAGAATTTGTGTTTGACTGCAATTCTCCCTTAGAACAATTCACCTGTACTGTTCGTGATATGATTAAAATTATACTGAAATTGAAATCTAACTCGTCACCGGGCCCAGATGGCTTTACAGTAGGGTGGAGTGAAAAATGAAAAATGTCGAAAATTAAAAAAACAGCAGGTCCAGATGCTTGTCAATTTGTCCAAAACTCACGTTTTCAGTGATTTTTGGAAGCTGCAGTGAGAATTGACGGTGCACTTCGGGATTAAAGAAAACAGTTAAAATGTCTTTTCGCCGAACTCGCGGTTACGCATATCTTCGCGGATATTAAATATACAACAAAATAGATGGCATATTTGGAATCAGTGAAAAATTCCCCACAAAATGAATACCAACATGATATACTTACCTTCTGTTTCAGGCCTGATCAATCCACTCAAATTTACAGAAAATCATTATACATTTTTATCGTTCATGAAATGGCTCCACATTTAATGATAATGATAATTTTTATTTGTTTATAGTGCATTACATCAAAATAGCCACCTCAATGCACTGTACAATAATACACAGATTCATACAATATTTTAAATTAAGTAAAATTAGTTAAAAACCAAAATATAATAAGAAATCAGATAAAAACTCTATTAAAACAAATTAAAAGTAGTAAGATCTAAATAAGTGTGTCTTTAACCTGGCTTTGAAATTTGACTCCAATACCACACAGATCATCACCCATTGTCAGAAACTCCCTTTTTGTTGTTCTCACTAGTGTAAATAATAAATAAAAATATGTATCTTACAAGCAAGAATGACAGGACTTCATGTTTGTACCATGATTTATTTGCATGACCACTTGTTCTTGAAATATTACCTTTAATGTAACCGCAAAGTGTAGTTAAACTTGAAACTCATTATGGTTAGTTTGTATGATGACAATGGTGCTTTTGTTAATTTTGTTATTTTACTATTGTGTATCTTACCTATATGACTATGTGCTTTTATAAACTAGATCCAATAAAGCTAATACTACACAGTATACTATACCAAGGCAATACATGTAAATGAATCTACAGATCATGTTAGTTAAGTATTCGGCTGACATCCTTTTCAAAATTTATGGCTGATCTTAATGTACAACTCCTTAAGTTATAATACAGATTTCAAATTGGTTTAGAACAGGTAGTTTTAAATGTTCACTGCAGTGGGTATTCAACCAAAAATTTAATGATTAAAATATAATATCTTTTGCGCTCTTGAGGATTATATACAAAAAATCTTGCTCTAGTGAATCTGACCATTCCAATGATTCCATGTTCATATGCACTGCTGGATTAGGACAATACCCTTACATGTGTGACTGTGTCTGATGCCTCTGAGGATATCTCTGACTTCATCAAAGCTTTACTGATTTATCAATTTATTGAATGGTTACTATTCGAAATACTTTTTGAAACAAGTAACCAATGGCATGACAACAATATCTTTAATGGGACAGATCACTTTATTTGTACTTTACAGTATATGTACAGTATATGTACAACGCTATCTCTCACTAGGTAACCTATCTTTTAATACCTCCCAAAACTATCTACGCTTTGATATCTTACTCATTATTTGAACATGAAATACGATTCACATCACTATAATCAACTGACAGAAACAATGGTAACAAGTAGGAAAAATAAATCTTATTGCGAGGCTTGGTACTTACAAGATAAACAACTTTTAGGTCATCCAAGGTCACGAAAGTGTCAATGTGACTAACCAAAATACTTATTTGAACACTTGTAGTAAGTTAGCCAATCAAATTAAAATGTTTATAGAGACTTTAGGGATGTTAGTCAATGTTGCAAGCACGCGGAAACAGTTAAATATGTGTAATTTTAGTCTCAGAGGTCACTTACCCCCAAGGACAATATTAGGTCAAATTTAAAATATTTGAACATCTATAGTGAAGTTCAGAGTCTGTAGAAGCTATCTTGAAAGTTTCAAGCTTTTTTCATTACATGCACAATCCTTTTGGTCGTTTGTCCCACCGGAACATTTTTATGCAGTTCTCACAGTACTTACTGAGCACTGATAATATACATAGATATGGCATGTTGGTACTCATTTTGAAGGAAATTTTATTCTGAATTCAATATAACTTTCATGTCTGTCTCTTTAACCTGAACAAAAATAATGCTAACCGCGAATCTACCGAAACTAACTTTAAAGGCATATCTTTGATCCTGAAGTGCACCGCCGATTTTCACTGCAGGTCAAAAATGAAAATGGAATGGCCAGTTTCATGCAAATTGACAAGTATCTAGACCTGCTGTTTTTTGAATTTCAATTTTCACTCCACCCTACCTTACAGCAGGCTTTATTAAGAAAATACTTGCTTATATTGCATCTCCGCTTTGTAAGATTTATAAGCAGTCCCTCTTAGATGGGACCATTCCCGAGGAATGGAAAATGGCATACATAATTCCTATTTTTAAGAAGGGTGACCCCCAGAAAAGTTCACAATATAGACCTGTCAGTCTAACATCTGTTTTCAGTAAAATTCTGGAGCGTATAATAAGACCTCAATTATTGGATTTTATGTATAAGAATAATCTGATCCCTGAAGATCAACACGGTTTTGTACCAAAAAGATCTACCGTTACAAACTTGTTAGAATGCATGAATTTGTGGACCCTAAATTTTGATAAGAAAATGTTAACTGACATTATTTATTTAGACTATTCAAAGTGCTTCGACACTGCGTGTCACAGCAAACTTCTTTACAAATTGTCAATGTATGGTATATCCGGTACAGCACTCACTTGGTTAAAAAATTTTCTACTTGAAAGATACCAATATGTCAAAGTAAATAATTCACTATCCTCAAGTGTTAAAGTCATTTCTGGTGTCCCTCAAGGGACAGTTCTTGGTCCTATTCTTTTTCTTTTATATACAGCAGATTTGCCAAGTGTAGTGTCGCACAGCAATATTAGCATGTACGCAGACGATACGAAAATATTTAGAGCTGTAAAAAATACTTCAGATTGTAATTTATTACAACAGGATTTAAATAATATATTCTTATGGGCAAAAACATGGCAAATGAAATTAAACCCAGAAAAAACCAAACACTTGAGAATAGGATCTGGTGCTGTTGATTATACTTATATACTAGACAACAACGAGATTGAGAACGTAAAATTTATTAATGATGTTGGAGTAATTATACAGGATGACCTTAAATTCACAATGCATTGTTCAAATATTGTGAAAAAAAATGTGTACACCATTCGAACTATCTTTAATGTATTTAAAAAGCATGATGTGGATTTTTATGTGAAATTATACACTTGTTATGTGCGACCAATATTAGAATACTCGAGCCAGATTTGGTGTCCGATTTTGAAATGTAATATCGATAGAATTGAACGAGTACAAAGGTATTATACTAGAAGAATTGTACAAAGTGTAGATATGAGTTATGAAAATCGCCTGCTTACCTGTAAATTAGATAATCTAGAATTGAGACGTATGAGATCTGATTTAATTCTATTTTTTAAAATACTATCTGATGAAACCAATGTGAATATACATCGGTATTACGCATTTCAGAACCGATTAAGAGGTCATAACAAGAATCTATTTGTTCCGTTTAGTAGGACGGAAAAAAGGAAGAACTTCTTTATTGTAAGAATAGTTCATAACTGGAATAGCTTACAACGAAATATTGTTAACAGTAATAATGTCCATATATTTAAAAGGTATCTAAGATATGTTTATTTTACCGGTAGGGGGAGCATATATGTTCCATAACCTCGCCCCCCTGTTGTGTTTTTAATATGTAAATGTTTTTATTCAATAAAATCAAAAAAATCAAATCAAAATCAAAAATCAAAAAAAAAAAAATGCAATAGAAAGTCTGCAGACTAATGCACCGATGTCTTCATTCACCAAGGACAAACCCAAACGGATAAACCCAACCCCCTGGATTCCAGAATGGAAACAATTGACCAGTCTGGAATACTCTTTGGTAGAGCCGTAGACTAATACATACCTTGTGCAGTGTCTGTACTACTGGCTTTATGGTATTTATCTATATATGCAAGAAAAAGTCAATCCAACTCAATATCAGTGAGAGTACAGTGTACGACTGTAGGTCATTACTGAAATCCTTGGACACTTTACCAGTTGCGGATCCAGACTATGTAGTTTAAAGGGAGCGATGGCCATTGTGTTTCAATTTACCATATCCATGTCATAGCATATTTCCTTCAACATGGTGCCCTTATTTATTCTGAAAAATGTCGGATTATCAAAGAATTAGTACCTCAAATTTCTAAATATGCCATTAAGGCAAAGATTTTTCCTGAGACATTAGATCTTCAGTTAGCTTAATTAATGAAACAAATGGTAGCTTTTGAGGCTGGCATTATTTTAAACCTTTCTTTGGCTCATCCCCGCCAAAGCCTAACAAAGTCTTTATAGCCTAAAATATGTCTTTACTTTACTTGTCATTTGTGTATTCAAAGGTGTCATGCTCTTACTGGGCCTGCTAACTTCATCTGGACAGAAAAGAGGACACACTCTAAAAAATTTCAGACAAAATTGGTTTTTTAGATTCAAAATGGTTTTTTGAAAAACCAAATTTCAATGCAAAAAGCCAACATGGATTTTTTTAAAAATCCATGTTGGTTTTGCATTGAAATTTGGAGCTTGTCCGGAAAACTGATTACTTTCTCTTAAAAATAGTAAAAAAATGGCATCACAACACAATAGAAAGATGCATAATTTAAACATATGCCAAAAATTGCTATTAATTTGAAACATCGATAGGAGACATACAATAGCATCATAATTTCAAATGAAATTATTTTCCTTATATTTGACCTGTAATATTTTCCCTTATCCAGATTGGCTTCATACGATTCCTAATAGTATTGACCTTTGCGCAGGCCAAGCGATGTGGATCTTAATATGCTTTTGCCATACACAGTTCATGACAAATGTACATAGAGACAGGCAAGTACTTGTATTAACCTTTGGCTGCCCCTTGACAAGTAAGAGTGTCCATAAAATAGTAATTGTGATATGAAAATACTGATTAATGTTAGCTGCCTACTTTTCGTCTCAAAATAGCTAGCCTTCAGATTAGTTCTGATGAAACAATCTAGATAAGCAGAAATAAGGAATCATAACTAATACATATTCGTACTTTCTGCGGCATAATTGTGTTTACCAAGCAATGCCAATATGCTATTACCAATATGCCAATATATCTTACCTAGTAAACAAAGGGACAGCAAAGTACTTGTATCAACCTTTAGTTGCCGCCGGACGAGTAGCAGTATTTATTAATATATTTTTTATGAGATTGAGTATTGATTATTGATTAATGTATTCAATTATCACTGTGGCAAAACTGGACGAGGGTAACTGAGTTACCCTCGTCTCAATTTGTCAAATTTTATTGAAAAAACTAGGTCATCCCATTGGATCCCATGTTAAAAGAGGACGAGGGTAACTGCTTTTCTGTTTTTTGAATGACGAGGGTAACTGTGAGTGATGACTAAGGTAACTGCATGAAAATCATATAGCTTACTAATAATTATTGACCAAAAGATAATGATTAGATAATCCAATCCAATTAGGATGGGATGGAACTGTCGACAGTTGCATGTTTTATTATATAATCTTATATAATCCTATATATATATTTGTGGAAGAAACTATATCATCTCAACCATAAGGCTTTTTCCTGTCAACTAATAACACTATGAATCTCACCTCCAAACTCCTGAATTCACATGAGGATTTCAACCATGGAAGGATTAACCTCAACTCTCATTAGTTTTGCTAATTAAAATTAATTAGTTAAAATAGCTATGTGGTGACAAGGTTTCTGTAAGTGTCCATTTGTGACCTAAGTATTTCACATACAGTTATGAAATTTGGTACAGATATAGCCCTGTGGGCATTGGTTGGGAGTATGTCTAGAAATGCAAGATGGCTGCCATTTTGTGGCGGCCATTTTGGTAGCAATTCTTGAACTGGCCACTGTCACCTTAATATTCTGCTTACAGTTATGAAATTTGGTACAGCTTTTGGCCTGTGGGTATTGGTTGCGAACATGTCCAGAAATCCAAGATGGCTGCCATTGTCTGGCAGCCATCATCCTTCATTCTTCAACTGCCCACTGTGACCTTGATATTCTGTTTACAGTTATGAAATTTGGTACAAGTATTGCCCTGTTGATATGGACTGGGAACATGTTGTGAAATCCAAGATGGCAACCGTTGTGTCGTGGCCATTTTGGCAGTCATCTTTCTTCATTCATGAACTTCCCGCTGCGACCTTAATATTTTGCTGAGATTTATGACATTTGATCCAGGTATTAACCTGTGGGTGTTTGTTGGCAATATATCAAGAAGTCCAAGATGGCCACCATTTTCTGTTGGCCATCTTGGCAGTCATTCTTTAACTGCCCGCTGTAACCCTAATATTCTGCTTAGAGTTATGAAATTTGGTACAGGTATTGGAATGCGGGTATTACTTGGGAACATGTCCAACAATCCATGAAGGCTGCCATTTTGTTGCGGCCATCTTTCTTCATTCTTGAACTGCCCACTGTGCCCTTAATATTTTCTTTTATACTGTTTATTTACAGACTCAACAATACTTCACCTACATCTCGGTTTAACTCTATATCATTCAGTTCCCCTTTTGGGGGGGGGGGATTTGGGAGTTTCCTTACATGGGAAATCATATCTTTCACAGTGACTCTCACAGTCATTCTTTATTTACAGTGTCTGATGTCCTCACTTATTAATTTCGAAATCGAACAAAACCATGCTTTTAATTCTTTTTTTTTTACGTCTCCCGAAAACTATTTCATTTGTTTCACCAAAACTAGCCAAGAACTTATTTCTTTAACACAGAATCAAAATGGTCGCCCCCTGACATATAATAAAATGTTGTTTACTGTCCATATATTTTTCCTGTCTCAGACATTTTGCCAGAGTCATTCTCCAGACTGCCACAAACCTGCCTGACTGCCATTTGTGTTATCCTTTATCACGGGTAAATGCTAGTATGTATTGTATTTGTGTAAATGTCTTTTTAATGCTTTTTGTGACATTTGTTGGGTTTGTCTGCATACATATAATTAAATATATATCTTTTAGGCCTGATAATATACCTGGATTGTACTCTTTAAAGTAAGTTGAAGTACTGAGTCTGTTGGGTTAATCACAATTTTCGTCCTACATTTCTTGGAACTGGTAAATCAATAAGAACTGTGAGATGAGCCTGATCATTACTTAACTTCACATGATGATACATACATGTGCTTTGTGTCAATTTCAAATTCATCCACTAGTGAGATTTTTACTAGGTTATTTTATCAGAGTAACATTTGGATACTGAGTTATCAAATTGTAGGCCTACATGATATTATGAATATTGAGCATGTTTAGTTCATTAAAATCTATATCAATCTATCTATCATTAGCACCTTAGATTCTGCTCTTAAGCCTATCTACTCACCTGAGGTTTCCCTTGGGCAACTTTTATCCATCAAAATTCATTATTTCCACACTTCCAGAAATTTATTTTGGCCAAAAAACCACATTTTTCCATATTCAAATATGGGAGCTTTATATTTATCTGTTACAATTTAGTGAATTTAATTAATTTAGTGAACAACTGAACGCAGGTGTTGCAACCTCTACGCTCAGATCAGTTATGCCTGGGTCTCACGGCACGTAACAGAGGTGTTTTGGCGTCAGCGGGATGGTATTCCTGGAAATTTGGGTTATTTTGTGACATCCCACCGACGATTTTTCACATCCCATCGATGGTGTGTTGTATCCCACAGGGTTCCTAGACAGACAGACAGACTTTTTTCCAAGTCGCCGGGATAGAGCACAAATTTTTCTAATTTTTTGGAGGTCCAGAGGGCATTTTTTTCAGTGAGAACGAGTGAAAAACTCTTCAAGCGTGATATAGGGACAACCCCTGCCCCTGTGGGACATTTATACTGCCCCTGTAGGACATCTGAAGCCTAGCCAGCAGTTTTTGACATTCTGCCGATGGTTTTTGACATCGCTGAACACTGGGTCCTGTCTCTGTTGACTGGGTCCTGTTCTATGGAGTTGACAATAAATTTTATTGGTGGGTCACTTGGAGTATATATTATATGGCTCAGAAAAATTCAAATAATTAATTATCAAAATGATTTCAGCTGAAAATATTTCAGTGAAATATAGTCCACTCAAGATGCATTATATCCCATGCAATGAAGGTATACATAATAAATAGATAATTCCATCATTCATGTCTTTACTTTGTATGCTAATCAGGACCTGAGGAGGACAGTAATGAGGCAATGATAATTAAAACTGCTCTCCAATATAAGTCCTTGGACTCCTGCATGGAGTCATACAAACTCTCATATACATAATTTTAAAAAAATAGAATTTTAAACTCTAAACACGAATTTACTTGAAATGTGTTTAACATGGATGCAATGGATGGTTACAAACTATATGCAAACATCTGACCTCAACTGTGACAACATGGGCATTACAACCACACATATTGAACCTATTATATTACTTACTTGATTAATAGTGTACACATTCATTGAATATCCCAAAAACATGTTTTTCAGAGAAGCAAATAGGTAACATAGAAATGGATGATGAAGTATTACAAAAAGCACTATCTGTGAGTCGGACAGGGACCTTACAATTGGTAGGCTATAACTGACCAATCTTGTGCCAAAGACAGAACTTCACTCATACCTCATTTCGTGATTGTGGATTACAATATTCTACAAGTGCCAACCATATTGTACATGTACCTAAAAGTATGCTGATCTTACCTTAATAGGCCTACAGATACATAATTGTGAAAAACACGAAATTTGCTTGATTTTTAAAGGCAAGGATAACAGTTTACCCTACATTAATATTAATGAATGTGCTTTTTAACATACTAAGAAAGTTTAGAATGAAAAATTGATATAAGATATAGAGATAGGCTTTCAGTTAGCCAATTACGCCAAAGTAAAATTGTCTGACTTAGGGTAACAACTGCTTCATAATTTTATTAGTGTAAAGACCCCTGACCAAAAGGTAATGCCAAGATTCGTAGTAATGGTCATAATTCAATAATAGCTATTTATGTCATTGAAAATGGCTCGATCAATAGTGAAAAACATGTCCTAAGGACATAAGAATTTGTCTTGAAGAAATTTCACACTTTAGAAACTGCTCAGTTGAAATGTTCTGTAGTTTGGCACATCTTAGCAATTTGTACAATCTAGTTACTTCTTATTATGGTTCATGACTGTGAGCCACAATAGGGCAGTTACCCTCGTCATGGCAAGGTGCAAGGTTACAGTTACCCTCGTCACGCGCAGCAGTTACCCTCGTCATTTTAGTGGCCTTTAAGCCATTTCTTGACTCCCACAGCCTCAACAAGTCCTCAAATTTCGTTTTAATTTCATTTTCGGTGTCTTATAATGGTCATACAGTACTTACATATTTGCTAACATTGCTAATTTGCTCAGATTCATTGTTACATAATATTTAAGGCTATTTTAGGGACGAGGGTAACTCAGTTACCCTCGTCCAGTTTTGCCACATTGATTATGATATACACTACTCACAGTTTGTCTGAAAAGAACTTGTGCTGGAGATACTTAAATTTTGTGCAACATTAGGGAAATTTTTGCATTGGGTAGTAACATTTTACTGGATGGTTAGAAATTAATTTAAGAACAGATTCAGCAAATGGATTTTGCATGTACATTGTACTTGTGACTGTTGTGATATTCTTGCTTTAGAGGGCCACCATAATTATGAATGCTTACTTGTTCGATCGTAAGTAATAACAATTGGATGAAGATCCAGCACCTTTGACTTCATCTTCTAATTAAAAACAAATTTATTCATTGGGTTCAATGAATATCAGGCTGCATTCATGTGTTTTGTTTTTTACATCAAATTATTATTATAATAGACTCTGACTCAGAATAAGAAAACTTTTATTTATGCTCGGAAACTACAATAAATTTTCAACAGTTAAAAAAAATATATAAAAACATTATGAGAGCAATGGAACTCCCAGAAGGCAAAGTAATTGCTGCTGATGAGGAGCCCCAGAGTTATAAACTACACTGTAAATTTTGAATTTTGAGTTAGCTTAATTTATTGAGTGAGATGGTTGCACAATTCCTTTGAGCCAAGATAGCTTGTTGTTTGCAAGTTATAACAACATAAAGATTATCATAACTCAAAACAGCAAGCTATCATGGCTCAAACAAATTGTGCAACCGTCTCACTCAATCATTTGAGCAAACTCAGAATTTAAGAATTTACAGTGTATGTCGAGCACAGCGGATGGCAATCGCGCACAACACATTATTACATGTATCATAGAGCAGATGAAAAAATTTCTTTAATCATGAATGCTGATCACATAGCGTCTGATTCAACATAAAAGACTGGTATATAAAAAACCCAAAACACTGAAAGGTAGGAAACCATAGAGTGTATGATATCAGGTTGCTTCAAGTGACAATCTTGTTCTAACGGTCTTCAATAATGCATCCCATCTTTGATGTTATCTTTATGCTTGCCATATTGCAAGGGCAATTATGTCTTGACCTGGAAGCTTTTCCTAAAAAGGGACTTCCCCTCGCCATGATTTGGTGGCATGGGTCACAGTTTGGTCCCACCCACAACCATTAACTATAATTAGGACCTGATGCTTCTAGCCTTTGATGGACCAAGTCTGATGAAATTGTGCAGCTATTGATTACATTTAGGGTTTACCATGTGCAGTTACTTGATGCAAATCTGTAAATGTAGGGCCGGTAGGGGATATAGGGGTATTGATTAAAATTGCGGTAGGGGATATAGGGGTATTGATTAAAATTGCGGTTAGTATGAACAGATTTGTAACCAAGACTTTAGCTTCTCAAAGTTTAATGAAATGAAGGATATATTGAGTTCTTTGAAGTGTAAAAGGCAACTTACTATCACTGTGATGCAACTGAATATTTTCCTTACTCCGAAAATATACCTATATTGGTGGGCAAAAATTCCCCACCAGGCGTTCAACATAACAGATCGTGATGTAGGGCCCTATTGTAAAGACATATTCATACTTTATAGATTTTTTTTCCTCAAGAAATTAAAATTATCTGTCAATATATCGATCTATCTAAACATGATTCCAGTGATTTACAACTAATATTCAATTTTCAATGAGTGGCGGGAAATGGACATTAAATTTTTTCAATAGCCCGCGTTAGTAGAACACTCCTTTTTCAAGCTTTCTGGAGTCCCTTCCTACATTAATCCTGACATTTCGCCGATGAAGTCCTTTTGCCTTCACAACGGTTGGTTTCGAATGGCGGCTGGTTCCCAAAATGACATAAAAGGCGCAAAATCACACGTTATCTCTTGGCGAGAAGAGAAAAACTTACCAAGCGAATTGTATTGCATTTCCATAAAGCTATGAGCTGTAATGACATGTAACTCTTTAAAATCCCATATGCATGACAATACACTGGTGTCATGATTATTATTTTCAAAGAGAATCAGCAAAAGTCAACATACACTCTATGCAACAGAACTTTTACAGACTTATGGACAGATTCACAAGGGGCAAAACCAGACTGATGAACACTACCCTCGGGAATTCAGAACGGAAACTATTGGTCTGGAATATCCTCTTGCGCAGTTTCTACACCACTGGCTTTATGATACACATACAAGAAAAGTGAGTAAAACTCAATATCAGTCTGAGAGTATTGTTGCATGAGAGACTTCTCAAAAGTTTTGTATATTTTCTGTCAGTTTTATGGAAAGTAGCAGTCTAAATGCACATCATTACTGGAGTCTTCTTTGTAAGAAACGGAATGTCTAAGAATAATCAATCTATGTCTACAATGTTTCCACCGTCTTTTTTTTCAAATTTAAATACGCGAATATGTTTCAAACGGAATTACGGTGGAGTTAGAACATCCTCAGTTGACAATAGGTGACCTAGCTGGTTTGAAAACTAATACATAAATGTGTTGTTTGGTAATTTTATCTTCTTTTGAATTATTATTTTTTCGTTCAAGTTGTACCTAAAAAATGATGCTTGATTGAAATCAGATGCTTGATAGAAAGGTTGCAAATTTTGAAATTATGATATTGCTGATTAAGATATGATTCTTGCTGCCATTGTCTAACTAGTGATATTATACAATATACATGGTTATTGATTTAATGAAAAGGTGCATATGAGCAGTAGTATAATGAAGTTGTGGATACTTATGTTCTTCCAAATACAAGGAAATATTTGAAGCGTTCTGCAATAGTTGCCACGAGTGTGCAGCATTCAAGTGAAGGACTTGCGGCGATGCCTACATCTTAGATGACAACTCTGATAAATAAATCACAGTCACTGTAAATGTGAAATTGATAATTGTCCAGTGGGAAAAAAAGTAACTAAAGACAAATGACACCCTAAATAGCCTACTTAGTCCAGTAAGGTACTTCAGGGGCATAGAACCTAAATGCGAAGGCCTGCAGAGTCTTCGTTGAGAAGTATTTTCTAAAGGTATGTTGTGATTTATTTTGAACAGTTTTCAGCATATGTATAAGTGGCAAGTGGATGGGCGCGCCAACATTCATGAAAATAATCCTCATCATAATGCAGAATTAATAGATCTATATGAGTTAGGGTGTTTCAGGTGCCCCCAATATTTTCCGATCTGGCTTGACCTTGGTCTGGTATTGCAGTTTATATAATAAAAGCCACATGTAAAATTTTGGCCCATTCTATAGATACCTACCTTTACCAGAATTCACTTGAAGTTTATAATGTAATTCCCCATTGGCGAACCTGCAAATTCTCAAGATATTTCAAAAACCAATGAAGAAATCAATATTTTTTTCTCAATCCACAGTTCCTGAGTAACTTTTGGGAGGGAAATTCAAATCTGGTGTTATGTTTTGTATAACCCCATTTACCAAGCTACCAGAAGCTGTCAAATTTGTGAAAATATACATAAAACGGCAAAATTTTAGGAAATTCAAAACTTCCTAGCTCATCAGGAAGACCTGCTATAAAATAGTTGATGCCAGATTTGAATTGCCCTCCCAAAACTTACTCAGAAACTATGGATTGAGGAAAAAATATCTATTCCTTCATTGATTTCTGCAATATCTTCAGGATTTGCAAGTTCGCCAATGGGGAATTACATTATAAACTTCAAGTGAATTCTGGTAAAGGTAAGTATTTATAGAATGGGCCAAAATTTTACATGTGACTTCTACTATATAAACCGCAATACAAGACCAAGGTCAAGCAGGATCGGAAAATATTAGGGGCACCTGAAACACCCTAATATGAGTGCAGATGAGGCAGATCTAAAAAAACAAGAAGTCATGCGTACAATATAGCTAGATTTATACAATGCCTTTATTACATGGAGAATAGCAATAAAAAATACCATATCAGAACATAGAAAACATTCAATACATTTCCAATAATCTGAAGTTCAATACCTGAAACTGGAAATTTGCATGACAAAGCTATATCATAAAAGGCAACAACATTTACTTACATGGAAAAAAAAGAGGTTCCATCACTGACTTAAAATTTCCAAATTAAAAAAAAGAGTTAGTTTTATAGATCTTTATTGAATGACAATCCTTGTTGATTCCTGCATTTGCTGAACTGTCCACCTTCTATGTTTCCCTACCTCCTTACCCATAGACAATTAGACATACCGCAGGGGTTGGGGGGGTGTAGGAGAGAAGGGGTTTCATAATTGAAAATTTTGGTTTACATGGTAAAATGTAGACTTTGAAATGTCACTTGCTGCCCCAAAAAAGTTAGCATGCGGTACACCCTTTCTTACTACCTACCTGGACCCTGGACCTTGCTCTATAACTTTAGGACTTAAGCTTTAAAAATACCATTCATGTGGCTGGGAAGCACTTGTAAACTTTCTTTCCCGAGTCTAGAAAAAGTGATAGTATTCTTGAAAAATCAAAAATGGTATAATAATACAACAAAATAGATACAGAATTTCAACATATGCAATGAATGACAGCAAAGTTGACATATCAGTAGTAAACCTATTACAGCATCATGATTTCAAAAGAAATTCTTTAAATTTTTACCAGTAACATTTCCCCAAACATTGGCTTCATAAGATTGCTAGTTACATCGACCTTTGTGTGGACCAAGCGATGTGGATCTTTTAAAATATATTATTTTCCATTCATCGTTCATGGCAAATGTACATAGGGACAGCCAAGTACTTGTATTAACCTTTGGCTGCTCCTTGGCAAGTAAGAGTATACATCAAACTAGTTATTGTATGATAAAATACTGATTGATGTTAGCTGCCTTCCTTTTTGTTTTTGAAAATATTTAACCTTTAGATTTGTTTTGATGAAACAATCTAGATAAGCAGTGATAAGGAATCATAACTTTACATATTTTTTTAATTTTCGTCTGAAACGTCATCGGATTATTTCTGCTTCAGAGCGCTGCTTTTGCCATGTACTTTACCTAGAAAACATACACATAGGGACAGCAAAGTACTTGTATTAACCTCAAGCTGCCCCTTGGCAAGCAGCAGTATCTATGAAAAATAGTTTTCCTAAGATCGAGTACTGATCAATATATTATGCTGCCTACACTTTGAAAATACAATGTTCTGACTATGCTGGGGGTACTTAATTTTTATGCAACACATAGGAACTATTGCATTGGGTAATAATGGATAATAAGTTATGAAGTTAGAAACCAACATAGAGCAAACTGATGTTAAATTGCTTTTTCCACTCTCATCACCAACATTTGCAACATTTCTGTATAATATGACAATACCTTGCCTTCGAGGGCTACCATAACAATACCTGATTCCAGGATAATAACTCATGATAATTGGATGAAAATCAGGTGCTTTGGACTTCCCAAGTTCCCACGGCATCTTTATGAAAACTTATAACAAACTCAATGGATTCTGAGCACCAGGCTGCATTTATTGTTTCTTCACTTCTTTCATGAAACCATTGTGACATGAATAACATAGTTTCAGATTCAATAACAAATATCCATTTATTATATCCAAAAAAATAAATGCCAAGAAGATACAGAACATGTAATGTTGAGTTGCTTCAAGCATAGGAATACTCCTACAATTATTATTCAACTAATATTTGGTATAATGTACAATAAACAGTACAAACTGTACAAGTTGTCAGCATTAAGGAGAAGCCTGTGCTTCAAGTAACAATCTTGTCCTTTCAGACTTCAATGATGCTCCTATCTTTGATGTTATTTTTATGCTTGCCGTATTGGGGGGTCAATTATGATTTGACCTGGAAGCTTTTCCCTGAAAGGGTTTTCCCACCACAGTGATTTAGTGGCGTGGGTCGCAGATTGGCAAGCTAGAGGTTCCACCCACAACCATTAACCGTAATATTTAAAAGACCTAAAGCTTGCAGCCTTTGATGGATCCAGTCTGATAGAATTGTGTGGCTATTGATTACATTTGGGGTAAGCATGTGCATAGTTGATGCAACTCTCTTTCAATATAGACATTTTTAAAAATGTCTAACCACTGGTTGGATTAAGTTTCAATATGCAAAGAGTAACATACATGACTCAACTATAGAGCAGTTGTTTCTTTCCAAGCAATGAAAGTATGTAAATGCCATTTAACTATGGTTTGTTGATCCATCAAGAAAAAGTAAGAAAAACTCAATTTCTGCTGGAGTGTATTGTTGCGTGAGAGTCTTCACAAAAGTTTTATATGTTCTGTCAGTTTTATGGAAAGTAGCAGTCTAAGCCTACATCATTTCTTGAGACTTTGTAAAGAAAGAAACAGAATGTTTGAAAGTCAAAATCTAATAGAGTAGAACTTACTCAACTGAAAGTGTTTGGTAAAGGGATAACACAACTGAAAGGAATATAGTATACATACAAAGTAAGAAGGCATGAAGCCTCTTTTAATATTATGATTATAGTGGATGCTCCCAGTCTCTCCAGAAAAAAATTATTATTCAGTTTTCAGTAGTATTTATAAAGACTGAAATTAAAAAACATACTTTTCATTTGTTTATTGATGCCTTCTTACATGACTTTTGTATTTTAAAAAAGTGTGTTTCAATCATTCGATGTTGAGAAATAATACATAAAGAAGCCCATTTGAAGCATCTGAGAGAGGTTGAAGATATAGTCTTTATTTTCCAAGGCGAATCAACACATGGAATGGAAATTTGGCAGACTTCTGGACCTACATACGTCTTCATTCACGTGGAACACCAACTGTCTGATAGATGCAACCCCAGGGAATGAAGTTTGGGAACTATTTGTCCAGAATACTCCAGAGGAATAGAGACAGTAGCGTTTGAACATGTCTAGTGTGATAAATATGTTCCATTATTTTTATGGTACGTAATCATGAGGAAGTGAGTCAACCAGTTTTCAGATATCAGTATGTGCATGTGTATAGTTGCATGAGATACTCTAATAAAGTTTAGATATGTGTTAATACAATTTATGATGATATAATACTACAATCAAAAAAGAATTTGGAGATATACTTAGCAAATTCTTCAATATAATGGGATTGTCGATCAAAAGCATAACCTACACCATTTCCTCATGCATGTCATAGAATTGCAGAGATCTTGCAAAACAAGAAGACATACAAACAACATACTGCCAAATCATAACATAACATGATTCTTCATAATTGTTGTTTGATGTAACCTGATATACAATAATAGAAATTGGAAATTTGCATGACTGAGCGAAATCATATTGGTGGTACATCTTATACATTTGAGATCACACATGGTATTTTGTTGTACTAGCATATCATAATGTCTTGGAAATAATGAAAACCATTGAGCCAAATATAATATATGACCAATGAGAGTGACCTGTGTTCTCTTTGTGATGAATCCAGCCTTGGTCAGTTCTCCAAGCATCCTCCAGTCATTCTCCAGTCATGCCAGTTCCTCCATAATACACAATTATTGGAGGTCATGCAGCTATATTATTGTATTGTTAGTGTGTTTGTGGTCTATATTTTCCCCTTTGGTACATTTACAAGGTGAATGTCATCTGATCTGACCAGTAGTGAAGTTAACAATAGAAATTTTACCTAAAATATAGCATTGGCATATCTATGGCTTTGACAGACCTCATGACTATGCCTGAAGCAGATGAAATGAAAGGTCAAAATTACTTTTAGATATTGCAACCTTGCATATTGATAAGTTCAAAGAAAGGGTCCACCAGGAGGTAGCAAGGACACTCACTAACTGCAATGAGGATAAAGATGTTATTTTCCGAGGAGAATCAACATACGGGAAGGAAATCTGGCAGACTTATCGACCTACGTCTTCATTCACACGGAAAGCCGACAGTCTGATACATACAACCCCAGGGAATTAAGTTTGGAAACTATTGGTCCGCGATACTCCAGCAGAAGCGAAAGTAGTGTTTGCACATGTCTTGTGTGATAAATATGTACCAATTATCTTCATGGTATGTAAGCATGAGGAAGCGAACTAGCCAGAGTGAAGATATCGGTATGTGCAATTGTGCATGTCTATAGTTACGTGAGGTACTCCATTAAAGCTGAGATAATATACAGATCTGTTTTTACTTGGAAGGAAGTTGCAAAACTTGTACATTACTATTGAAGTTCGTGCAAAGAAGTACAATATGATATACCATAATCAGAAGGATAGGGAGATCTACTTTAAAATAATGAGTCAGTCAGTCATGGCAATAATAATGATAGTAATTAGCAACAACTTATCATTACCATTTCCTCGTGCCTTGTGAACAGAAGTGAAGATATCTTACAAATGCATGAAGACATAAATACAACATTTTGCCAAATAACAATTAACAATGCTTCTTAGTAATTTTTGTTTGATATAACCTAATTTGGAATGACAGAAACAGGAAATTTGCATTGCATAGTAACAAGAAATGTTCCTTCTGTGACTTATATATTATGATTATTCAAAAGAGTCATCACCATTTTGTATCTTCGGGACTCTTTTCTATCTCATGCTATCCTCATTACTGCCAAGAATGTTTGTTAATTGACTGAACTATCTGTCCTTGATTCCAACATTTCTCTTTAGCTGGGCCAAGTCCTTACTCAGCACTCTAAAAATTTTCAGACAAAATTTTAAATCCATGTTGGTTTTTTGCATTGAAATTTGGTTTTTCAAAAAACCATTTTGAATCTAAAAAACCAATTTTGTCTCGAAATTTTTTAGAGTGAGGAGTAGTGTGCTTGACATGTCACATCTGGACATAAGTTGGATTCTCGCTCTGGACTACCAATGTCAGATGGAGGTTCTTGAACTTATTCAACTGATGTCCTTTTTGTGGTCCCAGCCTATCTTTTTAAGCTTTATTGATGCAAAAATGCTTTAATCAAAACTGGAGGTCAGCATTCAGAAGCCCAGAGCACTAACGACCCCCTCCCCCGTACATAGGAGATCACACATGGTATATTGTTCCTATAGCATACACTTTGTCCTGGAAGAACATTAAGTTCAATATAATTATATGACCAACGAGAATGCCATGTGTCATTTTTGTGATGAATTCAGCCTTGGTCAGTTCTCCAAGTATCCTCCAGTCATGCCAGTTCCTCGATAATACACAATTAGTGGAGGTCACGCAGCCATATTCTTGTATTATTATGTATGTTTGTGGGCTATAATATCCTCCATTCCTCCTCAATACATTTACAAGGTGAATGTCATCTGGTTCAAACAGTCATAAAGTTAACAATACAATTTTGACCTAAAATACGGTATAGGCATTGTCAGCACTTAAGACCATGCCTGTGGCAGATGAAATGAAGGATCAAAATTACCTTTAGATATAGCAACCTTGCATATTGATAAGTGCAAAGAAAAGGTCCTAGCAAGAAGCAGCAAGGACACTCTGTGAAGGCAATGAGGATAATGATATTGCCTTTATTTTCCGAGGAGAATCAACATATGGAGAGGAAATTCAGCAGACTTATGGACCTATGTCTTCATTCACATGTAACAACAACAGTCTGGTAGATACAACCCCAGGGAATGAAGTTTGGGAACCATAGGTCTGTAATACTCCAGAGGAATAGAGACAGTAGCGTTTGCACATGTCTAGTTTGATAAATATGTTCCATTATTTTTATGGTACGTAATCATGAGGAAGTGAGTCAACCAGTTTATAGATATCAGTCTGTGCATGTTTATAGTTGCATAAGATACTTCAATAAAGTTTAGATATAGATATGTTTATACAATGTCTGAAGTTGCAGAGTACATCATTGCTGAAGTTCTTGTAAGGAAGCACATGATATAATATCATAATCAAAAGGATTCGGAGATCTACTTCAAAATAATAAGCATGTCAATTCATAAGAATCATATGATATTAAGTAGCAACAACTAATCACTACCATTTCCTCATGTGTTACGAACAGACTTGAAGAGATCTCGCAAAACATGTACACACACATAATTATAAAACATATTGTCAAATCACAAAATACAATGATTCTTAGTAATTTTTGTGTGATATAACCTAATTTGGAATGACAGAAACAGGAAATTTGCATTGCGTAGTAACAGGAATGTTCCTTCAGTGACTTTTCACAATATGAGTGCTCAAAAGAGTCATCATCATTTTGTATCTTTGGGACTCTTTTCTATCTCATTACTGCCAAGAATGTTTGTTAATTGACTGAACTATCTATCCTTGATTCCAACATTTCTCTTTAGCTTGGTCAGCACCTTACTCATGAGTAGTGTGCTTGAGTCTCATATCTGGACACAAGTTTGATTCTCGCTCTGGACTACTGATGTCAGATGCTTTTTAAGCTTTTTTGGTGCACAAATGCTGAAATCAAAATTGGAGCCTAGCATTCAGCAGCCCAGAGCATCAACGACCCTCTCCCCAGTACATTGGAGATTACACATTGTATATTATTATAGCACCACACCTTGTCTTGGAAGTGAAGAAGAACATTGAGCCAAATATAATATAATTATAAACAATGAGAATGCCTTGTGTCCTTTTTGTGATGAATTCAGCCTTGGTCAGTTCTCCAAGCATCCTCTAGTCATTCTCCAGTCATGCTAGTTCCTCCATAATACGCAATAGGTCTGTCTCCATATGGGGATTACGACAGGTATTATCGGTAGGTGGTGCAACCATAAGGTAGGAGTGCTATTTATGTCTCGGGGAAGCCCACCTGATGACATATTATCTGCTTTGTTTTTGCAAAGTAAGTGAAATCCTTTGACCAACAGTTAATAATAATCTGGTTGTTAACATGTTATAATCCCCAAATCTGTATGATAACAACACTCTTTTTTGTTGAACTGCTGTTTTGAGAACATAATCAATACAGTGTAGCTGACCCAAACAATCAAAAATTCAACAAACACACACATTAAGTCAGATTCCTTGGCTTGGTCAACAACACCAATCACCTCGCTGAAAGGCAAAGGGGATTCCATCAGAGCTCCTATTGCTTGGAGACACCACCTGTACATAAATTCGGAACTACAACAATGGAGACAGACCTATTAGTGGAGGCCACGCAGCTATATTCTTGTATTATTATGTATGTTTGTGGTCTATAATTTTCCCCCTAGTACATTTACAAGGTGAATGTCATCTGGTCTGACCAGTGGTAAGGTTAACGATAGAAATTTTCCTAAAATATACAGGATCATCATCTCTACGGCTTTGACAGACTGCATGACCATGCCTGAAGCCGATGAAATGATGGGTTAAAATTTACCTTTAGAAATAGCAACCTTGCATATTGATATTGATAAGTTCAAAGAAAAGTTTAAGCATGAGGCACCAAGGACACTATCTGAAGGCGATGACGATAGAGATATTGCCTTAATTTTCCAGGGAGAATCTACATAATATTATTACAGATTCCGTATAGGTGTGCCATGTTCTTTTCAACTGCCACAGTGCTCTTGTGATGTCAGTATCAGCATAATGATTTCACAGTTGGTATATTTCGCAGTTTCATGTGTGTCACTTGGAACCCATACTGATCACACCATTACAAATCCACAATAAGCTGTTAGATTGTTGCTCAACATTGATTATTCAGTTTGATGTTTTGAATAAATCCAAAAGTTACAATATCCAGCTATGTATGATGCATGGATTTTGTGTATAACTGCTATCAGTTTTAGCACTTTTACAAAAAAACATTCATTCACTCGCACATTCATTTTTTGGTCTGAGAGGTTATCATGTGCTGCTTTGTCTTTGCAAAAATAATATTTTTTGCTTGGGGGCATCCTCAGATTTCCAATAATGTTTATTTGATGATCGAATTCTTAGCCTCCTTGTCTGGCCTTTTCCCAAATTTTTGGGGAGTAACTACCCCCCCCCCATCTCTCGTCCTCTAGTATGCCCATGCAACACCGCCACATTCACTTCCAAAAAATCTCCCCATCATCCCCATTCCAGTCATCAATTCTGAACAGTTTCTTTGGCGCAGATCTCACTTAAAAGGCTGAAAAGCCACAAGGTGCTGCCCTCAAGGAGAAATTTCCATGAATGTCCATGATGGATCAAGCAAGTGGCTCAAACATATCAGTTTCACCTGCTCCAACTGAATCAAACAACCATACCAATGAATGCAGATTAATCAATTGTTATTCACACTTAGACAGCCCATAAGCCCGACTTGTTGGTAGCAGTTGGAATCAACACTCAAGCTTGGAGTACCAATAGTGATGTCAGTATTGCCATACTGACATCATCTGAGCATATATTCACATGGAACATGGCACACTTATACGAGATCTGTAATAAGAACTGGAAATTCAAGTGACTTATGGTCCCATGTCTTCATAAAAAAAAACACCGAGTGTCTGACATATGCAACTCCGGAGAATTGAGGATGGTATCTACATGTATTGTTCCGGAATACTTTACTACAGAGAGGTAGAGATGTGGTCTGGGTGTATGTCTTGTGTAAGCTTTATGTACCATTATCTTTATGGTATGTAAGCATGAGGGAGTGAGTCAACCAGTTTGGGGATATCAGTCTGTGCATGTTTATAGATGCCTGACGTCAACAAAGTCTAGATATAGATCTGTGTATAGGAATTTGCTGCAAAGTACATCATTACCAAGGTTCTTGTAAAGCAGTACATGAAACAGTTTTTTTGTGATTTGGAGATATATGTATAGTACTTTGCAAAGTCCAAAACATACAGGAGTATGTCAATCATAAGAATCATGTCAATGCAAGTGGTTTGAGCAATACTGGAATCAAAACTTGAGCCGAGAAGCTCAGAGCCTTACCAACTGAGCCGTACCCCCTCCGATGCATTTATTTCACATTTGGTATATTGTTGTTAAAGCATATCAATATGTCTTGGGAATAAATATCACCAGTCACCAATGATAATGGCCTGTGTCCTTTTTGTGATAAATTCAGCCTTGGTCAGTTCTCCGAGCATCCTCCTGTCATGCTAGTTCCTCCACAGCACACAATTAGTGGAGGTCACGGAGCCATATTATTGTATCATTATGTATTTTTGTGGTCCATAATGTCCTCTTTAATACATTTTCAAGGCTAATGTAATCAGGTCCAAGCAGCAATAAGGTTAACGATAGAGTTTTTACCTAAAATACGGCATTGGTAGTTTCTATGGCTTACTCATGTCTGAAGCAGAAAAAAATTGATGGGTCTAAATTACTTTCATCAGCTCCATAGGCCTATAGATATAATAGCAATATGAAATTTGTATGATTCTTGAAAAGTTCAAAGAAAGAGTCCAAGCAGGAAGAAGCAAGGACACTCTCTCAGAAGGCAATAACTGTAAGCATAATTGGCTCTCAAAACTACCAAAAGCAGGTTAAGCGCCCCTGAATTAATTTTCGGGTTAAAATTTAAACAAATGTGCCATATATATTACAAACTAACGCACCACACAAAATATTACGTGTACTTGCATTCACTTCTTGTTGACCTTGTCAAGTACAGCTCCCATAAAAACTTCCTCCCAGAAAAGTCTATGCTTTACCACCTGTACATACACCCACGTACATCTCATGCTAATTTGAAAATTCAGTATGATCTGGAGTTTTATTTGATTTTACTGAGTTTGGACAGTGTGGTGAGGTAAACACATATTGGCTCCCATTATAAAAGAGTAACAAAATTGACAAAAATCTGATCTTGTTATATTTACATATATAGTAGCTTGATAAAGAATCTTGCTAGTAACTGTTGTTCGGTGTATATTGATCGTCTTACAAGATCTTTGATGTTATTCTTGTGCCTTCCATATTGGGAGGTTAATCAGGCATTGGCCTGGAAATAGTTTTCTTTAAAGGAACTTCCCCCTTGCATGATTTGGTGGCGTGGGTCACAATTTGACAAGCTGAAGGTCCCACCCACCCACACTCTCACAGGCATAAACCATACTTAAGATGTGATACTTTGAGTCATTCTGTGACTAATAAAATCATAGGGCTATTGATATCGAGAGCAGTAAGGGCACTAATTCTGGTCCATTCGACACTCTGTCAGCCAATGACAAACCCGTATTTCACTGCGACAATCCCTTATTCTTTGTTACCACTCATCCTCTCATGTTTGATTGTTTGACTCATAGTATTAGCAAGTTATTCACCATGGTATCTGGAATTTTTGTTTATCACACCTCGGGCTAACCCTCGGGTGACAAGTCACCTGCTTCTTGACCTAAAGGACTGCTTATTAGAGCGGTAATTAAGGGAAGCAAAAATTGCGATCGTTACCGATCCTTCCCACGTTTGTCATGTATGTACTGAAAAATCATGGTAGTGTATCTTTTCTATCAGAATGTGTCGTTTGCCATCTTTATTTTGACTAAGTGAGCTACGTGATCGCCACCATTAATCTACCAGCATGGGCTTCACCATGTAGCAAGACTCCGTTGATGGCGCCCCAAAAAAACGACAGAGGGTGTGCCGAAACAGTAGTGCCCCTACCGGCTGTTCACGAAATTGACAAAAACTACGCAAATTAAAACGAAACTTCTGATCTGATTGACAGATCACACATGGCAATGCAACAGCATTGGCTTGTAAATCTAGACCTGCTTACCGCTCTCTCCTGGCTTGGCAGATTACATATTACATGGCAACAGTTACAACAGAAGTCAACAATACGATTCCACAATTTAGCATCGGAAATATAGCTAGTCAAGTTCCTCTCATACAAGATTTTGACAGGAGACTAATAAGATGATAATGATGAGTGTCTCTTCCTCTTTGAATGCCCATTGTGTTTACAAATATTCCAAAGACTCGTTTTATATAAGAGAAGCAACATATGGAAAGGAAATTTTGGCAGACTTATGGACCCATGTCTCCTTTCACAAGGGACAACAACAGTCTGATAGATGCAACCATGGGGAATAAAGTATGAAAACTGTTGGTCTGGAATACTTTGCTATGTCACTCTTAATGCAGACGGTTCTTGATAGTATATATAAAGGACCTTAAGCAGAAAAAAGGGTTTTCAATTTTGTTAAGGGTTCAAAATTCAGAAGGTTCAACACTGGTGGGTAGGCCATTTTAAAAGTTGAATAAAGAACCTTTTATGTAGTTGGTTGGTTTACAGTCTGCATCTACATCATGTAGACATACTCTGCCGACTTTACAATTACATCCTTGGCAGGCCAATCCAGAGTCTTTCTCAACTCCCTGGGGACTGGAGAGTATTCAGCCTTGAATACGGGTTAACTGCAGGGGCTTAAGAGCTCATTCCAGCAACATCACTGTTGCGGCCTTATTGCCAAGTACCCACTGCACCTGGGTGGGGTGAGGCAGTGGTTTCAGGAGGATCTGCCTTTTAAGGTTCCATATAGATTTATACCAGCTTAAAATCTTTTTGTATAGAGTGCATGGAGCTACTGACACTGTATTCCTGATATTTATATTGTGCTGGATGTCTTCACAGTTTTTCTGATGTCTGTGCAAGAAAATAGGCGTCCAGTTCAATTGGCAATAGCAGTCTGAACATCCCAGAAATCGGCTAACATCAATGAAATGTTGAATCAATGTTATAAAACATTTAAAAACCAAAGACATTTAAGGTGCTAATTACCACATAAACACGCAAAGGTTTTGAAAGTAAAGCTTTTTATGCAGAATTGTGCCTTAAGTGCGGAAAATTTTAAGTGATTTTTCAAATGTTAGAGTGCTTAGAGTCTGTAGTTGCACGACATACATCAACTATGTTTTGCATGTAGGCCTATATTCACAATGCTATATAAAAGAAGTGCACATCATTTTTGCAGTCCTTTATTTAAAGAAGTAAGTCAAACTTTCATTAAAGGACATGGAGATTATATTGAACAGTCTCAGGGGTGGACTGGCGGCATTTTGGGCCCCGTGGCAAAATAAGTCTTGGGGCCCCCTGAAGTTCCTACTGCCGGCGTTATTTCAATAGTGAAAAGGAAAATTCTACAGCATAATAAAAATTATAGTTTGGCTAAGAGTTGTTAGGTTGGGGCTCCAGGTAAGATTCTTCTGTTCAATAGATCTATATAGATAATTTTGTTTCATCACAAAATGTTAAACTTTTGCTTTTCAGTTTTTTTAGGAATTTTTATATATTTTTTTATCATGAAATGCCCCCCTGAGTGGACGGGTCCGTGGCAGCTGCCCCTCTGCCGCAGGCCAGTCCGCCCCTGAATAGTCTGCAACATGTGGCGCTGCTCAGCATGCAACACGCACTTCACAGTGCAAAGCAAATTTCCGTTTTTCGGATATTAAAGATTATCTATCTAACATAGAAGAGGGAGTGGAGGTGGCCTGTTTGGTGTGTTGACATTTACAGGAACTAAATGTGTCAATCATGAAATGTCACACTTACAAATATATTTGTCAAAAGACTTATTTTAACATTTATTCTACATGATCAGTGTTTATTTTTCTGAACTAAACCAAATAAAAAGGTAGTGATTATTTTATTGCTGACAAAAAAAAATCCTTGTATTTCTTTCGCTGCAATGAACTGAAAGTCAGATATGCAGAAGCGGATCGATACAATACTTTATTACATGCTGCATAGTCTTTATGTTTACCACATAAAGACATCAAAAGCATATATTTTGCCAATAATCTGAGATATGATAACAGACATATGAAATGTGCATGACAGAGCAATATCATGGTTGGCAATATTCAATCCTACTATTAATTCATGGACCCGTCCGTCCTTCACAGCAAAAGTATAGGGTGCCCATCCACAAAAACTTGCATGCAACCTTTTTTCACCCACTACAAGGTTTTAGGCTGGGTTTCATGTTCAAAATTTATATTTAATATTTTGCCCCCACCCCATTTCACGGGTATCATGCTAGTAATAGTAAAGAACGAAAGATGTTCAATCATTGGCTTTTCCCAAAATGTGTATTACGTTTCATAAAGAATCCTTTGTATTTCTTCATTGCATGAAATGGTTATAAAAGTATGCAAAAACCTTAATTGGTTTATTATTGATTTCTTGGTAAAAGTTTCTCGAGAAATAAAACAACATTCAACAATTGCCTTGTTTCTCTATATCGCCATATCCACGATATATTTTACGGTGATAGAAATGCAATTAGACCATGACCAATCGATTGCCAATGGCTTTTAAGCATTGGTCATTCATTTCAGTAAGGCCTATTTATATTGTACTTTTCATTGGATAACACCACAAAATCCCCCAGAAAGGAATAAAACCAAGCTGAAATTCAATACGAATGTAATATTTTTGAATAATTCTTATTTAGAATTTTCGAAAATATTCATTACGGTGAGCCCAAGCAGTAGGATATGGCTATGAAGGGGCGGATCCAGCAAATGTCCGTTGGGGGGGAGGGGGTTTACGAATGAAAATATCCCGAATTATTAATTTTTTTACATTAAAAGTACAGGCCAAAGGGGAGGGGGGTTTAACCCCCTAACACTAGGGTGGGACTGGTGCCCCAATGTTTGCGGATCAAACCTGACTTTTTTTGCAGGTGAGGTTGGTACATTTGTGCCACCTCTAAATATTAATAGAATGAGCTGAAATTTTACACTCATACTCCCATATACCAACCTCACCTGCAAAAAAAAAGTCAGTTTGATCCATGTGGGGCGCCAGTCCCACCATACCTAACACCCCTCCACCGGATCTGCTACATACTCATAAATGAGGCAGACTACAATTCATAATTCATAACTAACGAGAATGACCTGTGTCCTTTTTGTGATGAATAAAGCCTTGGTTAGTTTTCCCAGCCTCCTTATGTCATTCTAGTTATACCGAATCACACAATCAGTTGGAGGTCACTTAGCCATTTTGTTTTATGCTAGCGTATGTTTATGGTCGATATCATAGTACATGAGTGTCATAAGACAGAGAATGTCGTATGGCGTAAATAGTAATAAAGTTAATGATCGATATGTGACCTAAAATCACATTTTTAAAAATTCAATGAATTGGAGCGTTGGTGGCTTTGTCTGTATATGTGACATGCGTAAAGAATATAAAATTACGGGTCACATAACCTTAATTGCCTTCACTGTGATAGGGCAACCTTGAAAATCACACTTTCAAAGAAATTTTCCAAACTGCCGAGAGCAAGGACGCTATTACATTTCAAAGGTATGTTACTTTGGCATATTCCAGTCGAAACCATCATAAGTCAGTTGAAACTTTTGCTCATTTATATTTAGCAATTAATTCTGTTGCTTTACTGGCACTATATCGAACTTAGGATCTGTGATAGAAAAGACCTAAATATATTCCCTCCACTTCGAAAAAAAAAATCAAGCCGAACCTTGGATACTGTTGCAGGAAAATCTTGCGCAAACAGGGATCACTAATATTTTAATAAAATTAATACAATACTTCCATTTCATGGAGAATTGCCATAATATTTACCATATCAGAACATACAAGAAAATCCAATACATCTATTTTTTGGCCGTTTTCTGAGACCAAATATCATAAATAGGAACTTTGCATGACTGAGCAATATCACGACATATAATTTTGATAGTGATACCGAAACAAACGATGTTCTGTCAGCGACTTTTTCCCAGATGTATATTTAACCACATGAAGAGTCTTTCTTTGTATTAATAGTGCATATTTAGCTCCAGATCAAGGTGTGCCTTAGAAAAACAATGTAATTTTGTATTTGGCGTTGACGCAGGATATATAGTAATCAATTGTTAAGTTCTTGTATTAACTGCAAATAGATATGTGTAGGTGGTTTCAAGATCTGCTTATGTTAAAAGGGAAATGATACAGTTCAGAACCAACCATGAAAAGTGAATGAAATTTTGAGACTTCATGCATTGCTACCATATGCAGAGCTCTCAGAAATCTCACATACTTACAAAATATGAGCTCACTGTGAGCTCATAAACGATGGTGTCACTATGAGATCTCTCAGAAAGGTCACAAGGAAATCACAAAGAGATGTCACAGAGAGCCCACACTGTGACCTCATACATGGCTACCTCATGCAGAGCTCCCAGAAATCTCACATACTGAGGTCAAAATGTGAGTTCACTGTGAGCTCACAGTGATCTCACAAATGATGGTGTCACTATGAGATGTCACAGAGATGTCACAAGGAGCTCACACAATAGCAACACTGCAGGTCAAATACAGATCTCACAGAGAGGTGAAATCACAGAAAGCTCACAAGAGGCTCACATGAATCTCAATATGAGACCTTACATAAGGCTCACATCACCCTCATTGACTGGCTTCAAATGAGGTTGATGTGAGGTATTTTCTGTGAGCTTTCAAGGTATATTTGAAGAGTTCACCGAGATGTCACAGTGAGGTCAAATTGTTGACTGGGTATGAATATATATTGTAATTATAACTACTCTCAGTCATGCACTGCCATGCCCACATACAATTCAGTGCGGCCATAGATCAGCGCCCATTGTCAAAGACAAGAGGAATGTTGCCCAAGGTTCCCATGCTTTAACAAGTTAACATTCTTTAGTGTTGGTGAATGCTGTGTGATAATCAGGGATAAGACTAGGAGTCTGGCACATACCCTATTATTCAGGGATGTCCTTGGTCTTTCAGTTGCCCCACCACTCTGTCTACAAGTGGACTGCTCGCGCATTGCCACAGATCAGAACATATGCTGTCTTGTGTTGCCACCTAGTGTGCTATTCCGCGAGCTCCTGCGAGCGTCCACATACTTTCAACCAGAGGAACACACACAATTTTGTCTGGAAGACACCGGGACGGTTTCTGAGTGTGCTGATGGCCTTGTCTACTTCCTTAGAGAATGTGATTGCCGAGTCTGTCTCTGGTATATATCGATGTTGAATAGACATTTTGTGAATGTGCAATGAAATTGGAACTATTTCTTGGGACAGCAATGCTGTAGCATAGAAAATAAACTTTTGTGCTAGGTGGCAGCAGCATGCAGTTCTCATTTTCACCAGACTGCCCACCACCGATTACTGGATACAACCTGCCCCCATTCATTTTCCTATGGGCTTGGACCAATTAAGTTCCAGGAGTTAGAGTAGAACCCACGACATCACAATCATCAAGGAAGGTAGCACAAACGAGCTCTGACATATTATATAATGTATTTAAACAACTCGGACAAGTACATCTTTTGAGACTGGCAATTCATGCACAATTTTTGACTGCTTCATATGAAAGTACAAACATTCCTCTCATACAACAAATTGAGTCAGTTAGGACACTGAACAGGTGAAGTTTTTTGCACTTGCAGAATGAAAATGTGAATAAAAAGAAATGAGTTTTACCTGCTGTTTCAAGATTTGGATTGCTGGCACACCCATATATACAGAGAGTTAAATTGGGAATGGCTGGTGAAGTTCTAAGAAATGAGCATCAGGGATGAAGAAATTGTCTGGTGTAACTGGTTTTTAAGACTATCTGTTGTTTTAATGGCATTCCAAGAAGTGTTGTACACGTATGAATGGGCCTCTACTCAGAGTGCACTGCTTGCTCCACTTGTATCTTACTCCTTTCTTTGCATGCTCTACCTTAATCCAATGCAGATGTTAACTATGTAATTAAACCCTTGTTGGCAGATATTTGCATCAAAGAAATCACATGGTAAACCGCAAAGGTAATCAATAGCCCGTTTACTTTATCAGACTTGGTCCATGAAAGGCTGGAAGCATCAGGTCTTAATCATGGTTAATGTGTGTGGGTTGGACCCTTAGCTTATGAGACTGCGACCCATGGCACCAAATCATAGTTGGGGAAGCCCCTTTTAAGGAACAGCTTCTGGGTCAAGTCATAATTGACCTCCCAATATGGCAAGCACAAAAATAACATCAAAGGTTGGAGCATCATCGATGTCCATTTGAGCAGGATTGTTACTGGAATCAAGTAACTATCGTTTTCTCTATGGAACTAAGACACATCAATATTTGTTCTGCAGTGTTATTTATAAATAAATAAATGTTATCATTGCAACTTCATGAGAGAAAATGATGCTACAGCAATATTGTTAAGTGATTTGAAAAATAGTCATTTATAAAACAAGTTATTGAGGCCAAAGAAACTTGTCAGGAGATGTAGGATCTTCCAAATAATCAAAGTGAATTAGAAGAGTATAGTAACAATTGCGGATCCAGACAGGGTAGTCTAGGGGGGCTCGAGTGTAAGTTTTGGCATTCACGGGCCCAGGTGTACCTTTTAGCATTCGAGGGGCCTACGTGGTCATCACTATGGCATTCGTGGATCCTGCTTTGCTAATATTTTCCTCAAAATGTTATTTCCACCTGAGTCATCTTGGGGTGGGGGCTAGTCCAGGCCCCCAGGCCCCCAACCTTGGATCCGCCACCGATTAAGTATTGACAGGGCAATGCTCTAGAGCAAGGTCGTGTCAATCAAAAGGTGGCCATCGAATGTCACCAGGAGGCAATGAAAGCGGAAAAAAGTACACAAGATGTCAACCTGCTTTGAGTTTTGAAATTTAAATTCTCATATTGTGAACATTTTTCGGTGAGTTCAGCAAGTTTCAGAAGTAAAATGTAATCTTATGCACTATGCCACAGAAGTTGCACAAAAAAATTAATGCAGTGAAGATTCTTTATCTAGATTGTTTCATCAGAACAAGACTGACAACTTTGTATTTTCTGAAAAACAGTAATGGTAGCATAGTGTAAATCATATTTTATCTTGGAAAAGTTTGACTTGCCACGGTCTAGCCGTAGGTTAAAACAAGTACTTGGCAGACCTTGTCTTCACTGACGGTCATTACATTCTATTTGCTATCCGTTGTCTTATAATTATGTTCATGTGTACTGCTTTAATAATGGTCCAATAAATAATATATTACGGTTCAAACCCCAGATGAGGCCCAAACTTTTCAGTGGACCTTCATTGGCAAAATCCCTGCTGGATGTCGTGTGGATGAGACATTGGATTTGCAGCCTCATATATCTGTGTCTGTGCTCGGCAAATAAAAGATCCCTCACATGGGGTAAATGTGTAGCATGTTGAGGACGCCCGCTCTCTCTTCCATCTTATCAATCAACCCTCATGAGAGCCAAAACTTGAGCTTAGAGTGCTGCACTTACCTAACTCAACATCTATATAATGCCGGATACACCCTAAACTATGAATTAATCCTATCGTAAGATTCATTCTTTGCTTTATTTCCAGACAATTTGAAAATATCCTTTTGTCCTTTTGCCTTATCGGCATATTTATGCTTGACCATTTCTCTACAAAAAAAATAAAATTGTATTACTCATTCTCTTCCATTTTCCCGTAAAAAGCAGAATTGTATATCCTTAACAAATATGCCAGTAATGATGTGCACTTAAGAACTCTTCTGCACAGATAATAATGACAGTATCATAATACAAATTCTATGTCATTGTACAAAACGTTTGGAAAGTCTCTCACGCCACTATGCACTCAGACTGCTATCTGGTATGACTTACTTTTTATTGTACTAGAGAGCTAATGGTACATGAGATATCTATTAGGATTGGCAGAGTCCCTGTTGTTCTGTATATTCCAGACCAATAGTTTCCATCCTTTTCCTCCTTGGGGTGCATCTATCGGTCTGGTCCTGTCCCTTGTGAATTAAGACATGAGTCCATAAGTCTGTTGACTTTCCATAACATCTGTTGATTCTCTGAAGAAAAACCAACTTTGCAATGTCTTTATCCTCATGGGATTTTCAGAAAGATACACATCATTACAGAAGGATTATTTTATGAGCCACGATCCTGCATAAAATACCATTCTTCACTAACTTTTTTGCATCTCGCTGAGCGCCCCATTGAATGTGTTATTTGTTATGCGCTGGAGATTAAAACTAAAGTTTTATGTTTTTCATTCATGATACCCATGAGGACCAGGGGATAATGCATTGCTTGTGGCATTTCATAACAGATTTTGTTGTTGTTTTTTATGGTGGGTAGATATTACAATATATTCAAATTTTACATTGTGGTCCCTTTGATAATGACCCTGCTAATAAGCAACCCCCCTTTATATACCACCAGGTCATGTTCGTTCACCAGTAATAAGGTGATTTCATGTCACAAAAACTTTGAAGATGCACATAGGTCCCTGTAAACCCTGCTTAATAGGACAACTGTTGTGAGACCAACTTGTCTAATTAGACCACCTTTCTACTGCAAAGTATCATTCCTTCATATCTATAGTTTGATCATCACGGATATGACATCATAAAGTCTTTGACGTTCCAGAATGAAATGCATGACTATAATTATGATATCAATCACAGTTAAATGTTTGATTGATTGGGAAGAGGCTAAGATTCAGGTTCAATTGCAACATTAATTTTTCTATTCATGAGCCTGAATAGTATAATTTCGGCTGGTTGTCCAGGTAACTACAAGCATCACTGAAATTGTTAATAATTTAGTTCATCAATATCAAGTGCTTTTAACCAAACTAGAGAGCTTCAGAAATATGAGGTAGCCTCCCAATGGCATGAAGAATGCCATTCCATAATTAGAGTCCTCAGAAATTCATCTCGAAATATGGATTGTGCTACATGTATGACTCTTTATATACATTCAAACAAACAGGAAGTACCTGGCTGTTCAGATTCTGCTTTCCCAGGTGGTTTATGACAAGCCATGACAGCTCTATAATGTTCTGTCACAATCTGTCATGCTGCATCATTTCGTCCGGATATGACTTTCATTGTTTTATGACATTTGTAACAACATAAAAATTGGAACTGCCTTACATGTATACATGAGAAATAAAGTCTGTTGCTTGGCGAACTTCTAGAGGAAAACTGAATGTTCAACTGTTATACATTTCAATTTTTAATTATTTTAACTGGCAATAATGCATGCCAAATTGAAAACTAAAACTTCAAGTTTGGACTCACTTTACTGAGACTTTTTTGCCAAAGTGTAAACACACCCAAAAATACCAGAAAAAGTATATATTAAAATAAGGAAACGAAATATTCCTGTTCTTCATCATTTTTTATAGTCAATTACTGACTCTTCTACAGATTTGAATTGCCATAGCACCTACAAAATTATCTGAAAAGCAAAATATCTGCTTATTTTGCTGGCTTTTTGCATCAACATTTCAACAACTAAATATGCATGTGTAGATGTAGACTACGATGGATGACAAGCATCTGACATGGCAATTGGCTAAAATTCAGACAGGCCAGCATTCATTTGGTACCGAAAATATTTGAATATTTTACGCAAAACTTGCAGCTTTTTACCTCAGGGAATACATCTATGTGCCAGATGCGTGAATACAATAATGTATTCATAGCTTGTCTGCACTTCTTTATTCTCTCTGTCTGCACCACCTCAGGTTTGTCTGTCTGGCTGTACTCCCTTCAGTCTGTATTCTTTGCATCTGTCTTCTTTGCATCTGTCATCTCAGCATCAGACAGTTTCAATACTGGTGTTGGCAACTGCTGTCAGTGTCAATTACCTGAAGTGTCCAGTTCTTGTATTTCTACTCAGATGTCCTCACAATGTCTCTGCACAATATCCATAGTTACATGCATTCATGTGCTCAGTGGTGCAGCCAGACATCTGCCACAGGTGGGGAAGTGGTTGGGGCAAGACTTCTTGACGGGGGGCAAGACCTTTATCGACGTTTATCAACATTTTTCGGATAAAATTCACATGACTCCCACAATGGTCATTATCATCATCATTAAAAAAGTTAAATTGACCATGAAGTGCAAGAAATTAAATTATATGTTGTATTTACATGTCATTTTTCAAGGCATCAGATATTTTACTGCTAAATGTTAAGTTATTATTATATCTTGCATAAATTTGTGTGACTGAATGCCACTAAATATTGAATCTAGATGATTGGATCCATAGATGAAGAAAACACCATAGAAAAACATCAGAAAAGTGACATTTTTATCAAAACAAGAATTCTGTTATCAATGAAAATATTCTTTCAGTCTTGAACAAGAAACAGAAAAGTTATAATGCTCATCACATAGCAATCATCATCTTAGCAATGTCATCACACTAGAACAGAAAAATTGCATGATTTTTCATCAGACTAGGCCTATAAACTATTCATAAATGTATTATAGGAATGTAATGAGTGTCATATAGAATAATGAAAAACTATCTGGATCCTTAATTAGAACAGAGCAGTGTAATAACAATAGCAGGCCTCCTAACAGCCCTCCAGAAAAAAATTGGAGTTTGGCCAAAAAATTTGGATCATTAATTGTGGTCATCTAGGAGCCTGTTTTAGTCACATTTTGCCAAAAAACAAGACAAAGGGACAAGATATTGTCTTCATTTTTGACACCTTCATTGAAAGTACACAATTTTTTCCTTCAAGAAAAGTCCCAAACCTTGTCGAAAGAATGTACAATGAGCCTTAAAATTTTTTTCAGTCAAATATCTGACATTTCTGACTCAAAGCTTGAACTTTGTCCTATGAAGAGACAAGATTTGCCACTTCACTAAATTTACCATTTCTGAATTAAAAAAGTAGGATTGGCCAAAAAGGAAAAGTAGGATGATTTCTAAAAAAGGTAGGAAAAGTAGGAGTTCTAGGAGGCCTGCAATAGAGACACTAAATTTCAATGTAGCAACATCAGTCTCTGATATGATTTAAGAAGCATGATCCTCTTTGTCATTCAATATGGATGACTCTTAGGTTTGAGAGCCTCTCATCTGCCATTGAATTTTCACAAAGGTTTTTGTCCTCTTCATGACAGAGAAGCTTCGCTCACAAGAAGCACTTGACGCTGGGATTGTCATTGCAATTTTACAGAGCCTCACTGTATGGTTGAATAAATTTGAGAAATTTGGGAGAGTTCAGTTGGTGTTTCGTGGCCCTGCATTTTTCGGCTGCACCAGTCGCTTGACCCGCTAAATAATTAGGTCAGCGTTTGAAACACTATTTGGTAGAGGCTATCAGAATAGTAAACCAGGTCAAGCACTGGACATATCAGGCTAATTTTATTTTATTTTACTCCAAAGCCAGAGGGAAGAGGGGCAAGAGGGGGGCAAGAGCAGCCACAGGGGGGCAATTGCCCCACCTTGCCCCCCCCCTGGCTACGCCACTGCCTGTGCTCTTTAAATGGAAACAATGCAGTCAGGAGGATTTTCTGGAAGGACAAATAAACCTTTCATAATACAATTGTTCGCTTGATACTTACAATTATGTAATTGCATTATCATCTTATATATATATATATATATATATTAAGAACTGAGAAAAAACTTATATTCACTTATAAATAAGACAATCCCTGTCAATTCCCCTTTTCGTTTTATTCAATGGTCTTTGTTGCATAATTATATGTAACTCAATAATTTTGCTTTGTTATAACACAAAATGTTATTATTCTATTGTAACAACATTTGTACATGAAGAAAACCTGCACTGTGTTGAATGTATGATAATTATTTAAATTGATACGTACATTTATATAATAGACAAATTATGCTCCATTGCAGACAGCCTCTTCAAGCCATAATTGCTGCAGAAATTTGATATCCTGAAAAACAACATCAGGCCTTCACTTACAAGTCATTATCGCTTAATGCAAATGCTACTCCTATTTCAACATTAGACTCCACTGTATCTTGCTTACTCCTTTTTTTGCCTGACTCTCCAAATAAACAGATTGAGTCTTGGGGGAGCAAGAATCAGCAGATAATAAGCTGGCTGTGGTTGGGTTCTTCCATCAGACCGTTTTGTCTGGCCAATGCCTCCCTCGGGCCTTATTAATGCTTTTTGGCTTGTCCAATGGTCACTCTGGTTTGTTAATGGTCTTTTTCTGGCTTTAGGATAATGTGAAACCCTCAGCAAATGTCTGGAAGTGGTTCATTGTGCTGTGCATTTGAATAACAGGTGCTGCATTGCTATGCATGGAGTTAAATTTAGACTTAAAGTTAATACAGAAAAAACCAAAGTAATTCATTTTAGGACGAAAAGAACAAATAGAACTAGTTTTGAATTTAAGTTTGATGGTGAATTGTTAGATATTATTAGCCACTACAAATATTTAGGAATAATGATTGAGGAGCATTTGAATTTTAAGAAAACTGCGGAGACATTGTCAGGAGCAGCAGGCAGGGCATTGGGGGGTGTTATATCAAAATTTAAGAGTTTAAAGAATGTTGGATTTCACACATACGAAAAAATGTATAAATCAAGTGTTGTATCAGTTATGGATTATGGTTCCAGTACTTGGGGATATAACAATTATACTGAGGGGGACAAGATTCAAAATAGGACAATAAGATATTTTCTAGGAGTACACAGTAAGGCAACACTACTTGGTCTAGAAGGTGAAATTGGTTGGATTTCTTTTAAGATAAGACAAAATGTTAGTATGATCAGATTATGGAACAGGTTGTTATTGATGAATAGGGATAGACTTACTAGAGTAGTGCTAGATTGGGATCTTAAACTAGGAATAGGTTGGTCAAAGGATGTTCAACAAATATTTAGGTCGGTTGATATGACACATCTTTTTGATAACAGGTCAGTCTGTGATTTAAGAATCATTGAGAAAAAATTATTTGAAATAAGGAAAATTGAATGGAGAAATCTTACGATGGAAAAACCAAAATTGAGAACTTACATTAAATTTAAAGACGATATCTATTTTGAAAAATATCTCAAAATTAAAAATAGGAAAAGAAGATCCTTATTAGCTCAAGTGAGACTTGGAATTTTACCAATTTGTATTGAGACAGGAAGATTTAGAAATATAGAAGTTAATGAAAGAATCTGCGAGGTATGTAACGAAAATTTGATTGAAGACGAATTCCATTTTATTTGCGTATGTAATTCTTATTCTGAATTTAGATTGAAATTATTTAACAGAGTAGATAATATTGAAAGCTTGTCATTAGAAGATATTTTTATTTATGTAATGAAGTACCTACCTTTTGAAACAGGGGAATATATAGACAATGCGTGGACAAAAAGGAAATCAATTTTATTTAATTAGTTGTGATCTAAGATATCCATTGTTTTCTATTTTCCTTTATTTTATTGTATTGTTATTACTATTTTTTGAATGTAAAAGTAAAAATGCATAGTATGTCACTCAATGTAAATACTTATGTGTGGAAATAGCTGCCATGGTATAATAACAAGATTGTTGTCATAAAGTGGTAGATAAGCCTAAGAAGGCTGGGTAACATCGTTTTGTGATATCATTTGCTCTGTACATGTACCTGCCACTATAAATAAAATAAATACAATTAATTGACAGATACATCTGGGGCAAAACGAGTGACACCATCTTGAAAACACCCTGAAAAAAAAGTGACAATATGCTGTATGATATTTTTGGTCACCTTTAGTAAGGCCTTCTTTTTAGTGAGCAAGCCATATTGTAGATGACTTAAATAAATGAGTAGTTTGGTAAGTATCAAAAAGGTACAACCTCAAGAGCAAGGTCTTGTAAGTTAGAACTTGGCCAATGAATTGTGTCAAGAGAAGATTGTGAAAAGGTACAAAGATGTCCGTCCACTGTGGATTTCTAATTCAAATTCTTATGATATTTTGTAGATCTTATGATGTATGGACGCAATATTCCACCCAAGTTGTCCAAAAAATAAACACAGTGAAGTTTTGCAATCTAGATTGTTTCTTCAGTACAAGTCTGTAGACTTTATATTTTCTGACAAACAATAAAGGTAGCATTGTATAAATCATAGTCTATCTTAGAAACTGTGTTTTGATGGATACTCTTGCTTGTCAAGGGGGAGTCAAAGGTTAATACAAGTACTGGGCTCTCCCTATGTATGTTTTCCGTGAACGAAGTAAAAGCATATCAAGATCCACATCGCTCAGTATGCAATAAGGTCAATGTTATTATGAATCTTATGATGCCAATCTGGATGGGCAAATTTTGCAAGGGAATTTCAGGAAGACACTTGCAATATTGATTCTGTTTTTATAATCCAGTTAGTTTCCAGATTTGGGGAAGTTTTATGGGAGTTTTGGCTTTTGAGGAACAGTAATAGAAAAGCAGCTGTGACATCTTTCTTTACAAAGTGGTTGTTGGACGACATACTTAATAGTAACAACTGTCACAGTGTCAGGTTTCAGATCCTGTGGAGAGTAACATAGACACAGGTGACTTTTCTATAGCATTTTTATTTTGCACATTTACCTGAATAATAAAATTGCATTAATATGCCAAGACATTTGCAACTGAGACTGCTGATGTTATTATGCTCTTCTTATAAAAATATGCCTTTCTGACAGACACAATTCTAGCAATAACTAGGTAAAACTAGATGAAGCTTTATGTTTGTGGCTTTCAACGTGTCATCTGATTAATTTCGCAACAAAAAATAATGTATGCCTTAGGTACCCCAGTCATGATGCACTTAAACTGTTATTCTGCACAATAAAAATATTTATCATAGTACCAATTCTCTGTTATAGTGCAAAACTTTTTTAAAGTCTTTTTTGCCACTTTCCACTCAGATTGCCATTTGGCTTACTTTTTATAATATTTGAAAGTCAGTGGTACACAAGCTGTCTATTGGGATGAGCACAGGCTCTATCTTTCTGAAGCTGTGTACCCACTCACGGGCCAGACTAAAATTTTCTGTGCTTCATTCCCTCAGGATATCAATATTGTATCAGACTGGTCAATGGTCATGTCCTTTATGAATAAAGACATTGGTCCAAAACTCTGTTGATTTGCTATCACATTGTTGATTCTCTTGAGATAAATATGACATTGCAATATCTTTGTCCTCTTGGGATTTTTACTGGGGTATTGTAACACAACAATCCTAGTCACTGAGTCTCTGTTTGAATTATTGCCATTTGAGCTAACAAAATTCAGTATTAAAGATAAAGCCTAATGTAATCAATAGCCCAGTAACTTTATTCGACGAGATCTATGAGAGGATACAAGCATCAGGTCTTAATTATTGTTGTTGGTTGTGGGTTGGACCTTTTCTGAATTAGCTTATGAGACTTTGACCCATGGTACGAAATCGTCATAGGGGCAAGTCCCTTTAAAGGAACAAATCATAATTGACCTCCCAGTTACTTGGAGCAACTCAATATCATAGTTATGCTCGTTTTAACCTGGACTGTTTACAGCCAAATCCTATTGCAAGACTAATCTTCTGCTCAAGTCCAGACAATTTGAACATTTTGCAACATCTCCTTATTCTACACCCAAACAATAAGAAATGGAATAAGTCAGCCACAAAATGCCGTCAAAAATGAAGAAAAAATAAAGAAAAGACCAAACTGGAGATTGGTGAAGCTTCTTTGTCCTTTCACCTTTACAGCATCATAATTCTCTACCATTTTTCCACCAAAAAATCAAAATTGTGTATCCCATACAAATATGTCAGTAATGATGCACACTTTTAAAACACTTCTTCTGTGTAGACAAAAAACCACAGAATCATAATACAAATTCTATGTCATTGTACACAACTACTGAAAAGTCTCCTATGCCACTTTACACTCAGGCTGCTTTCTGGTATGACTTGCTTTTTATTGTACTTGAAAGCTAGTGGATATATGAGATATCTATTAGGATTGGCACAGTCTCTACTCTTCTGTAGCTTATACTTCAGACCAATAGTTTCCATACTTTGCCCCTAGGATGCATATATCGGTCTGGTCTTGTCCCTTATGAATTAAGACAACAGTCCATAAGTCTGTTTACTTTCTATACCAATTGTTGATTCTTTGAAGAAAAACCAACATTGCAATATCTTTATCCTCATGGGATTTTCACAAAGATACACATCATTACTGAAGGATTATTTTATGAGCCACGATCCTGCATAAAATACCGTTCCTCCAAAACTTTTTTACTGTTTGCTAAGCATCCCATTGAATGTGTTATTTGTTATGCGCTGGAGATTAAAACTAAAGTTTGATGTTTTTCATTCATGTTACCCATGAGGACCAGGGGATAATGTATTGCTCTTGGCATTGCATATGTAGGTTTTTGTTGTGGTTTCTTATGGTGGGTAGATATTACTACATATTCACATTTTGTATTGTGGTCCCTTCGATAATGACCCTGCCAATAAGCAACCCCCTGTTGTATGCCACCAGGTCATGGTCGTTCACCAGTAACAAGGTTATTTCATGTCACAAACATTTTTAAGATGCGCATAGGTCCTTGCATTAAAAGGCATCTGTTGTGAGACCAACTTATCTAATGTGACCACCTTCTACTGCAGACGGTCATTCATTCCTTCATATATATAGTTTGATCATTTTGGATATGATATCACAAAGTCTGGGCCGTTCCAGAATTAAAATGCATGACTATGTGATACCAAAGGTTGATGACTAAAGGTGTCCAACTTGCAATGGTATAGAACGAAGCAGATTCCAGTAGAATCTATTTTTAGAGAAGTCATTATAGGTCATTTGTTTATATGTGGCCAACCAAGTCCCTCACTAATGGACATTTAACTAGAAAAGGGCCTGGTAAATTCAAGCCCCTTAATATCTTCCTTTGCTGTTATCATTTTTATCCTGGGAAAATGTACCAAATGCTGTCAACATCTGGATAAGCATGTGGCAAGCAGTTGTAAACATGTCATTTAATTGCCCTCTGTGGTTGGACCAGTCATCCCAAAGATGGCCAGTTGGGGTAAAATGCGAGTATAAAAATAGATGCTACTGGAATCTGTGTGTCACACAGGGTATTGCTGGAGTTGGACACCTTTAGTCATCAACCTTTGGTGATACCAATCACAGTTAAATGTTTAATTGATTGAGAAGAAGTTGAAATTCAGGATCAATTGCAACAACAATTTTTCTATTTATGAGCCTGAATCTATAATTTTGGCTGGTTGTCCTGGTCACCAAAAGTATCACTGGAATTGCTGATAATTCAGTTCATCCATATCAAGTGCTTTTAACCAAACTAGAGAGCTTCTGAAATATGAGGTAGCCTCCCAATGGCGTGGGGAATGGCATTCCATTATTACAGTCCTCTGAAATTCATCTCAACATACGGATTGTACTACATATATATGACTCTTAATGTACATTCAAACAAACAGGAAGTACCTGGCTGTTCAGATTCTGCTTTCCCAGGTGGTTTATTACAAGCCATGACAGCTCTATAATGTTCTGTCACAATCTGTCATGCAGCATGATTTCGTCCGGATATGACTTTCATTGCTTTATGACATTTGTAACAAAATAAAAATCGGAATTGCCTTACAGGCTTACATATATAAGAAATAAATTCCATTGCTTGGCGAACTTCTACAGGAAAACTGAATGTTAAACTGTTATACATTTCAATTTTAATTATTTTAACTCGAATTAATGCATGCCAAATTCAAAACCAAAACTACAAGTTTGGACTCACTTTACTGAGTCTTTTTTGCCAAAGTGTAAACACATCCAAAAATACCAGAAAAATTATATATTAAAATAAGGAAATGAAATATTCCTGTTCTTCATCATTTTTTATAGTCAATTACTGACCCATCTACAGATTTGAATTGCCAAAGCACCTACAAAATTATCTGAAAAGCAAAATATCTGCTTATTTTGCTAGCTTTTTGCATCAACATTTCCACAACTTAATATACATGTGTAGACGTAGACTACGATGGATGAAAAGCATCTGACATGGCAATTTGCTAAAAATCAAACTGGCCAGCGTTCATTTAGTATCGAAATTATTTGAATAGTTTATGCATAACTTGCAGTTTTTGTACCCAAAGGAATACATCTATGTGCCAGATGCATGTATACAATAATGTATTCATAGCTTGTCTGCACTATCTTTCAACTTTTATTCTCTCTGTCTGCACCACCTTAGGACTGTCTGTCACTCTAGCTGTCTAGCTGTACTCCTTTCAGTCTGTATTCTTTGCATCTTTCTTCTTCATATCTTTCTCCTTTGCATCTGTCACTTCAGCATCAGCCAGTTTCAATACTGGTATTGTCAGCTGCTATGAGTGTCAATTACCTGCAGTGTCCAATTCTTGTGCTTCTACTCAGATGTCATCGCAATGTATCTGCACAATATCCATAGTTACATGCATTCCTCCAATGCAGACAGCCTCTTCAAGCCATAATTGCTGCAGAAATTTGATATCCTGAAAAACAACATCAGGCCTTCACTTACAAGTCATTATCAAATAATGCAAATTCTACTCCTGTTTCAACATTCTATGCCGCTGCATCTTGCTCACACCTTCTTTTGCTTGAATCTCCAAATAAACAGATTGAGTCTTGGGAGAGCGGAGATCAGCAGATAATAAGCTGGCTGTGGTTGGGTTCTTCCATCAGGCTGTTCTGTCTGGTCAATGCATCCCTTGGGCCTTGTTAATGCCTTTGGGCTTGTCCAATGGTCACTCTGGCTGCTGATTGTCTTTTTTTGGCTTTTAGATAATGTGAAACCCTCAGCAAATGTCTGGAAGCTGTTCAAGAGCTATGCATTTGAATGAACATGTGCTGCATCACTGTGTATGGAGTTGAATTCATTGACATTTGCAGCTGGGGCAAGACGAGTGACACCACCTTGAAAACACCCAAAAAAAGAAGTGACAATTGCTGTATGATATTTTTGGTCACCTTAAATATTTTTTTAGTGAGCAAGACATAAAAAAATATTCATAAACTTGTCATGAGGGTTGTGATCTTTCAAATAACCTAAATGAATGAGCAGTTTGGTAAGTATCAAAAGGGTAACCCTCAAGAGCAAGGTCTTGTTAGTTAGAAGTTGGCCAATGAATGGTGTCAAGACAGGATTGTGAAAAGGTACAAAGATGTCCATCCACTGTTGGTTTCTATATCAAATTCTTATGATATTTTGTAGATCTTTTGTTGTGTCGAACACATTTTAGGCAAGCTTATCTATAAGATAATGCAATATTCCACAGCAGTTGCACAAAAAATAAATATAGTGAAGATTTGTAATCTAGATTGTTTCATCAGAACCAGTCTGAAGACTAGATATTTTCCAACAAACAGTGAAGGTAGCAAATATAAATCAGTATTTTATCTTGGAGATGTTTTGATTGATACTTTCACTTGTCAAGGGGCATCCAAAGGTTAATACAAATGCTTGGCTGTCCCTATGTGTTTTACCATGAATGGTGTATGGCAAAAGTATATTAAGATCAACATCGCTCTGTATACACATAGGTCAATGTTATCATTAAACTTATGATGCCAATCTGGACAGGCAAATTTTACAAGGGAATTTCAAGACGACACTTGCCATAATGATACTATTTTTATAATCCAGTTAGTTTCCTGATTCAGAGAAGTCTTATGGGAGTTTTGTCATGGAAAAAAATCGTCATAGGGGGAAGTCCTTTTCAAGGATCAAATCATAATTGACCTCCCAGTTACTTGAAGCAACTCATTATCATAGTTATGCTCTTTAGAACCTGGACTTATGTTGAACAGCCGGTTCAATCTTCCCTTGCCTCATTTTTGTGTCTTTCTACCATCCAAATTTGTCTACCTTGTGTGCTGAAACAAGAAATAAATTCATCTATCCATCTATACATCCAAGCAGTCAAATTTGCTTTATGCCACCAATGTTTCCAGAGAAAAATCAAATATCATAGTTTAGAATGACTATCACTGCTCATTTAGATAGTTTCATCAGAAATATTTTGATGCATACTCTTACTTGTCAAGGAGCAGCCAAAGGTTAATACAAATACTGCTGTACAGTTGTGCTTGAAAGTTTCTGAACCCCTGACACTTCTTACCTTATTTGTGCGCATCTCTCTAACAAACACAGGAACAGCTTTTAAATTGGGTTGATAATAAACTGAACACCATCTTTTATGTGTAAACATATATTCATAACAAATAATTACATTTAAATACGATTTTATGATGAAAGTCTGGAAAACTGTGTGTTCAAAAGTTTCTGAACCCTTCTGAAACGTATACAATCAACAATTTGTTTGGCCCTATTTTTCTGAAGTAAATGCTTCCAAACACTTCTTATGGCTATGGATAACGATTGGCAGATTTTCCATGGGTTTTTTTACCATTCTTCAAAAGAGTATTTTCTAAACCCCTGTACAGGCGTACACTGGTGGGTCGTCTGACGTGAACTACTTTGCGAAATCTGACCAAGGCATATCTAATGAATTTTGATTGGGAAACTGTCCAGGCCATTCCAGAATCCTAAATTTGAGGGATTCTAACCAATTTTAATTGGATTTGCTTGCATACTTTAGGTAATTGTTCTGCTGGAAGACCCACTTGCAGCCAAGCTTGATATTTCACCGACTTCCTTAAGATATCAAGAATAGTTTATTCTCCTGTCCCATTAATAGCAATATAACCCCATTCCACGATGCAGCCAACATTATCTTTCATAGTTGGGAGGATGTTATGTTCCTTGAAAGTAGCACCTTCAAGACGCCATATAAAGCAATTTTGACTTTGGCCAAGTGGTTTGATTTTTTATTAGTCTGTCCACTGGACATGGTTCCAATAATCATACAATTCATCATAATGTTTTTTAGTGAAGTACAGTCAGGTTTTTTTGTACACTTTTGCCATAATCAAAAGGGCTATGTCGGACATCCGAAAGGTGCTACTTTCAAGGAACGTAACATCCTCCCAACTATGAACGATAATGGTGGCTCCATCATGGAATGGGGTTGTTTTGCCATAAATGGGACAGGAGAATAAACTATTGTTAATATCATAATGAATTCTCTGAAAAATCAAGATATGCGCTTAGAAAACGTATAGCTTTCACTTATAAGCCTCAAGCTTGGCCGCAAGTGGGTCTTCCAGCAGAACAATTACCTAAAGTACACAAGCAAATCCAATAGAAATTGGTTAGAATCGCTCAAATTTAGGATTCTGGAATGGCCTGGACAGTTTCCCAATCAAAATTCATTAGATATGCCTTGGTCAGATTTGACAAAGTAGTTCACGTCAGACGACCCACCAGTGTACGGGGGCTTAGAAAATACTCTTTTGAAGAATGGTCAAAAATCCCAAGGAAAATCTGCCAATCGTTAGTCCATAGCCATACGAAGTTTTTGGAAGCATTTACTTCAGAAAAATAGGGCCAAACAAATTGTTGATTGTATATGTTTCAGAAGGGTTCAGAAACTTTTGAACACACAGTTTTCCAGACTTTCATCATAAAATCGTATTTAAATGTAATTATTTGTTATGAATATATGTTTACATATAAAAGATGGTGTTCAGTTTATTATCAACCCAATTTAAAAGCTGTTCCTGTGTTTGTTAGGGAGATGCGCACAAATAAGGTAAGAAGTGTCAGGGGTTCAGAAACTTTCAAGCACAACTGTATCTTTGAAAGCTTTCTATGCACAATGTATATATGGCAAAAGCGTATTAAGATCAAGATTGCCTAGTATGTGCCGAAAATCAAAAACACTACAATTCAAGAAGTGATTGAAGACATATCTTTTTGCAAAATACTATAACAATATCTGCTAATCTAATGAAGCCCTTATGACCAATTCACAAGAATTGATGCTGTGTTGAGTATTATTATTATCTGAATGTTTCAATCATTGTTTTTATAACCAAATGGATGTGATGCATTTTACAGCCTAATCCTAAAGTAGTCCTGTTGCAAGACCCATCTTTTGCTCATTTCCAGACAATTTTAACATTTTGCAATATCGTCTTATTCTGCGCCTAAACAATAAGAGATGGAACACGTCCGCTACAAAATGCTGGCAAAAATAAGGAAAACTGGGGGGAAAAACCTGACTGTTTTGCCTTTTCAGCTTGATAATTATCTACCATTTTTCTTTAAAAAATCAAAATTGTATATCCTTTACAAATACATCAGTAATGTTATGTACTTCTGCACTGATAAAAATGACAGTATCATGATACAAATTCTATGTCATTGTACAAAACTTTTGAGAAGTCTCCGGAGCCACTTTACACTCAGACTGCTATCTGGTATGACTCACTTTTTATTGCACTTGAACACTAGTGGTACATTAGATGTATATTAGGATTTGTACAGTGTCTATAGTTCTGTAGCTGATACTTCAGACCAATAATTTACAAACTTTTCTCCCATGAGGTACATCTATCGGTCTGATCTTGTCCCTTGTGAATTAAGACAGCAGTCCACGAGTCTGTTGACTTTCTATACCAATTGTTGATTCTCCGAAGAAAAACCAACATTGCAATATCTTTATCCTCATGGGATTTGACAAGATAAACATCATTACTGAAGGATTATTTTATGAGCCACGATTCTGCATAAAATACCGATCTTCCAAAAACTTTTTTGCTGTTTGCTAAGGTTCCCATTGAATGTGTTATTTGTTATGCACTGGAGATTAAAACTAAAGTTTGATGTTTCTTATTCATGATGCCCATAAGGTTCAAGGGATAGTGTTTTGCCTGTAGCATTTCACAACTGGTTTTTGTTGGTTTTTGTTTCTGGGGGTGGTATAACTAAATGTTTATATTTTGTACAGTAGTGTCTTTGAAAAGCACCATCCCCATTAGCGATTCCCTACTACATGTCGGGGCAGGGTAGGCCTCGTGGTAGTGTGCCAATCGCTGGGTGCAGGGTTTGAGTCAAGCTCTTGTTGGATAACCTGAACCAAAGTTTTACAGTTTATCAATCATCCTTTGCCTCATAGCTGTGCCCTCCTCTAAATTAGCTTACCAAGTTAATAAATACTGGATGAAAAGCCTCAATCATCCTTCCATCCTTAAGATGTCAACTCTTCCTTCCTCAGTATGGTACATTTCATCTCGCAAAAATTTTGAAGAGATGCATTGGCATCTTTGTTATAAGACCTCTGTTATGGGACCGACTTCGCTTATGTGACCACCTTCAAAGAGCACTAAGCATTACTTTAATACATTTTGCACCCCAAAAAAAGACCAGTCCACAAGAGACCCCTCCATGACCACTGATGCAGTGGTATCTTAATGCAGGGATCAGAATGCAATGTATGGCATGGCTTCATCAATGAGAGTTATATTTCTGTAATTTGGATGAACCTAAAATTCACGATCAACTGCAGTAATTTTTTTCTTTATATTGGCTTTTTGTCAAACGTAATGGTTTAGCTTTGACTTCTGAAGGCAGTCCAGGTCAACACAGGCATTATTTGTCCAGATTGGAATTTAAAAATAATAAATGACCCGTCCGAATAATATCTTACGCTATGCCATTCCCATTTGAGTCTGGAGAAAATTATCTCAATTTAAATGGATTGTAGTACATAAGTACTCTTGTTTTAGATTCAAACATAGCAAGAAGTACCTGACTGTTCAGATTTTGATTTCCCAGGTGGTTTATGACAAGCCATGACAGCTCTATTATGTTTCATCACAATCTGTCATACAGTGCCATTCCAAACGGATATGACATTCATTGTTTTGTGACAGTCGTGACAACATAAAAATTGGAATTCTCTTACATATATGAGAAATAAACTCTGTTGCAGGTTGAACTTCTACAGATATTGACTCTTTAGCAAACTGTACAATCTTAGTCGAATAATTATATTAAAGCTGTTTGCAGAATAGTGGTCTAGACAGTTTCCGATCAACTTTCAACTTGGTCTTGTGATGTCACTGGTTTGAAATGTTTTGTTTTTGTCAAAACATGTGGTTAATCATTTGATTTAGTGCTTATCATATCTAGTAGTAGTCAGGGCCACTTGCATTGACTGAACTCGATCACCCCTAAATACAGCGTCGCTGGAATAAGTACAATGTAACAAGAAAATCTGTCAACCTTAATATATGCCAAACATAGTTACTGAAATGTTGGCATATATTAATTCCAGTATGAGCTCCCTGCCACTTGGTGGTCCACTACAAAAATGGCTTGTCATTGACAGTTTTGTGTTGGTCTCATGCTCACAATCTTTTTACTTGATGAAGCACCTTAAGTAATTTAATCAGTTTGTCCATTTTCACCTTTGGCACTAGATTTGTCCGAGCTCTGCTTCTGTTCCCAAAAATGCAGGGGACTGCAGTTCTGGGTCAGAGACCTTCCCCCTTCTGAACTCGATCTGTCAATTCCTCTGCTTTGACATGACAGTGGTCATTCAAACTTCACATGTCTATTACTTGGTTAGTATAGTTTCAAAATAAATTATGATGACAACTAAATGTAGATGCTTCATACATAGTACAGTCAAACCTGTGTTAAGCAGCCAGTCATGGAAATTCATATTTATTTAGTTGTTTCTTTGCTGCCCTAATCATGATACGGGCAGCATAGAAACAACTAAATACATATGAATTTCTTTGTAACAAGATTAGAATAGGAGAGTTCAGATGAGCTATTCTTCTATTAAATTTCATTTAATTCAAATCATGTGTGTAAACATTAATTAATTAATTGGAATTCATTATTTTATTGGTTTGATGGCTTAAAATATAGCCTTTCATTCACAAATTCTTTTCAATGTGAATGGCAGATTTTCAGCCGGCTCAGAAACCACACCTCCATTAAGCAGCCACCTGCCTTAAGCAGCCACTTTTGCCCATTCCCATGACTGGCTGCTTAACACAGGCTTGACTGTACTATGTATGAAGCATCTACATTTAGTTATGAAGGAGAAATTAACTAATTACCAACAATATGTCATGACAGTCACAAGTATCCGACGCAATATTGCCGTGAATTCACTTGATCAACTTGTGACGTCACTGGTACAATCGTATGACGTCACAATTACATTACTGAGTGTTGCATTGGTAATGGACGTCATGGCAGTCTTTTAGCAAAGTCATTTTTTGAAACATTTACTACTGGAGCAGGACACCGAACAGGCATTTCATTATAATTTATTTTGAAACTATACTAACCAAGTAATAGACATGTGAAGTTTGAATGACCACTGTCATGTCAAAGCAGAGGAATTGACAGATCGAGTTCAGAAGGGGGAAGGTCTCTGACCCAGAACTGCAGTCCCCTGCATTTTTGGGAACAGAAGCAGAGCTCGGACAAATCTAGTGCCAAAGGTGAAAATGGACAAACTGATTAAATTACTTAAGGTGCTTCATCAAGTAAAAAGATTGTGAGCATGAGACCAACACAAAACTGTCAATGACAAGCCATTTTTGTAGTGGACCACCAAGCGGCAGAGAGCTCATACTGGAATAAATATATGCCAACATTTCAGTAACTATGGACAAAGAAGGATAAAAACTAGATAATTTTCCACTTACATGCTCGTTGTTCATTTTGCATTTAAGATATTTGAACAATTTTGAACATACACATAACCTAGTATTGTTTTGTCCCTTTCAGGTAGATCTATATTCCAGCAGCTGTACATATATTTAAAGGCTGTCTACACAGCATATCAACCTTTATTCTGTCTATCTGCACCAACTATTGTCTGTCTGATGTCTGTTAAACTGTCTTTCCTTGACTCTGTCCTCCATGCATCTGTCTTTCAAGTGTCTGTCAGCTAAGCATCTGTCAGATCAGCATCTTTCAGTGTCAATACTGTTACTGTCAACTGCTGTCAGTGTCAATTATCTATTGTATAAAATTCTTGTATTTCTACTCAGATATCATTGTGAAGTCCCTGCTCAATGTCCTTAAGTTACATGCATTCCTCTGCTCTTTGAATCGAAGTAATACAGTCTGGATGAATTTCTATGAGGAGAATTAAATATACCATAATGCTATTGTTACTTACACAACCTGTGTTATTATATCAAATAATAAGGCTTCTTATATAAGCATATCTGGAACCAACAACAACTTATCATGGTTTACAAAAAACCAACCAATGAAATTAATGTGCAAAAATAAAGAAAGAAAATGTAAGGTTTAAAAAGTTTTCTTGTCAATTTGTCATTTTATTCAAGTTTATTAATCACTGATTTTGCTCCTATGTCTTCTTTATAAATCAAATACCATTATGCTGCTACCTACACACCATGTGCATGAAGTAGCAAAAGCCGACATTGGAAAACGCATTGTTGCAGTAAATATGATGATTATTTTAATTGATACATGTATGCAATAGACAAAAGTATGCTCCAATGCAGACAGCCTCTTCAAGCCATAATTGCTGCAGAAATATCATGATATCTTGAAAAACAGCATCAGCCTTCACTGATAAGTCATTATCGCTTAATGCATCTGTTACTCACATTTCAACAGTTGATGCCTCAGTATCTTCCTCAGTCATTATCTTTCCCAAAACTCTCCAAATAAACAGACTGAATCTTGAGGCAGTTGTGGTTGGGTTCTTCCATCAGGCCATTCTGTCTGGTCAATGCATCCCTTGGGCCTTGTTAATGTCTTTGGGCTTGTCCAATGGTCACTCTGGCTGCTTAATGGTCTTTTTCTGGCTTTAGGATAATGTGAAACCCTCAGCAAATGTCTGGAAGCTGTTCAAGAGCTGTGCATTTGAATGAATTGGTGCTGTATCATTGTATGTTAAGTTAAATTCATTGACACTTGCAGCTGGGGCAATATGAGTGACCACCTTGAAAACACCCCGAAAAGGAGTGATGACTACTGTATGACCTTAAATAAGGATTTTTTTCAAGTGAGCAAGACGTAATAAAAAATCTTCATCCACTTGTCATCAGGGTTGTGATCTTGTAGATAACTTAAATGAATGAGCAGTTTGGTAAGTATCAAAAGGGTAACCGTAAGAGCAAGGTCTTCTTAGTTTAAAGTCGGCCAATGAATGGTGTCAAAAGAATATACTGTGAAAAGGCACAAAGTTGTCCATCTACTGTGGCTTTATATATCCAATTCTTTAGAATTATATATTTTGTTGATCTTTTCTTGTGTTGAACACATTTTAGGCTACCTTCTCTTTTATATATATAACCAGTGCAATATTCCACCGAATTTGCAACGATCTGTAATCTAGATTGTGTCTTCAGAAAAAGTCTGTATAGACTGTATATTTTCTGACAAACAATAAAGACAGCATTGTGTAAATCATATTTTATCTTGGAGGCTATTTTGATGGATACTCTTACTTGTCAAGGGGCAGTCAAAAGTTAATACAAATACTTGGCTGTCCCTATGTATGTTTTCCATGAACTATGTATGGCAAAAGCATATTAAGATCCACATCGCTCAGTATACACTAAGGTCAATGTTATCATTAAACTAATGAGGCAAATCAGTGTCAGCAAATATTACACAGTGAATTGATGACTGCACTTGAAATAATGGTTTGTTTGTTTGTTTGTTTGTGTTTTACGCCTCTGCAGCACCTTAGTGGGCTATATCGAGGCAGACGATCGCCGTATGATGATGAGATGAGAAGACTGTGAGTCTGGCACATACCCTATTAATTCAGGGATGCCCAGGGTCTTTCAGTTGCCCCAGTTTAGAACACTGGATACAACCCGCCTCCATTTAATGTCCCATGGGCTCGGACTAAAGTGAGTTCCCGGGGTGAGATTTGAACCCAAGCCCTCAAAGCCAGTTGACAAGCGCACTTACCAGTTAGGCCTTGAAATAATGGTACAGTGTTTATTATTGATTAAATCGACTTAGTTTCCTGATTTTGGTAAGTGTAAAACGAGATTTGACTTTTTGAGAAACGACTCTAGAAAAGCTGCTGTGACATCTTTCTTTACGAAGTGGTTGTTGGACGACATATTTAATCTGAACAACTGTTGCAGTGTCAGGTTTCAGCTCCTGTGGAGAATAACAGAGAGACAGTGACATTTCTGTGGGATCTTTATTTGAACATTTGCCTGAATAACAAGATTGCATAATATGCCAAGACATTTGTCGAAACTGCTGATGTCATTATGCTCTTCATATGAAAATATATGCCTTTCAGACAGACAAAATCGAAGCAATAATTAGGTAAACTAGGTGAAGCTTTGTTGTTGTGTCTTTCAACCTGTCATATCATTAATCGTGTACCATATCTCAATAAATATAATGTATCCTTTTAAATATCCCAGTAACAATGCACTTAGACAGCTATTCTGCACCAACAAAAAATCATTTATCATAATACCAATTCTCTGTTACTGTGGGAAACTTTTGGAAAGTCTCTGTTGCCATTTTCCACACAGATTGTCATTTGGCTTACTTTTTATCATACTTGAAAGTCATTGGTACACGAGATTTCTATAAGGATCACAGGCTCTATTGATCTGAAACTGTGTACCCCAGACTAAAAGTTTCTTTGCTTCATTCCCTTGGGGTATTGTTCGTATCAGACTGGTCAGTGGCCATGTCCCTTATGAATGAAGACATTGGTCCAAAAGTCTGTTGATTTGCTATCACACATGTTGATTCTCTTGAGATAAATATGACATTGCAATGTCTTGGTCCTCTTGGGATTTTTACTGGGGTATTGTAACACAACAAATCTAGTCACTGAGTCTCTGTTTGAATCATTACCATTTGAGCTGTTAAAATTCAGTATTAAAGTAATAAGCCTAATGTAATCAAACCCGTAACTTTATTGGACGAGATCCATGAAAGGCTGCAAGCATCAGGTCTTAATTATTGTTGTTGGTTGTGGGTTGGACCTTTTTTTAATAAGTGTATGATACTGTGACCCATTGCGCAAAATCATCGTAGGGGAAAGTCTCTTTAAAGAAACAAATCATAATTGACTTCTCTTCTACTTGTAGCAACTCATTATCATCATCAGTAAGGGACCGTTCAGAATTTATGACTGGGGGGGGGTGGGAGTTTTGCTGGAATGTCCCGTCAAAAATTAATACCCCCCCCTTGAGTTTCATGCGGAATTTTAGTACCCAGCCCTTAGGTTTCACGCGTATTTTTAGTACCCCCCCCCCCTTCGACATATAAAGCAATACACACACATATACTGTTATACATGGCCATGCGTACAGATTCGCGTCATTTCGCGGACTTTTGCGCGTAAAAAAGCCAAAATAAAATGAGTTTATGCGTGTTTTTTAACATTTTTTCTTTGTTAAAATTTCTTACCCCCCCTTGGAAGTGTTGTCAAAAATTAATACCCCCCCTTGAAACACGTGTGAAAAGTTAGTACCCCCTCGGCCAAAACTCCCACCCCCCCCCCCAGTCATAAATTCTGAACGGTCCCTAATGCTCTTTAGAACCTGGACCCATGTTGAACAGCTGGTTCAATCTTCCCATGCCTCATTAGTGTATCCTTCTACCATCCAAGTTTGTCTATCTTGTGCAATGAAAAGAGAAATAAATTCATCCATCCATCTATCCGTTCAAGCGGTCAAATTTGTTATATGCCACCAAGGTTTCACTAAAAAAACCATATGTATCATAGTCTATAATGACTGTCACAGTATTTAGATTATTTCATCAGCATATTTTGATGCATACTCTGTCAAAGAGCAGCCAAAGGTTAATACAAGTATTTTGCTGTATACGTTCAATGTATAAGGCAAAAGCTTGTTAAGATCAACGTCGCCTAGTATGTGTCAAAAATCAAAAACACTACATAACTTCAAGTGGAGATCAAAGACGTATATTTTGCAAAATACTACAGAAATATTTGCTAATCTAATGAAGCCCTAATGACCAATTTACCGGAATTGATGCAGTATGAGAACTTATCATTATTATTATCTGAATGCTTCAATCATTATTTTTAAAATCAAATGAATGAATGCAATGCTGTTTACAGCTAATCCGAATTTTATCCTACTGCAAGACTCATCGTCTGCTCATTTCAAGACAAGTTCAACATTTTGCAAATATCTCCTTATTCTATACCCAAACAATAAGAGATGGAATAAGTCAACTACAAAATGCTGGCAAAAATATATAAAAAACTGGAGAAAAAACAGACTGTTGAAGTTTTGTTATCCTTTGTTTTGCCTTTTCTAAGTTTTAAATCCTTTACAAAAACGTCCGTAATGATGTGCACTTATTCTGCGCACACAAAAATTACTGTATCATAATACTAATTCTATGCCATTGTACAAAACTTCAGAGAAGTCTTTCATGCCACCATACATTCAGACTGCTATCTGGTATAACTTACTTTTTATTGTACTAGAAAGCTAAAGGTACAGGAGATATCTATTAGGACTGGCTCTGTCTTCGTTGTTCTGTAGCTGATGCTTCAGACCAATAGTTTCCATACTTTTCCTCCCTTGGGGTGCATCTATCGGTCTGGTCTTGTCCCTTGTGAATTAAGATATGAGTCCATAAGTCTGTTGACTTTCTATGCCAATTGTTGATTCTCTGAAGAAAAACCAACATTGCAATATCTTTATCCTCATGGGATTTTCACAAAGATACACATCATTACTGAAGGATTATTTTATGAGCCACGATCCTGCATAAAATGCCATTCTCCCAAAACTGCTTTGCTGTTTACCAGGAGTCCCATGAGGTAGTGTGCTAGGCTGCCAATCGCTGGGTCTAGGGTTCGAATCCAGTTCTTGCTAGGTAGCCTGGGCCTATGTTTAACGATTTTCCAAACATCCTTTGCTTCATTGCTGTGCCCTCCTTTTGCCCTAATTAGCTTACCAGGTATATACGAATGGATTAAAAGCCTCAATCATCCTTCCATCCTTATTATACACTCTAAAAACTAAAGTTCTAATAAGATACCAATATTGGTATTTAAGCTTGTCCCGTATTTTGAACACCTTTTGATTACTTGAAAAACCATTAACAATTGATATTTTCAAAAACCAGTTGCATGTGTACAAGAAAAAATCAGTATTGGTTTTTTGTTTAATTTGCAGGAAGTCAGTAGTGAATATTAATATTTCAAATTGCAGATACTGTAATTCAATCATAGAAATCCATTTATACTTACATGCATACAATATAAAACGCAATGGGTTTTTTATTCCTTGAAATTTGAAATCTTCGGGATTTATTATTAATTGAAAATTAAACCATTTCCTGTACTTACGACAACCAGTATAATGAGTATATCATTAAAAAATATCAAAATTGATTCTCCCATTATGCATCGGTGGGTATTTTATAAGACCTTTTAAAAAATTTTATGGTTTGGAAAATTCCAAATTTGATCTATTATGATCTGAATGCAGGTTTACCAGTATTTCAGCATTACTGCTGCATTAGTATCAATAAAATTTTTTTTCACGTTTATCTTAAAATATTATGTAGTTAAAAGTAAATAAGAATAAAATGATTCCTTGGATCTGATTTCAATGTTTATTTTTACATATACACATTCACACGCATTCATAATAATTGTAAAAATTGATATTACCAGATTACATTTATGGAAAAACTAATATTTATCACAGCTTGGCTATGGAAAAAAAAACATCACAGCAGTCATTGGTAATCAAACACAAGAAATGAAAACATCACAGCAGTCATTGGTAGTCAAACACAAAAAATTAAAACATCACAGCAGTCATTGGTAATCAAATCACAGGAAAGCAGTGATTAACAAAAGCATGAATTGGTTAAAATAAAAGACACATTATATGTAGAAAATGTTATATTGTTAATGTTATATTTCCAAAAGCGGCAAGCCAGGGTGGCAATGCCAATCGAAATGTCAGTATCGTTAGTTTGTATCAAAAGTCTTCAGTAACCAATTGAGGATGGATGGATGGATGGATGATTGAGGCTTTACGTCCTGTATTAGTTCACTTGGTAGCCTAACTAGGACAGTAGGGGGACAAAGCAATGAGTCCGGCTAGAGCTGGATTCGAACCCCGGACTCAGCGATTGGTAGTCCAGCACGCTATCACAAGACCAACCCTACCCTCTCTGTAGCCAAGAGGATATTTTTTGTCATTATTAATGCACAGTATTGGGATGGTATGATTGTTGGTTGATGTTTTCCTTCTCGTATCAATATTTATGCGCTTTTTAGGTCAATTCGGTTGGATGAAAGGTGAACGACTGTTCTTGCATCGAACCTTTCAGTGTACATCATTGGGATCCTGAAAGTGGAAAGTGGATAAGCATTGGTATCCTAATATCACATTTATGCAAAAAAAAAAGAAAAAGAAAATTACTCAGTGAAGGTTGTCATTATATGCAAATCTAATACTTTGTCTGCAAACTTTCATTGGAACATTTACAAAAATTCCTTTATTTTTTAATTTCCCTACACACTGGCAGAATATGAATTCTGAATTCTTGTCTTGTCACTGTGTGCTTAACCAATAAAATATCTCATAGGCCTACTGTTTGCACTCACCTCAATATTGCAAAAAGGAAGTAGATATTTTCCTTTGTATTCTAGGCGGGGCAAGGCAACCATTTCCTGGTGAGATCTGAAATAGCAGGTAGATGCATCCATGAGGAGGATAATGCAAAAAATATATCAAATAACTTTATTCAATTGAATCTATGCCTTGGTTAATGGTTATGCAACATCCCCTGTTCACTCCTTATTTGACTGAAGATTGATCAAAACAAGCTCGTTTTAACACAAGAATATCAGAATACTATACAATAAGTATTTGTCAACTGGAAAAGATAAAGAAGAGCTGTTATTCAACTTACTTACCCTGAGAAGCATTGTCTATATTTTTCCCAACTTGCTTTATGGCACAAACTTCTTCCAAAGGTAGTTTTTTGTATTGGGGCCTCTGTAGGAACATGCCATTCTTCATCTGAAACAGAAAGTAAAAAACTATCTTTTAAACCGTCAAAGATTTTAAAAATATCAGCAAAAGTACTGTAAAACGGGGTAAAGTTGGTAATACAGGGTAAAGTTTGCAAGCTATTTTGACCCACTTAATGGCATCCTCACTGACACGAATAGCAACTTTGCCAAAGATGCCTGTGTCAGGCAGAACAGTTGGCATTTGTGCCATTAAGTGAGTAAAAATAGCCTGCCAGCTTTACCCCGGATTACCGATTTTACCCCGTTTTACGGCATGTAATTTTGTATAATTTACTGGCACATTTCACCTCAAGAATAGTAAAGCACATCAGAAACACAATACAACTCAACACAATGTGGGGTAAAAATGTGAGGGTGACTGTACCTTTGTCAGAGAAATGTAAATATCAGATATGAAAACTCTAATAACATTATTGTCACAATTAATGTAGTATAGGTGTCAGCACAATCGGACCATTAGCAGGTAAGTTATGCCACCTAATGGGGCAAGTTGTATCGCTCTGTGACTGGTGAGACCTCAAATCTCAACAGTTTCTTCAAAGATAAAATATGTGTCATGCGTATGACATAACTATGGCTGATGCTCTGATGCTCCGATACGTAACAAATTCATCTTATGTTATCACAGAACATTGATGTCCCACATAAACAAAAACTTTAAAAGTATATATGCTTTTTGGAACATGTTGGTTATGATAAATTCTACTTAGCCATAATTTCTTCACCACATTTACAGAGTTGTGTGTGAATGAAGAAAAAATGTTTCAAAAGAGAATTAGAATCCCATATCATACCATGGGCACTGCTTACCAATGCACAACTTACCCAAAATACCTCTTTTTTCTGGTGGAAATCTGCCACTCCATTAAATGCCAAATTACACAATTGAAGAACAATAATGCTGGTCCTCAGAGTACATTCAACAAAAAATACTAAAATTCTGATGGACACTTTTCACATTATAATATTAGGCAGTTTTTTTGTTCGTATTTCTGATGGTTTTTCAATTCAACACTGCAGTTGGTGGCACAATACCCCGGTCTCCCCTACTGCAGACAACTGGTGAAAATTATGGAACTTGGTATTCCATATGCCAAACCACAATTTCATGCCTTAAATTATCATGAATCCTTCAACAGGCAGAATGCAATATTCACAGTATATCAGAACAATTAGCGGCTCAACACTATCCACGTTTTTGATTTATGTATAATCACTATAATGTCATATTTATATGAAACAGACATTTTGTACACCGTTCGCAAATAAACACAATTGCATTCAGAATGCATATTTCCAGGGAGTTTAATTAAGGAATTAAAAAAAAAAAAAACACTTACCAAGTTCTTCTCAATCTTCTGTTCACCAACATGCACACTCTTCCACTGCTGTGTTGAGACTAATAAACTCTGTCTTAAACCTTCTCAAGTCTTGTTTGATAAACAAACAGCTTTCTTGTCAGGCGAAATGTTAACAGTTTTGTGTTTGTAGATGAGGTCAACCAGTGAGTGTGCCCTGAGGGATTAGTAAAATATCTATTTGGATGTTCCAGTAGCCATGACTGATATACAGCATAATCAGTCCTCTCTCTTAAAACTTCTAAATAAAATGATATGCATGAATTTTAAAAACATGAATCAAAAGATTAACATTTTTTTAAACATCTCAAATCATTGTTCCACAAGTATATTAAAAATGGATCATAATAAAGGTGCTTTTCCAGAAGTTTGGTTTTTATAAATACCATAATTCCCCATGACCAAAACCAATTTTCAAGAAAAATACCACTTGCTCTGAAGAATACCAAATATAGTTGAAAAATACCAAACTGGTTTTTTGTTGTACACACTGGTTTTGCACAATACCACTAATATCCGAAATTTTTTAGAGTGTATGTCAACTCTTCCTTCCCACGTAAGGTGCATTTCCTGTCGCAAACATTTTGATGAGTTACATTGGTATCTCTGCTGTAAGAGTTTTGTTACGAGACCGACTTACATTATGTGACCTACCAAGAGCACTAAGCATTACTTTAATACATTAATTTCGCACCCCAAGAAAAGACCCCTGTCCACAAGAGACCCCTCCATGACCATTGATGGGCTGTATTAGAATGCAGGGATCAGAATGAAGTGCATAGCATGATTTTGTCAATAAGAGTTATATAAATGTGCAATGAGCTACAGAGCCCTGAAAAGGGTCTATTTCACTTTTTTTATAGGAAACAGCGCCCCCTGTGGAGATGCACCCTCAGTGTACCATTCTAACTTTTATGCAAACTTATAATATAGGTCCCCTGCCTCATATGTTTAACTTTGACTGGTGATGGCAGTCCAGGTCAAAACAAGCACTTTTTGCCCAAACTAGAATTTAAAAATATATATCAAATTACCCATCCAATAATGTCTTGCTCTATGCCATTCCAATTTGAGTCCGGAAAAAATAATCTCAATATAAATGGATTGTAGTACATGTATAGCTCTTAATTTAGATTCAAACATAACAGGAAGTACCTGACTTTCAGATTTTGCTTTCCCAGGTGGTTTATGACAGGCCATAACAGCTCTATTATGTTTTTCGTCACAATCTGTCATACAGTGCCATTCCGACCGAGATATGACTTTCATTGTTTTGTGACAGTTGTGACAACATAGAGAATTGGAATTCCCTTACGTATATGAGAAATAAACTCTGTTGCAGGTTGAAATTCTACAGGAAATTGAATCTTTAGCATGCTGTACAATATTAGTTTGAATTATATTATAGCTGTTTGCAGATCTCAAAATGGTTGTGTGATGTCACCGGCTTAAAATTTTATTTTATTTTGTCCGAACGTGTGGTTAATCAGTTGATTTAGTGCTCACCATATGTAGTAGCTTAAGTGACAATAAACAAACTGATTAAATGACTTAAGGTATTTCATCAACTGAGAAGTTGTGAGACCAACAGAAAACTGTCAATGACGTGGCGAAACCAGTTTGCAAATTGAAAATACGAAAATTAATTTTTCTAAGCTGCAGAGAGTCCTTACTGGAATTATATATGCCAAAATTTCAGTAACTGTGGATAAATAAGGATAAAAACTAAATAATTTTCCTGTTACATAGTCTTTGTTCATTTTGCATTGAAAATGTTTGAAAACTTTGAACATGACATAGCATTGTTTTGACCCTATGAGGTAGATCTACTTTCCTGCTGTACATATATCTAAAGGCTGTCTACACAACATATCAACCTTTATTCTGTCTAGCTGCACCACCTATTGTCTGTCTCATGTCTGTTAAATTGTCTTTCCTTGACTCAGTGTTCCTTGCATCTGTCTTTCAAGTATCTGTCAGTTCAGAATCTGTCAGATCAGCATCTGTCAGTTTCAATACTGTTATTGTCAACTGCTGTCAGTGTAAATTATCTGTTGTTCCAATTCTTGTATTTCTACTCAGATATCATTGTGAAGTCTCTGCTCAATGTCCTTAAGTTACATGCATTCCTGTGCTCTTTGAGTCGAAGTAATACAGTCTGGATGAATTTCAATGAGGAGAATGAAATATACCATAATGCTATTGTTGCTTGTTGTACAACCAACACTAAAGTAAGAACATTTTCTGTCAGAAGTCCTCTGTCTACCTACTTTTCCCTCTTTTCTCCTCTCCACCCCAAATCTCTTTACAACTCCCTTTTACTCCTTACAACAACCTTAAGCCCCTGTCACAACTTGCCGTTCTTGAATGCGTGTGTATAACGTACTTAGCACGCTGGGGAACGTTTCTTGTAAGTTGAATAAGTTATAAGCAAGTTTCTCAAACGTTAGAAACACGCAGATACACGTTAAAATACGTTGTAAAACGTCCACAGAACGGAGAAGTTTTAAGCATGTTCAAAAATTATTGACGTACACCAACGTGTCAACAGTAAGCTATGGATAAGGTATAGGCACGTTAGGAGATCGTCAGAGAACATTATCATCGTTTTACAAACGTTTTTCATAAGTTTCTCATTCGTTTCTCACGTTTCTCACACGTTTCTCACACGCACAGAACGTCCCCCATACGTCGTAGTTGTTCTTCAAAAAATTGTAGAAATATTCAATAAAATAGTCAGTAGGCAGGCCTAGGTTATTACACGCCTAGTAAACATTCTTCACAAGTTCTGCATTCGTTTTTCATAAGTTTTGCATTCGTTTTGTATTCGTTCTGTACACGTTTAAACATAGCTGGAGCAGCCCTTTTTTCTTTTTCCAACGTTTACAGTAAGTTTCTCACACGTCCCCTCAATCGTCAAGGTGTGACAGCCACTTTAGCCCACATTAAGAACTCTATTTAGACAGCTACCAATATAACTGCAATTAGCAGAGGTGCAAAATATCAAGTAAATCAAACACAATAGGGGTGATTGACTTTAAATTAGTATTGTTTAAATGTGATTTTAATGTAATTTTAAAATGTAGTTTCAAGTAGGTAAAAGTAGGAAGTGATTCAGGGGTAGTCAAAAGGTGTGAAAGGATAAAGTAGTGGCTGATTCTTCCTTCTTGCTGGTGTTAATCGTACTTTATGTTGGGTTGTACTGTATCAAATAATAAGGCTTTTTATATAAGTATATCTGGAACCAACAACAACTCATCATTGTTCGCAAAAAACCAACCAATGAAATTAATATACATGTACAAAAATAAGAAAGAAAATGTAAGGTTTATAAAGACTGTCATGTAAGCAATAGACAAAATTATGATCCAATGCAGACAGCCTCCATAATTGCTGCAGAAATTTGATATCCTGAAAAACAACATCAGGCCTTCACTTACAAGTCATTATCACTTAATGCAAATGCTACTCCTATTTCAACAGTGGATCTCGCTGTATCTTGCTCTCCCCTTTCGTTGCTTGACTCTCCAAATTAACAGATTGAGTCTTGGGGGAGAGGAGATCAGCAGATAACATGCTGGCTGCGGTTGGATTCTTCCATCAGGCCGTTCTTTCTGGTCAATGCATCCTTTGGGCCTTATTAATGCTTTCGGCCTTGTCCAATGGTCACTCTGGCTGCTTAATAGTATTTTTGGCCTTTAGATAATGTGAAACCCTGAGTAAGATATCTGGAAGCTGTTTAAAAGCTGAACATTTGAAAGAACCGGTGCTGTATCACCATGCATGGAGGTTAAAAATTTCAAATTTATTGACATTTTACTCCTGGAAAGACAGGAAAAGAGAGATCCAATTTGTTCACAAAATATGTTCTCAATCTCATTTAAAAGGGCCAACCAGTTAATCTTTGGGGCTGGGGACTTTTTCTGAAAAAAAAGTTTGTTCAGCACATGAAAAAAAAAGATTGTTTCCACCTGCAGCTATAGGATACAGTAATGTTAAAATTGTGATAAAAAGTTTGGTGCTCGTTCACATGCGAAAAATATCTTGTCAACACTGCGCTAGCGAAATAAAAGTTTGTCTCAGGGGTAAAATCCAAAGCTCCCTCGACTATCGTCTGGTCGGCCCCTAAGATTACAAGTAGTTTTCTCATTTATCATAGTTTTAAACAAATACTGGCTTCAAATTGTTCCATGGCTTTTATCGCCGCATGGCTTCAATCAATACTAATTCTAAAATGAGTTCTGTAATATTCATACAGAACATTATGCCGCAAGAAGGCTCTTATAGTGTAGGTTAAATGAATGATACTGTGAAGCTAACATCCTTATAAATCTTTTTCTACTCGCCAAACACAACGAAAATATGATATTATCTGTTTGACCATCCAAGATAACTGTGGTTGCTTTCGTTGAAGATGCTGATTTTTCACGCCTCTTCAGTGCTTAAAGGAGCATTTGCAGAAGGCCAGGCCACCATTAAGGTTTATTCATGAAACACAGCTTAGCTCAAAACAAAGTTATACACAAGCTTAGAGCTTATATCCATGTGATCACCATAAATAAAAGTGTCTCTTTCTTGCCACCCACTTTTTCCTTGCCTATTATATTTGTTTCACGGATTTTCTGAGATTAGATAAAGTTCTGCATTTTTGTTTCTTCATGACTTTGTTCATCCAAGTCAATCCTTGGATTTCTTTGTAGATTAATCTCTAAGAAGTTTCTGACAAGCAGATTCAAGAGGATTTATCTTTAGGCAGTAAGATGGGTGTTAAGGAAAGAATGTCAGGTTCTAGCCCCTAATAATACGTTACTTCATCAGGACAACATTTTGGTTATATTCTGCATCAAAATCAGTCACATGACAAGCCAATAAATAACAATATTGGTGTCTTAAAGTGCTATTGTTGTGTGGAGATTGATATTGGTGTGCCAGTATACTCTTAGCAGCAACCGTGCACTTAATTGCTTATTAGTTAAGGGAAGGCCTGGGTAGGAGGAAATCTAACTTCTTGAAATGTCAATTGATCATTTTATAAATATGCTCATTGTAAATAGTAGGAAAAAATAAGTATATGTCATATAAAAATATTAAATATCTCTAGAAAAACCAATATTTTACAAATGTGTATAATTGCGCTTCAGAATATAACAAATATTGGATGTTGAGTTGACCAATAATATATAAAAATTTGATGGTGAGGAGTCCAATATAGAGTATAATTGGACGAAGGAAAACTATATTGGACTCGACGCAAGCGCCTCGTCCAATATAGCTTTTCTTCGTCCAATTATACTCTATATTGGACGACTTACCATCTGATATTTGTTATATTCTCCATACATGAACCCACTTTTAAAGCAATAGGTTTAAACACTTTGACTGTGCTGGAAAGCCAGTTTGTGTTTCTTTTTGTTTAACTGCAGAATTCTCTTCAAAATGTATCTCGTCCTATTTCAGCAATGGGTAGCCACAAAAATATAAAATTCACATATTCTGATTCTGTATTCTATGACCAAGAAGCTTCTTTATAATTGATATTTTTTATTTCAATTTTATAGCACAATGTTTTTCTTTAAACATAGGCATTTATGGGAAAAATGGGTAAAAAAGTGCATTTTTTGTCACTCAATGTCATACCATGGCACCATAACCTATGTAAGCAATGTTACATTTGCTTATTATCGTTTTCATAGCTATGTGTTTTTTGAAAACTTCGTTTTGCAGTTAAACCGTGACATCATCGGGTATCTGTCAATATGATTGGTCTAATCTTCAATCTGTGACATGTCAGTTCAGAGTTTAACATCACAATTAATGTCTTAATGACAAAGGAATTTAAAACTGTCAGGCAATGTTACTATTTGTGTAAAACCAAAACAAACATGTCAAACAATGCATGTATAAGCTGAGTGTTGAACCTCATTGTTTTCCAAACAAAATGTGTTGCTGTTTTTTTTACAATACACCAGTCATCACAATTTCAAACAACTTTTTTTGTCAGTAATTGGAGCTCTCCTTTGAGGCTAAGTAGTCAGTTTGGTTCAGTTTCAGTGCACAGTGTAATACATCATCCATGTGTCACTGCACTTTGCCAGTTTCCTGAAATCAGTTCTTGTAATAAACGAAATTATTCAAATTAATCTCTGACATCACAGTTTTGGAATGAAGCAAATTGCAAACTTGAAAAACATGTAGCTATGAAAACGATAATAATGTTGTTGTTCTGGTCAATACGCAACTCTTGACATCATTTGTGTTTTTCTGTGTCTTCCCATTGGCGTGCAATTAATTTTTTACTAAAATTGAAAAACACAATTTTTTTTCTTGCTGTTGCTGCAGCAGGGCACAGCAGAAGGAGTTTCCTCTCAGGTCCTCCCTCACAGACCTATAACATGTCAATAAAACTCCTCACTGCACAATATAACTTCTCACTGTCCAACATAACATTTCACTGTCCAATATAACTTTTTCTCTGCCTAATACAGCAAGGATATTATCCAAGAATACTAGCTTGTGATTGGCTGACACAATCCGATTGGAGAATATTGAGTTTTATTGGCCTTAGCAGGTAATATTGGTCTCCTCACCATCCACTCTCTATATAATATTTTTCATTCTGTTGTTGGCTAGAGTAAGTTGTTTTTAAAATAAGAATTTGAATGGATTAAATCGCTCTTGGCTCAATGACGACATGCACTTCTTTTCGGTAGAGAAACTATCACCATCCTTCATCAAATTTTCTTGGCAGCCTTGTGTTTAATATTAACCAGGAACAATTAATGAAAACATGGTGGTGAAAATTGGATGAAGGCTTCTTGGTAATTTGTCAAATTAATGCTCAGACCCATTTACGCCAAACCATTGGAAATCATGCATGCTGCTAGATTTATTTATTAATCTTGCACATTTATCGGAATAATGTAATGTTTATTTGCAGCAGTACTCTGTGATCCAGTAGGCCCAAAATATCAAAAGTTTGCAAACAATATAGCTGGGTTACCTTATATTTTTGTTATATATACTTCGGATGATGTACCAGTCATGAGCAAAATACACAGTTCCTAAAAATACTTTTCTCAAGTTTCTATTGCCAAATGCGAATGTTTCTCTTAATGACTGTGATTTCTTCATTGAGCGTTCGGGATAGTATAATTGTTAATGCTGCCACTGTCTACAAGTGGACTGCTCTTGCATTGCCACAGATCGGAACATATGCGGTCTTGTGTTGCCACCTAGTCACTAGTGTGCTATTCCGCGAGCTCCTGCGAGCGTCCAAATACTTTCGACCAGAGGAAGACACACAATTTTGTCTGGAAGACACCGGGGCTGTTTCTGTGTGTGCTGATGGCCTTGTCTACTTCCTTAGAGAAAGTGATTGCCAAGTCTGACTCTGGTATACATCGATGTTGAATAGAAATATTGTGAATATGCAATGAAATTGGAACTATTTCCTTAAATAAAATTACGCACCCGAGTCACCCACATTTGGGGCGATCGCAAGCGTCAGCCCAACCTGAGTGCAATGGAAGGGCCTTACCCTGGGGGCACCGCCTTCTGGATCACGGTAGCCCCTGTGCCAGGTAAGTATTTAAAAAATCTGTGCTTTTCCTTGATTCTCCAAATAAACAGATTGAGTCTTGGAGGAGCAGAGATCAGCAGATAATAAGCTGGCTGTGGTTGGGTTCTTCCATCAGGCCATTCTGTCTGGTCAATGCTCCCTCGGGCCTTATTAATGCCTTTAGGCTTGTCCAGTGGTCACTCTGGCTGCTTAATGGTCCTTTTCTGGCTTTAAGGTCCAATGAAAAACCCTAAGCAGATGTATCGAAGCTGTTCAAGAGCGGTGAATTTCAATGAAAGGGTATTGTGCATTGTTTTTTCATGTATTGACAACTTGCTTATAGCCAGGGAAATATGAGTGACACGGTAAGGCTGTTTAGATCTTCTAAATAGGTACAATGTAATAAAAATTCATATACAATATTTGCTCCTTTACATGATTAAGAGTAATTGTCCAGTTTAAACAACATGGTATTGACAGCTAGATTAATTGGCTGTGAACTGCTCTGAAACTTTTGAAAAAAAGGCATGGATTTGATTAATGCTAACTCTTATAGTGTGTGAAGAAAGTGTTATACAGTGTATCAAACACTTTTTTTATAATATCAAGCTAACATCCTCAGTTTATGACTGTTTTGAAAATATAATTTTATCTACAGATCCCGCCTCCAAAAAGTTGTTGTTTTTGTAAAAATGTTGACTTTTCACTCTTCCTCAGGGTTCAACGCAACACTCAAGGTCAACATTTATTTGAGCTGTGTTCACGAAACACAGCTATGCTTACAACAAATTTATACACAAGATTTCATCCTGTGCCAATGTGATCACCATAAATACATTTTTTTTCCTTCTTTCTACCCACTTTTTACTTGCCTGTTGTATTTATTCAGTGGATTTTCCAGAATTAGAGGAAGTTCTGCACTTCTGTTTCTTCATGACTTTGTTTATCCAAGTCAATCCCGGGATTTCTTTTTGGATTTATCTTTAGAATATTCCAAGTAGAAGGGGATTTAAAAGGACGTATCTTTAGGCAATGAGATGCGTGATGAGAAAAGAGTCTTCAGTGCCCTTATAGCTGCTTGGGGCACGTGTTTTCATTTTTGCTGATTTTTATATTAAAATCAAATGGTTTAGGGTCTGATATTTTCAAACTTACCTATTAGGTGGACGGCAGAAGAAGAGGTAATTTTGATGTTGATGCACCACTACTGAATTAATCGTGAAGATGTTGCTGCATTTACAGATGGGCCAAAACATCCGTTTAGTGTAAGGCTAAGTAGAATGTTCGTAAAATCATCAGGAAGTGGGTCAGTTTGTTAAAAAAGATCATTTAATTTTATTTTTATGTGGTTTGCAGTGATTCCCATTCCCAAGCTGTAGAATGACCAAATATGACCCTTTCCTTTTTCAATTTTAGGCTTTTGGAATGCCTGCGTCATGAGCCATGAAGTTTTGAGGTTTAATTTAGTCAAAATAGCATGAACATCAAAAGGAGGGGTTATATTTTACCTCATATCTTCATCAACATTGATAATAGAACAACATGGATGGTATCATATGGAAGCAGTTGAGATCGAATTGGTAATTCTATAAAGCTTGGAGAATGAGAATCTCGGCAATGCACATTCAAATAAATTTAGGTTTATTTCAGGTGGATAACACAGCACAACTTCCTTCTGAATCAGTTTATAGACTGATTGAATGAACCTCTCACCAATTAGTTTCAGGCTCTCAGCCAATTGAATTTGAGGTCTGAGAGAGAGCGTGACCTCTGTAGAAACAGAGGAGTAACAGCCAATTTGATTGGCTTACTATCTAAATTGCACAAGGACACTACTCTATAGCAAATGAATTGAATTAGAAGTCAATACAGCAACTTATAGCAGTTAAAATTACTATATTACTAAATTCATAGGAGTTTCGTTAATCTCTATCTCCGTGTATTTTCCATTCTTCTTTATTGTGGTCAGCAAATTAGTGAAATGTAACACTATGGACAGAGCCTGACTGAAAAATATAGTAACATTGTATTCACAGCTTTGTGATATTGACGCTTGTTGACATGTTATACAAGAGAATAATGTTTATTTGAGAAACAGAATATATTACAATGTCATTGTCTGGGGTACCTGAAAGCCTTCAAGTCCTTTTGTTTGAGAACCCATCACATTCCTTTATCGAATTGTCTTTACAGCTGCATGCTCAATATTAACAAGCAATAATAATGAAAACATGGAGGCGACAATTGGATGAAGTCTTCTTGTTAATTTGTCAAATTGATGCTCAGACACATTTGAGCCAAACAATGGAATTCATGCATGCTTCTGGATTCCTTTATTAATCTTACACATTTATCTAAATAGTTGTGCATTTGCAGCTGAGCTCAATGATTCAGTACGTATCAAAAGTTTGTTTCCATTGCTGAAAAACAAGCCTGCCATGCTTGGGCCTTCTCACTGGTGGTTCTGACTGGCACAACTTTCATTGAAATGACTATTAGAGAAATTGAATGATTTTGGTAACTTGGTATGGCACAGTGGTTTTGACATAAGGACACATGCTCAACCTCCCTCTTGCCATGTGGAATTCCAGGTCAATATTGCTGAATACATTTGTCATTTTTCTTGATTTTACTGTTTACAGTAAATATAGTAAATTCTCATTGCATGTTGCTTGCTTAGTAGGTCTCGGCATCGTGTTTTACACAGCGAGTCATTGTTAGTACACAGGTGCTCAGGGAGCAGAGTGCTGCGAAAAAGCAAGCTGGCTGTGTCTGAGCATTCTGACTGGTCATTCTGACTGGTCAATGTGTCTCTTGGGGCTTATTGATGTCTTTGCGCTTGTCCAATGGTCACTTTGCAGCTCATTTATCCTTTCTTGATGTCAAGATAATGTAAGAAAGCTGTTGGAAGAGAGTATCGAATCACTTACAGCTGAACTTGGCATCGAGAGGTGATCTGTATGGGGGAGTGGTCCATCATTTTGCAATGTGACTTTCTGCCCAAATTCAGTTTAAAAACTGCCAGATTTTTAAGGGGGCAGCTGCCTCTGCCCCCCCCCCTGGTTTTTAAACCTGCGCATATGAGTAAGTTATCATAGCAAAAGAACATATACATAAAGCGCAAAAATAAGTAGGCCTATTTATGAACATGACCTTGTATTCTTACTTTGATAATATGAAGATGACCACTTTTTCACACAGAAAATATAATTTATAAAGTTGATAAATCAAAAGTGTGGTTCTTGCTTTAACAGGAAATATTCAAAGCTAGTATGCATAGTCATTTGACTCGTTTCACATGAAATGGATGGAGAAATGAAATTGGACCTTTTTTTATCATATTTCTTTTCCTTTTTTCTTGCATGAAAGAGGCGAGGAAAACCACTTTAATTTAAACAGATCTACACTTTATATCAATATGTTGGTTGAATATAGATAATTTCACTACCAGTCCAGTGACACATTCTGAAAAGGCAATATTCTGATGGAAAACCACTAATGGATTTTTTTTTTTACTGTTTTTTTTCTTTCATTTGAGAGAGAGTTCTAAAAAGGAACAACTTTCAAATGGCCCTTTAATATCAAATGCACATGCCCTTATTGTTCAGAATTGAAGTCAGAATCACCTTGATAGGGAAATGACTCGTCAAATGACATGGCATCTCATAAGGACCTTACATACGAAATTGTGTTAGACTGGTGACAGGTCCTAATGAAAAAGGCCTCAAGCCAAAAAAATTCTCACTTAAAGAGCCTTTATTACATGGAGTTTATGATCAAGAGGGTCAAAAGTATTTTTCAGCTACTTGAACAAAGTATTCCCAAGATCACAAAATATTACCAGGATTCACCAAGACAATGTGTGTTATACATTGAAAAAAAAAAACAAGAAACCTTCTCATACTACACATCATTGCCAAAAAATGCTTATGTTATTAACACATTTTAACATTTGATACCACTATATCTTGCTCACCTATTTTCCTTTATTCTATAAATAAACAGATTGAGTCTTGAGGGAGCAAAGATCAGTAGATAATAAGCTGCCTTTGGTTGGGTTCTTCCATCACGTCATTCTGTCTGGTCAATGCATCCCTTGGGCCTTATTATTGCCTTTTGGCTTGTCCAACGGCCATTCTCATAGCTAAATGGTCTTTTTTCTGGCTTTGAGAAGTCTGAAACCCTCAGCAAATGTCTGGAAGCTGTTCAAGAGCTGTCCATTTCAATAAAGGAGTATTGCCTCACTGTGCATGGTGTTACATGAATTTTCCATACATTGTACAGCAATGGGAAAGATGAGTGACACCATAAGGCAGTTTAGACCTTCTCTACAGGTATAATGTAATGAGAATTCATTTACAATATACCTGTTCATCTGATTTAGAGTAATTGTCCATTTTAAACGGTGTGGTATTGACAGATAAATTGGCTGTGAACTGTTCTGTAACTTTTGAAATGAAGGCATTGTTTTAGTTATGCTGACTCTCAAATTGTTTAAAAAGCATGCAAGAAAGTGTTATGTTGTGGACTAAACCAATTTTGAGATGATATGAAGCTACATCTTATGGTATGACTCTTTTGAAAATATTATTTTGTCCCAACATCCAAGAAAGTTGTCATTTTTAGAAAGATGCTTATTCATCACTCTTCCTCTTTGTGTGAAGAAACGCTGAAGCATCATTAGCCAACCATTCTTTATTGATGCATTTACTTTTAATTTGTATTCTTGAAACACAGCTATGCTTAAAACAAATTTAAACACTATCTATGTGATCACCATGAATACAAGTTTTCTTCTTCTTGCTACCCACTTTTTACTTGCCTGTTGTATTTATGCAGTGGATTTTTCAGGATTAGAGCAAGTTCTGCACCTTTGTTTCTTCGTGACTTTGTTTATCCAAGTCAATCCTGGGATTTCCATGTGGATTTATCTAAAGAATATTCCGAGTAGATGGGGATTTAAGAGGACTTCTCTTTAGGCAATGAGATGGGTGATGAGAAAAGAGTGTCCTTATAGCTGTTTGGGAAGCGCATTTTAATTTTTCTATTGAAATAAAATGGATGAGGGCCTCATCTATTCCAACTTACATAATGGGTGGAGATAATTTTTATATTGATGCACCGCTACTGAATGAATACTGAAGGATTTTTCTATAGTTTTTGATGGGCCAAGCCATATTGTACAGTACAATGTTTAGTAAAATTTTTGCAAAATCACAAGAAAGCAAGTCAGTCGGTTAAAAAATAATTTCATTTCATTTTGAGGTTGTTTCCTGTGATTCCCATTCCCCAAGCTGTAGAGTGACCAAAAATGTCACCTTTTTGTTCAATTTTAGACCCATGAAGTTTTAATGTTCAATTTAGTCAAAATACCATACACATCAAAAAGAGGGATTTTATTTTACTTCATATCTTCATCAGGATTGAATATCAAACACTATGGATGGTATCATATTATGAAAGCTGCTGAAATTGGGTTGGTAATCCCTCACAAATTAGTTTCAGGCTCTCAGCCAATTGAATTTGAGGTCTGAAAGAGGGCTTGGCCTCTGTAGAAACAGAGGAGTATCAGCCAATTTGATTGGCCTACTATCTGAATTGCATAAGGACACTACTCTCTGGCAAATGAATTGAATTATTGGCTGAATTAGAAGTCAATACAGCAAGTTATATCAGTTAGAATCATTAAATTACCAAATTCAATGGGGTTTCGTTTATTTCTATTTGTGTATTTTCAATACTTCTTACTGTGGTCAGCAAGTGAGTGAACTGCAATACTATGGGCTTAGCCTGACTTGAAAGTATAGTAATTGTTTTCCTATCAAGATACTTTCAGACAGTCAGACTCTAAAATAATTCGGGACAAAACTAGTTTTTTAAATCAAAAATGGTCTTTTGAAAAATCCATGTGGGTTTTTGCATGGAAGTTTGGTTTTTCAATAAACCATTTTCCATTTTAAAAACCAGTTTTCCCGAATTTTTTTTAGAGTGTTGTTCATCGTTTCAGCAAACAAATGAATTCTCATGGATATTTTAAAATGGAAAATATTATTTTCAAAGTTTATTGGATTTCAGAAGGAGCAGGAAATTATTAATGTGTTATAAAGATGGTTCAATGGGCATGGATTGATCAAAACAATGTCGAACATGATTTGGAAAAAATAAAAACTAATTTCAAACAAAGATCTCAGATGGTTTCTGCTCAAGTTTGCCAGGAGCCAATTTCTTCCAATTACAAAACTTATAATTTGCTGGATCCAGTAACCAAAGGCACAATCTGAAGCAAAGTGACTATAACTGTTATCATGCTACTAGTGAAATGTATGTCACGCTATAAAATTTGAATTTTGGGTCAGCTTTTAAAATGATTGAGTGAGATGGTTGCACAATTCCTTTACAGATGATTTCATATTTGTAGACATTTGAGGTAGAAAATACATAATTTTTCTTGCAATTTTCATTGGTCGAGAGAAGGTATGACACCACTCTCTCCTGAAAAGTGACATAGTGTTTTACATGGGTGACCATGCAATGGCATAGCATTCTAAGCCATTGATCTCCTAACAGGGACTGACTTTAGCAGTTACAAGTGAGAGTTTCAGTTTGTGTTTCACACATTTTAGTATACACATTCTGCAAGTCAAATATTGTGCATTCAGACGATTGAGATCATGTGATCCATGTATTGACTGTTTATACAGAAAATAAGCATGTATAATTGTGAATGTAACATTTTCTCAGAGGAGGGGCTCAGCTCAGACAGTAGGACAATGGGCTACTAATCGTGGGGTCCCTGATCTGATTCCCACAGTGATTTTCTTATGAGTGTTGGCTACATCATTGGGCAACCATCCTGTCCTGAGGGACCATTCAGAATTTATGATTCTGGGCAGGGGAGGAGGGTTAGGAGTTTTGTTGGAACTTTCTGTCAAAAATGTATACCCCTTTGGTTTCATGCTTATTTGTATCGCTCATATATTCCATGCAGATTTTTAGTACGCCCCCCTTTCTTTTATTAAAATTTCATACCCCCTCAAGCATGTTATGATTAATAATTAAGTACCCCTTGAAACATGTGTGAAAATTGGTGATCTATCAGGCAAAACTCCCATTCCCCGCCAAGTCATAAATTCTATTTAGCCTGCAAGGCACACAGATTCTGGACAAAAGGTAAAAATTAGTACTGCCTCCCTTGAAGCATTTAGCACTCACTTGGATAAACTCGCATCTCCCCCGCAACCCAGTCATAAATTCTGAATAGTCAGATTGAAACTGATTTGATATCAACTGAAACAATCAACAGTCATACACAAGAGTGTGAAATACAACAGTTCATGAAGAGATGAAAAAGTTTATATGGATTGCAGTTTGATGTGTGTGAACAACTGCCACATACCAAGTTGGCCTTTGCAGAATACTATTGGTCAAAATTATGACATCATTTTTCCAGCAAGCATCACTTCCTTGAAGCAAGCTGAAAAAAAGTGACACGCAATGAGCAACTTGACCAATCACCTGGCAGTATTTTCTGATGTCATACCAGAAATTTTACAAAATATTTTTTGATTTCATCAAAGTCTACAAATATGAAATCATCTGTAAGCCACACAGCACACAGCTTGTTGTTTTAAGTCATGACAACTGAGAGATTGTTCTACAAGCTATGTTACCTCAAAGGAATTGTGCAACCATCTCACTCAACCATTCAAGCTGAATCGAAATTCAAAATTTTATAATGCATTCTAATAAGCAGTTGGAAACTATAGCTGTAATTGCTAAAGAAGCCGATAATGACTTATTTCAAATTCACAGCTTTTTATTGTCTGGGCAAACTGAAGGCCTTCAAACCCCTTTGATTGAGAACCTATCACCATCCTTTATCAAATTGTCTTTAAAGCCCTGTGCTCAATATTAACCAGGGATAATTAATGAAAACATGGATGCGACAATTGGATGAAGGCTTCTTGGTAATTTGTCAAATTGATGCTCAGACACATTTGAGCCAAACAATGGAATTTACGCATGCTTCTGGATTCTTTTATTAATCTTACACATTCATTTGAATAATGTGCATTTGCAGCAAAACGCAGTGATCCAGTACGTATCAGAAGTTTGTATACAATATGCCATTATATATATGGAAGGTTGAACTTCTTCTTGTCGCAGTTTATCCTTAAAATTGGAGTATATACCCACAAAAAGCAAAATACATAAAAAAATCTCCAAATTAACATTTCTATATCATTGTGTAAAATTCTAATTTTATATTTTTTATATTTTGAGTTTTCGGGGCAGTATAATGTCAGTACATTTCCAGTGAGCCCCTTGTACTGTTCCTAATAGCGTAATGCTTCGAAGAGCATCTTTATCATTTATATGTGTTGCACGAAGAAATTCTTAGCTAAAGAGTCCGGAGAAGAAACTTTTGTGTACAGAAAAAACAAGCCAGCCATGCTTGAGCATTCTCACTGGTCATTCTGACTGGTCTGTGTGTCTCTCGGAGCTTGTTACGGGTGATTTCGTTAGTATGCGATTCTCAAATTCTTGACCACAAAATACATAACATTTTTGGTTAATCTGATTGGTTTAGAAGCAATAGAACGTCACACATCTCATATATCAAACGTAGTAAATCCCTGTTTAGCATTGATTTCTCACTATCAAGTGTGAATGACCAGAATCGCGTGCTAATGAAATCACCTGTAATGCCTTCAAGTTGGTGTTTGTCTAATGATGTCTAATAACCTGTTGCTTACTTGTCTTCTGCTTGCCAAGTGGAGACAGGGCTTGGATTAAGGTGGGTAACTAAATAAGCATTCACTGTGCATTCTCTGACCACAGTAACCGTAAGTGACTGACACACCAGGAGAAAGATAAGTAGGCCTACATTCTCCATATCTTTCTCCACACTGCTGCATGAAAACCTGTACTTCTTATGCATCAACTGAGTTGATTTTGTCAAATGATGAACTTTCCCATTTGTGGTAAATAATGTATCAGCCCCTCATTCCTTATTTCCTGACCGTCGATAAAAGCCAAACTATTTAATTTTTGTTCCGGAAGATCACAATTCTTAATATAACAATGACTTTACAGGCATTGTTGAAAAAGACAGACAGATGACAGTATGACTCTTGTAACAGCCTTCCAACAGCTTGTTTTGGTGCCATCAAATTATCATGAAGCCAGAACGGGACCAATAAGCTGCGTGGTGACCATTGGACAAGCACCAAGGCAGTAATAAGTCCCAAGAGACACATTGACCTGTCTGAATGACCATTCAGAATGCTCAAGCATGGCTAGCTTCTTTTTTTTTTTAGATCGACACTATATCCAGACTCTTGAGCTTACAATGTGGTTGCTGTGATAAAGACACAGCAGAAATATATTATGATGGAATGTACTGTGCTGAAAACAAAGAAAATATGATATATGCATTTCGTAATAATGGACCTAGAAATGTCAGTTTGGCAACTTATAATATTTTGCTTTTGTTGGGTACATCCAAGGTCATACCAAGAAAAAAAGCTCAGTTTTTACACATCATTGATAATTTGAAATTTTATGATGAAAGACAAAAATCAATTCATTATTGTACTAAAATAGAAGTGAATCGAATGAGGAACTAACACATCATTTCTAAATGAAGACCCAAACAAGTTCTAATTGATGAAAAAGTAGCAGAAATACATGAAAACATGGAGAAAAGATAAATAAAAATTATGTTAAACATTGAATAATGAGACAAACCAATACCAGTGCAGCCAATTTCTGGAAAAAGTTAATGGAAGCATGTAAACAATCCCTCTATAATGACATCGTAATTATTATATAGCAGCGGTTATGATATACCTATGATCTGGACGTGCAGTTTCTGTTGTTCCTGTTGTTTTTATCGCTTTTATCATCCATGTTGTACAGTGTTATATCTCACTTTGTCACAAAATAGCCTGTGGCTACTGTTTTTATTATGTTCCGTGACTTGAAATAAATATTTGTTATTGTTATTGTTATTATTGTTATTGCAACGAGGCTAATGTGGATAATAAGGCCTTACCGTGCTAACATAACTTTGTTTCAATCGTATTACCAACATATCGAATGAGTCTCCCACATATCAGTTCCAGGCTCTCAGCCAATTAAATTTAAGGTCTGAGAGGGTGTAGTTTCGGAGGCCATGACCTCACTAGAAACAGAAGCATCAGCTAATCTGATTGGCCAAGTGTCTTAATTGGATAAGGACACACTCCTATTGGTTGTTTAACAGGCAAATCGAATTTTTGTTGGTAAAACTACAAGAAAATATAAGTTGCAAAACTAACTTTTCTAAGTCATCATGTTGTGAAATACTATACTCACAGATTTTCATCATTTTGTGTTTTCGGCAGAATACATTCTTAGTGCCCCTTGTCATTTTCCTAGCAGAACGTTTCTGCTTGGTGAATCTTTATCACAGCTGCTAGCAAACAGATTGTTAGCTCAAGAGTCTGGACAGAGTTTGAGTCTGCAGAAGGAAAACAAACCAGCCATGCTTGGGCATTTTTGCTGGTCATTCGGACTGGTCAATGTGTCTCTTGGGAGTTATTAATGCCACAGTGCTTGTCCAATGGTCATCATGCAGCTTATTAGTCCTGCTGTGGCATTAAAATAATGTGATCACACCAAAAAGAGTCGTTGCATGGAAAGCTATTCAGAAAGCTGCACTGTAACAGTCTTTTGAAAATATGACTGTAAAGTCAATCTTACAGTAACTACAATGGTCTTCGTCAATGAATGAAAAATTATTTTTTTCATATTTGCAAGTATAGTGAGGCAGCTTGGAAAACCGTTCATTCATTAAATTCAGAAATGAGAGGTGTATGTATTATCCATATAGAAAAAGTCCAAGGATTTTAAAAAGGATAAACTTATTAAGAAATACATTTATGTATAATTCATGTATTGGATAGATTATTATTCAAGGTTTACAGGAGTACATTCCTCGGTCAAAAATAAACTGTTTTTATCGTATTGTTCGTCACAGTATGGAATACAGATTTGTGATATTGCCCGAGCCGAAAAAATACGAACTGCATGGAGAAAGTGCTATAAAGAAGTGTGGCGACTCCCATACAGGACCCACTGTTGTTTGCTGCCTGGTTTATCGGGCTCTCTTTGCTCAACACACATGCTCCTGAAACGATTTGTGAAGTTTTCATGCAATGCGCTACAGCACAGCACTGATGAGATTAGGTTTCTTTACATGGTGACTGCCCAGACTGAAAATTTCAACTTTGCAAAAAATCTCAACTATGTAAATATCCAATGTGTAATAGACATTAACTCATTGATGACCTTGGAAACCTGTGCCAATATCCGGACTGTCATGACAGCTTGCAACACAGTTTGTCAACCCCTTGACTGCTGCATAAACTCCTGTGCTGTAAGAGAGCTTGCCATGATGCGAGATGGACTGATTCAATCTAACTTAAATGCTTCTGAAATTCATGAATTTCTCAATTATTTATGTGTTAACTGACTAATTATTAATTACATGCCTGTATAATATTGCAAAATTTTTCCTGTAAGAATAAAGATATTAATAATAATAATGCATCAGAAGCAGCTTGATGCTACAGGTTGCAGGAAGATATGGAAAATGTGTAAACCCGCCTCTAGCGTATAATTCACTTAGCTTACTGCAGTTAGGGAATGCATAATATGTGCTTATTTCACTATTTCACCCACCTAAGGTTAATTCTTGTCCCTACTTCTTATTCTCAAGTCCTATAGTATTCATGAAACAGTGTCCTATGTTAAATTATGCAGACAAGGTCTATCCAGGAGATCATCATGAGTAACTTAGTAAGAGTGTTATTTTTCTTTACTGCATGGACAAAGTTATAAAGTTTAAAATTTCTTTCATGATGCATGCGCTCCCAGCTCTATCCCTCACTGAATTTGTGAATTTATCTTAAAGACGATTTTATAAAAGTTGATTTAGCTTCAGGCGATGAGATAGGTGAAACAAAATAGTTCAGTGTCAGGTGCTGCACAGATGTGGTTTAACAATATTGTCAGCCTTTTTATTTTACTATTTCTTATGTCAAGAAATAAGCGAACAACTTTTATTGTATTGTAAGCACTTATTTTGTTGAAGTGTCATCAGAGTCATGTCACGTACAATGAGAAGAAATTCCCTGTCAGCGTACCTCGGCGGTCCAGCGTCGGCCCAGCGTCGGTCCGATGTCAGCAGCATCGGACCGGCTTTGGGCTGACGTTGGGCCGCCGAGGCACGCTGATAGGGAAAGGACTTGTGAAACGGGCTACTATTATTCAAAAGTTCTCTCTATGTCAGAGCCTATTATAACAGTTTCAAAATAGTTTTCGGTCAAGACAGTGGACAAAAATGCTTGACTTCAGCAAGACAAATGTGGCTTTTAACATATTGAAAACAACATCAGGCCTTTGCTTACAAGTCATTATCACATAATGAATCCGTTACTCACATTTCAACATTGGATACCACAGTATCTTGCTTGACTCTCTAAATAAACAGATTGAGTCTTAGAGGAGCAGAGATCAGCAGATAATAAGCTGGCTGTGGTTGGGTTCTTCCATCAGGCCGTTCTGTCTGGCCATTTGCATCCCTTGGGCCTTATTAATGCATCTGGGCTTGTCCAATGGTCACTCTGGCAGCTTAATGGTCTTTTTCTGGCTTTAACATAATGTAAAACCCTCAGTAAGATGTCTGGAAGCTGTTCAAAGAGATGTTCATTTGAATGGAGAGATCATTCATCAAGGTGCATGGAGTTAATATCTGTGTTACTGCCGTAGAAAGACAAATGACAGCATTTGGCTGCTTAGATCTTCCCTACAGGTATTTGTAATGATAGTTTGTTTGCAATATGATTATCTGCATGTCGGATTTAGAATAATCATCTCATTTTCAGTATGAAGGTGTTGATTTTTCACTTTTCTTCAGTGCATAAGGACACGGCACTTACAGAAGACCTTGAATAATTGTTATCTATCTTTTTTGGTTAATGCATTTATTTGTTCTGAAATACAGTTTTGCTTTTTACTAAAAAAAATGTATTCACAATCTTACAGCCTGCATCCACATAATAGTCAAAATTTAATGTGTTCTTTCCCTGACACCCCTTCATATAATTTTTTTTCTTGGAATCTTATTGGATTCGACAAAGTTACTTCAAGACCTTGTTTGTCCAAGTCAAGGCATGGATATCGTTAAGACAACTTTAACTTGGATAATTGATTGAATGAGTCTACCGTAAATCAGTCTTAGGCTCTCAGCCAATTAAATTTCAGTCCTGATGAAGGGCATGACCTCACTGGAAACATAGAGGTATCAGCCAATTTGATTTGGCCAACTGCCTGAATTACATAAGGATGGTATATCCAATCTTTTGCTGAACAGGAAAATTGAATTATTTGTGGAATTAGATATGATTTGCCGCACATTACACCAGGTAGTTATAAAACAGAGGCGTACAGCTTGCGCAATTTTTGGTGGTACGAGCCTCATTTTCCCTAATTTCAAGAGCTAGATTTTATACCATTTCAAATGAAATTGCTTGGAAATCATTAATTTTCAATAGTTTTATCAAATCATCTGCTCATTTTTTTTAGGATTTTTGGCGAATCTTAGGCCTACTCTCTCCAAAACTTTTGGGGTGGGGGCAACCACCCCACTTCCCCCTCCCATACGCCTATGCCATTTCAGGTGTTTTATGAATTTTAGAATCTTTGTACTTTCCAGAATTCTTGCCAATTAGTGGCAAAGTGTGTGGTCGAGACTCAAGAGTCATGAATTAATATCATATTAAGATATCTGCAGTAGTCTTTTTACACAATGGTTACACCTCAGCAAACAGAATAATAATGTATTTTCAATGGTATTTTAGATTTAGCATCCTGTAAATGTTCAAACACCAGAAAGACAGCAAATCCTTTCAAACAGTTTTGAAAATTCAGTTCATAAAATGAGTAGAACTCAACTCTCATTCAATTGAGAGAAATGCAACTTAATTCTGAACAAAGAACTTTTGTTTCTGCTCTGCACGAATTAGCCATGAGCAGATTTTCCGCTAATTACTAATCTTGATGTAATGGATGCTTTAATCAAAGCCAGATTCTGAAAGGATCATTGAAGGAAAAAGACAAATGTAACATGCACTGTGGAGTGTGGAAGTGCATCTCATTATTGATAGCAGATGTATAGTGTTGCAGTAATTTTTATGACAGCCACAAATATTTATTTTCAATGTAGAATGCAGTTTCCTGATAGATATGACACTTGCTGGTTGATTATTGGCTAATGACTGATGTTTAGTTGAGAGAATGGATTGGCTGGGCATACTGAAGGCAAGCAAATCATTTTGGTAGAGAAGCTGTCAACTCCTTGTCAACATTTCTTGGCTGCCTTGTGCTTAATAATAAGATAATATTAACCAAGGAAAAGAATTATTAATGAAAACATGGCGGCGAAAGTTTGACAGAAGGCTTTTTGGTAATTTGTCAAACCAATGCTGAGTCCCATTTGAGCAAAGCAAAGGAATTCATGGATGCCTCCATATTAATATTCAACATTTGTCTGAATAGTAAACATGAGCGGTATGATAATCTTAATGTAATGGATCCGATAATCACAGCAGAATCTGAAAATATTGTTATTGAACATGTTGAAGATAAGGTATTCTAGAAATTGATACTGCTATCATCATCTGACAACATTTTTCCTACTTACTGCATTTTTTGTATTTCGAAGATCTACAGCCTGCATTTTGGTGATAATCACAAAACAATGTTATTTTATATTGCCACCCTGCTCTGGGGATTTGCAAGGATTTGCTGAAGATGTATATTTTTTTCTCCTCATGACTTTGCAAATCCTGGTCAATCCATGGATTTGTTTGCGGATTTGTCTTTAAGGAATAAGGGATTCAGGAGATTTAAAAGGATTTTGTGTCAAGAGATGAGATAGGTGATAAGGAAATCGGCAGTTCTTTTTGCTTTCTTTCTTCTTCTTTTTTTTCGTTGCGGACAGTTATACACTGAATAGCTGCTTGGGAGTTGCCAGCTGCTTTCTGATCTAGTAATCCACAGTAAGATGATATATATAAAGAAATAATTAAAGATGCTAGAATTTTCCAAATAAGTAAATCAGTAAATTATAATGAGATCCAAGCTACTCTACTGTACACTTCTGTCTTATTTGTTGAAGAAGTTCTTGGTGTTATAAAATGGCTATTTTTGAAATAGGAGAAGAAAGTTATTTTTTTAATGAAAAGATTTATATCTCGTACCGGAGAGTGGATAGAAGGTTCTGATGTCAAGACCAGTCTGAGTGACACATCTTACAAGACAATGTTCTGATGGAAAAATACTGATGGATTTATTGGATTTATTTATCACTGAAAGAATTTCCTTTCAGTTTAGAGATAAAAAGAGAACAGCACTTTCAGACAGTCTTTTCATTTCAAACAAAACATACCTTTATTACATGTGGAGGTAACATCAGAAATACCTTGAAGGGAAAATGACTTGCAAAATGGCATGTGAGCTAACAAGATCCTTTGCCACAGAATGGTGTTAGACCTGCTGACAGGTCCTAATGAAAAGTGCCTCCAGTGCAAAAGGTCCCTTGTTGAAAGGGCCTCCTCTTGTTGCAAGAGCTTTCCTTTTCAGAGAGCTGCTGGTCAAGAGGGTCAAAAGTGGTTTTCATTTACTCATATAGGGTCGCGTGTCACAAGGTCGTACAATTTGCGTTACATGGTGGTTTTGGACCAAAAATTGTTTTCATCAAAAAAGTCTAATTTAGGTATAAAATATCCCATTCAAATCAAAAACCAGCTTAATTTCACAAAAATTAGGAGTGTTCATCTTATTATTTGATTTTATTCACCATACAAATCAATGTAAAGCTCAAACTTTAAAGGCTTTTTTCTCAAAAACGACTATATTTCAGAAACATTACTGTAAAGTACAAAATACTCCTTGTATCCCCGTGAAATTTTCACTGAAGTTAGTTGAGAAGATGGTCTTACTAATTAAAGCAACAAAAAATAAATTCTCTTCTCCAAAATACTTTATATACGTCAATGAATTTATGTTACTCCGACAGAGAAAAAAACTTTCTCAGGCATCGTTTTTAAAACTGTATCAGAAGCCTGATTATTGTCAAAATCTCAAGTAAAATGTTTAAAAACATTACCAAGACACCTGAGAACAAATTCTGATATTGCAAATAAGATATTATAAGATATTTATATGACATGTTGCAAATTTATCTTATATCAGCTATTGTCTAGTGCATGAGAAATCAACATCTCATGTTAGTATACCATTTTGGAGTTATCTGTGGATTTAACCCACATGTATCCCTTTTTTTGGCAATATGAGAGCAAGATTATCAAATATGATTGTTATTTATTCATTTGATGGTGTGGCCTGCCCTTTTTGTCCTTTGGAAGTCCATTACATTAAGTGAAAAAATCATGTACGCTTCAAGCATGTATGCGTTACATTTGGTTCAGCCTTGTTCAGAGCATCACAGAAGTGAGAAAATGATTGAAAACGTAGCAATATTGTTTACCAAAGTAAACTATAGGTCATGAGCATTTAGGCAATAGCCTTATCCAAAAGATGTGGTTAACCTACTTGGAGTTCTCGTGGTTTAAACTTACAACCCCTCTCCAATTTTACGGGTTTTTTCAAGTGTTACAAAAAGTTCAGCCTGAAGTAGACAAGTAGCACACTAAGAATTTTACCTGCAAACAAAATCTGATAAATGCATTTGAAAATAGAACTTATGAGCATTTAATTGACGCATATTTGAACTTCCTAGCTTTAATATTAATAGTTACAGACTAAATCTAAGAAAATGTGTTGAATTTTTTTTGCAAGCGGGACAGGTTCACGTCGTTGCACATCAAAGGATCTACAGAAGGCACTGTAACAGTTAGATGGAACATTTAAGCTTCAGGAGCTTTAGTAGGAATCAGGTACTCCTGCAGAGAAAACCAGATTAAAATATCTTTTGTCACTGGCATAAAAACTCACTTTCTAGATGATTTTTTTCAAATCTGACGTAACGCGGGACACAAAAAAATCACTTGTTTTCCTGAGGTTTTTGATGGCTAGAAGCCTTATTTTGTGATAAAGTTGACTTTTTAAAACCTAATATGATGTAGAAGAAGTCAGGCCTTCCAGTGGTGTATAATATAGTATAATACATATTTGTAAAGTACGTGTAATTATCATTTAAATGCAAAATTTGTGAAATTGTACGACGTTACGACATGTGACCATAGGGCACTGTAAAAACAAAATGGTAAATTTACAGTCAAATGGCTGGATTTGTGCAGTGCAGGTTTGGATGCAAAAAATACAGCTAAATCTTGTAAGACAAAGACTTGCTAGCAAAACAAACAGCAAATGTGGATGTTCCACATTCTGACTAAATAACAATTTAATTCCTATAGTATACATATGTACCAACTGCCCAAGAAGGATTGAGGCATGAACCTTGAAGCTGTGAAAAACAGAAGTGCATGTTGTCACTGGAAATATCTCCGAGGAATTTTGCAAAATTATGGAGTTTTTAAGCATCTAATGTTTATGAGACTGCTCAGTTTTGTGGATTAGCATACTTAGATCACATTGGGACACTTTAAAGTGAAAAATTGGCAAGGAATTTACCGAAAATTGGAATATTCAGAAATTTTTCACTCACAATTGATGGAGTTTTGTGGCGGGAAGCCACTCAAGTGTAAAAAATGACAAAGAATAAGTGTCATGTATGCAGCTCAAAGAAAGATGACAACAACTTTGTAGCATGTGAACAATGTTATGAAGCTGTGAAAAACATCATTATTGACCCAGTATTGACATACTTGGCAACTTACCAACACAGATCTTCAAGTATACAGCTGAGAATAGCAGTTTCATCTTTTTATGATGACAAAGAAGTGGAAGAAGCCAAGAAAGCATTGGTGCAGGGAATTGATCACATGAAGATCAACATTGGAGAAGCAGGCAGAGATCGACAAAATTCAACAACAAGAAGTGCCAAAGATGCTAACGTGGAGGATATACTGCAGATCCTGAAGTTACTGGGCCAATCTGCAAATGATGGGAAGCCAAAATTCTGTGTTGAAGATATCACAAGACTACCCCCAACAGCACCTGAAGCAGCTGGCAGTGTTATGTCCCTCTATGAGGTCATAGCTAAGCAAGAGAAGGCCATTCAATCACTAACTGAATCTGTGACAAGTATAAGGGCATCTGTGCACACTAATACAGTGGAGATAGCAGCTATGAAGACAACTGGCCCAGGTACTGCAGACAGATCCAGATCCTATGCAGGTGCAATCGCCAGGGATACATTAGGATCGCAAACTGGAAGACCAAGAGGAGATGATCGATCAGAGTCCAGAGGAGCAGATGGTCCACCACAGAGTACAACTTCCGTGCTGGAGGAGACCAATGATGGTTTCCGATTTATGATGCCCAGAAAGAATCAACTCCTGGAGGCCGCCAATAGGCGCCAAAAAACAGGGAAAACAGGAGCTAAGGAGGCAAGTGACATACTGACAGCAGGACGTAACAACTTCCATATACAAATCACCAATGTCAATTCATCAATGGAAGTAGATGCCATAGAGAGATACATTTCAAAAGGTTTCTTATCAAGTTTAAAATGAGCGATTATGAAAATGTGATGGCTGAGGACTTTTGGCCAATGCGAATATATTATAGACAATGGTATCCATCAAGGAACAAAGCAGATGGACAAACAGCCAACAATCATTCATCATAATGGCCAGTCTATTTACAATTATGACATATAACAGCAGAGGTTTGGGAAGTAACAAGCCAGAGTTCCTCAACCAAGTGATGAACAATCAAAACGTGGATATTTTATTGCTGCAGGAGACTTGGCTGTTTAGTGGTCAGGCAGAGAGACTAAATTATATTCACAAGGATTATCTTTCATATAGTGTGTCTGGTATGAATGAGGATACTTTAATACAAGGGAGACCTTATGGTGGACTGGCTATTTTATGGCGCCAGACTCTATCACAATATGTACAGAGGATCAGCACAAAGAGCAGGAGGCTGTGTGTAATTACCATTGAAAGTAATGTTGGGAGTATTTTACTATTGAACACATACATGCCTGTGGATAATATGAGCAAGACACAAATAAACAGTGATTATCTAGATGTTTGTGACGAGATTGAACAGTTGTTGATAAGTCACAGTGATAAACACATCATTATTGCTAGTGATCTCAATACAGATTTCAGTAGGAGAAATTCCCATATCAATACTTCAGGTCATTGCTGGAGCGGTTTGATTTAACTTTGTGCTGGAACTTGGATGTAGCTGAGAATGACAACACTTACAGAAACGACTTTCATAATACAGAATCACAGATTGATCACTTTTGTTTTTCGCAGTATCTGGCTGCCATGGTGCGAAATGTATTTGTCAGAGACTCAGCTGTTAATGCTTCTGATCACATCCCATTGTTGGCTGTGTTGAATGTATCACCCTGTGGACAAATGAGAGAGGATGCAGATCATAACAGCTTGCCAAGCAGGATTCTTTGGCATAAAGTGAAAGACACTCATAAAATCTCTTACAGGAGTAAACTCGATCAGATCATTAGCCAAATGACTGACTGTGAATCCCTACATTGTACAGATCTCAATTGCAATGTAAAACAGCATAGGAGGGACATTAATGAATACTGTGATGGACTTGTCCGAGCCTGTTTAATGGCAGATGATGTGTTTCCAAGAAAAGGCCAGGATAGAAGGGTTCCAATGCCAGGCTGGAATGAATCAGTGAAGGATTATAAAGCTGAATGCACTTGGTGGTTTTCTGCATGGAAGTCTGCAGGAAAACCGGGTGAAGGTGTGATTTATGACAACATGAAAGAAAGCAAAAGACAATTCATGTATGCAGTAAGAAGGTGTAAAAGGAGAGCTAAAGACTGCAGATATCAGAAAATGGCAGAGATGGTTACTCAGAATAAAAGCAGGGATATCTTCAAAGAAGTCAGGTAGATGAAAAGTGGGCAGTCAAAAGCACCAGATGTGTGTATAAATGGACAAAGCAGGGACATTGACATTGCTTCTTTATTCAGCAATAAGTATAAATGCTTGTATAACTCCGTGCCATCTGAGGATTCAGTTTTATTAAATGTGGATAGCTACATTGATTCTCAGATCACACAGTGTGATATGGCGGACGCTGTGATAGACAAGGATACTATCTCTAGTGCAGTTAAGAAATTGCAATATGAGAAACATGATGGAGATCAAGGACTTGTCTCCAATCACCTGTTGTATGCATCTGACAAATTTTACTTTTGCTTGAGCAAACTGTTAATGAGCTGTCTCTGAGAAAACCAGGCAGGATGGCTGTGTAAGTGGAGGATGGTCCGAGCCGGATCCAGATGAAATTTTCACCATGTGCCCTTCAAATACATTAATGAAGTACGGTGAAGTCCATTTTTCCATAAATTCAAATTTTCCTTAATTTTAACCCCTTTTAAAAAGGCATGTCAAAAATGAATGAAATTCTTTTAACATGGGCTTCAATGGGAAAACAGCCCAACTTCAGCTCACTAAAAACCCATTTGCCAGCGGGTGGCTAGAAAAGCTGTCGATTGGTGATGCTTATATATGACTTGAATGTCTGAAATCCACTTTCCATTCGCTGGGCATTTTCCCTATGTGCCTGATATGAGCATTTTAAGATATTTAAGGGTGGCAGATTTCATGGATTTTACAGGAAATTGCAAAAATACGAAAAATGCCATATCTCAGCTAAAAATGGTCTTACTTTAACAATTTTGGTGTCTAAATATATATTTTGACCAATTCCGCACTCATCTGAGTGGTTACTGTTATGATTAAAGGTCAAGGTCATTGTGAAATTTCAAGGTTAAATTCATTTTTTTCCAATTTTTTGTCTGATTTTGTAATGCATGCAATGTTTACAAGCACAAAAGGCAAATTTAGACACAACTTGATGGTACAGGGGGATGGGGAATTTTCTAAGCTACATTTTGGTACTTTAAACAGTTCAAAAACTTGCAATATGACCTCAATATGAGAATTTTTGTATTTACGGAAATTTATACATTTCGAAAATAAGAGTCAACATATTTTGTGCTGTTGTGTGCTGATTAGAGGCACACATTCTGAAACTGAACTTGATTTGTTAATGTGTCTTTGACAACAATAAGACAACTTTTGTGAAAAAAATTTGCCACTTCAAGAAATATTGTATTTTCGGCTGCCATTATGGAAAATTTGATTTTTTGGAATATCTTTGGAACTAAGGCTGATAATGGAAAAATTATTTCACCAATACCCACATTTTCAGGGTCAAGGACTCTAATGAAGCCATTTTTGACATCATAGGTCATGTGACAATACTCTAGTTGAGGGTTTGAAAGATGCCGGTTACGGAAATTCATGCTTTTTTGGAATATCTCTGAAACTGGCACAGATAATGGAAAAAGTATTTCACCCTCCACCATATTTTCAGAGTCAAGGACTATTGTAATACATTTTAGACATCACATATGAAGTAACAGTGCTATAACAGGTTTGACAAGCAGCATAAAGAACATCTTGTCCTTCGAAAATACCAGAATTGTTTTTATTTTTTGTTTGCAAATCGTTTACTCAGCTAAGCCACTTTTGTTATGATGTAGCCATGCATTTGCTATGTATGATGTCACATCAATCAACTGCAGCGAAACTCGTAGGTTTACGCAAGACAAACTATATCAATATTCAAAACAAGGTTTGGCCTGAAATTCATAAGAATCAGGATGGTGTTTTCTGTCTGATTTCTTTTAAAATAATGTCTTATGTTTTTAATTGTCTTTCAATAGCCGAAGCTGGTGCTAATGGGGATGTAAAATAATAACTCACTTTGCCTTTTAAAGATTATGCTGTACAATTTTTAGTTACCATACAACGCTGTTTCAAAACACAGGTTATTCATAAAAGTTTTGCTCCTCCAAAGGTCATTCCAAATTCTGCCATGCACACATATTTTATTAGAGTATTGGCCAGTGTCACCTAAAATTGAGTGGAGGGTAAGTTGTGCAACTTTTTTTTGCTTCAGGGCAATTGGCCTAAAAGATCATAGCTTTGTCACTCAATCTGACTATAATAGATATCAAAATACAATATATATAGACTAGAATCGAAGTTTCAATGCAATCTGAACTATTAGAAACACGGTAGGATATATTTTTGATAAAGTAGGTCAATTATATTACAGTTGTTCTTATTGCAAGAAAAACCTCGTATTTTACCTTGTTTTTCAGATAGGTCTTGTGTTCCTGTTTTTGGTTTATGATAGATACTTTACATGGGACTTAACTGAACGCTAATGACATAACTAAGGGAGAAAATAAAAATGCCACAAAACTTGAATTATTTCTTTTTGGATGGTTGAATGAAACATATGCTCTTTACATCTAATTAATTTCTTCTTATATTCAGGAATGGCATAAAATACTGACAAGCAGGGGCGTAGTTCCTGGGGGGGATGATCAATCATATGATTATTCCTCCCCTCCCAAGAATTTCAAATTATTACTACTTGGTGTTGACAATTATCAGTTATGTTAAGCATTTTTTTTAAATGATACCACTTGTATTTCATGTGGAATATATACAAGTCTCAGAAAATACTTTTGGTTATCTAAAATATATTGGCTTTTGGCCTCTAAACTAAAGTGGCCCCCAAATCTACTACATAAATGAAAAATCACCGCCCCTGCTGACAAGAATGTATAATCACCCACAACATTGAACTTAATGCTAATGACATGCAAATGAGGTCACCCCAGGTCACAGGATAGTTGTCAGCTAAAAACTCCCTACACAGGCTTGCCCTTTCCCTACAGTCTTCACCTACCCTTCTTTCACCCTTTTCTTCCTCTGATGACATCACAAATTGATGTTTCCCTTGAGCACTGTTTATTGCCTCTGTCTCCATCAGACCTCCATTTATGCAAATGACCTGCTGGCTGAGAACTGTTTCTCATTTATTGTCTGCCATTTCCCAGTTCTAGTTATATAATTATTATGTATTCTAAATGAAAAATAAAATCCTGTATCATACCCTTGCCACAACTGACCCCAATCCAATGGCACAGCCACAAAATGATTTTACCAAAGAAAATTGGTCATAAAAATCAACTATGCTAAATTAAATCTAACACCACAAGTATTAGATATCCCTGCCAACCACTGTGAGCCAAGGGGAAATTATCTTACGGTCAACATGACGGAGGCAATAATAATAGGAGGGGGGGGGGGGAGTTGGAGTTTTTTTAAGTAGTTTCTTGCAAAGTTTTGGTGAAATAAATAAATTGTGCTTTAGCAGTCTTGCAACAAATAATTTATGGTGTTGCTTGAATATTTGGGGGAACAGCAAGCTGAAAACAAATAACTATGTTTGCTTTTAAAGTGAAATAGATAATTTCTCCCTGAGGGCAACTTCAAGAATAGCGTGGTCACTCAATAAAAGATTGAGAAATACGTACAAATGTCAGTCCATAATGCATCATGTTTTCAACAATAATATTGAATATCTCAGTGCAGCTTTTCTCAGCATTATATCTGGTCATGGTGCATATAATAATGATGATGGCACAATTTGTACACATGGGTGACATTACCTTCTTTACATTGTTCTTCATTTCATTTCACCTCAACACTAAGGCACAATTTAACACATGACACAACCCACCACAGTCTCTCCATCTGTATGTATACAGTGAATTCAATTCGTTGAATGTTTCTTTTTTTTCTTTTTTTATTCAGTGTAATGATATATCTCTGCTTTTGGGCCGCATGAAACGAAGATGTTATCCTATCTGAAAATCTGGAATTTGCAGCACCTTACAAGTTTCAATTTTGATCACAGTATTTTAAAGTCTTATTCTATTCTGGCCTTTATGATAAAATGAATTTTAATTAAGGCTAAATCATAAAGTAGTTTAAGGTGCCTTAATTAACTTTTGATATTAATTATGAACATGACAAAATGTAGAAAAAAGTATGTGTCTACAATGGTCTGCAGACACCTCAGTAGATCAAATATCATCATTGAATTTCTGCTTGTAAAAGACAAAGGACTACACCACACTGCCACCTTGGTGTTAATATACTCAATGATAATGACATCACCAGTATTGTAGCTTACTGACGATTTAATTTAAAAAAAGGAATAAAATATTCCTTATGCAATAATGGCTTCATAATGCACATTTATGTCTCCTTGCTGCTGATTACATCACAATTATTATGGCTACATTGTTCAGTCTCACTCTGGTGAAAAAATTGAATTGGATTAGGCCTATAGCAGTGGTCATACTTCCAAAATGATCATTATGCAACCTGTTGATTAAAAAATTTCATTATCCTGTAGTGGGGTCCCAAATGGTTATCCTGAGACATCCAGATTTTTGGAAGGGAAATCAAAATTTGTAAGACCATTCAATTTATTTTCACAACGCAATGAAACAATTCACTAGCCATCCTGGTTGAAGTGAAGAATGCTAAATTCTGCCTACGAATCTGGAACGCCCCCCTTCAGTGTATAGAGGGTCAGTCAAGAGGTTAAATATTAACTGGAAATTGTCGCATATTCTAAAATTTAGAGATATATAAAAATTCATTGCAAATACTCCAGTGCCTAGACCGGATAGTTGGAACCGGATAGTAAACATACGAAAAAGGAAGTTTTTCGGCATTTGTGGTTGATTATGAATATTTTTTATGAGAGCTGAGACATATCGGTCCGGCAGGAGGACTGTTCCTCTGATGGAATGTTTTGTTCTGTAACTGAATTCTGATTTTGAAGATGTTGACATGATGTTGTTGACTCTGTCGTGGTAACGTTCCTTTGGTTTTTATCAAAATTTTAGCCTTTCATTAAGTTTTGAACATGCCAGATATCCGGTTCTGATATCCGGTTCTCATACCCTCATTTTGCCGGATACCGGATATCCTGCAAATTCCACTATCCGGCCGGATACCGGATACTGTGCCGGATATCCATGCATCCCTAGATTTGAATGCAGTTAAGATAGTCCCAATTTGGTTTCTTATATGCCCTGAGCTGGACCTGAGAATAATTTATGGACTCATTGATCATTTTTGAACAGTCAATCACAGCCCGATTCACATTGTTTTCACAGCCCAATTCACATTATTTTAAGAAATATTGGTCTCTCAAGGCTTTTCCATGTATCAGTTGTCAAGTGGTTGTCTCAATAGTAACCATCACAGTACAGTAACTGCAGAGTTGCACTTACATCATAGAAAAAGTGGTTTGCTTTACTAAATACACGATTTGTAAAGAAAATCTGTCTTGCATTTTGGAAATGCCACATTTCAAGCCTGTTATAGCATAGTATTTTTACGTGAGATGTGATGTCTAAAATGGTATCACAATAGTCTTGACTCTGAAAATATGGCGATGGGTGAAATATTTTTTCCATTATCTGTCTCAGTTCCAGAGATGTTCCAAAAAGCGTTGAATTCCTATAAAGGGAACCTTTCAAACCATCTAATAGAGTATTGTCACATGACTTATGATGTCACAAATGGCTTCATTAGAGTCCTTGACCCTGAAAATGTGGGTATTGGTGAAATAATTTTTCCATTATCAGCCTTAACTACCCTATAAAATTTATAGCATCCTTAATTGGTCTGTTTATTGATTTTTTTTTGGGCCATTTGGGCATCCTGGCTTATCCACCCCTGTGGATGAGGGCAAAAGATAATTGCCCTTTAATTATTCCCTTTGATCTCGGATTAATTGCCTCAGGGATGTGCTTGTCACGCAATCGCCTCTATTTGATTGCTTGTCATTATTTATTCATTTCTTAAGGAATTCCTTAATTACCCTGTCTCATGAAAGGTTTTGTAAAACCCTTTTTCATTGGATGCTGTGTATTTTTGGATACTAGCATCCAATGGGGTTTAATGTTACAATTCTGTCTTATGACGTTAGACTTTGAAATCCTACGTGTATAAAAGCATGAGCATAGGCCAAAGGTAAATCATTCTCTTGCTTGAGAACCTCCTGCTACCATCAGTTTTTGGTGAAAATATGGCTGCCGCTCAACTTATTGTGAAGACCCAGTCTCAACTGGCTATGGAAACCAACGCTGATGATTCTACAGCGGATGCTACCTCATCTCTTGCTGCTACCCATGTTGATGCTCTCGTTATTAATCTCAGCGAAAAGACTAAGGTTACTGCTCATCCCGGCAACAGGTGGAAGACCGGATATCTCACAGTGAGTCGCGCTTCTCAAGTCAAGTCTGGTTGGCGAAACGTTCACGTATCCAAGAAGTCTTTCGAAAAACTTGGTCTGCACCTCTCTCACTTCCAAGACGCCGTGAAAGCCGGAACTGAATATCAACAGATGTTGACTAAGAAGCAACACGTTCTGACAAGTCGATTCTCTCGCCAAGGGAAAGACACTCTACACTACGTCAGTCTGATGCACCCCGTCAAGGAGCAAGACGTTATTAAACCCTACGATGACGTCAATCATTCCAAGACCATTAACTTGAACGTTGACGAATTCGAGAAGTTCTGCGAAGCTTACGAGAAGCTTTCGGATGTCGTGAAAAGCAAGACCAACATCGGTGAAAACGACGAGGTGACCCAGTTGGTGGGATACAGATGGACCCACAAGAAGACAGGAGATCGTTGTCCCGTGATATTCCTCTCCTTGAAGGAATGCGAAAGTGACTCTACCATTCACTATTTCCAGGAGGGAGGTTTTCAAGGACAGCCAATGGATTACGAATATCAGGGCAATTACGACTATTATAAAGTGCAGATAGACAGACCTATGAAGATGGAAGTCATCGAACATTTGGCCTACAGATATCTTTATAACATTCTCATTACCATGGATGCCGAGGCAGCGGCAAAACGCGAAGAAAAGACTATTAGTAGCGGGGTCGAACAATTCAATTACTATTTTTTCAAAGTGCTTGTGAAGAAAGTTTTGACAAAACTCTCTTATAAAAATGTCTACTTGACAGGAGAACTTGTCGACATGTTTGCATACATGGGTTGTATGGAGAAGGTTAAAACCTGTCTCCAGAAACGTGAAGCCTCAGTGACAGGCAAGATTTTTACCCTTCTGGTCGATCAATGCTTCAACGATGTTTACGAAGATATGAATAAAGAATGATGAAATTTCAAAAAAATTGTCGTTTCGTTATTGTGTCCTAAGAGTAAGGAAAAACAAAAACAGTAATTTTTCTTCATACAATTTTTAATACATTACTCGAAAATCGCATTTACATATTACTGATCAATTCTAAGTTTAAAAATATATGTATAACTTACGTTATGTACAGTAGGGTTTTAATACATTTACAACTATACAAAATTAATACAATAATATACTATCGAAATGTATTGTTATTACTTCGTCTTTTCAGTCTTTTCCACGGCTGCTGAAAAAGTTGCAAAAGATATTGTTGTATAATTCTTGATAACAGGTAGTTAAAGAAATAATATCAACCCTCAGACTATTAGGAATATACCGGGGCGTCTACGGACTAGCAGCGGAATGAAACAAAAGTATTCAATACCCGTACGGGAGAGTATCGAATGTGCCCCGTACGAGTCTTCTTTTGTTGTACGTCACTTTAAATCTTTTCAACTCCTCCTTAGTGAAAAGTACAAACCTCTTCTTACATCTGCCTATTTTGTCGTACCTGGCGCTGATATAATCTGGCACGCCTTCTGGTAAAGGGTACTTTTCAGGGTCAGCCCAGAATAGAACCAGACGACATATAGAGTCGAAGTTCAGTTTTTGCGCATTCTCGTGGTTAAGGGTCTGACCCTTGAGCTTGACAACTTGGTCTCCTTTGTTTGTCAAGTATGCGTAGGATTTTGGTCCACTGCTTACAAACTTTGTAATGAACTCGTCTGGACCTAGCTCATTCGTCCACTCTCCTAAGTGGTTACCAAGAGGAGGTTTGTACTCTTCCTCGTTACTTTCTGTGTACTCGTATACTACACTGTCCGTGTCAAAGTACAGCACCCTTTCGCCCAACCCGTGAAGGGCCTCGTACAGTCTACGTCTAGCATTGGAGGTTGTGAAGGCGGCCACAAAAACGTTTACGTGAGACATTTCCGGTAGAAATCCATTTGAGTACGTATACCCCAGAAAGCACTTATCTTCACAGTAAACGTTTACTTCTTTGACCTTCAAAGACGGGTCGCCTACTACTTTAAATAACTCCACGGCATTTGTTACTAATTTGTGAACCATGTGATGATTATTTTCCCCAAACTTTCCCCAAAAGCTATTTAATAACAATTTATTTAACGCCCTCTTCCCAGAATTATACTCGATCTTGTCAGGATCCAGGATGATGCCTTCTGCTTCGAAATATTCGTGACAGTATTGTCTTTTTTCATCAGGACTCATGTCAGGTTTTGGCCAGCCAGATGCCTCCTGTTTACCCTTAAGGAACATATTGACGTACTCGTCAAAAAGTCCAGAGCCCTCGACAGACCTGTTAAACTTTGCTCTCTTTTTGAAATGATAAACCTCGTAGACCTTTACTATCTGGTATCCTACTCTAAGAGCGTCCTCTAGATCAATCGTGGTGTATGTTCCCCTTATATCCCTCTTCTCGTCACGGCATTTGCACTCTTCTTTCGAAAGAATTTCAGCGCATGTGCGACAAAGAGGGAACATCAACTTCCCGTTACTGCGAAGGGGAAGACAAGGGTGGTAAAGACCTCTAGGGGGTCTGACTCGACACTGAACCAGACCGAAGTATTGGGAAATGTCGGTGGTGTCCGGAGCAATAACCACCTCCGGTATGCCGCACGGAAATTCATCATTCTTTAATACCATCGGGTAAAGGGAGCAGATGTCTACATATGCAATCTTCGTATCCCCTCTTGCCTCTCTGTATAGCTTAGTAGCGTTTGTCCTGCCTCCGAAGAAGGCCTGACGGGGATCCAGACGCGGCTGCAAGTCGAGTTTTTCTGAGAGCTTTTGAATTTCAGGGGTACTCTCCCACAACTCCTTGAAGTCGCATTCCCAAATTACATGAACCTCGAAACCCAGTTCTTGGCGAAGGTATGCCAGACGACTCATCGTGACTTTGTACAGGTTATCCACTCTTTCGCCCGTGTGTGGGTGTTTTGTAGGATAACCTGTAGAAGACAGCGGGTAGCACTTAGCACAGCCGTGCCATACGCACCCCATGAATTCCCAAGCCGTTTCCCTCCCCGTTTCGATGTCCCTATGGTAACCGTCTAACTTGAGCCAACCCCCTGAAGCCCGATGGTTTATCACCCTATGCTCACCCCCATTTCTAGCATGCGTTATAGTTATATTACGCCTGACGCTCTCCCACTCCAGCCATAATATCGAAGCACTGCTATGGGTCTCCTGCCCACCAAACCCTGTGGCAGGCATGCGAGCGAAAGGCGTGCTTTTAAAAGTACGTTCTTTCGCCTGTACAGAACTCGGCTCAACCTCTGCACCTTCACAGTCGTAGAACCTACTGATGCCATTCGCGTTATACTCTGTCAATACCTGTCCGTCCTCTGTCAGTACTTCGAATTCTTCCTTAAGAAAAAGGAATCTGTACGTTGCCATACAGACAGCGGCTAGAGTATTATATTGTAAAGGGTCTACTCCTACGACTGGTCCGGTTCCTTCTGTCCCCTCTCTCCCAACTATCCCGGAAGTTGTGTCTATAAGCCACTCTCTGAACTTGTTACAGCTCTCTTGCAGTATGCTCACGTCATCTTGGCAGTACTGATAGATTTCCTTACGGAAATCGAAAACCTTACCCCTCTGCTCTCGGTACCATTCCATGAAATCTCTACGTTGTTTAGGCTTCATGGAATTGACCCTGTAGCAGTAGGGGTGTGGCATTGGACCCACGTAGTCCCAGTTCTCTTTTTGGTTAAAGAAAACCGGGAATGTTCCCTTACGGATGGCCTTCAGTCCAAAAACTTTAGGCATTTGTGACAGTGGCATGGGTAAAAAGTTAAGAGAGTCTATGATTCTGAACTTCGTGGTAGTCACACTCATCACTTTACTTCCTCTGCAAATTACAGTGGGCGTTTTTGTGAGATTCGACAAAATGTACCTCATGAGAAAGTACACATCATATGCCTGACCATTGTGGAAGACTAGTGTGTACTTTTCGAATGGTTTGTCGAAAAAGAACCTGCAGAATTGCAAAGAGATATCATCTCCGAAGAAATCTATCCCTCTTCTACCGCAGTTTGATGTCGACATGCAAACATTACGCGACGCATCGCCCCGTTTTTTTCTGTTTACACGCCCCCTACATAAGGAACATCCTGTTCCGCAGTGAACGCAACGTGGGTTCTCGCGGTAGCTCTTACCGCAGCAGTGTTCGCACTGCCAGTAAGCTACAATCAAATTTGGTTCATGAATTTCACCGGTGGGGTCCGTCTCAAAGTCCGCATACATATACCTAGAAGAAATTGCCTTAGCTTTCCTCTGACGTATATAACAGTAATGAACCCCTGTAACTTGTTGACGACATATTTCGCAAAGCCTGTATCCGCAAAGGTGATTCCCGTCTCTCTTGTAAAAATGGTTGCATTCGAGACATCTTACAGAACTCTCGCACATGCCATTCTCTATGTGGCCTTCCAGACAAGCAGCGGAATTTAAGAACCTGTTGCAGGATTCGCACATTTTCTTCTCTTCTTGAACAACCTGACAAGAATAAGTCCAGCAAGAAGAACATTTACTAGAACAAGCGTGCGTGTCCTTTTTGTCAAAGCATTCTTTGCACTTTTCGCAAAAGGTCGTCCCTCCAAACAACATTGACATGCTAACAATAGCATGAAAGTGTCCGGGCGATGTATTATCAGCATCATCTTTGACATATAATATGTAAGCCGTGTTCTGTCTCTCCCTACTGCCCACATATACCGGCCTAAGGTCTGTACCCGACTGGAACACAACAATTTGAGCATTCGCAGCCCTTTCGAAAGCTGCTATGTCGGCGAATGAGGGGATATAATTGAGAGGAAAACCGGCCATCCTTTGCAATTTCTTTGCTTCTCTAGTTAGAACTTCTCTGTTAGTGTTGTATAATTGATGTAAAAAAGACCGAGCTTTTTTCAACTTTTCCTTATGGCCACTGGCTTTGGCGATATTCTCTTTCTCCTTGGCAACTGCTACAGTTACCGATCTCGCCAGACACAGGTTATCGTTGACTTTTGTTCTTGAAATGGCCCTCGAAAAATGTAAGGAATTACCCTCACCAAAGATGTATTCTAACTTGTTTTTCTTTCTTCCAGCCCCTCTAGGGTTGCGTATTACGGCCACTTGTATCTCTAGTGGTTCATCAAGAATCAGATCTTCATCCGATTGCAGTACTGTTTGAAGGTGATCCTCAACTACACCGGTGTTCAGATCTCTTAAGGGCATTAACCCTATGGTACGAGGAGTGTTAAAAGCCGAGTTAGAAATATACATCCTGACAAGATCGCTCTGACCGTAGCACTCGTTTAACCTGTCTATTATACTCTCTATTATGTTCATCAATTCCCCCAGCACCTCGCCTAAAACAACATTACGCCATGTCTGGTCAAAGTGTACTCTGTAGACAGTTTCAGTGACTAAACCATTCCCAAAATTTAACTCTTTAGCATTAACTTCGATGTTACGGTGGAAATTCAAACCGTAATCCCGACCCCTGAATAACATGTCCGGTTCAAAGACATCTTCATCATCAGCTTCATCAACATCGTGAACATTTTGATTTTCATTCCGCTCCTGATCCTCAACCCTTTCCTCTCCCTCTTCCCCCTCTATTGGTTGCATTATCCCCTCTTCAAATTCTTCGTCCCCTTGGTATACTCCCTCCCCAATACAAGCATCATCGTCATTTTCATATAGAATCTTTAACAAGTCTCTCAGCCCGTCATCCAAAGTATAGTCGCTCTCAGGAGCGACTTCTCTCACCTCGCCAGTTTTCATCGCGTCGAAAAGTTCTTCCGTCTGACTGTGAAAAAAAAAAAGAAAAATAAGTAAGATGAATATTTTTTATTGGAGAAAAAACAGAAATTTCGAAAAGAGTTTTTAAAAATAAAAACCCGCTATTCACCTTTCGGACAGCTTCTCCGCACTGGCGTTCAGGAGTCTTTTTAGGGAAAAGCCTTTATTTTCAACATTCTTTTCCTCTCCGGTAGCCGCAGTTTCGCTGACTTCGACCGAGTCCTGGGGAGCTTTTGCTTTGGCAATTATCGAACTGAAACAAATTTTATAACCGTCACTGAGAGGTGTATTAAAATATCAATAAAATAAATATCTCAAAATCTCTTTCAAACTTTTATTATTATTATTTTATTAATATCTTACCCAGACATTTTACTGCTCTCCTTATCTTCAACTGGAGGCGGAGTGTTGAGCATTCCTTTTACTTTGGCCGCTTCGTCTAATCTGTTGGTTTAAAAAAAAAGAAAGGAGGATCAATTTACAAATAAAAAATCTTTTTTTTCTTTTCCAAAATCGTAGAGCGTAAAAAAAATTAAAAGAAAAAAACAACTTAAAAATGAAAAAAAAATATACTCACTGTTCCATTTCGTTGATCAGCGCTCTATCATCGGCAGAATCCGTGTCGCAGTAGAAATCGACCATCGGATTCTGCCAGGAGGAGACTAATTCATGCGATAAGGAGTCTTCTGTAGACTCTGTCAAAGAGTAGGGCACTAATGGGTCCGCTTCAACCTGCGTCCGTACCTCCACTTCTTCTGCCACCTCTGGCACTGAACGAGAGTTAGCGACTTCCAAGGCTTTCTCTGGGGGCTGTTCCTCCTCCTCATTCTCTCTTGCTCGTTCAACTTTCTTCGGCACAGACTTCTCCCTCCTTCCTTCCAAAATAAGCATTCTGTCCCTATTTTTTTTATAGAAAGCCAGAGAAGGGAGATACAAAAAAAAGTCATTAGTAAGAATCGGGTTTTTGTTGTTAGTAGATCTTTTTAGACCCCTTAGAAAAAAAAAAAAAATGTTTATATAATCACCTCGGTTCCATGAGGTCTTCGCTACTTGTCCAAGCGAAGAAATCGTCCATGAATGACTCCAAATCTTCTATCTCGTCCCGGTTTTCTTGGACATTGGTAAACTTGCACTCGCCCTTCTTAGGAGTCGAGTGAGCTATGGGGACGGGCTCCGAGTGCGATATTCCTTCTTGGCATTCTTCGTATTCTTGGCCTTCTTCGCATTCTTCGACTTCTCGGTCTTCTTCTTCTTCTTCTTCTTGCGAGCTTCTCTCGAGAAAACCTACCCCCGACATATTTACCCTTAATAGTCCGGAACCGCCTGTCACTACGGGGGTACCCAGGGTCGAGTTGTGCCTGGTTCGATTTAGAGTCTCGTGGAGAGACTGCTCGGGGTGCACTAATTTTGCACCACAACCCTCTCCGTAGCACTTACTAACGTCTTTCCTCGCGCCCAGGGGCTTGTCCGCAGCACCCGCACCCTCCCCCAACTGGCTTTTGAGCAGACCGATCTGCTTCCCGCTACAGCACAACCTAAAAGAAGGAGGTAAAAAAAAAATAAAATAAAAGAAACGTATTAGTCCGTCTTCCCGGATTAAAAATTTTTATTATAAAAATCAAAACTAAGCCGAACTTATAGTACGCGTACCTTAGGAAGCGCTTTACAGAGGCCTCCAGCCTGTCCTGCTCCGCATCCCTGAAGCACCTCTTCCTTTTCCTTTGGAGGAATCGGTACATCTGGGATATGTCCAACAGTTCGTCGCAGACCAATTTCATACGCCTCGTCAGGTCCTTTTTTTTTTTGGGGTTGTCGAAAATGAAAAAAAAAGACATAAAAGTTAGTTTTTTTCTTTCTTTTTTTTTGTACTCCGAACCTAATAACTCCTAATGCGCCTAGTAATGAGAAAATAGATATAAAAAATATATTTACCAGACTGAGGTCGCATTTGTAACCTTCCCACACGCGTCCGTAACTCTCATAGCTCTCGTTCTCGGCCGTTCCAGTTTCCGCAGTTTCCGTATTAGGTCTCGACGGTCTTTCATGGCCTTCTCGGTTTACTCGGGCTCTCCTCGGCAGAGGTCCTACTGGTGTAGAGGCGTTTCTTCTCTTACTGCCGCGTCTCCGTTGAGGGGGTTTACCGACCTGGGTAGGGTTCTCATCGAGTCTAGACGAAAACATCTTGGCGCTGTCGACGTCGGGCCTATATCGAACCGTTTGCCCAGTCGTCGACTCTACACTCGGTAATGGCGCTCCGTTCGTTTTGGTACTCCTTTTACCCGGAGCATCAACGCCCTCTAGGTTTGTAGCTCTGTCGCTTCGGACTGAAGAGGTTGGTCGCTGAGGTACTCCGAGTTCCCTAGTGACGCGGCAACCCTCTCTTATAGCTGTCAACCCGTCCAAGGACTCCCCGATTTCGTCACGGTCCTCTCTCCGTCTGTCGGTAAAAAAAAAAAGAAAAAGAAAAAATTATGTCTCGGCAAAGTCAAAAGGGTGACTATAAGGACGAGAGTAAAGATAACGTATTTCTCTTCGAATGTCCGGCTGCTACCATGGTGGTAGGCCCGACTATGTCTGGGAAGACCGTCCTGACGATGGAGATCATCAAAAACGCCTCCAAGATGTACAGGATACCTCCGCAGAAAATAGTCTACGCCTACGGAGTTTATCAAAAGGTTTTGGCTAGCCTGGAGAGAGAAGTGGACAACCTTACTCTTTACGACGGACTACCTAGCAGAGAGTTGATAGAGAGCATAGGTTCCGAAGAACCGGACAAACACTGTCTTCTAATTTTGGACGACCTCTTGGACGAGATCGGCAAGTCTTCCGAGATGTGCTCCCTCTTCACTAGAGAGGTCCACCACAGAAGAATTTCCGTCGTAATGATATCTCAAAATATTTTCCACAAGTCGCGTTACTACAGGACTATCAATCTGAACAGCAGCTACCTAATCCTCATGAAGACTTGTCGAGACTTGCAGCAGATTCACCACCTGTCGCGCCAAATGTTTCCCAGTACTCCTAAAAGACTACTGGAAGCTTACGAAGACGCCACTCGGTCTCAGCACGGCTACCTAGTAGTTAACAATCTCACCGGATCCGGCGACGAGGACATTCGACTGAGTACGCGAATACTGCCGCGGGACGACCTTATTCTCTACACCCGGAAATAATAGAGAGACAAGGGGCCGTCGGTGGTTCCACCCTCTTCTCTACGGCTATGTCTTCTCTCATCAGACAATGTTTTCCCTTCATCAGGTTGTTGGTTAATACCGGGAAGGTTTCTCCGTCTCTCACGAGACGATTATTGAGCGAGGCCGATCGTCGACAGTCTCTCGCCATTGTGGAGTTGATAGTGAACGTATTGAAAGGCGGACTCCGGATATCGACGTCTACTAGAGAGAAGTTGGTTAAGAGCAAGACTCTACTGAGAAAATTGGCGGGGGTACGGAAACACTCTCTGGCCCGTAGATGCCTTCATAAACACTACAAAACCGTAGTCTCTTTCTTAAAGTTATGTTACCCCTACTTGCAGCGGTTGTGTAGAAATAGAGATAACTCTCTCAGCGCTTCCTCCAGCTCTTCCTCGGACGACTCGAACAACTGCTCTATGTCGTCCGAAGCCTCGAACGGAAGCTATAGAGACTCTGTGGACGGTGGCGACACAACCGGTGAGGAGGAATGCGCCGACATCTCCGGCGAAGGAGAAGACATGGAGATGGACCCCGAGGAAGAATGTAGTCAGTCGTCCGACCTTTCATCGGAAGAGTCTCCCGAAGAGTCTTCGGAGGAGTCGGCTTCTTCCACTTCTAACGAATCTAGCCAGGAGTCCTCGGACGATTCTAGCGGGGAGTCTACCGGCGAGCTGCCTTCCAAAGGTCAACCTTCCACCCGGCCTCCTACCGGGGACGAAAGTCGTAAGGAACCGGAGAAGGCTTCGGAAGAGCCTGTGGAGAATTTAGGAGGACCTCCGGAAATAAAGACTGTGTCGGAAGGGGAATCTAAAGCCGACGAGGAAGATACTAGGGAGGTTTCGACCGGTTAACGGCTATAGAATCTTTGTACCCAACCACCTGGTCATGTCTCTTACGATGAAGTTCAACAAGAAGGTCTACGTTTTGCCGGAGGACAAGTACCTCAGCATGGCCAGAGATTGTAAGTCGCGGCTGGAAGAGAAAGGCGAGCGCGAAAGCGCGAGCCTTTCTCTTCCGGCCGCACAGCCTTCGCAGGAGACAGGTGGACCGGACTCTACTCGTCGCGAAGGCGTTCATGAGACGTCGGGGGCGCCGGGCACCGACTCGCCTGAAGCGGCCAGAGTTGACAAATCCTCAGAGTCTCCTCGACCGGATGCGGAAAGGAGAGGAGATATTCCGAGTAGAGTTCTGAAGTCTCTAGACTCGGAGTCCGCCAGAAGAAACGTCAGAAGGGTCTACCGGAAACTGAAGCTTTCGGGGAGAGAGGGGAGAGGGAGAGAACAGAATAACTTGGTGGCTTCCCTATTGCACACTCAATCTAGGAGTTTTCCCCTCCCGCGGGACTACAAGAATTTCTACTCCCTATTGCTGGAGAAGAACGTGCCGTTGCGTCTGATAGGAAACGCCAAACTACGGCGGGTGCTGCAATTCCTAAAGAATAAGAACCGGAGCGGATCCGGTCATAACCTCTCCGATGGTCGGAGCGAAAGGAAGGCGACTCGACCGTTGATGAAGCCTCCTAGTCGTAGTCCGAACCCGGGTGATAGGAATAAGAAGACCGAGAAGACTAAGAAGAAAGGAGACGGATGGAAAAGCAAAAGTTGGAGTACTTTTGACGTCGGTAGAAAAGGAAGAAAAGGAAGAAAAGGGAGAAAAGGGAGAAAAGGGAGAAAAGGGTTAAGTAAAAGCTCTAAATCCTCCCGAAGTTGGGTGAAGCTGTAACCTTTTTTAATTTTTTCGAGAAGAGGAAAAAATATTAAAAGAAGTGAAAAAAGAAAGAAATGGTGAGGGGAAGGATCTCCTGGGTCGCGAGCAGAGCGCGCTCTACTCTTCTGACTTCCTATTCGACATTACTATCGACTTTAGAGGCTTCGGGAGAAAAGTTTAGAGCTCTGTTTACCAACTTTACTTGCTGCCTAACTCTACTCGGGGTTTTCATTAGACCCTTCCGCCAGGCCATCCGATCATTGGTCAAATTAATACGGCGGCCCCGCGGACAGGGGTATTGTAGCGGATTGTGAAGAGAAAGCCGAAATAAAAATAAAATAATAATGAGAAAGCCGAAAAATATAGACGCTTACCTCACGAAAAGATTTTACGACCCCCATTCCCCGGGGAGCTTCACGAGCGTTACCAAACTTTACGACGTTATCAAAGAAGAAGGACGTTATAGTATTCCCCTGGAAAGAGTTAAAAAGTGGGGAGAAGGACAAGACATAGTGACTTTACATAAAACGGTGAGACAGAGACAACCGGCTTACCGCAGAGTAATCTCCCCCGGATTAAATCACATGTGGGACGCGGATTTACTGGTTTTGACTGGCAAACGTTTCGTGGAGAGTAATTCGAGGAACAACCACATTCTCGTCACTATCGATGTCTTCTCCAGAATCTGCAGAGCCGAACCGGTAAAAAACAAGGGAGGGAAGGAAATGGAGAGGGCTTTTTCCGCCATATTCGAAAGATCCGGGATCAAACCCCGTTTTTTGCGTACGGACAGAGGAGTAGAATTCTCTAACGGGATACTGAGAGAATTCTTCCGACGGAACGGAGTCCGCCATTACTTCGCCAACACGGAGAGCAAGGCCAATTATAGCGAAATTATGATAAAAACTTTGAAGAAGAAACTCTTTCAATATTTTCAAAACACAAACTCTTATTCTTACGAAAAGGATCTTCAGTCCATTGTGGACTCTTACAACAACACAGTTCACTCCTCCATCGGCATAGCGCCGTCGAGGGTGAACGAGGCGAACTGGCAAAAAGTTTGGGACTATCAATACGTCAGCAATTCCTCGAACTACAAAGACTCTCTGAAAAGAGCTCTGAAGACACTCTCTAGACGTCGCAGGCGTCCGACCAAAGGAGTCGAACATCCTTACAAGTTCTCAGTCGGACAAACTGTCAGGGTAGCGCGCTACAGGCAAAAACCCTTCGACAGAGCGTACGACGAGCAGTTCACCGGAGAGATCTTTACGGTGAGGAGCAGACGAATATACGAGGGTATACCGGTATATCGACTATTCGACTTCGGAGGTGAGCCCATCGAGGGACACTTCTACTCTGGGGAACTTACGCCAGTAAAGTACGACCCCGATGCTCTGTTCAAGATAGAAAAAGTCTTGAAGACTAGGAGGAGAAACGGAGTTTTGGAGAAGCTGGTGAAGTATCAAAGCTGGCCGAAGAAGTACAACGAATGGGTAGTGGCCAGGTCCATAGTAGATCTACCGGTGGGGAGAACGGCCGGGTTGAAGAGGAAGAATAAGAAGAAGAAGAAGAAGTAGGAAAAAATGTTTATTTGTTTGGAGAGTAATATGAACAGAGACTCCCACTTGACAAATAACCCCGCAAATTTCACTTGTTCGCTCCCCGAAAATTACGTTTTGAACCAAGGCTTGAAGAGCGGTAAATGGCACATAGGACTTCTGGAATTGGCAACTCCTCCGCTGAAAGAAGGTGAAAAGTCCGACGGACTTTACGTATTCTGCTCGGTTTGCGAACCTTCGTGCATCGGGGATACGTACAGACAGGTTTTGGCCACTCTAAGCTTGGGGGAAATAAAACGTAATAGCTGTTTGAGATTCGATTCAGTCAACTACGTACCTCTTAGAGTGAGTAACCTGAGCGAAGTGAATATACAGATCTGCTCAGGAGACGGAAAACCTTTGCGAGAGCTTCTCTCGATAAAGAACAAAGCTTTGACATCCCGCTGCACCTTAGAACTGAAATGGATTCAGACTACAAGTCCGTGGCTTCCATGAACTCTAACCCCTGGGTGGAGCACTTTAAGAGATCGGTCGGGAAGACTTATATGTGGGGAGAGCAACCCAAATTGGTGGTGTTGAGGACTAAAGCCGGCGCTGTCAGCGCTTCCAAAGAGATGCCCGTGAATGTAATTACTCCCGTGGAGCAGGTTGCTGACATGGCTAAGGCGGAAGTAAGTAAAAAGGCTGCCAAATACGTAGCGCCGTCAGTCGCCGGTAAATCTTCCTACAGTGAGGGTAAGAGAAAGAAGAGAAAGAAACCGAAGAAGAAATCTACCGAAGCCCGTGGTAAGAAGAAGAAGAAGAACAACGGAAAGACGAAGAAGAAGAAGAAGGGAAAGGGGAAGAAGAGGAGAGAAGATATTTTCGAATAATAATATTATCGGGAGACTCTCGGACTCTTGGCCTTAGAACTTTGAGGAAAAAGAAAAAAAAAAAATGGCCAGCGGAGAAAAAGTTTTGAAGGAATCGGATTTGGCATTCGATAGCCAACTGGACTTGTTTCAAATTCCTGTCAGCAATCTAGGAATAAGCGATGTAAAAAATATAACTTACAGACCTCTGAATCAGTTCAACACGGAGGGGAATGTGAAATTCCGTATCCCAGGGGCGGGGTCGTCCTACGTAGATCTAAGAGAGATTTACATACAGACTACGGTGAGAATACTCCAGGGCAATGGTCAGAAGGTCCCTGGGAAACCGCCGCCACCTCCGCCCCAGAGCAGCCGTACGGGACAGTCGTCTCAGGCCACCTCCTCCGCCTCCGCCTCCGCCTCCTCCTCTAAAACTACGGAGGCGGTACCCTCGGATCAGGGAGATTGGAGCATTGGACCGCAGAATCTACTGGCGGACTCCCTTTGGAATCAGGTAGAGATCCGTATGAACGACACGGTCGTTCTGGGGGGTATGACCGGCTACGGTTACCTTTCTATGATGAATATTTTGCTGGACGAAAATCCGGTTTCGGACGAGGAGCTGCAATGCGCAATGTTTTACAAGGACACGGCCGGATTTTTAGGGGACATGTCTCTTTCTGACTCTGGAAATAACGCCGGTTTTAAAAAGAGGGCGGAGCTCATGAAAAAGAGCCGTTCGGTAGAATTACGATCCAGACTCCAGGCGGACGTTTGCAGAGTCAACAACTATTTGATCAACGGTGTGGACGTGGATATAACTTTATTTCCGACTACTGCCGCTTTTAGACTGATGACGGTTAATCAAAAGAAGAGAGATTACGTTTTGGAGATACAAGATGTCTCCTTGCTAGTCAAACAAGTCACCCCGAGTCCGTCGGTGTTGATAGGACATCAATCGGTCATGAAATCTCAAATGTCACGAGCTAAGTACTTCTACTTGAAGGAGGACTTGAGAAAATTTACTTTAAGCCGACAAGTCTCAAGTCACTTCATAGAGGATTGTTATAACGGAAAAATACCGAGCACTCTGGCAATTGCCTTTGTAAAAGGTAGCTCGTTCCTAGGCGACATAGGAGAAAACGCTTACGAATTTTCTCACTATGACGTTAATAGCATAACGGTAACTCTGTCGGGTACTCCTACCCCCGGGGGTCCTCTGACATTCGATTTCGATCGCCGTAAGTACCTGAAGGGGTACTGCGACCTTTACGCCGGAAAAAATAAGGGATCGTCTCACAGTCAAAGAATAACTCTTGAAGAATTCCCAGGAGGGTATAGTCTGTTCGTAGTTCATCTCAACCCGGAGAACAGGGATACTTACTACCCGACATCGAGAGACGGGAACGTACGAGTGGAAGTCCGTTTCTCGCGAGCCTTACCTCACTCGGTTATTTTACTCACCAGAGTTACTTATCCGAGTCATTACGAGATAGACTATCAGAGGAACGTGCATTTAACATGAACACTGCCGAGATGTACGACGTATTGTGGAACGACTGCAAGAGTCGCGATTTCGTCATGGCCATAGCGCCTGATAAAGTTCTACCGTACGTTAACCATGATGAGAGAGACAGTTGCTACATCATCTACGTGAACACTGATGGGATAAAATTGTACTCACGAACTGTAACCGTCGGGAGAAATGGGCCTGAAAGCCCAGGAGGAGGCTGGTCCGACTGCCTGACTGTAGATGACCTGCGTGATGGCGGACCCGGCTTCGCTGACACTTCTCCCAGTCATGTCGGGCCGGCCGACATTCCCGATGGCAGGCGGTCCAGGAAAACGACGGGGAAAGGCGGAAGAAGAAGAAGATACTCCGCTACCACTGGAGTGGCCAAAAGACATTCGGGCTACGTTGGAAGTAGTGGCACGGTTCATGGTGGGGACCCTTCTAAGTCCAACCTGCACGGAAGATACGGATGCTCCGGCAGTGACGAACCTGGTACTATAACCCGTGGGCATCAAGGGGCCAGTGGGCGGACGTCCAATGTTGGAGGGATGGCTGGAGGAGTTGGCCATTGGTTGGTTTTGACCTTGACGTTCGGTGAAGTGGAAATATTTGACTCTCTGGGGAAGGTTTCACCCGTCTCCTACGGAAAAGAAATGAGTGACTTTATTGAAAAGCATTCTTGTAGAATGGTGAATGACGAGTTGATTGACACTAAAAATTGCGGTTACTATTGTCTTCTCTACGTATTTTTCAGGAGTCGGGGTGAAAGACCGCGAACTATTGTGAATATGTTAAAAAGATTGGGGAATGAGCGGGTGAAGAAAGAATGTCTGAATGTCTATAATATTTCTAGTCAGTAGCTTTAGCTAGTTTGTGTGAAATTAATTTTTTCAAAAAAAAAAATGATAATAAAAAATTAATTTTTAGGTCAGTAACCCAATTGATAACGGATTAATATTATTTATATCAAAAATGTGGTTTCATTGTATATAAATTGTTCATAGGATGGTGTAGATTAATTTGTGAAATTTTTACTACGGATGGTGTTGTCAACTCTATGTAGTCACTTTTTTGGATAAAATTTTTATTTTAGTAAAGGGATGAAATGATTTTTTTAAACTTCAATAAGTAGAAAACCGGTGCTTGGAAACCAAAAAAAAAAAAAAAAAAGTCGTGTATATTGAGATAAGTCGGTTGAGTCAAAAGATGTAACCGATTGTATGTTTTGTGGTAAGAAAAAGTAGCGGTTTGAGAAAATGACATTCGAGGTTCTTTTTAATCCATTGGAAAGACTTGAATTAAAGAAAATGGTAAGGAGATTGTGCTAGTTTTAAAAAAAAATTAGTTCGAGGAATAAATATTTTCAAATATTCGAAGCAGAATCTTTTGTCAATAATGTAGTTTTTTTTTATGTCATTGTAAACCGAATATGATTAATAAAAATACTGGTGAAAACCTTATTTTTCGGTGTTTTGTCCTCATTCGTGCTTATTCTGTATTCCGATATATATGGAATCTGATAAATTTATTTTGCTCAAGCCGATTCTACAGAATAAGCAACTTTTGAATTAAATTTGAAAACAAAATCAGCAAAGTCTTTTTCCTGTATGAGATATTTCATTGTAAAATTTTCTGTTTTGGGAGGTCACCATTGCCTGACAGCTTTTTGCAATTATTTGTGATCTGCCGAATTTAACTGGCCAGTCTTGTGAATTGAACTGATGACAAGGCTTCTAATTAATTTAATGATAGTTGCCAAAAAAAAAATTAAGGCTGAAAACCAGCTTTTTGTGAAGCGAAGTCATTTTAAGTAATAAAAAATGACATAAAAAGTGAAAATCCAACGTTTAGTAGCATGACTATCAATTGTGATGTCATAATAACGGAACAACAAAAAAACCTAGCCAAGAAAAAATAGTAAAACTATTTCTTGAACAATTCTGATGCACTGACTATGCATTTGCATGCTTTAAAGCAGAAATATTGTACTGAGAGTACTGTAAAGTCAAAAAGTTGTCAAACAATGGCGAATTGTGAGGCAAAAGGTGAGTTGACATACACTAGAGGGCTATTAAGAAGGCTTCAAGTGCATTTGACACTGGCTCCACCTGGCGTATAATTCTTCATATTTATGGCAAAAGTGTCAACAACTTTTTGCCGAGATTGAAACAGTTGTTATGCCAGTTTTATCAAGTGTCGAATTCAACTGTCGTGTAGAAATCAACTGTCGTCTATGGCATGACTTCAAATGCGAGTGAAATGGGTGTTTACGGACGATTATAGGCATTTAGTACATGCATAAACACCTCGAATAAGCTTTGTCGTAAGATGTCGCTTCAGTATTAGACTTGAGCGACGCCTATAGTTAAACTGTGAACTAGCGGCGATCATGGAAAAAAATCGAGATTTCGTCCAAAACTTTTGACTTTTTGAGAAATGTTGATTTTTGATGTCTAAAGCTTGCGCGATAAACCCGGGCTTTTATATTCATGGGAAGTACACTTTGTAAACATTAGAAGAGGTTTTCTGACTCAAAATAAGCCTAACTGATCTTTAACATCGATAACAGAAGCGTTTCGATCATTATGCACGAGCGAGAGGTATTTCAGAACCATCCGCCAGGAGCCGCTAGTGCGCTATACAAGTGAGACGCCAAGCGACGCAATGAGAACTAACGATAGCGAGTAGAAATAAAGGCAGAAAAAGGCTTTCCCGAAGGGTTCTTTACTGTTATTTGACTAGAAATGAGGCTGATTAACCTTTAAAACTGTATGAGAGGTCGATATGACAAGCGCTGAGAGCGGTTTTGATAACAGCAAGTTCACTGGATTCAATGCGCCGTACTATGGCGCCACCAACGGCCACATTGCGAACTACTAATGGCCATCAGAGATTGCAGAAAAATGGGTGTTTTAGGCTTTACAATGTCCTGAGACCCTTAAATAAGAATGTATATATAAAAACGTGTAAATTTATGAATACACAGGGTAGCTGCCTAACGAAATATTTCGGAAAGAATAAGGATATTTGAATAATGACGAAAAATTCGTTTATTATTGAGAGGTCTATATTAGCAAGAAATTTAGACAAAATTACACTACTTTTGATGTTGACAAAAGGATACAAAAAAGACCTGCACACTTTTTCAGATCAATTGGCATAAAGGCTAATGTAGTGTTCTAACTAAATAATATAGGAATAAATTAATTATTATCTATTCTGGCCATAAATTGGTCAATTCATGAAAGGAAGTTTAGAGGTAAATTGACACGGAACTAAAAAATCAATTAATCTTGAGACTAGTGAAATGATTGCATGAGACTGTTACAAAGAATTGTTTGAGTCGACACATTAGCTCCATGTTTTCAGTTATGACTTAGGTCTAACACAATTATCCATGAAAGCCAAAAAAAAAAGAATTGAGCTACATTGAAATAGGCTAAGGGCCAATCATTTGATAGGCCTAAAATAAAAATGAACAAATTTTACAGTGTAGGCTATTGATTAATAACAGTTGGAAAGAGAACTTACCTGTTTTGATTTAGTAGAAAAAATGAGGATTTCCTGATAATGAATAAAATGCTCTGTCACAGCAGTCTTTGTAGTGGTATCTTTTTTTTTTGTCCCAAAAAAGAAGCAATGATGATGATGATGATGATTAGTCTTGCAAATGTGAAGCTGAGAGATTCCTGATGGATCGGTGGTGAAGTGAGATTTCTAGTTGTTATCCAAAGAGAATTGGAAAGCAATGTGATAAGCTGATGGGAGAAATGGGGTTAATATTGCTATTCATATGATCCACACCAGGCCAGGTCATGTGACGCTTAAAGGACTGCAGGCATTTTTTCAAAAGAGCCTAAGCCAATGGCCTATTAATGGGTAGACCAATCAATAAAAAAACCGTTATGATGTTATGATGCCCTTTTTTTTTCATGACTGGTGTCAATTTTTGTTTTAAATATCTTGTGCAATACTGAGGTAGTTTTTCGAAATTTTCTGAAAAACAAAAGATTAAAGGGAATATTCCTTGGTGCATTCTTTCCGGAGCATTAACTATGATGGGTGGGTAAATTAGTGAAGTAAGAGAAACGCAAGTTTGTCAGGGAATAAATGAATTAGGTCGAACAAAATTAACGGTGGATTGAAGGCTGCTTTTAATTCAGTAATTGTCCAGATGCACCGATGAAGTGAGAATTAAAGGAATTTACCTGTGCAAAAAGGCATTACTAAACAAGATGTGAATGTTGATGCCTTTTTATCGTGAGAAGGACAAAATAACTGCTGCTGCTGCAAAAAATAATTAGCTTCCATAGAATTACCCTCAGCTGCCGTTGAGCTCTGTTGCTTGAAATTACCCTTGTCATGCGAGACATTAAATTGTCATGGTCAATGGCTTTAAAGTGACATTATGCAGTATAGGAATTCAAGCTTGACATATTTCTTTTGGAGAGCATGCAACAACAACAACAACAAAAAATTGCCCGTCTCCAGTCAGTTTTATTCCTAAATGTTGTTGAAAATCTTTTTTTTCCATGAGATATTGTATAACTGTTTCAAATATGTCAAGAAAAGTTTAATCCTCCTCCTCCTCCTCCTAACTCCTCCTAACTCCTCCTAACTCCTCCTGACACCTCCTAACACCTCCTCACACCTCCTCCTAACTCATCCTAACTCCTCCTCACTCCACCTCACTCCACCTCACTCAACCTAACTCCTCTTTTTTTCTTTTAGAGACTTATTTCATAAGAAGTTGGAAACAAAATGTCATGTGTCCTTTTATTAAAGAATTATTATGCATTGCAATAATGAAGCTGCAATCTATAGTATCAATAGTCAAGAGATCTGGATATTTCAGACTTGTAAACAAAAAAAACTGCTTAAGGAATGCTTGTTATGTAATACTGAAATTGCTAAGAGCATTCCCAAGAGCACCTGGGTTGCTAAAAAAACCACCTGGGTTGCTAAAAATTCCCAGGGTCCTAGCAGAAGTAGCCAAAAATTGGCCCCTCGATGAAGTTGGAACTTGATTTATGGGGGACCTTCTCAAAATTTGCCTGAACTATTTATTGAGTTCAGTGTGATTTTTAAAAACATTGCAAAATACACTATGTGCATATTAAAGCAATGGTAAACAGATATAAGATGGGTAAGTGAAATTTTGACTTGCAAAGTTGCAGAAAGGTGCACAAAAATCACTAGTCCCAGTCCTATAAGAAGTATTAAAAATGGTCCCCCCTTGATAAATTTGGGACTTAATTGGGGGACCTCCCCAAAACTTGATAAATTTGGGACTTGATTGGGGGGACCATTCCAAAAGAGAGAACAAAATTGTCTGAGTGCATTGTGATTTTAAAAAACATTGCAAAATATATTATGTGCATATTAAAGTACTTTTAAAGGGCTACAAGATGGGTAATTGAAATTTTGACTTGCAAAGATGCAAAGGTGTATAAAAGCCACTTGACAGTGTTAAATTATGATCCATGAAAGTCTTGAGATTGTCCCCAAAAAAATCTCCAGGTAATTATTGACCTTTTTTGGAAATTACTTTTTGATTGGTCAAGGAAATCACCTGACCAATCTATATGGAAAATAGTGGAAAATTCCTTTGGGATAATTATTATAATTTTTTGGGAAATACAATTTATTGGTGGAAATTATCACATGACCAATCTATATGTAAAATAGATTAACTTTTTCCTTAGGGCCCCTTGGTGGGCCCGCTCATTGTGCTTTGATTTACTGAGGAGTACTGGTGTGAATATGTGATTTTTTATTTGGAGAAAAAATATTTGCAACATGGATTTAAAAGTGGTGGCCATATTAAGCATGACTTTCCTGGCATTAACAAGCCAGGGGTTTAAATGTGGGGAATTTGGACAGTGCCTCTGCAGTTACCAGTCAGTGCACTGTGATGATGTTTTGAAGTGCCCAATCCTGCCCATGCGAGCCAGGGTGGGGAAAAATCTATTTGTGAAAACGACAGGAACCGATTTTGATATCAGCAGTTTGGAAAACACTTATGGCTTTGAGAATGTTGTCATCGATACTTCAATTGACGGACTCTGTGATGCTATATCGGACTATTGGTGGGCCACTTGCAATTACTCCGGCAAAGAGAAAAAGTACGAGACGAGGGGGGCAAGGTCGACCGAGGGACGAAATGGTCGGTATGACCGGTCAGAGCGGCCCCCGCCGCAGACACGTGCACCGACCACAGAGGGAGAGCGCGTGCGCGCTATGCGCACCATGAGCACAGCGTGGGAGAAGATGATCATGGAGCGGGAGGAGGAGCGCCCGACTACAGGGCACGAGGAATTACCTTTTGCGAGTGTTTCAGTGGAAGAACAAGATATCAACACAGAGAGCCACAGGCCGAGTGAAGCTACGACCGATTATGACAGCACGGATGCTGATTTGCGAGATAATGACAGTCAACTTTTGGAAAATGGACCAGCTGTCAAAAAGAACGGACCAGCTGTCAAAAAGAATGGATTCGATTTGGGGGATTTCGGCGACGTTAACAAGACAATTATCTATATTAGTGCTGCTGGGGCGATTGCATTCATGATGTTAACGGTCTGTACGTTTATTATTTTGGTTAGGAAGTGCATTGGTGGAAAACGGGACCCTCGCTGCTTAGTCCGCATTGCTGAGTGTTGTTGCAATATCTGGCTTATCCCATGCAGAATTTTAAATTGCTTGAGAGGCAGGAGGAATGTTTATAGGTTGCAAAAGATGAATGGGAGTGATGATGATGATGATTCTGGAGGATTTGGAAATCCCACTTACTCCATCTAAAGTTTAAAAGTTTAATCTATAGTATGTTTGGGCCATTTTTGACATTAAAAATTATTTTTTGGAACTAAAGCTTAATCAGCAGTATGTTTGGGTCTTTTTGGACATTTTGACATTAAATTTTTTTTTTTTTGCAGATGTTAGGCCCCGGATGGGATTATATAATAGTAAACTTTCCCTTGCCATGGAATTTACCTATAGCTGCTGGGCAACACGGAATTGGGCCAGTACCGGAAAGGGAACCAGTACCGGCTAGGGTACATGGTGTGAACGCTAGCGTTCAAACAAATTTAAGAAGTCCTAGGATAATGGCAGATATGGATAAAGAAGCAGTTCTGAAACATACACTGAGGCCCGTAAGGAAGTAAATTTTTCATTCAAAATTTTTCTTTAAAAAAATGCTTTTCAGGTAGAAAAAATTTGGTATTTAGTCTAATTTGATATAGAAGCTTAAAAAAAAAAACTTTTTAAAATTTTTTATGACTTTAAAAACATTGAACCGATATAACATGATTAAAATTTTTGAAGTTGAAGTTTTGGGTGAAAAGGGAAAGAGAGATTTTAAAATAATTCTCAACTTTCAAATGACTGAAAGAACATGTGTACAATGTTCTGATTATATTTGTAATATAATCGCACCAGCAGCACTAATGTAGAGTTATTAGGTCATATAAAAGTGATCTAGAGTTTCAAAATTTTCGTTAAAAAATGCTTTTTCTGGTAAATTACAAAATTTGGTGTTAAGTCTAATGGATGACTGAGCTTAAAATATAATTTTAAAAAGATTTTATGCCTTCAAAAACATTGCAGGGATATGAAGTGATAAAAAGACATTATAAACTTCTATATTGGGAGATATTTGAAGTTGAAGTTTTGGGTGAAAAGGGAAAGAGAGATTTTAAAATAATTCTCAACTTTCAAATGACTGAAAGAACATGTGTACAATGTTCTGATTATATTTATATTAATTTCAGGACATTTTTGAGTTATTAGGTCATATAAAAGTGATCTAGAGTTTCAAAATTTTCGTTAAAAAAATGCTTTTTCTGGTAAATTACAAAATTTGGTGTTAAGTCTAATGGATGACTGAGCTTAAAATAACATTTTAAAAAGATTTTATCCCTTCAAAAACATTGCAGGGATATGAAGTGATAAAAAGACATTATAAACTTCTATATTGGAAGATATTTGAAGTTGAAGTTTTGGGTGAAAAGGGAAAGAGAGATTTTAAAATAATTCTCAACTTTCAAACGACTGAAAGAACATGTGTACAATGTTCTGATTATATTTATATTAATTTCAGGACATTTTTGAGTTATTAGGTCATATAAAAGTGATCTAGAGTTTCAAAATTTTCGTTAAAAAAATGCTTTTTCTGGTAAATTACAAAATTTGGTGTTAAGTCTAATTGATGACTGAGCTTAAAATATAATTTCAAAAAGATTTTATGCCTTTAAAAACATTGAGGTGATATGAAGTGATAAAAAGTCATTATCATCTTCTATATTTGGAGATATTTCAGGTTGAAGTTTTGGGTGAAAAAGATAAATCATATTTAAAGAAAAATTCTCAAGTTTCCAATGTTCTGATTATATTAATATTAATTAAAAGACATTTTTGAGTTCTTAGGTGATATAAAAGAGAACTATAGTATGAGAGTATTTTTATGGAATGTGTGTTATTATTATTTTGTTAAAGTATTAACTTTGTTGTCAGAATGGATGAAAGACTAGTTTAACTTTTTGTGTATTAGAACTAAAGTTACTTATTTTTGAGTTATTAGGTGATATAAAAGAGAACTATAGTATGAGAGTATTTTTATGGAATGTGTGTTATTATTATTTTGTTAAAGTATTAACTTTGTTGTCAGAATGGATGAAAAGACTAGTTTAACTTTTTTTTTTTGTGTATTAGAACAAAAGTTACTTATACTAGTTGTTAAGATGGACCAAAAGTTGTGTTATTTTACTATGAAATAAGGAAATGTTTATTAATAGATATTACATGGGAGTGTTTGTTTTATTTTAAGAAATTGAGTAAAAGATATCATCATATCAATTTAGTTTTTTCATGTAAACAGGATTATTAAGTATATACATGATATATATGTATACATTTTGGAAATGATATTTGACAAGGTGACTGTGGTATTTGGAGATATTATGATGGATCAAAAGTTGTGTTATTTACTAGGAAATAAGGAAATATTTATTAATCGATTATAACAGGGGGGAGTGTTTGTTTTGGAATAACTGAGTAAAAGATATCAACTTATTTTTTTTCATGTAAAAGGGTTATTAAGCATATATGTATAAATTTTTAAAAATGTTATTCGACAAGGTGACTGAGGTATTATCTGATAATATGATGGGTCAAAAGTTGTTTTTTTTTTTTTTTTTTTTTGGAGAAATTAGGGTAAAAAGATTTGAACTTATTTAAAAATTTTGAAATGTTATTTGACAAGGTGAATCCGGTATTCCCCTCATATTATTCAAGTTTGTTATGAAATAAAATTTTATATTTTTGGAAAAATTTAGTTTGTTAAAATTTTTATGGTAAAAAGATAAAATTGACTCCTTCTTATTGTAAGAAAAGCGGTACTCAATGGATTGAGGCAAATTGTGCTTTTGAACTGTTCTGTTGTGTGTCATCTGAATTCATGTTGGACAACTCTTTCAATCTACCTTCGACTAGTGGTCTTGTCATTAATATGGTGAAAGTTAAATTGACTACTTATTGAAGAAAAAGCGGAACTCAATGGATTGAGGCAAATTGTGCTTTTGAACTGTTCTGTTGTGCATCATCTGGATCCATATTGGACGACTGTTTCAATCTACCTTCGACTGGTGGTCTTGTCATTAAAATGGTGAAAGTTAAATTGACTACTTATTGAAGAAAAGCGAAACTCTGTGGATTGAGGCAAATTGTGCTTTTGAACAGTTCTGTTGTGCATCATCTGGATCCATATTGGACGACTGTTTCAATCTACCTTCGACTGGTGGTCTTGTCATTAATATGGTGAAAGTTCAATTGACTACTTATTGAAGAAAAGCGGAACTCAATGGATTGAGACTAATTTATGCTTTTGAACAGATCTATTGTGAGTCACCTGAGCCCATGTTGGACGACTGTTTCAATCTACCTTTGAGTCATCTGGTTCCATGGCGGACAACTGTTTCAATCTACCTTCGACTGGTGGTCTTGTCATTAATATGATAAAAGTTAAATTGACTCCTTGTTGTAAGAAAAGCGGAACTCAATGGAATGAGACAAATTTGTGCTTTTGAACAGATCTATCGTGAGTCACATGGGTCCATGTTGGACGACTGTTTCAATCTACCTTCGCATCATAGTCTACTAGACCTCTCAATTGATGTAGTTAATACAAAATAGTAGGAGTCATTGGAGTGACGGGGTGACGATTTCTTGTTGTGTAGCTGCTGTTTATGTTATGTTGGACTGCAGTTTCAATTAACTTTCATTTAGTAATACTACCCTACTGACAGTTAGCCTTCAAAATGTGATTTAACACAGGAGTTTTTAAAAAAATAAAATTTGAGAGTCGTAGTTTGAAGTCTGTTATTGTTGTGAAGCTTAGGCCTATGTTGGACAACAGTTTCAATCAACTTTCACATAAGAGTGTCCTGTTCCAGTTACTTTGCAAATTATCATAAATACGGGGTATTAAAGAGTGAAAATAATGCAGCCAAATAAGAAATTTGACAAACACAGAGATTAGAAATTGAACAAGAAAATGTTTAATTACTTCAAAATAAATAAAGTGCTGGTCTACATAATCCATTGTGCAGTTACTGGTAAAACTTTGACGATAATATGACACAAGGTTACAAGAATGCTTACAAGACATAAACATTATCATAATAACAAGGTTTCGATAAGTAGTGTAAGGAAAATTATGAAGAGCTTATAATATGAAATTTTTTTGACATTTCTGAACAGTTACTGTAGTTGGCAAAATTATGAAAGTATAATTCAGCAAGGACGACAAGTTTTGTTCTTTTTTAACAAAAATGATAGTAGCAAAGCAACATTTTACATATCCAGTTGCAAAATTATGAAGAAAATACAACATTTATGAAATTTCTATACAGTGACTGCCAAAATTATGGAATGATAACACAGTAGAGTGAGAAGACAATGTGATAATACAAAATACAGCAAAAGTTTTCAAATGGACTAGTTTGGCTAATCTAAAAATAAGAATTAAGACAGGAAATAGCTTGATCATCTAATAATTCTTGAAGAATCTATTAAAGATTGTGGCTGTAGCATGACCACAATGTATGACAGCAGATTTTTTGATTTGTTCCAGAGCTACTTGAAGGGGGGAACCGGGGTCGGATGCACCCAACAAGTATTTGCAAAACTCTGCAGTTGGGGTATTTAGATTGAAGTTCAATTTATAGAGGATGTCTGAGCACATCCTCTGATACCTTGCCCAGGTATCCTTGAGGTAATTTTGTGCAAGCTCACCACACTGATCAAATGAGATTGAACCATCATCCTGGTAATATTCACATATTTTGCTTTCATACAACATGCAAGCAATATGCAAACATACCGAGTATGAACTGGGCCTAGGAACTATGACCTCTTCAAACCTGTGTGTGGGTTCAGGATTTGTGGTATCTTGAGACAATATTATTTGACCATTGTCAAACCTGAGGTTAATGTTGATGCAATTATCATCAAGGTTAATGGGTTCATTAGCATCTGATTGGGGTTGGGAATGCAATAACAGGTAGGAATAAGTTTCCCTGAGCTTCACAGCCTTATCATAAGCAGCTTGGTCGATAAGGATGACCCCCTCACCCCTCCTTGCATCATCTAAAGTCAGGAAGTATTCAGCAGACCAGTGACGATTGACCAAACTTGTCCTGGAAATCAGTTTCATTTTACTGTCTTGCTCGTGTACAAGTAGGCTTAGCCTAAAATGGGGTAACATTTCTTTCAGGCTATAAATTAACCAATCATACAGTTCTATAGTCAGATTGATATGTTCTTCTGTGATTTGAAGATCATTGATATGTGACCTTCCATGAACAATGTGCACAAGGGATGTTGACCAGTTGCCACGTAAATCCACTGATCTGACGAGTTCAAGGCGATTAGGTAGTACGACCATCCTATTCTCTCGTTCTACTTGCATTTCTTCACTCCCCTCAATGAGTATTTCCATAAGAGATTCGGTCTGGAAAACATAATAAAGAAAAATTAAGTTACTCCTTTTGTTTAATTTGATTTTTTTTATCAGCCATGACTGATAAAGATAAAGTTCAGAAAAAGTATAACTTGTTTCCAATTTGGTCTTGGGCCAAGAATTAACAGTTTTTGATTATAAAAATAACTAAATATAAGATTTTTCTTTTACAAATAATTGTGAATTGAATAATTACAAGAGTGAGAAAGAAGAATAAGGATTTTTTATCTGACAGGACTGACAAAGATAAGACCAAAAAAAAAAGTATAACTTATTTTCAATTTGATATTGGGTGAATAATAAAAAGAATTTTATAGTCATCAAATAACTAAATATGTTATGTTTTTAAAAAGTAGTGAATTGGTTAAATACTGCAGTGTGAAAGAGAAATATTGTAATTACCTCTTTTTGTAGGAGATGAATTTCGAACTGATTGGACTTAATCCTGATGTTATTATGCGGCTGATGAGCACACATATGCATGATGATGTCGATCCTGGTATTGCCATCGGATTGACACTTGATGTCATGAGCCGCAGAGCTTCTGTTGTACAAAAAAGAACTGGATGCCATGGTTATTCTATGAAGAGCAGAATGACAGTGAGGAGGGGGACAAAGAATATTAAATATGATTTCAGTGTAATTACTTCAAGGGGGGTGGGGCTAAGAGAGGGGTGCCATGGCTAACATGCATGAGTGGCTTCAAAGGCATGGGATGGGATGAAACAACTAACAAAAAAATCCAAGTACAAAATTATATTAATAGTGTATAAAATAAAATCATATCTAAAAAACAAAGCATATTTTTGGAATAATGAAATACAAAAACAGAACAATATTATCTGATTAGCTTTCATTGAAGGACTCAAATAAAAAATATTACTGTTGATAACAGAATGGATTAATTTTTTTATTCATTTTGTAATGTAAATTCTTTTTTTCTAGTAAGAGAAAGATATTGTTGGGAGTTTCTTTTATGACAGAAGTCAGTCGTAACTTCGGGCTAGGACAAAATGACAAAAGAGAACTCACGCGAGATTTGGTTATGAGGCGAGAGTTGAGCGTGACGTCACAGGTGTAAACAACATGGCGTCGATGGAAGAGAAGGGGAGGGAATGAAGCTAAGGAAAATGACGATTATGGAGTTTTCGAAGATATTTGGAATACTAGAGGTGGGTATAGACGATGAAATAGTGTGAATAGTGTCTTCGCATAGATGCAGTACAGCGAATGCGAAGATTTATAGGATATTTTTGTAGTTAAACTTGATTTATTATTGAGCTGTCTGTGTTACTCTGTGAAATTTGTTTGGAACAGAGTCTTTTTAAAAACTGTCATTCGTCGTTCGACATGTCTCTGAAATAATACCTTTTTTTGCTGGATAGGGATATTTAAGTTGATAAAAAAATCATGAATGTGTATTGTTACCAGATTACACAGTTATAAACTAATACTGTGTTAGGAAATTATTGATTCAATATGATCTAATTGTTGTTATTATTCTTTTCTTCTTCTTATTCTTGTTATTATTATTATTATTTTTGACAGTTGAATTTAAAAAATAGATGTGTGATAATACTGAATAATTAAAAAGGCGATTGCGTGACAAGCACATCCCTGGGGCGATTAATCCGAGATCAAAGGGAATAATTAAAGGGCAATTATCTTTTGCCCTCATCCACAGGGGTGGATAAGCCAGGATGCCCAAATGGCCCAAAAAAAAATCAATAAACAGACCAATTAAGGATGCTATAAATTTTATAGGGTAGTGCCTTAGTTCCAAAGATATTCCAAAAAATCAATTTTTCAATAATGGCAGCCGAAAATACAATATTTCTTGAAATGACAAATTTTTTTCACAAAAGATGTCTTATTAATGTCAAAGACACATTAACAAATCAAGTTCAGTTTCAAAATGTGTGCCTCTCATCAGCAAACAACAGCACAAAATATGTTGACTCTTATTTTCAAAATGTATAAATTTCCGTAAATACAAAAATTCCCATATTGAGGTCATATTTGCAAGTTTTTGAACTGTATAAAGTACCAAAATGTAGCTTAGAAAATTCCCCATCCCCCTGTACCATCAAGTTGTGTCTAAATTTGCCTTTTGTGCTTGTAAACATTGCATGTATTACAAAATCAGACAAAAAATGGCGAAAAAATTAATTTGACCTTGAAATTTCACAATGACCTTGACCTTTAATCATAAAAGTAACCACTCAGATGAGTGCGGAATTGGCAAAAATGTATATTTGGACACCAAAATTGTTAAAGTAAGTCCATTTTAAGCCGAGATATGGCACTTTTCGTATTTTTGCATTTTCCTACAAAATCCATGAAATCTGCCACCCTTAAATATCTTAAAATGCTCATATCAGGCACATAAGGAAAATGCCCAGCGAACAGAAAGTGGATTTCAGACATTCAAGTCATATATAAGCATCACCAATCGACAGCTTTTCTAGCAACCCGCTGGCAAATGGGTTTTTAGTGAGCTGAAGTTGGGCTGTTTTCCCATTGAAGCCCATGTTAAATGAATTTCAGTCATTTTTGACATGCTTTTTTAAAAGGGGTTAAAATCAAGGAAAATTTGAATTTATGGAAAAACGGACTTCACCGTGCTTCATTAATGTATTTGAAGGGCACATGGTGAAAATTTCATCCAGATCCGGCTCGGACCATCCTCCACCCCCCGCCTGGTTTTCTCAGAGACAGCTCATTAACAGCGATACTGGTTCATGGTCACCAGCCTATGACTGCTCTCACTGCTACAATCCAGTCAATACCCAAGGATAAAAGGGGAAATATGTGCTTTGATGGAAATTACCGTGGAATTGCACTGACATCTTCAATAGGGAGACTTATTGATTTGATATTTTTGGAGCGAAATAAGAGTAAACTCAATACTTCAAACCTGCAGTTTGCTTTCAAAAAGGGCCATGGGACTACAATGTGCACTTTAGTTGTCAAGGAAGTTGTGAGACATTACTTGAATAATGTGATCGGTTGCTTTATTGACGCAACAAAGGCATTTGATCGTCTTAGACATGACAGATTATTTGAACTGTTGATTGAGAGGGGAGTGAATGTGATAGACCTTAGGGCACTGAAGGATTTATACAGAAGACATCTGACAAGGGCAAAGTGGAATACTTGTGCATCGGAATATTTCTCCTCAGTTAATGGTGTCAGGCAAGGGGCCCGGGGGGGGGTACTCACTGTAAAAGGGTGTATATAGAGGCTCCGCTGGATGGTACTGGTTTTTTGGCCTTCTAGGATTAAAATGGTCTTGGTTTTTTGGACCCCTAACATGTTTGGTACCGTTAGAATCGGCTTGAAAAGACGATTTCAATGGTATAAAAATCATAAAGATTAAATTGGTTGTGGATATTTTTTACAAAAAGATTAAAATGGTTTGTGGTTTTGGTCTGTTTCCGGATTAAAATGGTTCTGGTTTTCAAAATCGCGGTGGCGCATCCCTACCCAAAAGTCCGCGAAGTACCCCCCCCCGGGGCAAGGGGGCATTGCCTCTCCAATCCTCAATTGTATTTACATGGTAGAGCTATTGCGAAGGCTGCAACAAAATGGATACGGCTGCTGGCTTGGTAGACATTACACTGCATCTTTATGTTATGCGGATGATTTGACATTGTTAGTTCCCACTGAGCATGGGATGCAACAAATGCTTCACGTGTGTGAAAAGTATGCGGTGGAGTATGGAATGCTTTATAACTCCACAAAGACAGTCTGCGTTATGTTCTCCAGAAGAAAGACTTCTGATTATCCTGTGATTAGACTGTGTGGTGACCAGCTGTCATGGGTACAGCAAGTCAAGCATTTGGGATCAATTCTCAGTTACAATCTCAGCGAAGGCCCGGAGGTAAATCTCAAAAAGGGAGATCTTGCAGGCCGGACTAATCTCCTTATATCTACCTTGTGCAAGCTCCTGATGGTGTTGTTTTGGAGGTATTTGACAAGCAAGTGTGCCATTTTTATGGTGCCCCTACATGGGATTTTACTGACTCCAAAGCAAATGATTTCCATATCATGTGGAATAGATGTGCCCGACGCATTTTGAATCTACCCCCAAGAACACATACAAGGTACTTACCACACCTGATCAACACACCAAGCTCACAAACACAAATCTTTAATAGATTTATTAGACTTGTGCAATCTATGAAAAACAGTGAGAATGAGCTGGCTAGGCATGTGGCAAAGAGGGGATTAAATTGCTCAAACTCAATAATTGGGCATAATTTGCAAGTTGTTGCCTTCAAAGCTGAGATCAACACTGAGACTCTGAAAACTTTGAAAGTGAAGGTGAAAGACAAATGCAGTGCAAATGACTTGTGCTGTATTCAAGCAATCAAGGATTTAAGAAAAGGACTTATTGTGAAATTTGATAATGTATTTCTACATTTACTCTGTGTTTACTAAAGACTATATAATTTAACATATCTTATATTTAATCATGTCAATTTCCCATGTACCAATTTCAAAATATGTGTATGAAGTGGAATAAATGTATATATATTAGTATAGCGGAAGAAAACAAGGATTTATTAATCACAGTCCTAGATACCATACAGAAGATGTTTTATGGGAGAAAGTAAAAAAAAAGTCCCTTGTACTTGTACTCACTGTCTTGCAATACATCACTTGGCGGCAAAAAATACAGTTTCCCTCAGTCTATGAGTACTAACAACACCTTCGTCATCAATCGTCCAGTTCCTGAACTTCCGTTGGTATCCATCAGTTGTCATGGCAATAGTCATGTGATATTTCCCCACTTTTCTCATTGGCTGACATATTGACAGTGCTGACCACCTTGACTTCAACATTTGGCAAGGTTTGAAGAATGATGTTTTCCTTTGCATTTAATTTGTTGAGCAATGTCAGAACAGGGAAATAATTGGGATAATGAAATTATATAAACTTAGCTATACAATGTCATGTCTTCTGAACTATTAATGCTTATTTTGATGGTCTAAGATTGAATTCTTGGTTGTGGAACAATTTAAATAATATATACATGTATATATAGTCTTTGTAGATCTATAATCATAGGCTTAAATGTTTTCGCCGTTTAATCAAGGCTTGAAAGTATCATAATGAATTTTATGCAAATCCCTATAAAATGTAAGCCTTAAAAGCAAAACTATATATATAGGCTATATAAGGAGAATATAAAATAGAAATATGCCAACTGATTCATATTTATAGTGTCATTTCATCATCAGGACCCTTGCAATTTAACTGAATTGCTTTATTTGACTACCCTTCTCGGACACTAAACTAACAGTATGTAGATGCATTTTTTACTTCTGTTTATTTGTGGTTGTGGCAATATTAATATACCAATTCATGAACGCAGGAGGGACTTGTAATAGTAATACAGCCACCAATAAAATAACAAGTCTATCCAGATAAAGAAGCCAGGCTGTATCATATTCTGTCTAGCAATACTAAGTGTTGCTAGCAATAAGATAAATGTTACAGAAATCCCAACATATTTCCGAGTGACTTGAAACCAGATATAAGAAACAGCTGCAGAATCAGTGAGCAACATCAAAAACAGGTGTGTTTGAAGACTGTGCACCCATATCCATGACGTCATGGATTCTTGGTGTGACATCATTAATTCTGTGGAATGCAAGGCAACAACATACAAGTCCCCCTTGGGGCATTCCTAAGAACCAGATCGTGAGAAGATTTCTTTGAAGGAGTAATTGACACCAACATGTAGAGGAATAGAAGGGATGCCTCGAAATACCATTTAAATTAAATGACAATGTTCTTGGATGAACTGAGCATCATTGGTGAATTACTGTTTTGACAATATATCAATGGTTAGCCTGTTAGAGGTCATAGTATAAGAACAAAATATCTATGTAGAGGCAAACTCTCATAGTATCTTCTGAGCCCCAGACCCTATCTGAACCATACAACATAAAATCCTTTGTCCATTCAATTTTCAACGCAGTACTTTTAGAATTGAGTGTGCATGACATAGAAGGATACATGAAATTTCTATTCCTATGTCCTGATCGAAACTCATGCACTTATTGCTATATGATAACACTACAAAGATATCACTATTAATATGTCCTTGTTGAAACAGCATCACTGCCAAAATCGATGTGTTATGGCTATATCAGAAGATCCTTATTTCCTTGTCTTTGTATCTGACAGCCAAGTTCTGAAACTCTATAGCATTTATCAACCAACTTAGTGCAGACAGATCATAGTATTATTTTTTGTTTTACTGCGTAAAAGTGCAATGTACCTGGTTGTACTAGGGAGAAGGCTAGCTTAGTGGTAGCATACAGTGTAATCAATCACTGGGTTCATGGTTTGAATACAGCTCTTGCAGGGTCACCTGGGCCAATGTTGGACAGTGGTTTCAATTATGCCACATTGCCATATCCTCCTCCTATGTTTGTATTCCTTTTGTTCTCCGTCTTTCAATCTCTTCTCATGTTGCTTCTGCCACTTCTTCAATCTTTCCTTATTTCTCACTTTATTCCCTTTCTTTCTTTCCTGTCTTCTTCTTTTTTTAATTTTTTTGCTCTTATCCCTCTATCCTCTTAATTTACATCTTTTCAATTTTTTTTTTCACCCACCCCTTTCTCCTTTTTTCTAAGTCAGCTCCTTGGTAGCATGCTGGGCTGCTAATAACTGGGTCCAGGGTTTCAAACCAGCGATTGCCGGGTGAGTTAGGCCTATGTTGGATGGCAGTTTCAATCATCCTTCACCTCATTTCTGTGTCCTCCTGTTCTAATTAGCCTACCAAGTTTCCCCAGTTATTTTCTATCCCTTCATCCAAGCATCCTTCCATCGATCTTTGCCTACTTAATGACACATGAAGAAATGAGAGATTAATAGAGATGGAATGAGCTATCACTAAATTGTATGAACACTAGCTTTTGATAGATTGAGTGATAATAGAATCAGTTGAAGGGAAGTCAATACCGGGAAAGCAATTTGAATGATGGGAAGGTCTTGTGGCAGTGTGGCCATGTCTTATTTTTCAAAAATTATGATAAATAATGTTTTCCTTCCTTATTAATCTTTTTTGCCTGAGAGAATATCAGTGGCGGATCCAGACAGGGTCATCTAGGGAGGGCCGGGCATGTTTCGGGCATTCGCAGGACAGCGTCGCAGTCTATTTTCTTAAAAATACTACGGTTAATCTCAGTGGTCTAGGGGGGGCCCGTGCCCCCTAGGCCCTGGCCCCCCCTGTATCCGCCACTGAATATGGCAAAAACTTGTCTAATCACTTTTGTATGTGGGTCATGGTGCTTGGATATATATTTGTTGTGTGACAACTTCTGACCATCTTCATTTCCCTCTCTTATTTTCTTATTTCTGAAATTCATTGCCTTTTTTGATACGTTGCAGATGTATCTTTGTCTTGCTTTAAGTCCTTCCATTTTACTTTGCTTCTTAATTTGTCTGTTTAAAAATATCTTGTTTCATTTATGTCTTCATCAGTCTTTTGCCTCTTTCTTTTGTTTAGTTCGTTCCTCTGTCCCCGAAATCGGGGGAGGGAGGGCTAGTCTAATGGTAGCATACTTTGCTGCCAATTGCTGGGTCCAGCGTTTAAATCCACCTCTTGCTGGGTTATCAGGGCCTATGTTGGATGGCTGTTTCAAGCATCATTTGACTCATTGCCGTGTTCTCCTCCTGTCCTAATTAAGTGCATAAATACAGGACATAAAGCCACAGTCATCCATCCATCATCTTTTCTCTCTCCCTACCGTCCTTGGTTCTTCTCCGGGTGCAATATTATGCACTTGGTTGGCTAATTAGGACAGGAGGAGGACATGGCAATGAGGTGAAGGATGATTGAAACGGCCGTCCAACAAAAGTCCAGATGATCCGGCAAGAGCTGGATTCAAACCCTGGATCCAGCAATTGGCAGTCCAGCAGGCTACCACTAGACTAACACTACCCTCCGTTTAATTGCATAAGGACACACTCCTATTGGTTGCTTAACAGGCAAATGGAATTGTTGTTGATAATACCACAAGAAAATATAAGTTGCTAAACTAACATTTCCATGTCATTATTGTCAAATACTTTCCTTTCAGATTTTCGTCATGTTGTGTTTTCAGCGGAATACATTCGTGACGCCCCTTGTTCTGTTCCTAGTGGAATGTTTCTGCTTGGTGCATCTTTAACACAGCAAACAGATTGTTAGCTCAAGAGTCTGGGCAGAGTTTGAGTCTACAGAAAAAAAAAGTGAATCATGCTTGGGCATTTTTGCTGGTCATTCGGACTGGTCAATGTGTCTCTTGGGACTTATTAATGCCTTTGGGCTTGTCCAATGGTCACTCTGGCTGCTTAATGGTCTTTTTTGGCTTTAACGTAATGTTAAACCTTCAGCGAATGTCTGGAAGCTGTTCAAAGAGCTGTTCATGTGAATGGAGAGTTCATGCATCAATGTGCATGGAGTTGATATCTGTGTTACAGCTGTAGAAAGACAAATGACACCATTTGGCTGCTTAGATCTTCCCTACAGGTATTTGTATTGAGAATTTGTTTGTAAAATGATTATTCGCTCATTGGATTCAGAATAATTATGTAGTTTTAATGGTTTGGTAGTAACAAATTACCTTCCACTGAACTGTTTTACAACTTCTGCAAAAATAGGGGGCACTGCTTCAATTAACAATCATTATGAAAAGGGTCATGAAAAAAGCATGCAGGAAGTTTTTTACCCACAAGCAGGTTTTGACATTATATGTTAAATGAAAGATACAATGCTAACATCATTTATAACCCTATTGCTACCTGCATAAAACTTACAACACAACTACAATTTTATCTCTTGCAACCCTCCAAGAAATTGACGGAGGAAGTATGACTTTTTGCCGTGTTACCGATTTTTCACTTTCCTTCATTCGCGTAAGGGGTACTTACAGAAGACCTTGAATTATCTATTTGTCTTTTTGGTTAATGCATTCATTTGTTCTGAAATACAGTTTTTATAAACAAATGTATTCACAAGCTCACAGCCTGTATCCACATAATAATCAAGACTAAAAGTGTTCTTTCCCTGCCACACTTTCATATTATGTTTTTTTCTTGGAATTTTATGGGATTAGATGAAGTTACTTCAAGACCTTGTTTGTCCAAGTCAATCCGTGGATATCGTTAAGACAACTTTAACTTGGATAATTGATCGAAGCAGTCTACCATAAATCAGTCCTTGGTATAGGCTCTCAGCCAATTAAATTTCAGTCCTGATGAAGGGCATGACCTCACTGGAAACATAGAGGTATCAGCCAATTTGATTGGCCAGCTGCCTGAATTGCATAAGGATGATATATCCAATCTTTTGCTGAACAGGAAAATTGAATTATTTGTGAAATTAGATTTGATTTGCTGCACATTACAACAGTTAGTTATTATATAATATATATGTATAATCCAATTCAGGTGTTTTAGTGCCAGTTAGTGGTTAAGTGTGTGGTCAAGACGAAAGAGTCATCCATTATATCTTATTAAAATATCCATGGTCATCTACAAATGGTGACACCTCAACGAGCAAAATAATAATGTATATTCAATGGCATTTTAGAATTGGCATCCTGCAAATGTTCAAACAACCGGAAAGACAGAAAATCCTTTCAAACAGTTTTTAAAATTTGGTTCATGAAATGAGTAGAACTCAACTCTCATTCAATTGAGAGAAATGCAACTTAATTCTGAACAAAGAGCTTTTGTTTCTGCTCTGCACGAATTTGCCATGGGCTGATTTTCTGCCAATTACTAATCTTGATGTAATGGATGCTTTAATCAAAGCCAGATTCTGAAGGGATCATTGAAGGAAAGAGGCAAAGGTAACATGAACTGTGGAAGTGCATCTCATTATTGTTGGCAGATCTATGTACAATATTGCAGTAATTGTTATGACATCCACAAATATTTATTTACAATGTAGAATGCAGTTTCCTGATAGATGTGACACATGCTGGCTTATTATTGGCTAATGACTGATGTTTATTTGAGAGAATGGATATATAACATTGGCTGGGAATACTGGAGGCAAGCAAGTCATTTTGGTAGAGAAGCTATCAACTCTTTGTCAACATTTCTTGGCTGCCTTGTGCTTAATAATAAGATAATATGAACCAAGCACAAGAATTATTAATGAAAACATGGCGGTGAAAGTTTGACAGAAGGTTTTTTGGTAATTTGTCAAATTAATGCTCAGTCCCATTTGAGCAAAGCAAAGGAATTCATGGATGCTTCCAAATTAATATTCCACATTTATCTGAATAGTAAACATGAGCGGTATGATAATCTTAATGTAGTGGATCCCATAATCACAGCATAATCTGTAAATATTGTTATTGAACGTGTTGAAGATAAGTTATTCTTGAAATGGATACTGCTGTCATCATCTGATGAACACAGCATTAACAAGTGATATTAAGCGCAACTATGCTCATCAATTGGGGAATTATTTGGCAGAAGATTTGATAAATTTATATTATAAATTGAATTAAAAAATGCAGGCTGTAGATCTTCGAAATACAAAAATGCGGTAATTAAGACAAATTTTGTCACCGAGAATATTTTCTAATAGTACGCAAAGTTACTTGTTCCAAATGCCATCAGTTTATATGTTGTTGGCAAAAACAACAGAGATATTTGACTCTCTGTGAGATATCCTTTATAAGGATATCGGTGACAACATTTGTCTTAATTACCGCATTTTTGTATTTCGAAGATCTACAGCCTGCATTTTGGTGATAATCACAAAACAGTGTTATTTTATATTGCCACCCTGCTCTGGGGATTTGCAAGGATTTGCTGAAGATGCATATTTTTTTCTCCTCATGACTTTTCAAATCCTGGTCAATCCATGGATTTGTTTGCGGATTTGTCCTTAAGGAATAAGGGATTCAGGAGATTTAAAAGGATTTTGTGTCAAGAGATGAGATAGGTGATAAGGAAATCGGTAGTTTATTTTTTCTTCTTTTTTTTTTTCATTGCAGTAAGTTATTAGGGTGTCCCATTTTTGGAAAAGTTTTTCGGATCAAGCTCCTCTTGGGCTCAGTTGTGCTCCTATTTGTACAAAGTTCCTACACCAAATTTCAGCAAAATCCATTAAGGGTTAGACCCCCCCCTACCACCATCTTTGGAGGGCCCTTTGAGGGACCCGAAAATGACTATTTTCGAGCATAAAATGTGGCTATTTTCCTGCCTGAAATTATTTAATCCCACAGAAACTGGTCAAGTAGGGGTTTTTTGGGGTGCTGAGTTCACCTGTGATGATAATGAATCACCCAGAGGTCAAGATGAAGTCATAAGATGCAATAATTGGTCAATTTAGCCCTCGGATACCCAAAATTGGCTGTTTTCGAGCATAAAAAGTATCTATTTTCCTACTTGAAATCAGTTAATGCCACTGAAACTGGTCAATCAGGGGTTTTTGAGGGAGCTGAGTTCACCTATGATGATAAAGAATCACCCAGAGGTCAAGATGACTTCATAACATGCTGTAATTGATCAAATCAGCCCTCGGGTTAGTCAAAATTGGCTGTTTTGGTAGGACTTCTGACAGCGGATTGACACAAAACAACAATAATCATGTTTTAGTCAATTCTGGACATGAGCATTTCATAATACAGTAACTTATTTCATTTAGAAGAGGTAGGTTGGGAATTTAATATTTGCAAAAGGGTCATCTTTTTAATGTTAATGATACAGTTGCGATATGTAAATGCTCATAACAATGGATAAATTTGCTTCGAGGTGCATGATTTAATTTGGCAGCTTACTAACATAATTATTTTGGTTACCTATTTTTACAAAATTCTGAGGATAAAGCACTGAACACACTTGTAGAGGTAGAATATATTATCATGACAACATTGTGGCTTGTACAATCATTCAGACAATTTTCTAAGAGTATATTTTGCAAACTGTCATAAATTGTACATATGTTACATGAATTGTCATCACAAAGTTAAGTGCAGATTTAGTTTTGGTTTACCATGATATGCCATGTCCTTCTTGAGCTTCTTGAATAGAGGCATCTTCATTCAGTAGAAATATGGGCAACAAGACAATTTGTTAATGATGAAAACAAAGTATCATCCATGGCCACATATGAATCATCTTGGAACTCCCTCTTGGCTGAATCAGTTGCAATAACAATGGATATGATGATGTTGAAGATGGCTGCATAGTATGGCTGCATATTGTTTCAGTTACTGAAATTTCTGGTGGCAAGGCTAACAAATTTCTTGTCATGTGGAGATGCTCAAATTGTAGCAATGAAGAAGTTTTAATGAAAGACTCAAGTCAGTGGTCATCATTACCTGAAACACAGGTAAGGACAGGCTTTCCTGCTCCAAATGCATCAGTTTGAGGAACTATGTTCAGCTGTTGTTCAACAACATGTTCAACAGATGTCCAACATCAGGCTGCAGTGGACTGTGAAAAAGGCTGAGCACAACCAAAAGCTCTGTCAGGTACGCTTGATGTCTTGAAATGGAGTAATTCTCTTCTCTCATTTCTCCTTTACTTTCGCCAGCACAAAAAATATATTCTAAGCTTTAGCAAGCCATGGGCAACTGCATGTGTGAGGTGATGATCTTCACATCAACATTTAGTTCTCTGTTTCAGTGACCTTCCTGTTGTGTCTTAGCTTTAGAAGCACAACAAAATTTATTTTCAGGCGATCAGGGTCCAGTTGCCTATGAAGTAAAACCTTCCATTTTTAATCATCTATGCTCAGAGTTTTTAACAGTCTTCTGCTGCCAGGTGTTTGACAAATTATTGAACAACATCTGAACAGAATCCCTCAAACTAATGCATTTGATCAAGGAAGGGATGTCCTTCCCCAAGTTCCAGGCAATGATGATGTTCAACCTGATTCTTTCCTTAAACCTTCATCATGACTACAGTAAATATTTCAGCATCTCAGCGTGACAAGAAATTGGTTGACCTTACTGCCAAAGATGTTGTAAGCAAAATTAGAATATGCAGCCACATTGTTGATGTAAAAAGGCAATCCAAAAATGAGGATAGCATTGACTGGGCATTCAGCCTGTTTGGATAGTATTAAAAAATGTTACTTTTTTTTTAGATTGAGTAAAATTCCATGAGCCTAATTCAGCCATGATGATAATATTGCACATAAGCTGTACTAATTTATTTAAATTAAATTTCTTAAAATTTGCCAATAATTGATAACCGAAGCTTTGTTAACAAACTGCCAAAATCGTTCGTATCTCTTACGGAGATTTTGCGCATACACATACACTTGAACCCTATCATCATCATTGAAAAGTGGACCCTTTGCAAATGATAAAATTCTGAAACTTCCTCCTCTAATTGAAATCACTTAATGTAAAATGACTGACTCATGTCCAGTAATGACTAAAACTTGAGTATTGTTGAATTTGTTGGTCACTATCGGAAACCCCGGCAAAAATAGCCAATTTTGGGCAACCTGTGAGCTGAATTTATCTATTATAGAATGTTATGAAGTCATCTTGACCTCTGGGTGATTCATTATCATCATAGGTGAACTCAGCTCCCTCAGAAACCCCTACTTGACCAGTTTCAGTGGCATTAAGTGAGTTCAGGCTGGAAATAACTACTTTTTATGCTCAAAAACAGTCCGTTTTGGGGGTCCGAGGGCTAAATTGACCAATTATAGCATCTTATGACATCATCTTGACCTCTGGGTGATTCATTATCATCATAGGTGAACTCAGCACCCTCAAAAGCCCCTTATTGACCAGTTTCTGTGGGATTAAATAATTTCAGGCAGGAAAATAGCCACATTTTATGCACGAAAATAGTCATTTTCGGGTCCCTCAAAGGGCCCTCCAAAGATGGTGGTAGGGGGGGGTATAATCCTTAATGGATTTGGCTGAAATTTGGTGCAGGAACTTTGTACATATATAGGAGCACAACTACTGAGCCCAAGAGGAGCTCAATTGATCCGAAAACTTTTAGAAAAATGAGACACCCTATAAGTTATACACTGAATAGTTGCTTGGGAGTTTTCAGCTGCTTTCTGATCTAGTAATCAACTGTAAGATGATATACATAAATAAATAATGAAAGATGCTAGAAATGTCCAAATAAGTAAACCAGCAAATTATAATGAGATCCAAGCTACTCTACTGTACATTGTCTTATTAATTATTTTGTTGAAGAAGTTCTGGATGTTATAAAATGGCTCCTTCGGAGGTAGGACAAGAAAGTTATTTTTTTTCTAAAGAGATTTATATCTCACTAGAATTACCCAGTGATAAATGAATAAAGGGGGGGGGGTGTAATTGTAAATTTTATTTTGGGGGGGGGGATGCTTTAATGTGAGAGTGATGTGGGCAGGACATGCTGCGACATTACTGCAATTTTTCGTTGAAGCCAGGGATTGTACTGTCTGTCAATATGTCTATCTCCCTGTCTATCTCCCTATGCGTGTAAATGTAATGATATATTACGATCTGGCCATGGCTATCTATGTATCTGGCTATCTATATCTATATCTATGTATGTATGTATGTATGTATGTACCTATCTACCTATCTATCTAAGTACATCTATCTTTCTTTCTATCTATCTACATCTATCTATCTATCTCTCTATCCATCTATCTATAGTCTATCTATCTATCTTTCTATCTATAGATCTATCTATCTTTCTTTCGATCTATCTACCTATCTATCTATCTATCTATCTACCTATCTATCTACCTATCTATCTACCTATCTCTCTATCTATCTATCTATCTATCTATCTATCCATCTAACTATCTGTTTATCTGCCTATCTATTTATCTGCCTATCTATCTATCTGTCTGTCTATGTAGTGTGGTGCTGTGGGGCTTGTATAAGAACTTGAATTTTGTGCTTTATTCAATTAGAAAATATGTGTATGAGATTGTATGAGTGCAAAAGCACTAATTCTGACTGTCCATTCATATTGACTTCTCTCTCTGTAATTCATTATTGAATTTTTCGGGCAGCTTTTAAATTTTGTTTGGACCATCAAATGGATTATGAAATATCCATCTATGCATCTATAGATCTATGTTTTTAAATTTAAATTTTGTCTGAACCATCAAATGGATGATTAAACTGGTACTTCTGTGATGGGCTGTGGATTGGTGTGAAGGTAAATTATATTTGACAAAGTGACACATTAATAGCTAATTGCCATCAACGTTTTCAAGTGTCATCAATCCACTTTGGGAAAGCAGCAATTGCCAATCGAAGACAGATACATATAGCCTAATATCATGGAAGAGAAGAAATGGCAATTAATTTGGTAATACACATAAATAGACAGAGAATCACACTATTTGTTTGCAGTCTGTTTGCCGTGAATGAGTAAAAAAAGGGCGCGAAATGCTGGATCACAAACTGTTCAGACCGGAAGTATAATCACGAAAGGAATGGCACGGTTATTGTGGCTTTGCTTGTTCTATCACTCCATGGGCATGTGAATCGAAGGGAAAGGGGCATCATTTATTGATTTGTGAGTGTGTTCATCTGAAAGGTATGTTCTTAAAATGATCAAATTTGTATATTAGATGGGTTGGAGATTGGCAGGGTTGTTGTATACCTTGGACAACGAAGCATAGCCAGGGTAGCCTGGGGCAGATAAATATTGGGAGAAAGAGGGGCAGAAAAGGGCATTGTTTGAAAGGAGAAATAACAGAAATTAACAGTATTATGGGTGAGCTGGTATATGGATATGGGTAAGTATTAAGTGTTTTGATGCATATCGGAGTGTGTGATGGGAAGGAGGTGAAAATTGGATGATTTTGATGGGGCAGGGGGTGGTACCCCAGCTAAGGAATATGCCGCTGGCCTTACACTTTTATTTAGATAGATATTGCACTGAAAATAAATTTGATTAGCCAGGTTCGTAAAAGTGACCAACTAGCTTTGTCTTTTGATGATGTCTTATATGATGAACTTTAATTCGTCTTTTTATTAACCTAATTCATCAAATGATGAACTTTGTTCATCATTGGAATGATGGCCGTCAGTGATCATTTGATGAACTTCTGGTTAGTCATTTGATCAACCCAATGCATCATTTGACGAAGATGAGAAACAATTGTAGAGACTTCACCATATCAGGCCACCAATAGCAGGAAAAAAACTGCAAACTATCCATGAGTTAAGAAATACAGAAAAATTCATTATTAAAATTAATACAAATATGAATTACTATAATTTTACCCATTTATTTGGAAATATATACAAATACTATAAAAATATATTGTCCATGGTGGTGTACCGTAAGCGCAATTCAGTATTGTCCGACATTCCAATATGTGTCCTTGTCTTTTGAAATTGAATGTTCTCGGGCTATCCTTAAAATATTGTTATAAAAAATGAAGAACTCCACGGCTCGAAGGAATACCAAAGTTGGTGCCATAATCTGCATGCCCGTCCAAAATTATTGTCAAATCCAACTTGAGAAAATCTTCCGTATGTGCAAGATATGTCATGAGAGCCAGGCTCCTGAAAAAAAAAAAACCAAAAAAAATGTGATTATATATTAGAACAGGACAAAGATATTGTAATTAACGAACAATACTGATTGATTGTTCAGATGTACATGTACCAGAAAATAGGACAACCCAAAAATAATCTATATCCTTTTTAAACCCCCCCCCCCCTTTGGTCTATATTTCAATTATTCCGATTTTTAAAGAAAAATACCCCCACCCATATATTTCCTGGATCCATCTCTGAGCAACCTTCGTCAGATTGATATTTCCTGAATCAACCCCCCCCCCCATCATATATTTCCAAAATCCACCCCTGAGCACCCCCCCCCCTTCAGAAATTTCCTTGATCCACCCCTGATCACTGCCGTCCCCTGTAGGATATTTCCTGGATACACCCCTGCACACCGTGATCCACCCCAAACAAAATAGATGCCCCCACCAGATCCACCCCTGAACCACCCCCCCCCTAAGATCCACCCCTGGAAACAACCCCCCCCCCACTGGCTCCACCCCTGAAACCATCCCCCACTAAACCCGAATCCACACCTAAAAAAACAATCTCCCACCCAACCCAAATCCACCCCTGAACACTCCCCATCCCAAGGATCCACCCCTGAACCAAACATTGCAAAATTTTCACAATTGATATTTTGATATTTTTGAACACATTCGGGCGATAAGATCGTTTTACGGACATTTCCCGACTTCATATCACATTATAAGGCATGTCATCGTGATCCTGGTGCACAGACGGACAAAATGACACCAAAATTATTCAAATAGCACAAATAGAAGTCATCAAAACACTTACATTTCATGCCAGATCTTTCACACAGCTTTCTCCCTCCATATTTCAAAGTTGAAGAAGTGTCACTGCGCATGTGCAGAACAGCCATTTTGACGAACTAAGTTAGTCAAATGATGAATTTAGCATTTGATGAATGAATGACGAACCTAATTCATCAAATTTATTTTCAGTGTGGAGAGTCGATAGAAGTTTCTGATGTCAAGACCAGTCTGAGTGACACATCTTACAAGACAATGTTCTGATGGAAAAGTACTGATGGATTTATTGGATTTATTTATCATTGAAAGAATTTCCTTTCAGTTGAGAGATGAAAAGAAAAGACCACTTTCAAATGGTCTTTTTATTTCAAACAAAACATACCCTTATTACATGTTGAGGTAACATCAGAAATACCTTGAAGCGAAAATGACTCGCAAAATTGCATGTGAGCTAACAAGACCCTTTGCTACAAAATGGTGTTAGACCTGGTGACAGGTCCTAATGAAAAGTGCCTCCAGTGCAAAAGGTCCCTTGTTGAAAGAGCCTCCTCTTGTTGCAAGAGCTTTCCTTTCAGAGAGCTGCTGGTCAAGAGGGTCAAAAGTGGTTTTCAGCTACTCACACAGCACACTGTAAAAAAAGAAATGGTAACTTTGCAGTCAAATGGCCGGATTTGTGTGTTGTAGGTTTGGGTGCCAACAATATGCTGTTAAAGATACAACTAAATGCTGTTAGACATACAAGCTGATAAAATTGACCCGTTAAGTTAACACATTTTTCTGTGAATCTGTCAATGTCCATCATTCTGTGAATTTGTACAGTAAATGTCCATAAACAGGTTACAAACAAGTGAAAAACAAACAAACAACCAAATAAGGCTCAAATCTGTATTATTTACTTCCTACAGATTTAATTGAATGAAAGGGTACTGCTGATGGTGCTTGTATAATTTATTCAAATGCAGCCAATTGACTGATAATTCAGACAACATTTCTTTTTTACAGAGTGCATATTCCTGGACATAAATATTCTCAACAACAAGGCAATGTATGTTTCAGAAACCGTTTTATCCTTTTTATAAACACATGCTATATGGATGGATGATTGGGGCTTCATGTCCTTTATTTCTGCACTGGATAGGCTAACTAGGACAGGCAGAGAACACAGCAATAATATAAAGGATTAGTTAGTGAGCCTGCTTGTTTTCATTGCAAAAGAAAACGAAGGACTTCATTTATTGGCAGTTATGAATTCTCGAATTTGTTTTGTGGAAGAATGTCATGAAAAAGTACCTCATACTTGTACTCTTTGTAGTGCTATACATCACATGGCGGTAAAAAATACAGTTTCCCTGTGAGTACTAGCAATACCTTCGCCATCAATCGTCCAGTTCCTGAACTTCCGTTGGTATCCATCAGTTGTCATGGCAATAGTCATGTGATATTTCCCTTCTGTTCTTATTGGTTGACATATTGACAGTGCTGACCACCTTGACTTCAACATTTGGCAAGGTTTGAAGAATGATGTTTTCCTTGGTATTTGATTGTTGCTGTCAAAAGAGGGAAACAATTGGTGATGTTGAACCATTTGCCAGATGGTCTTACACTATCAATGTCGATTGTAATGGTAACAGGTTCAATTCTTGATTAAAGTTCTTGAAGGTTTATATCCATAAGCTTCCATTCTTGTTGTCTTAAACATTTCTCTTTTTTAAGGTAGAAAAAGCAATCAAGGCAATCAAGGCTTAAAACGTCAAGGTAAATTCAAATCTCACATTATAGGCCTAGACTTAAAAGCAACACCATAATCCAAAGAGAAACAAAAATGCATATAAATATGCCCGCAGATTCGTATTATTCATGATTAGGCAGTGGAGAGTGTTAACACAATTGCTGAGTCCGGGGTTCGAATCCAGATCATGTCAGGTCACATGTACCCATGTTTGACAGCTGTTTCAATCCTTAGCCTCAATTAGCCTGCCAAGCGCATCTATAGATTAGGATGTAAAGCACCAATAAATAGCAATAATAATCACTTATTTGTATGGCTACCCTCCTTCCATGCTAAATAGTATTTTCGTGTATTTTGAACTTTCTTAACTTCGTGGTTGTACAACCAGAAACAGATTCATGAATGCAAAAGGTGCTTTAGATTCTAGTGCATAAACACTGATAAAGTATACAGTCTGCCAAGAAAAAAGAAGTTAGACTGTATCATATGCTGTCCAGCAATAGTAAGTGTTGCTAGCAATAAGATAAATGTTACAGAAACACATTTCCCAGTGACTTGAAACCAGATATAAGAAACAGCTGCAGAATCAGTCAGCTACATCAAAAACAGGTGTGTCTGATGGTTGTGCACCCATATCCATGACGTCATGGATTCTTGGTGTGACATCATTAATTCTGTTGAATGTATGGAAACAACATACTAGTCCCCCTTGGGGCTTTCCTGCTAACCTGATCGTGAGAACATTTCTTTGAAGGAGTAATTGACACCAACATGTAAAGGAATAGAAGGGTGGCCTCGAAATACTAAAAAAATCATTGATTCAAATGATCATGTTCTCAGATAAACTGTCATTCCTGAAGACCAGCTTGTTAGAGGTCCCACAAAATATCCCAAGTAAATGCACACTCTTGGAGTATCTTCTTGCAGCCTAGACCCTATCTGAGCCATAAAACATCAAATCCTTTGTTCATTCAATTTTCAAAGCAGTACTTTTAGAACTGAGAGTGCATGACATAGCAGGATATATGAAATTTCTATTCCTATGTCCTGATCGAAACTAATGCGCTTAATGCTATGTGATAACACTACAAAGATATAACTATTAATATGTCCTTGTTGAAACAGCATCACTGCCAAAATCGATGTGTTATGGCTATATCAGAAGTTCCTTGTCTTTGTATCTGACAGCCAAGTTCTGAAACTCTATAGCATTTATCAACCAACTTAGTGCCGACAGATCATGCTATATTTATTTACTGTGGAAAAGTGCAATTTACCTGGTTGTACTAGGGAGAAGGTTAGCTAAGTGGTAGCATACAGGGTTAAGAAACACTGTTTTCATGGTTTGAATACAGCTCTTGCAGGGTCACCTGGGCCAATGTTGGACAGCTGTTTCAATTTTAACCTTTGCCATATTGCCATATCCTCCTCCTATGTATGTTTTCCCTTTGTTTTTCGTTTTTCCATTTATTCTCATGTTGCTTCTGCCGGTCCATGTTTTCAAAACAGCACTTACCAGGCGAGTTCAGCCTGTGTCGGATGGCAGTTTCAATCACCATTTGCCTTATTGCTGTGTCGTCTTGTTCCAACAAGCCTACCATGAGTGTAAATACAGGATGTGAAGCCTCAATTACATAATGGACTTCATCATTCCAGGGAGGATGATAATCCATCCAAGCCCCAACTATTCGTCCATCCATTATCTTCCTTCCCCAGTTATTTTCTATCCCTTCATCCAAGCATCCTTCCATCAATCTTTGCCTGCTTAATGACACGGGAAGAAATGAGAGATTAATAGAGATGGAATGAGCTAGATCACTAAATTGTATGAACACTAACTTTTGATAGATTGAGTGATAATAGAATCAGTTGGAGAGAAGTCAATATCAGGAAAGCAATTTGACTGATGGGAAGGTCTTGAGGCAGTGCGGCCATGTCTTATTTATCAAAGATGATGATAAATAATGTTTTCCTTCCTTATTAATCTTTTTGAATATGGCAAAAACTTGTCTAAACACTTTTGTAGGTGGGTCAAGGTGCTTGATATTTGTTGTGTGACAACTTCAGACCATCTTCATTTCCCTCTCTTATTTTCTTATTTCTGAAATTCATTGCCTTTTTTGATACGTTGCAAATGTATGTTTGTCGTACTGTAAGTCCTTCCATTTTGCCTTAGCTTCTTCTTTTTGTCTGTTTAAAAACCTCTTGTTTCATTTACGTCTTCATCAGTCTTTTGCCTCTTTCTTTTGTTTAGTTCTTTCCTCTGTCCCCGAAATTGGGGGAGGGAGGGCTAGTCTGATGGTAGCATACATTGCTGCCAATTGCTCCAGCAATCAAATCCACCTCTTTCTGGGTTATCAGGGCCTATGTTGGACATCTTTTTCAAGCATCCTTTGACTCATTGCCATGTCCTCCTCCTGTCCTAATTAGCCCATCAAGTGCATAAATACAGGACATAAAGCCATGGTCATCCATCCTTCATCCCCCTACCTTACTTTGTTATTCTCCGTTTTCTTCCAAATTTAGTTCTTTCCCCTCCCCTATGTCCTTTCTTCTTTTTTAACTTCCTTAGCCTGCTTAATCCTTCCCTCCACCCATCCTAATTCCACTAATATTTCCTTGCATAGGGAGAAATGACAGATTAATTGAGATTGAGTGAGCCATCAGTAAATTGTATGAGCACCAACTTTTGATATATTGAGTGATAATAGAATCAGTTGGAGAGAAGTCAATGTCGCGATACCAATATGACTGATGGGAATGTCGCAATGCGGCAGTGCCTTATTTATGAAAGCTGATGATAAATCATGTTTTCCTTCCTTATTAGTCTCTTTACCAAAAAATATAACTAAATAATATTATGACAGATTTCAGTCAGTAACAGCAAATGGTGAGGGCACAAAAGTTTGTAGAGGGTTACTACAGGGAAACAAGAAGTGCAATGAAAGGATCATCTGATTTGTGGCCAAAGTGGTCTTGTGACGAGTGATTTTTCTATGCACCATTGAGCACAAGGTGTAAATATTTGCCGAGGTGAAGACAACAATCAATTAGCACTTTTCATTTGGCAACAAAGAGATGATCAAGTTCAACAAAGCAAAAATGAAACAGTTGATCACAGCTAGGACAATGTGCCAGTTCCAAATTGTCAGAAAGTGCACTGTCTCCAGTCCAGTAAAAATTACTGGTAGTGTGCTAGGCTGTCAATCACTGAGTCCAGGTTCCAATCCAGCTCCTGGGCCTATGTTGGCTGGCTGTTTCAATCATCCTTCACCTCATTGCTGTGTCCTCCTCCTGTCCTAATTATATAATTAGCCTACTAAGTGCATAACTACAGGATGTACAGCCCCAATCATCCATCCATCCATCTGTCTATCTATCTATACATTGTACATCTCCATCCATCTGTTGGTCTAGCTTTCTATCCCTCTCTCCCTATCTTTCAACAGTGGCCCTTTTCTTTATTGTTGTTCTGTTGAAAAGAATTGTACCGATAATGAGACGGTTGAATAAAAATACATTACACACTTTCTGTCTGCTTATGACAGATTGCAAAAAAGTTTACAAGAGCAAAGCACTTGATAAATTTATCCATGCCTTGATATTTACATTCTTAGATTCAGTTGACATGTTGAGGCTCTGTCTCCATAAACTTTTACAGTGCAGTGTTTGGTATCATTCAAGGGTGTTGTTTCACATTATGAAAATAATTGTCAAGTGTGATACATAGTCTGTGCTCAGAGGAGCATGAAAATTTGTGACGTGGCAAAGCCACTTGAGCCCCAAACACATTGTCATTTCATTGCACTTTTTGTTTCCCTGTAGTGACAAATATCAATAGAAAAAAGGAGGGTGTGACACCCATGAGCTGTATGTAGATAGACTGAAATGACAGAAATATAAATGTATGAAGGTAATGGAGATGTAGAAAGATATATCGATACATAGATAGCTTTATTGATCAATCAATGCACAAACAGTTGTAGATGGACAGATAAATAGACAGATAACATGATTGGATATATCAAATTAGATAGCTAGATAGACAGAGATTGACTGATAAATGGATTTTCTGGTATACACAATGTATTAATATATTTATTTATATAAATAATTTTACCTAAGATGACTCTTCATGTTTATATTTATAAAAGAAAACAGTATGATTCCCTTCAGCCAATTTATTTTCTCAGATTTTTCTGGTTAATGGTTTGCTAAGATCTATTTTCACAAAGCCATTTTAGTTTGACTCCTTAAGAAAAAAAAAATACAGATCTTTTGTCTTCTTTTCTGGAAACAAATTCTTTTCACAATTATTTATACATAATTTACACAATCCTAAAGCTGAGCTGAGTGTAAATATGCCAGTTGAAATCAGATGTTTGCTCTTTTCTCAGATGTTTGCAAAGTTTGTTCACAGATGTTTGCTGACAGCCTATTAAGATGCTAATGTCCTGAGCTGAGATGCATCTCTTAAAGGTAAATAGAAAATTGATAGAAAGGGATGGGATTTGAAATTGGTATTGACACTAGTAGGCAACACACAGGTATCATAGACAGATTTCTAAATGGCCCACAACCCCAGAGAGGCAGGTTAGCATCCGGCTGCTAAGCCATTTAGAAATCTCCATTTCCTCTGATTGGGGGGGGGGAAGCCTGGTCTAGTGGGAGCTTGCTGGCTGCCAATCACTGGGTCTAGGGTTCGAATCCAACTCTTACCGGTCACCTGGGCCTATGTTGGACGGCTGTTTCAATCATCTTTCCCCACATTGCCGTTTCTTCCTCCTGTCTTAATTAGCTTACCAAGTGCATAAATACAGCACATAAAGCTCCATTCAACATCCATCCAACCATTTCAACTGATAAGAAAATTAATGTACTGAAGAAAATATCAGAAACCTTAACTTTGTAAGTAAAGGGGAACACCTTCTATCTATCTATATTTTGTTCTTCCCTTTTAAACTTTTATTTTTGTCCATCATTCTTCTCTCTTTTATCTGTTTTCCTTCACTCTTTATTTCATTTTTTGCTCTTACTTTTATTTTTTGGGTGGTTCAGTCTTGTCTAGTATTATAAATACCTTTGTTAATCAGTTGCCACAACAAAGAACATCTTTCTTGCTACAAAAAAAAGCATCTTTCTCAGTTAATTCAAGCTCCAATGCATATATTTCAACTATATCATTAGTTTTGGTGAAAGTCAGATCCTTTTTCACAGAACTATTTTGGATATGGACTGATATACGGCAGGAATGACAGGAGTTCTCATCACAGGTCACATGACAGGGTACAATTTCATCATGTGACCCTATGCTGACATTTCATTGGTTGCAGCTGTCAGCAACATGAAATGTAGCACCTTCAAATAAGACCCACTGTCATGATTTAGAAAAATATATAGTGCAGCTGCTGTTGCTGTTGGGTGGCTTAGGTGATGGAAGGATGGTGGCTTGAGTTGTATATCATGTATTTATGCACTTGGTGGTTTAGTTAAGACAGATTGAAAAGTGGGTGTTTTAAAGTCCTGAACATTAGTTATGATCATTAATGATAAAAGCTCCGTTCTTTATTTATCAACAAATGTTGCAGAATGATAGTGTTATTCTTTTATTCACTCAACATCTTTTGACAGATTCTGTTGAAAGCTGTTTTTGAAAAGTGAACCAGCATTGTTAAATCTTTCCGATAAACTTTTTGCGATTTAGTAAAAGTGAATGTCATATTATCATATTATTATGCAAAATAACATAATCATAACAAATATTTTAGAGTCATGTTGACCATGTTATTTCGAAATCAACAACTTACATGAATATTCCAATTAAATTATGTTAGAAAACTCAAATTCTTATACTTTCCAATAGTCTTTTTTTTTTCAATAAAGAACTGAACTTCAAATTATATTTTTAAATTTCTGATATATTCCAAATCATTCAACAAATGCTCCTATTGAAAACTAATTTAATTTCCAATATTTATGTCATGTTTTCAATGGCAATGCTCTTACATTCCAGTAATGCCTATTCTTTCTATCAAGGCTCTAAATGAAGCATCTGCAACCGTGCCCCGGTACAAGGTAGATACAACATAATTCAAACTTAACACTTATTCAATACAGACCAACCCTCATAAAACTTTCAACACAGAAAATAACTTAATTGCAGAGCTTCAGAAGTGAAGCAGTTCACTTAAAAACCCATAATGTGTAGGTTTTATTTGTTTCTCCAGTTTTTCAGTTTATCATAAATAAACACACAAGTTAAGATAAATAGAAACATTCACAGATAGTTAAGGTACAGCATTTCTCCCTGTTTAACACCCTGACAGTGAAAACTTGCTGAAAATTATACTGTACAGGTACTTCTTTGCTATTTTCAACATGTTCTGGCTTAACTTTTTTAACATGGTATAACTTGGAAAAGTTAGAAGGTTAAAAACAATGGTATGTGCTCTTTAAAGTTATTAGGCCTTTGATTAAATACAAAGATTGTTGAAATTTGTCAGGATGACCGAAACATTCTTAATTAATTTCTTATTTCTCACGAAAAACATTATGAAGTTCTTTTTTTTTTCATTTATTTATAAATCATTCTCACATAGATTGATGCGAATAGTTACTTGAACTCAGCACAACACCATACAACACAGATCAAAATATGACATCCAACGCACAGCATGTTTTCTCTACCCATAGTCATACACTAGAAAGTTGAAACCACACATATTTCGAGCATTAGCAAACATAAGCATTTTGCCAATGGGTCTTGAATGTGTTAATATCATTACTACAGGGTATTCTGAGTTGTATATAAGTCTTCAGATATACTCGAAATGATCAAAGTCAGTGGGGGTATGTACCTATTTTTTATGTGCCCTGGAATATCTATATACCTTGGAGGCGTATCAAAGATTCCACACAGCTGAGGATTTGCTGGGTTTTTATTACACCCTACTCGAAGAATTATATACAGTCAAGACCGTGTTGTATGGTTCAAATATCAAAGAACAGATTCGGAAAAAGTAGCAGTGCATTCTGATGATGGTCATTGTATGATCGAAAATCCAATTTAAGGGCTTTGCTTTTGTTTGACTTACCCTACTTCTTGTAAGTCAAACAGGAGCATGATGTTTTGCCATTGGGTCAATGCGAAACATCCTCAACCAAACTGCTTGTGGAAGCAAGGATACTCATTCGATGCAAAGAAAACATATGGGGTGAAAAAAGACTATTATACTCGAAGCATGTCAGATACAAAGGAATTGGCAATCATTTGTATTCAATAAACCATCAAATATCAGCCTTTATGGTGCAATATGTTGTCATCTCACTAGATGAGAATTCATGCTTCTACAAGCAGTTTAGCTGTGGAGGTTTAGCATTGTACTAATGGCAAACATTACCCGTTTTACTTACTTTCAGGCAGCACTGTAGTGTGTGTGTATTCAGTACACAATTGTGATCATACATTTCTGTGAAAAATGTGAAGCCCACAAAAACATGACTGCAGTACCCCATAAAACAGCTTTTTCTTCACCTTATTTTTCTTGACCCTGTTTTTCTTGGAGCCCTGCATTACGGACAAGAAAAAGATTGGTTTATTTCTTCCCATTTTATGGCTTACTAATAACAACCTGTCAGACATAGGAAATCTCCACTATCAGGGGCACAAGCAGAAGTCAGAAATTTGTATTTCGGAGGCTTATCAGAGATGCATATTTTGGCCCCCCTCAGGCCATTTCTAGATACGCCCCAAGAAAGCAGGAAGATCTGTTGGATGTCCATGGAAACGCCAATATCAATACCCACAAATATGTTAATCCTAACAGTCACTGACACAAATCCTATCTTCATAAATCTGGGTTTTTTTAAATGAAATTTACCTGATTTCAGGTAAGCTCCTTTTTGTTTCTCAAGAAAACTGATTTTTTTTCCCCAAAAATCTTGAGTGAGCAGTGCAGCGGATAATAAGCTAGCTGTTGTATTGGCATTTTGACCAGCCATTCACACTGGTCAGAACATCCCTTGGGCCCTTATTAATGCCTCTTTGCGTGCCCAGTGGTTACAGCTTGATGCCCCTTTTTTACCTGGAAAAAAAAAACATCCAAAATCTATCTGAATGTGCTATATTTAGCATATCGGCAAATCCAAGATATTGAAATGATTGAATGTCCTCTGCTGAGGTAAGTAAAATATCCCACCCTTTCAAACAGGGAGTACCTTGGTTTGGACTCATAGTATCATTATCTCATCATTATATCTGCCGCTGGTAGCTGCTCATAAATGTACATGTTTAACATCCGCCATCCTGCTATGAGCTTGTCCGACATTTACAATTACATCCTTGACTGGCCTGATCAAGGCTCAAGCTTGAATCTTCCTCAGTTCCAGGTTAGCATACACCAGTGTGCAGTGAATTCCATGCACTCCTCAGTCAATCATTCCACTATTGCCATCGCTGCCTTTAGCCAAGTACCCATTTGCCCCTGGGTTTAATAAAGCAATGGTTTAAGAAGGATCTGCTTTGTTCCTCCATGCCATAATGCAGGTTCCAAACCAACGACTATTCGAAGAGCAGTTGAGCACTGTATCCACTTGGCCACGACACCCATATAGGCTGAAATAGCTTCCACACCAGTACCATAGACACGTAAAACTGAAAATAAAATTTAGAAGATACAGAACAAATTGTGTTATGAATAGGACAATGATCTGCATTGTTTTTCCATTCTTTTGTACGCATTTATTCCTTTTCTTGCGTTTTGCCTTGCCTCATGTTATGTAAGCTCAAGAGTCTCCAAGGAGCAGAGGGCAACGCATAATAAGCCGGCTGTGGTTGGCGCATTCAGACTGGACATTCTGACTGGTCAATGCATCCCTTGGGCCTTATTAATGCCTTCTGGCCCGTCTGTTGCAATAGTTGCCCTTGCTTTTTTCTGGCGGCTTGAGCATGCAATGCATTATAAGACGGAACCACAAACTGTAAAAATAACGTGCACAAGGCACTTTAAAGGGCGCTCCTATAACTCATGACACTGCTAGTGCTTGAAAACCAAAGAAACGATTAACCATCTAATTCATTTCACTGTTTCATTGTTTTCCTTCTTTTTCTATGTCAAGCAGTGGCGTAACTGGGGGGTCTCGGATGGGGGGGCACCTGGGGGGGCACGCGATTCTCTGGGGGGGCACCCACTATACTAATTGTATATTTTAGCCAGAGTTGGAAAGTTCATATGGGGGGGCACCTGGGGGGGCACAGGTCCAATATGGGGGGGCACGTGCCCCCCCGTGCCCCCCCATAGGGACGCCACTGATGTCAAGCTGTCAGCCATGCTGTGTTTCTAGCTGTGTTTCTAGGTTTCTACCCACCTATCTATCTGTCTATCTATCTATCTATCTTTATTTCCACATATCTTTCCATCTAACTTACTACAGTATGTTTACTTTATTTTTTGTCCATAACCATCTTTCATTCATAGTTTATTTCTACTCATGGATTTCCCAAGTTTCACCTGTAACCCCATATCTTATATGTTTTATTATTTGCAAATAATATATTTGATACTTTGATAATATGTGATACATATATTGATAAAAATAAACTTTATTTCATCTCAAAATGCCTTTTTAAGCTCATTACAATAAATGATTCTGAACAATCTCAAAATGTATGCTGTACCTCTGGGCGGCCATGAGCTATAAATAGAGTGGGGGAACCCTCCCTGCTATGTCATTAAGGAATTCCCTTCAGCCTCTCCAATCTTGTGGTATTGTAGCCCTTTAGAATGGTAGTTAAAGTATGTTTGTGCCTCTGTAAAGTTTAAAGGGCATTCTGCTAAGTGATCTGAAGTCTTGGCCATCTTGTTTTTAAACTGTTGCTGCTATACATAACATATTATATAAACATAGGCTGCGCAGCAGCAAACCTTCAGCGAATAACACCTTTAGAAGATTACAATAATATCATAAAATTGGTGTGTTTACGAAATTGCTAATAGGTATGCAATAGCGGTCGAGTAGTGGCCTAAAATTAACTCTATTTGCCTGCTGCCCTGCCATCTTCCCATCTGCTTGCCAGAATTTGTAAAATCAGGAAAAGGCCTTATTAGACTAATTTACGCATATTATGTTAGTTTCATGCATGTACAAAGTATAGGTTATGAGGTGTCAGTTGAAAACCAAAAAATATAACTCTATTGTAATTTTCTGAAGTTTTTCCAATGATTCATAAAGTGTTATAGTTATACGCATCAAAAAGCACTGCTACATTGTATAGGTGACTGGTTTAGAAAATTGCATTACTGTATATGCAATTGTGGGAAAGTTTTGGGTCCGATATAAAAAAAAATATTTTAAATATTTTTTCTCAATATTACACTATAGAATAGCCATCTGACAGACCATGAAGAGGCACAAATAGACCATATAAGCCACATGTGTACCAAACTTCATCCATATATATGGAATAGTGACCGGATGTTGGGCCAGAAACAAAAAATACATTTTTTATTATTTTTTTCAATATTTCAAAAAGTATATAATATTTTCCATCAGATCTTTCAAAAGGCACAACTGAACCATATTGACCATATGTGAAACAAACTTTATCCATGTAGGCCTACATGCAATAGTGACTGAGTCTTAGCCCAAATAACAAAAAAACATATGTTTTTATATTTTTTCTAATTTTTTCAAAAAGTATAGAATATCTGTCAATGAGACCATCAAAAGGCACAACTAGACCATATAGGCCACATTTGTACCAAATTTTATCCATGCACATGCAATAATGACCGATCCTTGGGCCGGAAACGAAAAAAAAATAATTTTTATATTATGTTAATTATTTCAAAAAGTATTTAAGATCCATTCATCAGACCATCAAAAGGCACAACTAGACCATACAGGCTAGATGTGTACCAAATTTCATCCACTTACATTCAATAGAGGCTGAGTGCTGGGCTGGAAACGATCTATCCGCCCGCCGCCCGACCGCCAGCCCGCCCGGCGGACGGACAGCATTTTTACCCAAGTGATTACAATACCTTCTCCGAACTTCGTTCGCTGAAGGTAAAACATAGGCTGCGCAGCAGCAAACCTTCAGCGAATAACACCTTTAGAAGATTACAATAATATCATAAAATTGGTGCGTTTACGAAATTGCTTATAGGTATGCAATAGCGGTCGAGCAGTGGCATTCAATTATCTCTATTTGCCCGCTGCCCTGCCATCTTCCCATCTGCTTGCCAGAATTTGTAAAATCAGGAAAAGGCCTTATTAGAGTAATTTACACATATTATGGTATAGTTTCATGCATGTACAAAGTATAGGTTATGAGGTGTCGGTTGAAAACCAAAAAATATAACTCTATTGTAATTTTCTGAAGTTTTTCCAATGATTCATAAAGTTTTATACGCATCAAAAAGCACTGCTACATTGTATAGGTGACTTGTTTAGAAAATTGCATCACTGTATATGCAATTGTTGGCAAGTTTTGGCCCCGATATAAACAAAAAAATTAAATATTTTTTCTCAATATTACACTATAGAAGAGCCATCTATCTGTCAGACCATGAAAAGGCACAAATAGACCATATAAGCCACATGTGTACCAAACTTCATCCACATACATGGAATAGTGACCGGATGTTGGGCCAGAAACAAAAAATAAATTTTTATTATTTTTTCAATATTTCAAAAAGTATATAATATTTTCCATCAGATCTTTCAAAAGGCACAACTGGACCATATTGACCATATGTGTACCAAACTTTATCCATGTACATGCAATAGTGACCGAGTCTTAGCCCAAACCACAGAAAAACATATGTTTTTATATTTTTTCTCATTTTTTCAAAAAGTATAGAATATATGTCAATGAGACCATCAAAAGGCACTACTAGACCATATAGGCCTCATGTGTACCAAATTTCATCCATGCACATGCAATAATAACCGAACCTTGGCCCGGAAACGAAAAAAAGATTTTTTTTATATTTTGTTATTTCAAAAACTATTTAAGATCTATTCATCAGACCATCAAAAGGCACAACTAGACCATACAGGCTAGATGTGTACCAAATTTCATCCACATACATCCATAAGAGGCTGAGTGCTGGGCCGGAAACGATCTATCCGCCCGCCGCCCGACCGCCCGCCCGCCCGCCCGGCGGACGGACAGCATTTTTACCCAAGTGATTACAATACCTTCTCCGAACTTCGTTCGCTGAAGGTAAAAAGCAACACATTGATGAAGCATGCAGAGGTGTTTTGTCCCAATTGCTGACCTCTTGTTGTTTTGATCTGGTGTGGGAAACCCCCTGAATGACATCACAGGAATCCCTCTTTCCAGTTTTTCTGGGATGGTTTCTAAAATGGTATTTAAAGCTTTGTGTGTGTCCCTGTAAAGTCGATCAATCCATTCTTGGCTGATATAATGCAATGTGTGAAGTTTTGTTGTCAATTGGAGCTGTAATTTGGCCATTTATATAAATCGACCCACAAGATTCTTCAGGATTTCAATGACAACAGGGAGCTCTCTTAGCAGAGAGCGCTCTAAAAACTTAATGTTGAATTTATGGTCAAATGGCTGCATTCCCGTAATTTTGGATGCAGACTTTATACTGCTAGTTATACAGCTAAACACTTTTGGCATTTACCCTTCATTTCTGTTAAATCTACATGGATTTTACAAATCACACGGGGAATTCTTATGAATTTCAAATTGCCTTTTTGTTTTAAAATCAAATTTTTTTTACCTGTACGAAACATCAAAATTACGGTTTCACTGATATATATTTATCTTTAGCTTTATTTTTAACTGAATGAAATAGTCGGCACGCAAAACTGCACAAATATGACACTCTGACTGTAAATTCAATATTTCTTTTTAGAGTGTGAGATAAGTTGTACTGCAAAAAAAAAGGTTTCATGATCCCAGTGCAATAGCAAGACACACACCCTCCAAGAGTCGATTGCTCCATGACATTCAGCTTTTAATGAAGTATCTACAACCGTAATCTTTCAGTTTTTGGAAAAGCCTTCAGACAGTGTGCCTTTGAATACTTATTAGTTAACTTCATGCCAGACTATAATCTGTCTTTTCGAAGATTCTATTAAAACCATAAATGTTTGTGGCGAAAATTTGCTACCATAAATCACTTCATAAAAGTTCATATACGTAAATAAGTAACTGTTGATGAAGGTTCGCCGATATTAAGCACTAGTAAATGAAGAAGTTTCAAAGTTTGCATTTTATATCATCGAAAAAGTGTAAACCATTTTGCAAGGTTCAAAGCACCTATCTTAATGAAAATTGATAATGCAGTTAAGATATATATCTCTGCAGTGGCGTAGCCAGGGGGGGGGGCAAGGTGGGGCAATTGCCCCCCCTGTGGCTGCTCTTGCCCCCCCTCTTGCCCCCCCTCTGGCTTTGGAGTAAAATAAAATAAAATTAGCCTGAAATGTCCAGTGCATGACCTGGTTTTACTATTCTGCTTAGGATGGCCTCTACCAAATAGTGTTTCAAACGCTGACCTAATTAGTTAGTGGGCCAAGCGACTGGTGGAGCCGAAAAATGCAGGGTGTCGAAACACCAACAGAACACTCCCAAATTTGTCAAATTTATTCAACCATACAGATACAGCGAGGCTCTGTAAAATTGCAATGACATTCTCAGCGTCCAGTGCTTCTTGTGAGCGAAGCTTCTCTGTCATAAAGAGGACAAAAACCTTTGTGAAAATTCAATGGCACATGAGAGGCTCTCAAACCAAAGATTCATCCATATTGAATGACAAAAGTCAAATTCATTTGATTTGGATGAGTTTGTAGAGATATTTTCAAACAGGATAATGATTCTCAACTCATATCAGAGACTGATGTTGCTACATTGAAATTTAGTGCCTCTATTGCAGGACTCCTAGAACTCCTACTTTTCCTACCTTTTTTAGAAATCATCCTACTTTTCCTTTTTGGCCAGTCCTACTTTTTTAAAATTCAGAAATGGTAAATTTAGTGAAGTTGCAAATCTTGTCTCTTCATAGGACAAAGTTCAATCTTGGAGTCAGAAATGTCCGATATTTGACTGAAAAAAATGTTAAGGCTCATTGTACATTCTTTCGACAAAGTTTGGGACTCATCCCGAAGGAAAAATTGTGTACTTTCAATGAAGGCGTCAAGAATTAAGAAAATATCTTGTCCCTTTGTCATGTTTTTTCGCAAAATGTGACTAAAACACGCTCCTACATGACCACAATTAAAATACCAGAATTCTTTTTTTGATAAAAATGTCACTTTTCTGATGTTTTTCTATGGTGTTTTCTTCATTTATGGATCCAATTATCTAGATTCAATATTTAGCGGCATTCAGTCAAGCAAATTTATGCAAGATATAATAACTTAACATTAAGCAGCAAAATATCTAAGGCCTTAAAAAATGATATGTAAATACAACATATAATTAAATTTCTTGTACTTCATGGTCAATTTAACTTGTTTAATGATGATGATAATGACCATTGTGGGAGTCCTGTGAATTTTATCCGAAAAAAGTCGATAAATGTCGATAAAGGTCTCGCCCCCCCTCAAGAAGTCCTGCCCCACCCACTGCCCCACCTGTGGCAGATGTCTGGCTACACCACTGTATCTCTGCTGTACAGCACATAAATGAAGTGTAAATATAAGAAATGAATGAACTTTGTTTAACCTATCTGTATTGTGCAGACCGTGCATGGTGTGAATTTTAATTGAAATATCTCTGTAATGTTTCATTAAGATAAAGTTATTGAGGGATGGATTCTACTAAGAGTTCATTGACTTTGCTTCCAGCGTAAGAAATTTATGGCGTTTTGTGGCTACCGTTTCTCTGTGAACCACTCATTGTTAAAAAATGAATGCTGTGTTTGTCTTACCATGGTCCCTGCATCAGAAGACAGCCCTTCTGCTGTCTGGAAGTGGTCTCTCGTTGCGATGTGGTCTCTGCTCGGGGTTTAAAATGCATCAAATATACTATAAGTCCAGAAGGAAAGTTACATTTTCAGACAAGTTGGATTTAAAACATGAGGTTTCGTAATATTCATAAAATTTGCCCATAAAAAGACAAGAAAAAAGTGACTGTTGTACTGCTACATGTTTTTCTGCCATTTTGAAACAGACAAGATATCACATCAGAAAGATGTACTTTTATTATGCCATGTCTCTTTAACCCTTTCCATGTTAGATTCTTAAACCCCTAAAAGTTTCTTCATGTCATCTTTTATGCCATTTGAAATATCTGCTGCATAGGGGCATTCTTGTAAAATCATGTTAGCCAATATCACGTGCTTTCCCACCACTCTATTATTCATGATTTTGGTGAAAAATGTTGTGCTAGCACCCACAGGTGCCATCAAAAATTATCTGGGATTTGACCTCATCAAGAAACTACCTTGTCAAATTCAACTTCATGTTGAAGGGCGGGCAGTGAATTTTTATGAGCTTCAGTGACCTATGCTTGATAAATTATCTTCAAGCCATGCATAATAACTATCTTATTAGTTTGTTTCAGTTAGACTCTGTTATTTTGTTGTGACTGATTCTTGGAAAACGTTGAAGACACAAAATTACAAAAAATTCAAGCTACATGCAGAAAATTTCTAAAAGCCTATTTGGCTAACTTCCCAACTGAATTTCAAACCCCTTTCACCAGCTCTGAATCAATTCAAAGACCTGCTTCCATGAAAAAATTGGAAAGCTGCAACAGGATTGAAAGAAACCAAACCGTATTATTGACAATGGCTTTTGTTTCTCTCTGCAACAATTTACTGAGAACTGATTTCCACCAATTACTAATCTTGGCCAATCTTGTTGAAATTAATCCTTCTGCAGAATGCACAATTTGCAGTTGAAGGAGAGAAACAATGATACTTGGAAAATGTATCTTGTCGCTATCATATGTTAAACATGTCTAATGTTATTTGGAACACTCAAAGGTAGAAAAGGTAATGCAAATCTTGATATATTAAATATTGGTGGAATATGTAATTTGTTGCATTTCTCTTTCATTTTGTGGCTTCCTTTTCCTTCTCCAGGTTTTTAAATGTCTGCTGACAGGCCGTTCCAATAAGGCCTTATTTAGCATTGATAAATGGAATGGAGGACAGTGAAGGCAAACAAATTAAAAGCCCACATTAAACAATTACCAACCTGCTTCCTAATTATGCATAACACGCTGCAGTGAATGACAAAAATTCTAATAGCCTATTTGACTTAAAATATCTTTCACCAGTTCTGAATCAATTCAAAGAGCTGGTTCTTTGAAATAATTGGAATGCATTGTAAACTAATTGGCAGAACTTCCAACTGGATTGAAAGAATTAAACCCTAATTGTAAACAAAGAGCTTCTGATTTTGTCTCCAACAATGTGCGAAAAACTGATTTCCACCAATTCCAAATCTTGGCCAATGCTGTTGAAATTAATCCTTCAGTAGAAGGAGAGAAACGATGATACTCAGAAAAGACATCTTGTCACAATCACCTGATTGCCATGTGCAATGTTATTAAGAATCTTCAAAGACCAACATTGTATTGAGACATGTCAAAATTCTTCGTATTATTCGACCATTTTCTCATTTACGTTTTATTTCCTTCTTCAGCTTTCTGTTTGTGTGTATGTGGGGTTATTTTGACCTTTTTTCTCATTGACAAATATTTTGGTGGACAGTGCAAACAAAATGGAGAAAAAGGTGATTTTACTAACATATTGGTCAGCCTTCATGAGATATCAGAATCCAACAATTACAGGGCCGCACTAAAAGCAGGTGATAAATGGATGAATGTGCACAAGTAAGCACTTCATGTACTTGCAAAATTTGGACATTGACAGTGTGTCTTTAATGATCGAATAAAAGCAATGGTGCCAGTTTGTCCAGTCTTCCAGAAAATAAGAAAATGTCAGTGCAGTAAGGTTTCTGCCAATAGATCAAAGTGGCTAATTGCAAACGATGTAACAAATATCCAAGAATTACAGAAGTAGGGAAATAAAAGGCAGATCACTAGGCTTGTCTGCTCTACTTCGGTAATGAAGAAGTTAGTTGATCTGTTATTTGTAGCCATTAGTCTCCCAATTAATCCCTTGGATTCCAATGTATCCAATATGCTGTGCATTTATGCCATTTCATGCATGAATAACTTGAGCCAAGTAGCTCATTGGTGTACCCCAAGGGAGAAATTATCTCCTGTTATATTTATGGTGATATATGATCACTGCTATAACCTTCATGTTATGGGGTTAACAAGACAATGTCCCTCGTTATATCTGGGCCAATTGCTCATTCCCAATGTGCCTCGTATTCCATTCTTTCATGCACAAACCTCTTCCCCATAGCAAAATGTTTCTCTGAACTCTAAACAATCATTGCAATGTTTTACTGCCTCTAATATCATTCACTGGGTTAAACCAGTGCACCAATGACTGTCCACACCAAGAATTACCTCTACCACCTACACTGTATGTAAACCTCTGTAACCTGTTCTTGACCTACACAAACTTCAGATGTAAACCTAGCTAATTTTGTTGTAGGGAACACCTGCTTCTGAAACTATGGGAAATATATTAACCCAGCAAAGACAGGAGGTAGTTATGCTGATAAGAGACCAAGTTAGTTGTTAGTCTGAACTTTGTATTACAGGTTGGTATGGGAGTAATATACCCATTGATGCTATTACACTTTGGTAAACAAGGGTTAGCTTGTTATATATTCTACATTGTGAAGATGATTGGTTAGTAAATTGAGTGATCAGTTTTGACTCGCCAAGTATTGGAGTGTAAATGAAAAAAAGGCTATAAATTGTATTTTTCAGTTTCATCTGATTGGAAGATCTGTTTCTCCCACTGTAAAATTAGGTTTGAAAAGTACCTGTACATGACAGAGTTTACTTGAGTTCACATTTAAAACACAACATTTGCGTTGTTAAACAACAAAACAATTTCTGAGAGATATAAAAAAAACAATTGTACTGCAGCAAAGAGGCCAAATAGTATTGCTACTGTAACAATCTGTTAGATTCTGTCTATCTATCTTCATACATCCCAATTCATCATTAGGTTGCAGCACTATCTGTTCCTATGCATCATACCCTGTGTCCCAAATTGTATCTCAAGTTGGAAAATCTAACGCATTATGTTTTCTTCTTCTATTTTTTTGCCCCTGAGCTCTTAAAAGAAGATTAACTCAAGTGTCATCTGCTAACACATCGCGCAATAAAAACTACTGCTTTGTAAAAAAAATACCACAATAACATTGAAAAAGTACCAATGTTTTATCAACCCCACTTGAACTTTGACCTCTGCGAAAAACTTTCCAAAATATTTCCCTCATACCTAAAAATATGACTCCTCCAAGCCAGTTCATATTTCTGCTGATAGTTTTTGCTTAATTCTCTGTTGTCCAAACATTGAGGCTGGGTGTTTTCAAAAGAAGTGACTTGTGAATGACTCACATCATCAGTTAAGACTTAGCTTCTATTTTATTGCAGTGAAGAGCACTTCCCTATCAGCGTGCCTAGGAGGTCCAACGTCGGCCCGAAGCTGGTCCGATGCTACTGACATCGGACTGACGCTGGGAGGACGTTGGACCGCCGAGACATGCTGACAGGGAATTAGTTCAAGCAAATATGCTGAATTTATCTTGTGAAAAATTCATAGTCCTACATTGAAAATAAGTATCCATATGAAAAAAAGCCTCAAACTTTCTGAACGCCCCTCGTATATTGATTTGTATATCTGATGTGGTTTCTGTTGATTGGGTATTTATCAATGTAGCAGTTGGCATTATGGAGATTTTTTGAAGTCTTGTAATTTTGCATGATAAGGCTCAAAACGACAGTCGTGACAAAAATCCAACATACTGTAAACCAATGAGCTAAACCAGCATAGTAGGCTTATATCAGGTTTTTGAGACCAAGCAAACTAATTTTTTTAAGATGAAGAAATTATTGCAAATTTCATAAAAAAGTGTTATTACTTTGAAAATTGATTAGCTAAATTGTATTCTAATGGTTGGAATCACACATTCAGTTTATCTAAAGAACATAGCTATGTCCGTCTTAAAACATACCTGATTATTATTCAGATAATCAAGAATATAATATATAATTGTGCACAATTAGACATATCGATACCACTACAGGTATTATCAAACTGTATTAAAACTATTATTTTCAGAAATAATATTGAATTTTATAGAAATTGAAATATTATAAAAACAAAAATAATTCTGATCGAATCTCAATGTTAATATGTCCTCGTCAAAACAGTCTCACTGCAAAAAATCAATGTGTTATGGCTATATCAGAAGATCCTTATTTCCTTCTCTCTGTATCTGAGAACCGAATTCTGAAACTCTATAACAGTTATCGACCAATGGAGCACAGACAGATCATATGAGTACTTGCTTTAAAATCTGCAGTGTAAAGGTGCAACATGCCTGGTTGTATTGTCACGTGACAACAGTGTGAGTTGTAAAACAATCACGCAGTTGCTAATAATTAATGAGAGACTGAGAGTGATAGTTTTTCACTCGTCTTCATCAACCACCTTCAAGGCCATCCTTCTTTACATACTACCTTTTTATCCCTTCATCCTTTCCAGGGTGGGGGGAGGTAAGCTCAGTTGTGGTTTGCTGGGCTGCCAATGGCTTCGTTCAGGGTTCGAATCCAGCTCTTGCCGGATCACCTTGGCTTGTGTTGGATGGCACTTTCAATCATCCTTTGCCTCATCTTGTGTCCTCTGCCTCTCCTAATAGGCCACTTAAATACGTACATACAGGACGTAGTCGTCCATCCATCTGCCTCCTTTCCTCAGTTACTTTCTGTCACTTCATGCAAGCATCCTTCCATTGATCTTTGCCTACTTAATGACACAGGAAGAAATGAGAGATTAATTGAGATGGAATGAGCTATTACTAAATTGTATGAACACTAACTTTTGATAGATTGAGTGATATTAGAATCGGATGGAGAGAAGTCAATATTGCGAAAGCAATTTGATTGATGGGAAGGTCTTGAGGCAAAGGGGCCATGTCTGATTTTAACAAAGATGATGATAAATAATGTTTGCCTTCCTGATTAATCTTTGTTGGCAAAGGGAAGATGGTAAAAATCATTGTCTTTTATAGCTCCAGGTACTTGGAAAGATATTTGTTGTGTTACAACTTCTGACCATCTTCATTTCCTTCTTTTATTTTCTTAATTCTTAAATTTATTGCCTTTTTTATACGCTACAGATGTATTTTTGTCTCGCTTTAAGTCCTTCCATTTTGGCTTAGCTTCTTCATTTTGTCGTTTTAAAAATCTCTTGTTTCATTTATGTATTATTCAGTCTTTTCCCTCTTTCTTTTGTTTTAGTTCTTTCCCCTTTCCCACGGAAATTGGGGAGGGGGGAAGGTTAGTCTAATGTTAGCATACAGGGCTGGCAATCTCAGGGTCCAGGGTTCGTATCCACTTCTTACCGGATCACCTGGGCTTATGTTGGACAGCTGTTTCAAGCATCCTTCCCCTCGTTGCCGTGTTCTCCTCCCATCCTAATTAGACCACCAAGTGTGTAAATGCATCCATCCATCATCTTTTCTGTCTTCCTACCTTCCTTGGTTCTTCTCCTTTTCTTCAAAATTCAGTTCTCTCCTCTCCCCTCTGCCCTTCCTTCTTTTATAACATCCTTAGGCCAAGTTATCCTTTCCTCCACCCATCCTTCCACCAATATTTCCTTACACTGGGAGAAATGAGAGATTGGAATGAGCCATTAGTAAATTGTATGAGTGCAACTTTTGATAGATTGAATGAAAATAGAATCAGTTAGAGATAAGTCAATACCGCGAAAGCAATTTGACTGATGGGAATGTCTTCAGGCAATGCGGCAGTCCCTTATTTATGAAAGCTGATGATAAATCATGTTTTCCTTCCTTATTAATCTATTTTTTCACCATCAAATGTCAGTAAATATGACAGAATTTCAGACAGTAACACACAATATTTCTTAGACAGTTAAAAAAATATTATAGAAATAAGGAGGGTGAGCTAGATAGATAGCTAAATAGACAGAGAGATTGGTTGATAAATCAAATTTTTGGTACATATTGCTTGTTTTATATAAATAATTTAAATAAGATGATTCCACATCTTCACGTTTATAAAAGAAATAGAGCATGACTTACTTTAGTCTCTTTATACTCTCTGGTTAATATTTGTACTGCTAAAGAAACACATTTTGTCTTCTTTTCTTGAAGCAAATTCCCTTCAGAATTATTTATACATAATTTATACAATCCTAAAGCTGAGCAGAGTGCAAATATAGCAGTTGAAATTAGATGTTTGCTCTTTTCTCAGATGTTTGCAAAGTTTGTTCACAGATGTTTGCTGACAGCCTATCCTAAGCTGAGATGCATCTCTTAAAGGTAAATAGAAAAAAGATAGAAAGGAATGGGGTTGGATATTGGTATTGACACTAGCAGGCAACACACAGGTAACACAGACAGATTTCTAAATGGCTCAGAACCCCAAAGAGGCAGGATAGCATCCGGCTGTTAGCCATTTTGAAATCTACATTTCACCTGATTGGGGGCAAGGGTTGGTCCAGTGGGAGCGTGCTAGGTTGCCAATCAATGGGTCTAGGGTTCGAATCCAGCTCTTACCAGGTCACCTGGGTCTATGTTGGATGGCTATTTCAATCATCCTTCGCCTCTTTGCTGTGTCCTCATTATGTCCTAATTAGCCTACCATGCGCATAAATAAAGGACATAAAGCCCCAATCATCCATGCATCATCAAAACTCAAGTACTGTGTATGAAAGGGTCCCATTAAATGCAACAATTGCGTCTTTGTCTCTTTCTCTTTATCAGTCACATCAGCTATATGCTTGCATATCTATCTATCTATCCATCTATCTATCCATCTATCTATAGATCTATTTATCTGTCGATCGATCTTTTGAACATTTGATCTTCCTTTTTATACCATTATCAATAAATTGTATTGTCTGTCTTTCTTCTATTCTCTCCATTTACTTGTTTTCTTCACTCTTTATTTATTTTTTTCCCCTGTTTTTTTTTGGGGGGGGGGCGGTGGGTTCAGTCTTGTCTAATTTCATAAATACGAGGGTTTTTCCAAAAGTTCTGTCGAACTTGCCATAACTTTTGCAATATATAATACAGAGACATGATATTTGAGTCAGATAATATTGAAGTAATTTGAAAATAATCCTGAAAAATTCAGATCAAAGAAACGAAAATAAATAGTTAATTTGTCACCATGGAAGCCAAAAGTCATGAAATGCGGCCCAGGACACTTTTAGAGACACAGATTCATTGTATCTTGTCAAAAATTTAATTTTTACCAGGGATACAGAACAAGAAACTTATCAAATGTAATCCTTAACATTTCCTAAATTCTTAAAATAGTGAACTTGACACTGAGTCGATTTATGTATATCCCTTAAAAAAATCAATGCCTCAAAGTCCTCATATTGAGATCACTGTTGGTGTTTCGCAGACTTTTTGTAGATTATGATGGGTTTTCCATAAGTTCTGTCCAAGATGTCATAACTTTTGCTAGATTTTATACAGAAACATTATATTTGGGTCAGTTGATATTGAAGTAATTTACAAATGATCCCCAAAAAATCAGATCATAGAAGTAAAAATAAATTGTTTATTTGTTGCTATGGAAACCAAAAGTCATGAAATACGGCCGAGAACGCGATAACAGATACATACTTGATATATCTTGTCAAATATGCAATTATTACAAGAGATATAGAACAGAATATATTTAAAATATTCATTGCTATTTCACAACTTCCTAAACCAATGACTGGCACTCTGTAAATGCATTTTCTCGTACTTGCTAACCATGTCTAAATAAGGTACCTCAGTCTTCATGTTGAGGTCAGTTTTGGCAATGTCGTGACTTCTATTCTCAGGTTTTCCAATGTGTGTTCTCTTCATTCAGAATAAGTTTGTACAACCTCCATGACCATGCGGTTCTGTCACTCATACTGTCTTCTTGTATGTATGATACAAAATGTTCTTACTCTCTCTGCTATAGTTTTTATCGAATTAAATTGAAAAAATACAACAGGCATGTATGATTTCATCAATATCCAAAAAAATTCTCATTTCATAAAAAACTAAGAACTACATGAGTGATGGTAAGGTAAGTAAGATGTGACAATGACACCAGTTTCCATTGTTATTAATGATTTTACAATTAACTGATTGTATTTCATGAAAAAATTATGAATTAACTTTCATTCAACTAGTCAAGACATCGATAATGGAAGCAGGTGTTAAAAACTGTAAGTTAGCCCTCCAAAATCTGGACCTCATTTCATGACTTCTTGTTTCCATGGCAACAGATTTAGAATTTATTTTTATTTCCATGATCTGATTTTTTGATTGTTATTTGCAAAATACGTCAGTATTATCTGTTCCAGATATCATGTCTCTACATCAAATCCAGAAAAAGTAATGACTACTTGGACAGAACTTATGGAAAACCCCTCGTACATTTGTCAATCAGTTGCCACAACAAAGAACATCTTCCTCAGTTAGTTCAAGCTCCAACACATATAGTTTTATCTATAACACAAGTCTTGTTGAAAGGCATATCTATTTTCACAGAACTATTTGGGATGTGGACTGATGTATAGCAGGAATGACAGGAGTCCTCATTACAGGTCACATGACAGGGTACAATTTCATCATGTGACCCCAAGCAGACATTTCATGGGTTGCAGCTGTCAGCAATATGAAATGTGGCACCTTCAAATAAGACCTAGTGTCATGATTGAGAAAAATATATGGTGCAACTGTTGCTGTTGGGTGGCTTAAGTGATGGATGGATGGATGATCAGGGCTTTATTTCCTGTATTTATGCACTTGGTGGGCCAATTAAACGAGAGGAGGATGTAGCATTGAGGAGAAGGATGCTTGAAATGGCAGGTGTATTATGATCATACATGTATATGATAAAGGCCTTTTTTGCTAAAGGCAGTAATAAGAGGTGTTTTCCAAAACATGACATCATTTTGATAAACTTCGCATGATTCAGAAATGATCATAATGCTGTTTCTTCTTATTATTCTTGGGTAATTGACAACATTATAAAATAAGATTTCCGATATAATTGAATGCCAAATCTTGACAATCAATGCCGTAATTAAAAATTAACTGTCTTGATTTCCAATTATTTTCGATTTTCAATACAGTCCTAAAATATCAACGCTCTTAATATCCCATAAAGTTTATTCTTTCTATCAAAGCCCTTATTGTAACGTCTACACCCATGCTCCAGCGCAAGTTAGATACAACATAATTCAGACTAAACACAATTCAATACAGACCTACCCTCATAAAACTTTCAACACAGAAAATAACTTAATTACAAAGCTTTAGAAGTGAAGCAGTTCCCTTAAAAACCCATAATTTGTGGGTTTTATTTGTTTCTCCAGTTTTTCAGTCTATCATAAATAAACACACAAGGAAAGATAAATAGAAAAATTCACAGATAGTTAAGGAACAATATTTCTCCCTGTTTAACACCCTGACAGTGAAAACTATGCTGTACAGGTAGTGTGTGTTGTTTCCAACGTGTTCTGGCTTATAACATTTTAAACATGGTATAACTTAGAAGGTTAAAAACAAAGGTATATACTCTTTGAAGTTAATAGGCCCACTTTGCTTTCTTGCTTGCTTTTGTTGTGCTGGTGTACGTCAGATGAACCATGGCAGCTCAACCTCCATCTTCGTAGAGGGAGCTGCACTTTCATATTTGATAACGGTCGTATGATAAGGATGTGAGAGAAGACTCAGAATCTGGTACATGCCCTATTGATTCAGTGATGTCCTGGATCTTTCAGTTGGAGATTGCTGAAATTTGTCTGGGGACCAAAACATTCTTATTAATTTATTAATGTCTTACTTCTCGCAAAATACATTATGAAGTTCTTATACCTGAAAAATTAATAACATGCTACATTATTTAAGTATTTTCCTGATTTCAAGTAAATTTAAAAAGTTTCTTTGTTCTGATTTTTATCTTTTAATTTATTTATAAATCATTCTCATACAGATTGACACCAATAGTTACTTGAATGCAGCACAATACCATACCGAACAGATTAAAATGTGTCATCCTGTGCACTAGGGTGGTCCAAAAAACTTTTTTTGTCAATATCAATTCGCATACCCTCCTATTTTGTGAGAAATGGTGCAAAAACAATGCAGCTTAAATTTTATGAAAATCCAACAAGAGGAAGGGGTCCCCCAAAGGCCTTAAAGTTGCAATGTCTTTTTAATTTTCGACCATTTTCGCCAATTCGCGGTTCTCTATAACTTCGTCAGTATTAGTCATACAACATTCTAATTGCCATGGTTGGAAAGCTCTCAAAAAGACCTTCAATTTGCATACATCAATGGTCTAGGATGATATCTTGATTCCCATTAGCCCTTCAGCCTGCACTCTTTAGAATTAAAATGACGCAGATTGTCTAATCCTGTTTAAAAAATGGCTTTGGAATTTTTTTAAAATGATAATTACAGTGATTCGCATTATCATAGTTCCAGAATGACCAAATACAAAAAACTTTTTGATTTTTACCATGGGAGTGCCTGGCATGTGAGTGATGAAGTTTTAATGTTAACGTCAGTTGAAAACTCGTAAAAGATGAGATGGGGCCTGTTGCATTTCATATAATATCTTCGTCAGAATTTATTGCAGGGCAACATGAGTGGTACCAAATGAAAGGAAATACATTTAGCATTCTCATGGTACCAATGATGTAGTCCTATATTTAATTCTTGTGAAGTTAAAATATGAAATATAACAGCCCCTCCATGAATTGTTTCAATAATTCTGACGAAATTTTGCATTAAAACTTCCAAGCTTATAAATCTGGATTTTCCATGACCAAAAATTAAAAAAATATTTTATTTGCTTATTCTGGAACTTGAAGAATGTGAATCACAGCAATTATCAGTGAAAAAAACATCAAAAGCCTTTTTTTAATAGGATTAGACAGTCAGCGACATTTTCATTTAGAAAAGTGCAGGCCCAAGAGTCAGTGGGAGTCAAGATATCGTCCTAGACCATTGATGTTGGTATTCAAAATAAAGGTCTTTTTGAGAGCCTTCCAACCATAGCAATAAGAATGCTGTATGACTAATACTGATGAAGTTGTGGAGAACCGCGGATTTGCGAAAATGGTCAAAAAGTAAAAAAACATTGCAACTTTAAGGCCTTTGGGGGACCCCTTCCTCTTGTTGGATTTTCATAAAATTTCTCATGCATCAGTTTTATACCTAAACTCATCAAATAAGAGTGTATGTGATGTGAAATTCACAAAATATTTTTTTCCCATCTAGAAATGAACCACCCTACTGTGCACAGCATGTTATCTCTTCAGACAGTCATACCCTAGAAATTGGAAACCACACACATTTCCAGCATTAGCATACACAAGCATTTTGCCAGTGGATCTTGAATGTGTTAATATCATTACTATGGGGTATGCTGAGTTGTATATCAGTCTACAGATATACTCCAAATGATCAAAGTCAGTGGTGGTATGTACCTATTTTTTATGTACCCCGGAATAGCTATATACCTGGGAGGGGTATCAAAGATTCCACACAGCTGAGGATTGGCTGGGTTTTTATTATACCCTACCCAAAGAATTATATACAGTCAAGACCGTGTTGTATGGTTCAAATATCTAAGAACAGATTGCGAAAAAGTGGCAGTACAGTAATGCCTTTTCTATTAGACCCTTGTCACAAGACCAACTATGGGGCAATCATTTAATAATCAGGGGGCTTGGAGTTTTCCTCGGCAGATAATTATTTATTTCTCAGTAATGGCGGCCATAATTATTTATTTCAAACGTGCGAAGTCCCCAAATATTCATTCCTAAATCAGGTAATGCCTTGTTAAGAAATACCCCCAAATGAAATCATTTATTTCAAGACTGCCCAGAGAGAATTCATTTATTTCACCAAAACTGAGCAAGAAATTATTTATTAAAAAAAATCTCCAAACCCACCCCACAGACTAAATAGTGGCCCCCTTACCTTAGGGGAAAACCAAATTGAATTCACCCACAATAATTATTCTTTAATATACATAATAAAAAATGAAGATTATCGCTTTCTTTTCGTCATGTCAATCAACCCAAGAAAAACTGACTTGGGAATATCTGAGCTAATAACAGTCAATTGTCAGTAACTGTTATGTCTGGCCTTGGTATTACCACACCACCTCAATAAGAATATCCTCCAGGCTGCAGCTAGTTGGGACAGTCCTATACTGCAGGGACCATCGCAATTGGTAAAACTGACCCTGGACATGTTTGAGCAACATTTTAATGGGCATAAATCTAGGCTAGTTTGTTTCCCTGCATTGGGGTTAAGTTGCATAGTAACTGTCACATCTTTGTGCTAAACCTGACCTTTGACTTTGAAAAAAAAAAGAAAAGCAATTAAACAGTGCAACCACATCTACATCAACATTATTTCAGTTCATCATACCCTGCTGCTTGTAAGTAAGTGAAACAGGTAATGTTTTGTCATTGAGTCAATGCAAAACCTCCTCAACCAAACTGCTTGTGGAAGAAAGGGCACTAAATTACTCATTTGATGCAAACAAAACATATGGGGTCAAAAGGACAATACTTTAAGCATATATCTGGTAAAATAAATTATCTATCTGTTTATATGAGATACAAAAGAAATTGGCATTAATTTGTATCCCATGTACCATAAAATATCAGCCCTTATGATGCAATATGTGGTCATCTCATTGGATGAGAATTCATGCTTCTACAAGCAGTTTAGCTGAGGAGGTTTAGCATTGTACCAATGGCCCATCACCCATTTTACTTACTTTCAGGTGGCACTGTAGTGTGGGAATATTCAGTACACATACTACACAATTGTGATCATAAAATTCGGCGAAAAATGTGAAACACACAAAAACATGACTGCAGTACCCCATAAAACAGCTTTTTCTTCACCTTATTTTTCTTGACCCTGTTTTTCTTGGAGCCCTGCATTATGGACAAGAAAAAGGTTGGTTTATTTTCTTCCAATTTTATGGCTTACTAATAACAACTTGTCAGACATAGGAAATCTACAGTACCAATAGTTCAGACGAAAGTCAGAAATTGTATATTGGAGGCTTATCGGAGAAATATATATATATTGGCTCCCCTCAGGCCATTTCAAGATACGCTCCAAGAAAGGTGGAAGATCAGATTACTGTATGGTATGTCAAACTTATAGTCGAATAAGGTTGTCTGTCTGTCTGTCTGTCTATCTGTCCGTCTGTATGCCCCTTCTGCAGTCAGGAAGTGGTCTCTCGTTGGGATTTGGTCTCCATGAAATAATTGGAAAGTCCTAACTGGATTGAAAGAATCCTAACCTATTTTTTAACAAAGAGCTTTAGTTTCTGTCCGCAACAATTGGCCATGAACTGGTTTTCACCAATTACTAATCTTGGCCAATTTTGTTGAAATTAATCCTTTAGTAGAAGGCTCCATTTCCAGTCGAAGAAGAGAAACAATGATACTTGGAAAATGTATCTTGTCATTATCAGCTGTTAAGCATATGCAATGTTATTTGGAATATTCAAATGTAAACGAGGTCATGCAAATCTTTAAGCAAACATTTGGTGGAATGTATTAATTTGTTGCATTTCTCTTTCATTTGTGGCTTCCATTTCCTTCTTTTTAAATTTCTGTTGACATGCCATATCAATCAGGCCTTATTTTGCGTTGACAAATTCTTTGGAGGACAGTGAAGGCAAACAATTTCAAAGCTCTCATTAAAAATTACAAAACTGCTTCCTCATTTTGCATATTAACATGATTAACAAGTTTTCAAGCGGTGAAAAACAAAAATTGTAAAAGCCAATTTGGCTAACTTCCCAAACAAGCTTAAAACCCCTATCACCTGACAAATGACAAATGACAAATGACAAACGACAAATGATTTATTTCACTCAAAGACCCCTCACAGGGGTATGCGAGTTACATAAATTGTATAAAACACTAATTTGGCAAGTGCGGAACATGGAAAAACAGAAAACAGATTTGGCATATATCGGAACATAAGTAATAATATAACTACACTAATAAACTTCCTGAGTAACCTGCTTCTGAATCAATTCAAAGAGCTGGTTATTTGAAATAATTGGAATGCATTCTAACCTAATTGGCAGAACTTCCAACCGGATTGAAAGAATCCAACCCTAATTGTCCACAAAGAGCTTTTGATTTTGTCTGCAACAATGTGCCAAAAACTGATTTCCATCAATTACAAATCTTGGCCAATCTTGTTGAAATTAATCCTTCAGTAGAAGGAGAGACACGATGATGTTTGGAAAAGGCATCTTGTCATCATCAGCTGATGACCATGTGCAATGTTATTAGGAATCTTCTAAGACAAACATTGTATTGTGACATGTAAAATTATTCATATTATTAGACCATTTTCTGAATTCCATTTTATTTCCTTCTTCAGCTTTTTGTCTTTGTGTGTGTGGGGGGGGGGGTTTATTTTGATAAGACCTTTTTTCTTATTGATAAATATTTTTTTTCGTGGACAGTGCAGACAAAATGGAGAAGAAAGCCACATTAAGAATGATTGTTATTTATAACCTTCCTCTTCATCTGGTTTAACAAATTTCAAGGAGTGAAGGGAAAAATTTCTAAAAGTCAATTTGGCTATGTTCCCAAAACTTGAATCCCTTTGTCAGAGTGAAAATCAATTCAAAGGGCCCTTCCACGAAATGATTGGAAAGCATTCTGACCTAATAAGCAGACTTCTAACAGAATTGAATGAATTTAAACCAAATTTTCGAACAAAGAACCTCTGTTTCTGTCTGTTACAATTTGCAAGAATCTGATTTCCAGCAATTAGTAATCTCTGCAAATCTTGCTGAAATTGATCCTTAACAAGAATTGCGGCTAAATTGTAGTTGCAGGAGAGACACAATGATACTTGGAAATGCATCTTGTCATTATCAGCTGTTGAACATGTGCAATGTTATTTGGAATCTTCAAAGACAAACGCTGTGTTGGAGATTTTCATGCAGAAGACATTTTAATCATGACACAAAATTGTAAAAGACCTAAAATCTGTTCCACGATTCTTTCATTTTCTAGTTTCCAACGCTTTTATTTCTCCAGGATTTATCGATCTGTGTGAGGCTGTTTCTATTATATGAATTGAATAATTTATTGCATTAAGATATTTGAGGAAAGTGAAGACAACCAATAAAATAAATCACATTAAAAATTTGCTGACCTTTCTCTACATCATGTATTTGTTTTTTTTGTTTTACGCCTCTGCAGCACCTTATTGGGTTATATCGACTCTACATCATGTAATTAAAATGGCTGTAATCAGAGGAATATGTAATGTAAATCCATCACATGTCAATGCCAATTACTTAGAAAAAGATAAAAGTTGCAATTATGACTTTAAAAATATCTATACTTAATAAAATTATGCAGAAGAACACAACGAAAAATTTTTTCAAAAGTGACCAATCTGAGAAATTTGTAAAAAGCCTCAGAGAAAAGGTACAAGTTCCAGTGCTGCTTGGAGACAATGACAACTGTTTCATTATAGTTTTTCACAATGCGGTTCCTTTGATAGATTTCTGAGCCACTGAAAAACAAATTGTTTTGCTTTTTTATGAAAAGCTTTCGTAAAAAGTAGAAGAGCATTATGGTGTCATGCAGAATTGAGTTCTGAGATGTTTCACACAAATTGTGTAAATGACATCTCCTAAGGCTCGAGGCCATTTTCACCAACATTTTTAAATTGTGAGACAAAACATTCCAGACGACACTGCTTTCGATATTTGTACAGGTTGATACATTCTTAAATGAACTGAATCTGAATCAAACAGATTATTTATCCCAATAGGAGAGTTAGAGCAACCAATAACAAATTTGGAAATAAACATATTTGAAATTTTGATATATCACAAATAAAATTAGAAGAGAAAAGATAACAAACTAGTGTCTTGTGAAAAACAATAACCAGATTGATTGGACTAACATATTTTGTATTCCCCTTTCACATATCGCATTAATTTGATTGGTCAACTCCTCATGAGATACCAGAACGTTCCAATTACAGGCAGCTCAAACAGGACAGTACTAATCATATAACAGGTTATAAATGGATGAATGTGCACTAGAAGGCACTTGCAAAATGTGGACATTGACCTGTGTCTTTAATGAATAATAGCAATGGTACCAATTTGTTCAGTCCTCCAGAAAAGAAGAAAATGTCAGTGCGGTAACGTTTTGGCCATCGGATCAAAGTGGCTAATTGCAAATGATGTACCAAATATCGAAAAAAGAGAGAAGTAAGAGATAAAAGGTAGTCAGGCTAATTACTAGGCTTGTCTGCTCTATTTCTGCGATGAAGAAGTTAGTTAATCTGTAATTTGTAGCCATTAGTCTCCTAATTAATCTCTTGGCGCTTTTTTTTCTACAGCTTTGTAGTGTCTTGGATTGGTTTAGACAAGAAACATTTGGCTTTCTAAATATCTTAGTGCAAGCTGCGTTTACACTAATACCTGTTAAAGAAATATATGTTTCTACCTTCAAACTATCGTTATTTAAAAAAATATTATTGCAGTCAGCGAATTTTTCAGTGAGGTAGAGGTTGTTTGCAAAGTCAAAGCGATCCAATGTTTCCAATATGCTGTGCACTTATGCTATTTTACGCATGAATAACTTTGGCCTTGTAGCTCATCAATTGGTGTACCCCAAGGGAGAAATTCTCTCCTGTTATATTTATGGTAATATATGATCACTGCTGTAACCTTCATGTTATGGGGTTAACAAGACAATATCCCTTGTTATTAAAACTGCTGGGCCAATTGCTCATTCCCCATGAGCCTAATATTCCATTCCTTCATGCACACAACTGCATATGTTGTCACTTCTGTTCTTTTATTCTGTTCAATGTTTCTATTCTACATGATACTGTTAAATCTTTTACGTATTTCTTCTAAATGTTGTAATGGTTCATTGCCTGAAATTTTACTAACCGTTATTAAGATAAGTTTAGGCGTATCTTTTTTTTCTCAAAAGAGTAAGAAAGTTCTTGTCACCTGTTCTTATGAGACGGAGAGGTGATAGATGGATGATTGTATTTATACACTTGGTAAGCTGATTATGACAGGAGGAGGACACGACAAAGAGACGAAGGATGACTGAAACAATAATTCAGCATAGGCCCCGGTGACCCAGCAAGAACTGGATTCGAACCCTGGACCTAGCCATAGCCAGCCCAGCATGCTATCACTAGACCAACCTTCCCCCCCCCCCAAAGACGGAGAGGGAGATTATCATAGTGAAATGGCTGACTTAGCAGCCCTGAGTCCTCTTAGACTTCACATTGAACAGTCGAAAGCAATATCAGTTCCTCCTGAAAGAATAAAAAGGTAACATGCTTGGAGTATATTTTCGTGCATTGACAGTGCTCTTCTATTTCATCCGTCTTATTTTTAAACTTATTTTGCCAACAACACAATTGTAATCATTGGGTTAAACCAGTGCACCATAGCTGCTTACCCCAGGTAAATCCCTCTGCAATCTATGTAAACCTCTGTAACTTGTTCTCGACCTATACAAACTTCAGATGTAAACCTAGCTAGTTTTGTTGTAGGGAACACCTGCTTCTGAAACTATGGGAAATATATTAACCCAGCAAAGACAGGAGGTAGTTATGCTGATAAGAGACATGTAGTCTTGCCAAGTTAGTTGTTAGTCTGAACTTTGTATTACAGGTTGGTATGGGAGTAATATATACACCCATTGAAGCTATTACACATTGGTAAACAAGGGTTATCTTCTCATATCTTCTACATTGTGGAGATGATTGGTTAGTAAATTGAGTGATCAGTTTTGACTCGCCAAGTATTGGAGTGTAAATAAAAAAAAGGCTGTAAATTGTATTTTTCAGTTTCATCTGATTGGAAGATCTGTTTCTCCCACTGTAAAATTAGGTTTGAAAAGTACCTGTACATGAATGAGTTTAGGGGAAGCTTGGGAGAGTTGGGCCACTTTTTACATTCTTACGCCTCCTGCTAACAGTAATGATTATATAAATATGCTTTATGCATGTATTGTATCTTGAAATATTTCAGAAAAATATCTTTAGGTTTGCATTGATATTTGCCCTAGAACATATGAGCTACAGCCCTCTGAAAATTGGAAAAAAATTGGCCCAACTCTCCCCATCAAGTGGGAGACTTGGGCCATTTAGGGGGGAGACTTGGGCCATTGCAATATATCAGGTTCGGTAAAGCTGTACTTGAGGCCATAATATTTTTAACCTGTAGTGTGGTGGTCATAGAAGTCATTAATCCTGAATGGAGGCCTCTTGCAACTCTGGTTTGCTGTCAGACTTAAGCCTCGGCCTGATGGCCCAACTCTCCCCATCTAGATTTCCTGATATCTAATTTTATTAGACCATGAATAATTATTAAGGCCTAAAAATATTCAATCGCTGTTGAAAATTGCTCTAGACAAGTTCTTCTGTCTTGATAAAAATAAATCTGGGTAAATACAACACATGTGGGGAGAGTATTGGCACTGTCCCAACTCTCCCCCATTCCACCATTTTTCTCTAAATCCCAATTATGACAAAACCGGTTGTCTGATAATTTTCCAAAATATGTTAATAACAACTGAATAGTCAAGCCTACAAAGCATGCCATAGAAAATGTTCTCAGTCCTTGTTGTCTGACAGATAATTAAAAACTCGTAAGATGGCTCAGTTTTTCCGTTTTTCATCCAAATTTGAATTTTCTTCTCTCTAAAGATCGTGACAAGCAAATTAGCCAGAAATGTTACATCCATTGAAAGATTTTTATTTTTATAAAATTTTGGTGGCTGCAGCTTTCTCAAAAAATTATTAGTTTCCTCAAAAATCAGGTTGGCCCAACCCTCCCTGCGGCCCAACTCTCCCAAGCTTCCCCTACTTGAGTTCACATTTAAAACACAACATTTGCGTTGTTAAACAACAAAACAATTTCTGAGAGATACAAAAAAAAACCAATTGTACTGCAGCAGAGAGGCCAAATGGTATTGCTACTGTAACAATCTGTTAGATTCTGTCTATCTATCTTCATACATCCCAATTCATCATTAGGTGGCAGCACTATCCGTTCCTATGCATCACACCCTGTGTCCCGAATTGTATCTCAAGTTGGAAAATCTAACACATTTATGTTTTCTTCTTTTATTTCTTTGCCCCTGAGCTCTTAAAAGAAGATTAACTCAAGTGTCATCTGCTAACACATCGCGCAATAAAAACTACTGCTTTGTAAAAAAAATACCACAATAACATTGAAAAAGTACCAATGTTTTATCAACCCCACTTGAACTTTGACCTCTGCGAAAAACTTTCCAAAATAGGTCCCTCATACCTAAAAATATGACTCCTCCAAGCCAGTTCATATTTCTGCTGATAGTTTTTGCTTAATTCTCTGTTGTCAAAACATTGAGGCTGGGTGTTTTCAAAAGAAGTGACTTGTGAATGACTAATATCATCAGTTAAGACTTAGCTTCTATTTTATTGCGAAAAGAGCACTTAGTTCAAGCGAATATATTGATTTGTATATCTGATGTGGTTTCTGTTGATTGGTGATTTATCAATGTAGCAGTTGGCATTATGGAGATTTTTTGAAGTCTTGTAATTTGGCATGATAAGGCTCAAAACGACAGTCGTGACAAAAATCCAACATACTGTAAACCAATGAGCTAAACCCACATAGTAGGCTCATGTCAGGTTTTTGAGACCAAGCAAAACAATTTTTTTTTTTGATGAAGAAATTATTGCAAATTTCATAAAAAAGAGTTATCACAAAGAAAATTGATTAGTTCTATCGCAAGGTGTCGCATCGAAGAGTTCACGCGAGATCACAAGCGAGACTGCGTCGTCAATTCACTTCGAGCTGCCGTCTAGAGCACACGTGTATGCATTATCGCTTACGCTTTGCGTAACGAAACTACGTAATTTCGTCGGTTGTGGATGTCCAGGACGTCTCCTATTATGGATAAGGACGACAAGAAGGACGACAAGAGGGATTCCTCCCGTTCCCGTGCTAGAAAACCGGTTGCACCTGAGAAAATTCCGAAGAAATGCAGCGTGGAGGCGTCGAATTCTCAACAAGATGGCGACGGCCCGAAATCCACGTGCAACGTGCCCGACCTGTCAAACCCCCCCGCGGGTTTTATGGATGATTTTAACTCACTCCTGACGCAAAAACTCGATGAGTAATTTCAGTATCATGGGTCTCTCTTTGAGGAGGAAGATTTCCTCCCGCCTGGCCAGTTAGGCAGTGGGGATGTTGACGCTGTCAGCTTAGACATTGACCGTGAAATTGCTCAGGCTTTAGCAGATAACTTGGGTGCCGAGGGTGTCCCACCTGGTGAATCTGCTCAGGAAGATTTTTTAGAAGCTTATATGGCTGAGACTGCGCCCGAAGGGCGTACTGGTAAGGCTATTCTCCCCGGAATTAGCCAGATTGTTAACTCAGCTTTTCGCACTAAGATGTCAGATACTAAGAGAGATGCTAAACTGAAGTTGTTTGAGGTGCCTGAGAATTGTCCAGGTCTGGATAAAGTTCGTACTAACCAGGCAATTTGGGACAAATTGCAGCCTCGTACGCGTACGATGGACTCAAAATTGCAAGCTCTGCAATCCATGCTTGTGGCTTCTGGTGCAGGGATGTGTAAAGTGTTGTCTGCTTTGTACAATCGGAAGGCGCAGCCTGCTTCGTGTACTAAAGAGACTGTGGAATCGCTGATTAAAGACTCCTTGAATGTGCAAGTTCTGATTGGCCAGAGTAATGTGGACCTGAATGTCCGACGTAGAGAGCTGTTTAAGCCAGATCTGAATGAACAGTACCATCATCTTTGCTCGACGAGCACCCCTTTCACCGAATGGCTTTTTGGAGATGGTTTGTCTGACCAAGTGAAGGAGATTACCGAAGCGAACCGCCTGAGTGGTCGGTTGTTTCCAGGGCGAGGCAGAGCTCGTGGCCGAGGCCGTGGTTTTCGTGGTCGTGGATTCCAACCTCGCTATCAGCCGTACTCCGGGTACTCAGGGTACCAGGCAACACATGCCTATGGAATTGGCTGTGGGCAACAGTCCCAGAGAAGGGCTTCCAACAGTGGTTTTTTAGGCCGGGGCGCAGCTGCACCCAAGAAGTCAGAGTAGAGAAGGTGGGTATGCCTCCGGTTGGTGCAAGGTTGTCTGCATTTGTCCCCATTTGGCGTGAACTTACTAATGATGAGTCACTTTTAGATTGTATTTCTGGCATTTCCCTTGATTTCATTGATGATCCCCAGGAGGTACCGTCCTTCAAGGTGGCATTTCAGTCTGATAAGGAGCATGTAAATTTTGCTGCTGAATTGGAGAAATTATTGACAAAAGAAGTCATTGAGCCATGTGTGGCTGTTCCCGATCAAGTACTCTCCAAAATTTTCCTTATTCCTAAGCCAGATGGTAGCTTCAGAACCATATTTGATATGAAAGCGCTGAATGGGGTGATTCGTTATGTTCACTTTAAGATGGATACAATCCGATACATTGCAGACAGCCTTGTCACTCATGCGTAAAGATTGGTTTATGGCATCTGTTGACCTGAAAGATGCATATTTTTCCCTGCCGGTTAAGCAGGAGTTTCGTAAATATTTAAGATTTCAATACAAATCTGATTTGTATCAATTTCGTGCCATGCCGCAGGGTCTGTCTTCAGCCCCGAGAATCTTTACGAAAATTATGAAACCAGTTATGGCTACTCTGAGACGTAACGGCATTGTGGTCATGAATTATCTGGATGATCTGTTTCTTGCTGCCCCTTCGGTTGGGGCCTGTCAGGTCGCCCTAAATGAAGCTATGGCCCTCTTGAAGAAACTGGGGTTTCTGTTGAATTTAGAGAAATCTCATTTGACACCATCTAAGGATCTGGTGTATCTAGGCTTTTGGCTTCACTCGGAATCCATGTCCGTGACTTTACCCCAGGCTAAAATTGACAAAATGCAAGGGGTATGTTCTAAATTGTTAGAGCGTCATTCCATTTCGATTTTGGAACTGGCCCAGGCCATTGGGCTCATTATTTCTTATTGCAATGCGTCCGACCAGGGCTTATTACACTATCGTCACCTAGAAAGTCAGAAAATTTCAGCTCTGAGATGTAATGCAGGGAACTTCAACTTCCCTATTACAAAATTAGGTTGGAGGTAGAACATGATATTGTACCCAACCCTCCTGTTAATGAGTGACAGTTTAAAGATATTGTCATATAATGTACGAGGTATGCGAGAAGAGAAAAAAAGGCGTGCATTGTATAGTTACCTGAGAAGTCAAAAATGTGACATTATATTTCTGCAAGAAACTCATTGTAAATTGAAAAAAGAGGCATATAAATTGGGAAAAGAGTGGGAGGGACAAACTTTGTGGAGTAGAGGGTCATCAAATAGTAAAGGAGTTGCCATATTGTTCAATAGCAGTGCCAACTATGATTTAACCGAAAATGATTGTGATCCTAATGGCAGATATATTACTTGCAAAGTCCGTTTTAATGATGTAATGTTTAATATTGTAAATGTGTACACACCAAACAATGAATATGAAAGAGTAAGGTTCATAAATGGTCTTGGTAAAAAAATTGATCTGTCAACAGACCATTTTAACATTTTGGGGGGAGACTTTAATTGTGTTTTGGATAATAATATTGATCGTGCTAATTGCAGAAGTAACCTTGATGTTGGTCAGGTTGATATGAAAAATTTGATGGAAATATGTCACCTAGAGGATGTATGGCGGCGAAGGAATCCTGACATGTAAGAATTTTCATGGGAAAGCCGGGGAAAAAGGTCAAGAATTGACTATTTCTTAATTTCTAATGACCTAGATAGTCAAGTGAAAGAAATTTCGTATTTAAATGCCCCCTTTTCAGATCACAGGCCAATTGCCTTGACAGTCAAGAATAGTGAAATCTTGCGGGGACCAGGTTTATGGAAAATGAATGCAAATATGATTAGGTCAAGTTTATTTCAAAAAGCTTTTGTGTCTATGTGGAAAGATTGGATAAAACAGAAGTCAAAACTTGAATTGAACACATGGTGGGATCTGGGTAAAAAACGTATCAAAGATCTTGCACAAAGTGTTTCAAAAGTTATTGCAAGAAAAAGAAAATCAGAATGCGAAAGAGTTAACAACAGAATAGCGTTTCTGAAACAAAATGAAATAAATGCTGATGAAGTTGATTTACTTGAGGAGAGATTAAGAGTGATTTATGAAGAAAAGGGAGAAGGTACAAAAGTTAGATCAAGAATTAGATGGTGGGAAGAGGGTGAGAGAAGTACCAACTATTTCCACAGTTTAGAGAAGAAAAGAGGGAAAGATAAACTCTGGGAAAGTATTTTAGATGAGCAAGGTAATATAGTGACAGGGATAGAAAATATTCAGAAATGTCAGGTTGACTTCTATAAAGATTTATATGCTAGTCAGAAGTTCGGACCGAAAGACAGAGACTATCAATACTTTCTGGGAGATTTGGACAAGAAGTTAAACGAATGCCAAAAAAAGACCATTGAAGAGTCAATCTCCCTTGAGGAAATATCTAAGTCCTTGAGGTACATGAAGACCAATAAAAGTCCTGGCCCAGATGGTATAATTGTTGAATTTTATAAAATGTATTGGGCAGAAATAAAGGCAGACTTGATGGAAGTTCTGAACTATGGTCTGCAGAAGAAAGAGTTATGCTATTCACAATATTTACTTTACAAGAAAGGTAACCGATCAGACATAAAGAACTGGCGACCTATTTCTCTTTTAAATATTAATTTTAAGATATTGTCCAAAACACTTGCCCAAAGACTAAAAAGTGTTTTGCCTGATATAATCAGCACTGATCAAAGGGGGTGTATATCACATAGGTATATTGGAGAGAATATCAGGTTAGCGGAAGATATTATTGAGGAAAGAGACGATGATGCAGTTGTAGTACTCCTAGACCAAGAGAAGGCCTTTGACAGGGTAGAGTGGAAATGGTTATTTTCAGTACTTAGAGCTTATAATTTTGGAGGAAAGTTCATATCCTGGATAGAAATCATGTATAAAAAGGCCAAATCATCAATCTTAACAAATGGTATTTAGTCGGAATATTTTCAGATAACAGGAGGAATAAGACAGGGGGATGCCATGTCTGCCCTTCTTTACATAATACAGTCTGAACCACTAGCACACAAAATTAAGCACACAAATTCCGCAAATGGAATAACAGTAAGAAACGCAACAAATGAAGCTTGCATTAAGGTTGCTCAGTATGTAGATGACACAAACATTTTTCTGCAGCGCAAGGAAGATATTGTTACTGTCCTTCAAATCATTGAGAGATTTGAGGATGTTTCAGGATCTAAACTTAACAAAAGTAAAACTAAAGCTCTTGTGGTTAAAGAGGAGAATGTGGGAGAATATGAAGGCATTACACTAGGCTTGGACCCTGAGAACATTTTAGGTATCCAGGTAGGTAAATATAATGACAACACATTTTGGGATAAAACAGTAGATAAGTTAAGAGTCATTTGAATATGTGGAGGGGCATGGATTTAACTTTTCAAGGCAAAGTACATATCATTAAAAGCTTAGGTTTATCGGTGTTACTGTACACTCTTGAGTTAAAAACAATGAGTGAAAAATATGTAAAGCAGATAAATGAAATTCTATGGGATTTCCTGTTTACTGGGAAAAGGTACACAGTTAAAAGAAGCATATGTTGTTTACCAAAACATAGAGGAGGGTTAAGCATGATCGACCTCACAGCAATTATTAAAGTCAAACGTATAAAAATGTTGATTCAAATTTTGAAAGGAAAAACGAATGACAATTGGAAAATTCTACCTTTTAAGTACCTTAAGGTCTTAGACAATGATTTTGATATTGAGTTCTTCAGGTTGAGAGTATCAAATGCCGAAAAGCTCTTGAATGAGAAAGTTATACCATTATTTTACAAAGAAATCATGATTTATTTCCAAGAACTGTGTCGCAAAAGTAAAGTTGAATGTAGTTTAAATGATGAAATCCTATGGTGCAACGAAAGAGTCAAGTTTAATGGTGAACCCCTTGCTTTAAAACACTGGTCCAAATGTGGAATTAAGTATTTGGCTGACATTATAACAAACAAAGTGTTAGACAGAAAAAAGATTGTTGACAAGCTGCATTTCAAAGCTGCTTTTCCTTTTGAGATCAGGAAACTTGAATTTGCGCTGCCTGAGCAATGGAAAAAATGTGAAAAATATGAAAAACCGCGTTTTCATAGCATTTCATCAATATTACATTTAAAATTCCAAGTTCCAGACTGTGGAATAAAATCATTAGAAAATCTGACTTCAAAGGACATTTATAACATCTTTATGTCCGAAGAAGAACCTGAAATACGTTCTAAGTCCTACTGGACAGATAAATTTCCAAACGAAAACTTGAATTTCAGTTTCTGGTTCAAGTACAACAGTGTAAATAAGATGATACCCAGAAAAATTTCTGATTTTAATTGGAAAATTTTTCATGGCCAAGTAAATGTTGAGAAACGATTAAAACACATGAAATACTCTGATGGAATTTGTACAATATGCCATACAGGGATTGAGAATCTTGAACATATGATGTGGACATGTAAAGATGTTATAAAGATATGGAGAGAAGTGGAAGGAAAAATTTCAAGGTTGTTACAAGGTTTTGTACTTAAAAAATTGTATGCTATATGTGGATATTTTGAAGATTGTCCTGAAACTCATTTGATTAATATGATTTTGAGTATATGCCGATGGAATGTGTGGAAAAGAAGAAATTGTATAAAGTATGAAGACACTTATATTGAAATAGATGATTGTGTAAGAAAAGTGATTTTTGAAATAGACTCACATTGTAACAATTTGATAAGGAAATGTGATGGTAATACTTATAATTTATTATTGAAGCTGAAAGACTCTAATTGAATTTGAGTATTGAATTTGAATTTATTTGAGAATTTACACATGTATGTACAGATATCATGACAAGTTATAATGGTAACAGTTATATAGAGCTAATTTGTTACATACATGAGGAACAGAACATAAATACAAACAGAACATTTTACCTCGTGGGGACAGTCACTAGCATTTCATGCTGTAATCGACCTACCCACTATTATTCATTAGTCATACATATGTTTATGAAGAAAAGCATTTTATTCAAAAGTTAACCCACATTAAATTAAATCCCCGTCCCTTCCCATTCCCAATCCCAAGGAAGAAAATATGAGCTAATGATAATGATAATGAGTATAATGACTGATGATGGTTATGTGTTCTGACAGACATAACAGTTGGCTGTTGTGCAAACTAGTGAGTACCGTAATATGGGGTGAATCGGGACACTGGGGTGAATCGGGACAGAACAGACAAGCATTATAGTCCTCCAAAAAACACCAACTTCTACTTGCGTTAGGGATTTGATTTTTGGCACACTATTAGAATACATTCTAGTGAATATCGTGATGGATTTTTACACTTCTACTTACAAGCACTATGGAGCTGCAATACTTTTAAGTTGCTCCCGCAGAATTAACATTTTCGGAAAGTGGTCAAAACTTTGCTTGTACTATAAAAGGTCTAAATACCAGAGCCATAATATCTCACAGGAACATATTTTTCATTTTGAAATGGTTTCAGGGGACCAGAATAGTAGACCAGATGTGGGATTATTTTGGTTTGGTCATGGGTTCAGATCCAGGTCATTGGCAAAGTTTCGGGAATAATCAAAATGTACCTTACCAATTTTCATTTGAATGTGCTAGCACGGTCTTTGGATAAATATTATTGAACTTGGTATCATTTATAGTGGATTTAGTCCAGTATTCACAATCACCAGCAAAATGAACAGAAAACAATAGCCTTCCCTATTTTTTTGTCATTTATCACATTTTTAAAAATCTGCATATTTTAGATGAAATTTATTTCAGATTTTTTTCAAAACATTTTTTTTACATATTGAACATATTTTCTAATGTTTACTCACAAGATGCAATCACTTAGGGAAGGTATGAAGTATTAATTGTGGAAATAAGGGAGTGTCCCGATTCACCCCAAAGTGTGGGGTGAATTGGGACAGTGGTTTTCTGGGCCTTGAGTATTGGGAAATTGAGATATCTCACCAAGCTTCAAGGGGTACTTAGCCCTTGTGTTCAGACACAATTTGACACCAAATTTTGATTTCTAGATTGATTTTTGTCCATCCTATGACTGAAAAACGGCCAATTCTGTCCCGATTCACCCCATATTACGGTACTAAGACACCAGGTACTGTTTCAATTTTCTTGAAAATGTGTAAATCGACACCGATAAATATTCTTTTTGTGTCCTTGGTAACCTGTTCCAGGCCTGTGCTATTTTATAATTGAAGGACTGCTTTCCGAGTTCAGAGAAAATATTCCTAACATATAGTAAATCTTGGTGTCTTGTATTATGGAGATGTATATTCCCTACTACCTGCAACTGAGATTGGAGGTAAGTGGGAAGACCGGAATGAAAGAATTTATAACACAATTTGCAACAATTTAAGAGAAACAAGTCATCAATTGTTAGTAGGTTGAGTTTTCTAAAAATCGGGCTTGTGTGGCTGTTGTATTTACTTTTCGTGACCTGTCTGATGGCTTTTTTCTGAAGTATCTTTAGTCGTTTTATTTCGGGACATTTCGCATTTCTCCAAGCAGTAATACCATATTCAATGTGAGGTTGGAGCAATGATTGGAAAATTACTTTAAGGACATGGGATGGTAAACTGTGTTTAAGTTTGCATAGGATACCGTTAATCTTCGCAACTTGGTTTGCTCTTAAGCTCAGATGAACATTCCACCCTAATTTTTCATCCATATAAACAATAGGATTGAAAAAAACTATTGCGATATTTAATTTTGAATATATTTATTGAATTACATGTGATGCTCTGTAGGGGACGTGGCTAAAACCATCCCGACTGGTTATTCAAAAGAAGTTTTCTTCTGGGACGTGGCTGAAACCATCCCTAAATATATATAAATATGTGTGAATGTGATGGAAAAAGTGAACTAAGTTTATTATGTGTAAGATGATGAAAAGTTTTAGATGTGGATAATGAATGTATGTGCGGCTTGTTTATGAATGAATAAAAAAAAACAAACAAAAAAAAACTTCAAAGCCCAGGTTGTTTTATCTGATGCTTCCAAGGCGGAACTTCAGTGGTGGCTGCAGTGTGCGCCCGTGCTTAGGCATACTATTGCCCATGGTAATGCAGACTGGGTGCTTCATAGTGATGCTTCTCAATTTGGCTGGGGAGCCTTTTGTGTGTCGAATGGGGAGCGTACTTCTGGTTATTGGTCGGAAGAAGAAAGGTTTTGGTCTATTAATGCGAAAGAGTTGAAAGCAGCGTTTCTGGGCCTTCAGGCTTTGGGCTCTCATTTAGAAAATATTCATGTTCAACTCAGATCCGACAATACCACCACTTTCGCTTACATTAACAATATGGGAGGCATTAAGTCTCCGCTATGTGACCAACTTGCCCGTGAATTATGGGCTTGGGCTATAGACCGGTCTATCTGGGTCTCCTCTACGCATATTCCAGGTCATTTGAATACAGAGGCCGATGCTGAAAGTCGGCTTGGGGATGATGATAAAGAATGGGAACTCAATTCTGAGGTCTTTGACTCCCTTACGTCTCTCTGGGGTATGCCTGAGTTGGATTTATTTGCCAGTCGTTTGAATCACAAATTGCCAGAGTATGTCTCGTTTAAACCAGACCCCGCGGCTTGTCACGTTAATGCTTTTACTTTGTCATGGTATGACAGATTCACTTATGCTTTTCCTCTTTTCAGTGTAGTTGGAAGAGTACTCCAGAAGTTAACGGAGGATCAAGGCTTGATGATACTGGTGGTCCCGGAGTGGCCGACAGCACCGTGGTTCAGTCTACTAACCCCTTTGATGGTCGATTTCCCAGTGCGTCTTCCCAAGATGCAGCATCTGTTGCACCGCGGCGCAGATCTACACCCCCTACGGCACAAGCTTCAGCTACTCGCTTGTCTCCTGTCCGGCGATCCTTGTCAAGTCGCCATATTTCAGCAAAGGCTCAGAAATTTATCTTGGCGGCCTGGCGGCCGTCTACGCAGAGGCAATATGACTGTTATCTACGGAAATGGACCAAATTTTGTGCGCAGCGGGGTGCTGATCCCATTGCTGCATCTTTAGACATTGCCTTAGATTTTTTAGTTTCACTGTTTGAGGCCGGGCTAGAGTATAGCGCTATTAATTCTGCCAGATGTATGTTGTCTGGGCTGTTAGGGGTATTTGAAAATATGCCATTTGGGAAACACCCCTTAGTTACTAGATTTATGAAAGGTATGTTTAATTTACGGCCGCCCCGGGCCAGGTATCAAGCCACTTGGGATGTTGATGTAGTTTTAAGGTGGTTGCGACGGTTGTCGCCTGTTCGATTTTTGTCCCTTAAGGACCTCACACTTAAGCTTGTTATGTTACTAGCTCTCACTACTGGCCAGTGGGGCCAGACGTTACACTTGTTGGACTTGGCCAACTTGGCCAAGGGTAAAGATTATAAGTTTGGATTTACTGCACCCCTCAAACATTCCAGGGCTTCTGCCCCCTTCCTGTAGTGACTCTGCGACCTTTTCCCCCAGATCGTCGCTTATGTATCCTCACTGTCATCAAGGAGTATATTAAGCGCACTGCGGTGCGCCGAAAGTCAGAAACTCGGCTGCTTATCAGTTATGTGCGGCCTCACTCCAGGGTGTCGCGGGACACCTTAGGCCGTTGGATCAAGGTTGGCCTGATCCGTAGTGGTATTGACATTAGACTTTACGGGCCACACAGTACTCGCATGGCCTCCACGTCGAAAGCCCGAGATAATTCGGTCTCAGTCAAGACCATTCTTGAGTCCGCAGGACGGTCTAATGTTGGAACTTTTAAGAAGTTTTATTACCGTGCCCCTGAAACGACCTTTCAGGAGGGTGTTTTGACTGTTTGACTTGTTAGATGTCAAAAAAGGGGGGAGGCGTGTCTTTTGGGGCACTGCCAGTGCCAGGATGAGGACATTGACATTGTTTTTTCTGTTTAATCCGGGTTTATTGTTATTTGCCAGGTTCTGGCTGGGTTATTACTAATTTTTCATATGATGTGACCTGTAAGGTCTGTATTCTGAGGTTGTGTTTTGGCCTCCTGTCATTTACCTGTTCCTGTCTGGAATAAATGCATAATGCATTTTGACTGTTACTTTGCTTTTGGAGTTATTTCATGTGGGCTCTAAAGTCTCGCGTGAACTCTTCGATGCGACACCTTGCGGTAGAATTGATGGTTATGCGAAACTTACCTGGAAGTTGAAGTATAACCGGAATTCTACCGCAAGGTGTACAGCATCGAGAGTTTAAGCGCCCACCCAACTCCAGCTTCCACTCCCTTAAGGCCATTCTGGCTTGTTAGGGTTGCTCATCCACATTCATAACTCTTTTAAAAATTGACGGCGCAGTCTCGCTTGTGATCTCGCTTAAACTGTCGATGCTGTACACCTTGCGGTAGAACTCCGGTTATACTTCAACTTCCAGGTAAGTTTCGCATAACCATCAACTAAATCGTATTCTAGCTACAGTTGAGGTCAAATGTATTTTAAATATTTAAACTATTACTTTCAGAAATAATATTGAATTTTATAGAAACTGATATATTATAAAAACAAAAATAATTCTGATCGAATCTCAATGTTAATATGTCCTCGTCAAAACAGTCTCACTGCAAAAAATCAATGTGTTATGGCTATATCAGAAGTTCCTTATTTCCTTGTCTCTGTATCTGACAGCCGAATTCTGAAACTATATAAGAGTTATCGACCAATGGAGCGCAGACAGATCATATGAGTACTTGCTTTAAAATCTGCAGTGTAAAGGTGCAACATGCCTGGTTGTATTGTCACGTGACGACAGTGTGAGTTGTAAAACAATCACATTGTTGCTAATAATTTATGAGAGACTGAGAGAGATAGTTTTACTCGTCTTCATCAACCACCTTCAAGGCCATCCTTCTTTACAAACTACCTTTTTATCCCTTCATCCTTTCCAGGGTGGGGGGAGGTAAGCTCAATTGCTTCGTTCAGAGTTGGAATCCTGCTCTTGCCGGATCACCTTGGCTTGTGTTTGATGGCACTTTCAATCATCCTTTGCCTCATCTTGTGTCCTCTGCCTCTCCTAATAGGCCACTTAAATACGTACATACAGGACGTAGTCGTCCATCCATCTGCCTCCTTTCCTCGGCTACTTTCTATCAATTCATGCAAGCGTCCTTCAATCGATCTTTGCCTACTTAATGACACAGGAAGAAATGAGAGATTAATTGAGATGGAATGAGCTATTACTAAATTGTAGGAACACTAACTTTTGATTGATTGAGTGATATTAGAATCGGATGAAGGTCTTGTGGCAGTGTGGCCATGTCTTATTTTTCAAAAATTATGATAAATAATGTTCCCCTTCCTTAATAATATTTTTTGGCAAATAAAAGGGAAGATGGTAAAAAATGTCTGAACACTTTTGTAGGTGGCACTAGGTACTTGGGAAAGATATTTGTTGTGTGACAATTTCTCATTTCCTTCTTTTTATTTTCTTATTGCGTTATTGCCACTTTTCTTCAAAACGCTACTATCAATCTGGGGTCCGGGCCGCATAGGCCCCCCTGTATCCGCCACTGTTCTTTCTTCCTACCTTCCTTGGTTCTTCTCCGTTTTCTTAAATATTCAGTTCCTTCTTCCCCCGCTGCCCTTTCTTCTTTTATAATTCCATAGGTTGCCTAATCCTCTCCTACAACCATCCTTCCACTAATATTTCCTTACACTCGGAAGAATGAGAGATTAACTAAGATCGAATGCGCCATTAGTAAATTGTAAGACCGCAACTTTTGATATATTGGGTGATAATAGCGGGCGTTAGTGGAACTCTCCTTTTTCCAGCTCTCCTGTGTTGACGAGCAGAATAAAACTATTTCCGGAAACATCAGCCCGGGAATTTACAATGGAGCCGGGGTTTCTAAGGTCCGTAACAAAGTCTAATCAGCCTGACAGTACTGAAATATGGTGGCAATCCATGCTAAACATTTCATTTAAGACTCGGCAATGCAAATCCGTAATTTTATCAAAGGATTAAAAGTGCCCTGGGGCCTGGAATGCCAGCTCCACTGACTCAGCAATGGTACAAAATGGCAGCTTGTTCCCGGAAATAGTTTTATTCTGCTTGTCAACACAGGAGAGCTGGAAAAAGGAGAGTTCCACTATCACGGCCTATAGAATCAGTTGAAGGGAAGTCAATACCGGGAAAGCAATTTGACTTACGGGAATATCTTCAGGCAATGCTGCCGTGTCTTATTTATCAAAATTGATAATAAATCATGTTTTTTCTTCCTTATTAATCTTTTTTTAACAGTAAATGTCAGGAAATATGACAGAATTTCTGACAGTAACACACAGTATTTCGTAGACAGTTAAAAATATATTATAGTAGACAGAGAGATCGGTTGATAAATCGAATTTTAGGTATATCGCTTGATTTATATAAATAATTTTAGCTAAAACGATTCCACATCTTTACATTTATAAACAAGAAAAGTGCCCTTAAAAAAGGGTACTGTATTGATCTTACCATAAACCTAAGGGCATGTGGCATGTAATAAAAGGTTTCAATATTCAAAGTAGGCTTTTCTCGTTTCATAAAATCTTACACAATCAAGGATGTGTGAAATAAAAGTCTTGGATAGGTAAGTGAAACACAGACCCAACGTTATTTCAATGGGAAGGGTGGTTCACTTACTCATCAAGTACTTTGACACATACCTAACTCCGACTGCGGCAAAGAAAACAAAGTGCAAGCAGAGATGCTTGTAGATGGACTGCCCATGATAGTATCTACCCCTTTGCCTGTCACCTGCACAAGGGTATCTGGCATGTGGGACCTGCCCATGGGTATTTGTACTAAGACCCACTGGAGGGCATCTGGCCTGTGACCCACTTTTGGTGAGACCTGCTGGAGGGTATCTTGCCTGTGACCTACTTCTGGTGATTTACATTTGACCTGCAGAAACTCAGCCTGTTTGTTTTCTTTATTAATTCATTCATCACAGAAAGGCACCTAAAGTTTATCAACGCAAGATAAAATTCTATTGAAACTGTATGCAAATTTTTAATGACAGAGATAAAACAGCATGACCAAGGCAGTTGTCATAAGTTTCAGAGCCTTCCTCCAACAATAGAGATGCCGCTTGCAAGCAAGCAAGCATCTCTAAAAATTGGCAGCCATTGTTATCCCACATACCTCACATGTTGGCCTTCATGACCTAATATGTTTCCTTTTAACGGATGATAATTCACGCTTCCACAAGCAGTTTGGCTGAGGATGTTCAGCATTGATGCAATGGCACAGCACTTCAGCAAAACCTTTAAAATGATGTATCATACGTCTCTGAGGAGTTAATAGTTGCTCCGCAAATTGCCGGTAAAGTTCCGAAGTGGAGAGAAATACTGCACGCTGATTGGCTGTGACGCTATGACGCAAAAAATATGATAATATGCGACGATGGAGGGAATTGTCTAGGGTAGATTCTCTGGGTGGGGCACAGTAACAAGCGTTTCACTTACAGGGGGCACTGTAGCCTCTTTATTCTCTCTGGTTAATCTTTGGATAGCAAAAGAAATGTAAAAATACATCTTTTGTCTTCTTGTCTTGAAACAAATTCCCTTCAGAACTATTTACACATAATTTATACAATCCTAAAGCTGAGCAGAGTGCAAATATAGCAGTTGAAATGAGATGTTTGCTCTTTTCTCAGATGTTTGCAAAGTTTGTTCACAGATGTTTGCTGACAGCCTATTAAGATGCTAATGTCCTAAGCTGAGATGCATCTCTTAAAGGTAAATAGAAAATTGATAGAAAGGAATGGGGTTGGATATTGGTATTGACACTAGCAGGCAACACACAGGTAACATAGACAGATTTCTAAATGGCTCAGAACCCAACAGAGACAGGATAGCATCCGGCTGCCAAGCCATTTAACAAACTCTATTTCAGCTGATAATTAGCAATGTACTGAAGAATAATTCTTCATGGTGAAAACCATTTCTTTTGTGGTTCAGCCTTGTCTAATTTCATAAATACATTTGTTAATCAGTTGCCACAACAAAGAACATCTTCCTCAGTTAGTTCAAGCTCCAACACATATAGTTTTATCTATAACACAAGTCTTGTTGAAAGGCATATCTATTTTCACAGAACTATTTGGGATGTGGACTGATGTAAAGCAGGAATGACAGGAGTTCTCATCACATTTCACATGACAGCACTAGGGTACAATTTCATCATGTGACCCCAAGCTGACATTAAATTGGTTGCAGCCGTCAGCAATATGAAATGTAGCACCTTCAAATAAGACCTAGTGTCATGATTAAGAAAAATATATGGTGCAGCTGTTGCTGTTGGGTGGCTTAAGTGATGGATGGATGGATAATTAGGGCTTTATGTCCGGTATTTATGTACTTGGTAGGCCAATTAAATGAGAGGAGGATTGAGGAGAAGGATGCTTGAAATGGCAGGTGTATTATGATCATACATGTATATGATAAAGGCTTTTTTTGCTAAAGGCAGTAATAAGAGGTGTTTTCCAAAACATGACATCATTTTGATAAACTTCGCATAATTAAGTAATGTTCATAATGCTGTTTCTTCTTATTATTCTTGGGTAATTGACAACATTACAAAATAAGATTTCCAATATAATTGAATGCCAAATCTTGACAATCAATGCCGTAATTAAAAATTAACTGTCTTGATTTCCAATTATTTTCGATTTTCAATACAGTCCTAAAATATCAACGCTCTTAATATCCCATAAAGTTTATTCTTTCTATCAAAGCCCTTATTGTAACATCTACACCCATGCCCCAGCGCAAGGTAGATACAACATAATTCAGACTAAACACAATTCAATACAGACCTACCCTCATAAAACTTTCAACACAGAAAATAACTTAATTACAAAGCTTTAGAAGTGAAGCAGTTCCCTTAAAAACCCATAATTTGTGGGTTTTATTTGTTTCTCCAGTTTTTACAGCTGCTTGCAGCTTGTATTACAGGAGGAATTTTCATTAAGCCTCTGACCATATAGGAAGTCGCACTATTTCACCTATCGCCTTGAAACTTAGCATACAGTCTCAATATAATTTTATCTTGCTTCCATCAACTTTTGGTAAACTTCTGTGACATTAAAATTTTTATTTACGAAACTAAAATGTTCGTTTTTGGCGGGAGTTTCAAATGATCAGCTGCAGTGAAACCAGCAGCAAAAGCAGCAGCCAGATCCAGTGTTTGCAGATTCAATAGAAAGAATGAAGGAAGGAATGAAGGAAGGAATAAAGGAAGGAAAAGGAAGAAAAAAAGAAAGGAAAAAAGGAAGGAAAAAAGGAAGGAAAAAAGGAAGGAAAAAAGGAAGGAAAAAAGGAAGGGAAAAAGGAAGGGAAAAAGGAAGGGAAAAAGGAAGGAAAGTATAGGAAGGAAAGTATGGGAAGGAAAAAAGGGATGGGGGAGGAAGGGAGGGAGGATATACATGTAGATAGATAGATAGATAGACAGATAGATAGATACTAAGTCTATCTACAAGCAGCTGTTAAAGTGCTTGCACGTAATTTTCAGTCTATCATAAATAAACACACAAGGAAAGATAAATAGAAAAATTCACAGATAGTTAAGGAACAATATTTCTCCCTGCTTAACACCCTGACAGTGAAAACTATGCTGTACAGGTACTTTTGTGTTGTTTCCAACGTGTTCTGGCTTATAACATTTTAAACATGGTATAACTTAGAAGGTTAAAAACAAAGGTATATACTCTTTGAAGTTAATAGGCCCACTTTGCTTTCTTGCTTGCTTTTGTTGTGCTGGTGTACGTCAGATGAACCATGGCAGCTCAACCTCCATCTTCGTAGAGGGAGCTGCACTTTCATATTTGATAACGGTCATATGATAAGGATGTGAGAGAAGACTCGGAATCTGGTACATGCCCTATTGATTCAGTGAAGTCCTGGATCTTTCAGTTGGAGATTGCTGAAATTTGTCTGGGGACCAAAACATTCTTATTAATTTATTAGTGTCTTACTTCTCGCAAAATACATTATGAAGTTCTTATACCTGAAAAATTAATAGCATGCTACATTATTTAAGTATTTTCCTGATTTCAAGTAAATTTAAAAAGTTTCTTTGTTCTGATTTTTATTTTTCATTTATTTATAAATCATTCTCATACAGATTGACACCAATAGTTACTTGAATGCAGCACAATACCATACCACACAGATTAAAATGTGACATCCTATGCACAGCATGTTATCTCTTCAGACAGTCATACCCTAGAAATTGGAAACCACACACATTTCCAGCATTAGCATACACAAGCATTTTGCCAGTGGATCTTGAATGTGTTAATATCATTACTATGGGGTATGCTGAGTTGTATATCAGTCTACAGATATACTCCAAATGATCAAAGTCAGTGGGGGTATGTACCTATTTTTTATGTACCCTGGAATAGCTATATACCTGGGAGGGGTATCAAAGATTCCACACAGCTGAGGATTGGCTGGGTTTTTATTATACCCTACCCAAAGAATTATGTACAGTCAAGACCGTGTTGTATGGTTCAAATATCTAAGAACAGATTGCGAAAAAGTGGCAGCACAGTAATGCCTTCTCTATTAGACCCTTGTCACAAGACCAACTATGGTGCAATAATTTAATAATCAGGGGGGCTTGGAGTTTTCTTCAGCAGATAATTATTTATTTCTCAGTAATGGTGGCCATAATTTATTCATTCCTAAATCAGGTAATGCCTTGTTAAGAAATACCCCCAAATGAAATAATTTATTTCAAGACTGCCCAGAGAGAATTCATTTATTTCACCAAAACTGAGCAAGAAATGATTTATTTAAAAAAATCTCCAAACCCACCCCCCAGACTAAATAGTGGCCCCCTTACCTTCGTTAGGGTGCATCAAAAAAAGTGAAAGTCAAAAGCGTGATCCGCAACAGCAATAATGTTGTTCCACTGATAGGATAATGTCTTCCTGCAAAATTTTGGATTTTTCAGAGGTGATTTAGAGGTCCCACACAGGCCCCGAAGATTTTTATTAGTTTTTCGCCAAACAATTCCGAAAATGTGCTGTATCTTGAAAACTATTGCAGCTACATTCATGGGAATGGTGTCAAAATGTCCGCAGGCCCCAATTTCCTATTCAACTTCTATAGTAACTATGTGTCTAAAATGCATTGTTTGTGAATTATTGACCAAAAACCTTATTTTTCGCCATATTTCATGCTGTTATTAAATATTTTGGTGCCGTAGACTCTGTAAGTATTGTTTATGTTTTGTTTAGGTTCCTATCAGCACCCAGTACCATTGATGATGTCCTAAATTATGTATTGTTACTTGTAACAGGTTATCTAAACATGAGTTAGTGATGTCATCTATTGTCTTTTCGACTTACCGGAACCATTTCTACCGTTTTCAAATTGTTATATGAGATTAGTGGAAGCAGTCTATTGAAATTACAGAAATTACAAGGTTAAAGCCATGAAACACAGGGCAAGATGTGAAATATTACAGACACTAATTTTTGTCTTTACACAACCTGTCAAGAAAATAATGTTCGAAACTATACTTACAAAATGTAATTGTCAATAGAACTGAGCCTTTTGACATAAACCACTGTATTTCCAAAAAAAATGATACCATTGAGACTGCAGAAACGACAAGCGAAAAGGTATGAAACAGGACATCAAATGAAATAAATAATAAAAATAATATATAATGTAGTAGGCCTATGATTTAATGTTGTGACCATTTCAGATAAATCTGCTCATCGGCATGCACTCACCATACGGAATGTCTATCATACCAACATTATAGTGATATCGTTTGGACATGGCCGGAGAAGGGTTGGAACTTGCATCCACAGTGGGCAAGGCAGACATGTTCACCAGTGTGCAACGAAGCCATATTGACATAAATATGCAAGATGCTAATCATACTTATGACACAGGGATATACATGTTCAATAATTGGTCCTTCAAAAATATTATTGCCATCGACATCATTCTGTTGACCTGAGCCTTGAATACCTCAAGGTAAATTTGAATTTGCTTATGTACATCGGCCTACAGGCAATCCAGATGATTTGGTGTTTCAGGCTTTCTTCATCCTCAAGTTTAGTTATGCAGTCATGTTCAACAACCTGTAGAATTTTGTGAAAAGGTCTATTGGAATGCACAGCTCTGGCAAAGTCTGTTGCATGATTTTTGCTATTTTCTTCACCAATCACCATCATTCGCAATATCAATGACAGCTGTGATATTTGCATCACTGGTTGTGTAGGTGACACCGCACCTCCGTTCACTGACGGGCAGCTGAAGAAAACACCTGTGAATTTGCAACTGCTGCATCATAAACCTCAAATCAACCCAAGCCAGATCACTCAACTGTGTTGGCCAACCTACTTTTGTCAAGAACTGGTGCCTGCCACAGAAGTGAAACAGAATTTGCCTGTGCATTCCAATGGACCTTTTCTCATTATTCTCTAGGTTGTTGAACATGACTGCACAACTAAACTTGAGAAAGAAGAAAGCTTGAAACACCAAATCATCTGGTGAGGTATTCAAGGCAGGCCAACAGATTGATGTCGATGGCAATAATATTTTTGAAGGATCAATTATTGAACATGTATTCCCCTGTGTCATAAGAATGATTAGCATCTTGCGTATTTATGTCAATGTGGCTTCATTGCACACTGGTTAACATGTCTGCCTTGTACACTGTGGATGCAAGTTCCAACCCTTCTCCGGCCAAGTCCAGAGGTTATCACTATAACAACTGGTATGATAGACATTCCGTATGGTGAGTGCCGATGAGCAGATTTATCTTGAATGGGCATATATAAAATCATAGGCTTACTACATTATATTATTTTTATTATTTATTTCACTTGATGTCCTGTTTCATACCATTTAGCTTGTCATTTCTGTAGTCTCAGTGGTATCAATTTTTTTTGCTATTATTAAATTCTTTGGTGCCGTAGACTCAGTAAGTTTTGTTTAAGTCTTTTTCTGTTTCTTTTAGGTTCCCATTAGGCATTAGTGCCCAGAACAATTGATGATGACCTAAATTATGTATTGTTATGTCATAGGTTATCTAAAATAAGATATATCGTGATGTCATAATATTGTCTTTTTGACTTCCCAGTACCATTTCTAACGTTTTCATATTGTTATATGAGATTAGTTGAAGCAGCCTATTGAAATTACAGAAATGACAAGGTTAAAGCTTTGAAACACAAGGCAAGATGGAAAATATTACAGACACTATAATCATTGTCTTTAAACAGTCTGTCAAGAAAATAATGTTCAATAATACTTAAAAAATATAACTGTCAATAGAACTGAGCCTTTTGTATATAAACCACTGTATTTCCACGAAATATTCCAAAAAAAACGATTTTTGGTCAATAATTCACAAACAATGCATTTTAGACACATAGTTACTATAGAAGTTGAATAGGAAATTGGGGTCTGCGGACATTTTGACACCATTCCCATGAATGTAGCTGCAATAGTTTTCAAGATACAGCACATTTTCGGAATTTTTTGGCGAAAAACTAATAAAAATCTTCGGGGCCTGTGTGGGACCTCTAAATCACCTCTGAAAAATCCAAAATTTTGCAGGAAGACATTATTCTATCAGTGGAACAACATTATTGCTGTTGCGGATCACGCATTTGACTTTCACTTTTTTTGATGCACCCTAACCTTCGTGGAAAACCAAATTGAATTTACCCACAATAATTATTCTTTAATATACATAATAAAAAATGAAGATTATCGCTTTCTTTTCGTCATGTCAATCAACCCAAGAAAAACTGACTTGGGAATATCTGAGCTACTAACAATCAATTGTCAGTAACTGTTATGTCTGGCCTTGGTATTGCCACACCACCTCAATAAGAATATCCTCCAGGCTGCAGTTAGTTGGGACAGTCCTATACTGCCGGGACCATCGCAATTGGTAAAACTGACCCTGGACATGTTTGAGCAACATTTTAATGGGCATAAATCTAGGCTAGTTTGTTTCCCTGCATTGGGGTTAAGTTGCATAGTAACTGTCACATCTGTGTGCTAAACCTGGTCTTTGACTTTGAAAAAAAAAAAGAAAAGCAATTAAACAGTGCAACCACATCTACATCAACATTATTTCAGTTCATCATACCCTATTTCAGTTCATCATACCCTGCTGCTTGTAAGTAAGTGAAACAGGTAATGTTTTGTCATTGAGTCAATGCAAAACCTCCTCAACCAAACTGCTTGTGGAAGAAAGGGCACTAAATTACTCATTTGATGCAAACAAAACATATGGGGTCAAAAAGGACAATACTTTAAGCATATATCTGGTAAAATAAATTATCTATCTATCTATATGAGATACAAAAGAAATTGGCATTAATTTGTATCCCATGTACCATAAAATATCAGCCCTTATGATGCAATATGTGGTCATCTCATTGGATGAGAATTCATGCTTCTACAAGCAGTTTAGCTGAGGAGGTTTAGCATTGTACCAATGGCAAACATCACCCATTTTACTTACTTTCAGGTGGCACTGTAGTGTGGGAATATTCAGTACACATACTACACAATTGTGATCATAAAATTCGGCGAAAAATGTGAAACACACAAAAACATGACTGCAGTACCCCATAAAACAGCTTTTTCTTCACCTTATTTTTCTTGACCCTGTTTTTCTTGGAGCCCTGCATTATGGACAAGAAAAAGGTTGGTTTATTTTCTTCCAATTTTATGGCTTACTAATAACAACTTGTTAGACATAGGAAATCTGCAGTACTAGTGGCTCATGCAAAAGTTAGAAATTGTATATTGGAGGCTTATCAGAGATGCATATTTTGGCCCCCCTCAGGCCATTTCTAGATACGCTCCAACAAATAGGGAATATCAGATTCTGTTCGATGTCAATGCAAACTCCAATATCAATACCCACAAACACGCAAATCTTGATAAATCTATTAATTTTCTACACAAGTTAACTAATTTCACGAAACGGATGGATATCCCAAGCGTCTTGAGGGAGCAGAGCAGCGGATAAAAAGCTAGCTGTTGTATGGCATTTTGACCAGCCATTCACACTGGTTAGAGATTCCTTTGGGGCCTTATTAATGCCTCCTTGCATGCCCAGCGGTTACAGCTTGATGCCCCTTGTTTGCCCTGAGAAAAGCCATCAAAAGCTATCAGAACGTGCTATATTTAGCATATCGGCAAATCCAAGATAGTGAAATGATTGAGAGTGCATTTTACTCAATGTCATCTGCTGAGGTAATTAAAATATCCCACCCTTTCGAACTACCATAGACACATAAAACTGAAAATTAAATGCCGAAGATACAGAAAAAATTGAGTTATGAATAGGACAATGATCTGCATTGGTATTCCATTCTTTTGTATGCATTTATTCCTTTTCTCGTGTTTTGCCTTGCTCATGTGATGTAACCTCAAGAGTCTCAAAGGAGCAAAGGGCAATGAATAAAAAGTCGGATGTGGTTTGCGCATTCAGACTGGTCATTCAATGCATACTTTGGGCCTTAATAATGCCTTCTGGCCCGTCTGTTGCAGTAGTTACCCTTGCTTTTTTTCTGGCGGTTTTTAAAAATATACGGTGTACCATGCATTATAAGACCGAACAGTTCATGAAGCAGTCTCTCGTATGGGCACACTGAAAGAAAAAGTAATGTTGGAAGTTGAATTTGTATGGTCCATCAGCTGTATTTGAACTGCTTTTGGTTCCATTTTGTTTTAATGTACAGCTGAGCACTGACACAGAACACTTCAATTCTTTTAAATCTGTAGAAATAAAAACAGCAGGAACTACCATCGGTTATCATTTAGATTTTGGAGAAGCCTTTGGACAATATGCCTTTAAATACTTTGTCTTCTTATTCAACTTCATGCCAGGCTATAATCTGTCTTTTTGAAGATTCTATTAAAATCACATGTATATTTTTGAGAAAATTGGCTGCCATAAATCTCTTCACATACGCGAATGAGTTTATGGAAGTTCCACAATATAAAGCACTGGTGTATGAAATCAGTTTCAAAGTTTGCATTTTATATCGTCAGAAAAGTGTAAACCACTTTGCAAGGTTTAAAGCACTATCTTAATGAAGAATGACAATGCAATTAAGATATATATCTCTGCTGTACAGCACATATATGAAGTGTAAATATAAGAAATGAATGAACTTTGTTTAACCTATCTGTATTGTGCAGACCGTGCATGGTGTGAATTTTAATTGAAATATCTCTGCGAATGTCTCATTAAGATAAAATTGTTGAGGGATGGATCGATTCCACTAAGAATTTGAATTCATAGTAGGAAAGTTATGGCATTTTGTAGCTTCCATTTCTCTGTGAACCACTCATAGTAAAAAAAAAAATTCTATGTTTGTCGTACCGTGGTACGCCCCTTCTGCAGTCAGGAAGTGGTCTCTCGTTGGGATTTGGTCTCCATGAAATAATTGGAAAGTCCTAATTGGATTGAAAGAATCCTAACCTATTTTTTTACAAAGAGCTTTAGTTTCTGTCTGCAACAATTGGCCATGAACTGGTTTTCACCAATTACTAATCTTGGCCAATTTTGTTGAAATTAATCCTTTAGTAGAAGGCTCCATTTCCAGTCGAAGAAGAGAAACAATGAGCCTTGGAAATGTATCTTGTCATTATATGCTGATAAACATGTGCAATGTTATTTGGAATATTCAAATGTAAGCAAAGTCATGCAAATCTTTAAGCAAAAAATTGGTGGAATGTGTTAATTTGTTGCATTTCTCATTCATTTTGTGGCTTCCATTTCCTTCTGCAGGTTTTTTAAATGTCTGTTGACATGCCATATCAATATGGTCTTATTTCGCGTTGATAAATTCTTTGGAAGACAGTGAAGGCAAACAACTTAAAAAACACACGTTAAAAAATTACCAACCTGCTTCCTCATTTAGCATATTAACACGTTTTCAAGCAGTAAATAACAAAAATTCTAAAAGCCTTTTTGGCTAACTTAAAACATCTTTCTCCAGTTCTGAATCAATTTGAAGAGCTGGTTATTTGAAATAATTGGAATGCATTCTAACCTAATTGCAAGAACTTCCAATTGGATTGAAATAATCCAGCCCTAATTGTACACAAAGAGCTTTTGATTTTGTCTGCAACAATGTGCCAAAAACTGTTTTCCACCAATTACAAATCTTGGCCAATCTTGTTGAAATTAATCCTTCAGTAAAAGGAGAGACACGATCATACTTGGAAAAAGCATCTTGCCAATGTTTGCCCGGGGTGTATTTTGATAAGACCTTTTTTCTTATTGATAAATAAATATTTGGTAGACAGTGCAGACAAAATTGAGACGAAGTCACATTAAAAATGTTATTTATAACCTTCCTCTTCATCTGGTTTAACAAATTTCAAGGAGTGAAGGGAAAATTTTAAAAGCCAATATGGTTAAGTTCGCAAACAAGCTTGAATCCCTTTGTCCAAGTGAGAATCAATTCAAAGAGCCCTTTCCACGAAATAATTGGAAAGTATTCTGCCGTAATAAGCAGATCTTCTCACTGGATTGAACAAATTTAATCCAAAACTCAGACAAAGAATTTTTGTTTCTGTCTGTCACAATTTGCCAAAAACTGATTGCCGTCAATGAGTAATCTCTGCAAAACCTTGTTGAAATTGATCCATTAGTAGAAGGCTCAATTTGTAGTTAAAGGAGAGAAACAATAATACTTGTATAATGCATCTTGTCATTATCAGCCGTTAAACATGACATTGTGCAATGGTATTTAGAATCTTCAAAGACAAATACTGTGTTGGAGATATCGATCAACATACATTTTAATCCTGGACACAGTTATGTTGAACACAAAATTCTTTGCATTATTCCATTTTTTCTGGTTTCTATTTCCTTCTTTGGCTTTTAATCTGTTTGTGAGTGAGAGTTCGGCTGTTTTTGTTTTCGAATTGCTATGTTGACTGACGGTGCATATAGCCTAGAGGCAAAATACAGATTCAAGTCACCTAAAGAATTTTTCTAACCTTTCTCTTCATTTTACATTACAATTTTGTTGCAGCGAATGGAAAATATCAGAAAACTCATTTGGCTAACTTCCCAGAGCAAGCTTTAAACCCTTTTCCCAAGCTCTGTATAAATTCAAAGAGTTGGTTCCATGAAATAATTGGAATGCATTCTAACCTAATTGGCAGAACTTCCAATTGGGTTGAAAGAATTCAAACCGAATTGTACACAAAGAGCTTTTGTTTCTGTCTGCAACAGTTTGCCAAGAACTGATTCCCACCAATTACTAATCTTGGCAAATCTTGTTGAAAATAATCCTGCAGCAGATGACACAATTTGTTGTTGAAAGAGATGCACAATGATACTTGGAAAATGCATGTTGTCATTATCAGCTGTTAAATATGTGCAATGTTATTTGGAATCATCTAAGACAGACGGCTAGTCAGCTAGACAGACAGACAGACATTTTTACATTCCAACTTTCATTCTTACATACATATATTTAATGGTGTGATAATATATGATGATGATTATTATGAGGGATACCTCTAAAGTAAAAAAATAACAAATGTATCATTGATACACATAAAATTACTTGCATTATTCTATTATTTTCTGGTTTCCATTTCCTTCTTAAGCCTTTAATTTGGTTGATTGTGCGACGTGGTTGTTTTGAAAATATTTTGATAGACAGTGAAGGCAAAATAGAGAAAGAAGTCATATCAAAAAACTCTAACCTTCCTCTTCATTTTGGATAACAATATTTCAACCAGGGGATGGAATATCTTTAAAAGTCAATTTGTCTAAATTCCAAAACAGCTTCAAACCCTTTTCACCGATGATAAATCCATCACATGTCAATGTCAATTGCTTAGAAATAGACCAAAGTAGCAATAGTTCATTATCACTGAAACACATTGCATAAATATAATGTGAATAAATAAATAGAAGGCTGATTTTTTCAAGATAGACAATCTGAAAAAATTTATAAAAAGCATCAGAGAGAAGGTTCAAGTACTACTTTTTAACCCATGGTCACATTTTCCATTTGTCTTTCACAAAGCAGTTTACTTCATAAAAAAAAATATTTTGACTTTTTACAAGTAGCTTTGGTAAAATGTATAAAAACATAGTGGTGTCAGATCTCAGATCAGATAGGTTTTACACAGATGGTGTGAATGAGATCTGCCAAAGCTCAATGTAATTTTCTCCTCCGTTGTAACACAATGAGGCCAGCTTTACTTATAAAACTGCCTTCACTCCAAAACCACTCTAACACAAGAATAGAGATGGATTGATTTCAGTTGAAAAGCACCTATTAAAGCTGGGGAAGAGTGAGTGATTAACAAATTACTCATAAACTTATACACACCAAACATTCAATAATCAAATGCACATGCACAACTTTTCAGTCAACAAATTACAAGTGCTTTCAGAAATTGACTGATGTGATCCTTGTGAGGTCATATCCCAATCATCATATTATTATTCTTTATGAGTCAAACACATGTAGTAAATGAGGATATGTCATTAAAAGGGTCACAAAACACATCACTCACCACTGAGGTCACAAGTCATCAAATGACAAATTAACGGTTAATTACAAATTAACTGTTCATTACAATGCAAATGATTTGTTTGTTGTAACATCATTGATGTCCACAAATACTGTTTGTAAATACTTGTAATTCTTTGGCTGTAACAAAGAGAAAATATTAGGACATGACACAAATAGATGGATAGATGTTGGGGCTTCACATTCTGTATTTATGCACTTGGTAGGATAACAAGGACAGGAGCAGGACACGGCAATGAGGCAAAGCATGATTGGAACAGCTGTCCAACATAGGCCCAGGTGATTCGGCAAGAGCTGGATTCAAAACCTAGTCCCAGCGATTGGCAGTCCAGCACGCTACCACTAGACCAACTCTCCCCCAAGATATTACAAAAACCAGATTGATTTGACTAACATATTGGTCAGCCTTCATGAGACATCAGAATCCAACAGTTACAGGGAAGCACAAAAACTGGTGATAAACGGATGAATGTGCACCAGTGGAAACTTCATGCACTTGCAAAAGGTGGACATTGACCTGTATCTTTAATGATCGAATAATAGCAATGGTGCCAGTTTGTCCAGTCTTCCAGAAAAGAAGAAAATGTCAGTGTGGTAAGGTTTCTGCCAATGGATCAAAGTGGCTAATTGCAAACGAGGCACCAAATATCCAGGAAAGAGAGGAGTAAGAGATAAAAGGTAGTCAGGCTAATTACCAGGCTTTTCTGCTCCGTAACAAAGAAGCTGGTTAATCTGTAATTTGTACTTTTGTAGCCGTTAGTCTCTCAATTAATCCCTTGGCACCTTAGATCAAGATCTGGCTTTGTAGTGTCTGGGATTTGTTTAGAAAGGTGAAGTTGAACTTCCTAAAATAGTATAAAGTTGCATAAGCAATGGCCTATACATTAATGAATATTTAGAAATATGTTTCATAAATACATTCTGACTGATGGTTTTTAAAATAGTTGTTGATGCCAGTGAATATTTCAATTAGTGCTGCTTACGAAGTAATGAAAATAATACTATATTCACATGATAATTACGTCGAAAAATAACAAAGTACTTTTTTCCATAAAACAACCAGGAGTATTTACGGTGGCACATTTTTACTCTAAACTCCATAAAACACAAACACAACAAAGCCATCCAATGTATCCAATATGTTGTGCACTTATGCTATTTTACGCATGAATACCTTGAGCCTTGTAGCTCATTGGTGTACCTCAAGGGAGAAATTCTCTCCTGTTATATTTATGGTAATATATGATCACTGCTGTAACCTTCATGTTATGGGGTTAACAAGACAATGTCCCTTGTTATTGCTGGGCCAATTGCTCATTCCCCATGTGCCTAATATTCCATTCTTTCATACACATGCACACATTAGCAACTGTGCTGTTCAAGTCTGTTTGGATATATTCTTCACGACTGCAAAATGTTATTCTGAAGTCTAAACTGTAATTCTAATATCCTTTTGCCTCAAATATCATTCACATCTTCATATAAATTTAAGTTGTCACTTAGTCATTACTTATTTATTCCATTTAGGTAATTTCTTCCTTAAAAAGTTAATTTCATTAAAAAAAATGTATATTTTAAAATATATCCTTTCGTACTGTACTTGAAACAGGTCATTCTAAATGTTAATAAATATAATATAAAGATAGTTTCATCGGAAAATTCTACGGGGGTTCCTTCATAAAGGCAACAGTGTGAATAATTTGTTAGTCCATCATTATGGCAGATCAGGAGCTGGCTTTAAAATGTCTAGGATTCATTAAAAAATAAATTTGTTTCAAATTGAATTCTATAGATACATTCTTTTATTTCATAGAGCTCTTGCATTTCATCATCCTCTGGTCCTGGTACTTGTATTTCATCTGGCGATTTCATTTCATATGATGTGCTTTTGTGTTAGCAATAGTGTCAGTAACAAGACATCTCAAATCCAGGGCACAGAAAACTGCTCAAACCAAGTAATATCTCTGCAACCTATGTAAACCTCTGTAACCTGTTCTCGACCTATACAAACTTCAGATGTAAACCTAGCTAATTTTGTTGTAGGGAACACCTGCTTCTGAAACTATGGGAAATATATTAACCCAGCAAAGACAGGAGGTAGTTATGCTGATAAGAGACATGTAGTCCTGCCAAGTTAGTTGTTAGTCTGAACTTTGTATTACAGGTTGGTATGGGAGTAATATATACACCCATTGAAGCCATTACACATCAGTAAATAAGGGTTATCTTCTCATATCTTCTTCATTGTGGAGATGATTGGAAGGTGAATTGAGTGAACAGTTTTGACTTGCCAAGCATGAGATGTGTAAATGAAAAGAATTAGCATAGGCGTACGGCGCGCGCGATTTTTATAGGGGGGCGAGCGACATTTGCCCCAATTTCAAGATCTAAATTAAATACCATTTCAAACGAAATTGCCTGGAAATTGTTGATTTTCACTAGTTTTTATGTAATCATCTGCGTGAATTTTTTAGCCATTTTGCCCGAAACTTACTGTTTCCCAAACTTTTGGGGGGGCGATCGCCCCCCCTATGAGAATTGGCCATGGATTGCGTATTCTAATCAATGAGTCAGCTCCTGACCTTTAGTTGTGTAGAGCCAAGGCCTATGATTTGGATTTGTTGGAAGTTATGTCTTCCTGAAAAGCGAAGAAACAGACAAGAAACTAACATAACATCTACAACAGATCTTGCTTTCGTTTACATTTTTAAAAAATACAACAAAATGATATCAAAAAAAGAAACTCTGTTTCTGAAGGACCTAAAAGATCAATGTGTATTTGTCAAGCAGAAGAGAGGACAAAAAGTATTTTGGCTCTGGAGGTTGTGGGTTCAATTCCAGGTTAGACCACTTGCTGTAAGACTCAGCTTCAATCATTCTTGACCTCATTGCCCTGTCCTCCTCTTAGTTCTAATCAGCATACCAAGTGCATTAATACAGAACGTAAAGCCCCAATCACCCATCCATCATCCAATCCATCATGGAACTAGCCTTAGATGGCAGCACTATCCGTCTCTATGCGTTGTGTCCACAATCCAACATCGTGTCTCATGCTTGAATATCTGACACCCAATGTTATTCTTTTCTAGGTGATGAGCTCTTAAAATAAGATTAACTAAAGTGTCATCTGCTGACATATCAAAATAAAAACTACTGGTTTTTGCAAAAATACTACAATAACATTGAAAAATTATCAATGTTTTATCAACCTAACTTGAACTTTGATATTTGCGAAAATCTCTTCTAAAATGTGACCCCTCCAAGCTAGTTCATATTTTTGCTTGTAGTTTTTGCAAATGAGTCTTAGCATTAATTTGACAAATTACCAAGAAGCCTTCATCCAATTTTCACCACCATGTTTTCATTAATTGTCCCTGGTTAATATTAAACACAAGGCTGCCAAGAAATTTTGATAAAGGATGGTGATACTTCCCCTACTGAAAGAACTTGAATGCCGTCGTTGCGCTCAGGGCAATTTCATTTACTCAATTTCTTATTAAACAACTTACTCCAGCCAATAACAGTAAGAAAAATATAACTTTAAAGTTGTCCTGGTGAAGTAATGTGTTTTAAGAGGCTACAACCAGACATTTTTCCTTACCCCACCTTTTATTTTATTTTTATTCATTTCATTTCTCCTCCAGAAAGGAAGAAAAAGTACAAAATAATACACATTGAAAAAATGATAATTCACAATAATAAATATAATTTCTCCTAGTCATAAACTTGTTAGAGATCATTCCACAAAGAGATACATGGGTTGACTTTGATTAACAAAGTCATGAGGAAACAAAATTTTTGGGGAGCAACCACCCCCCCCCCCCCCCCGATTTCTCGTCCTCTGGTATGCCCATGCAACACCGCCATGCTGCCCTCAAGTAGATCAGCAGAGCAGGGCTCAGTATCCATCCCACCTTTCCTTGTGCAATTGCGGCCTTAATACTGGACGCATCACCTTCTAACTGGCACCAATGTTTCAGAAATTTAATTTCCTACATTTTTGAGCTAAGTTATGTTAAAAGTGCGTCCGAAACACTCGAAGTTGATGTCCGAAGGTTTGTTTACATGTTATGTTTCCTGTCATTTCTTCATAAATCGACCTGATAAAAATATTTCAAGTATTCAGCAAGTTTTCTAAAGGCAAATTCTAGATGCTTCCATTTTTTCCCGATTTTTTAAAGCCTTAAATCACCCAAAAACCATGCCTCAAAGATACTGTAATTTCACCAAAGCAAAGATGGCGTTGGCCCAGACCTGTGTTTCCAGACCTACCCTCAAGGAGAAATTTCACAACAGGACACCATGAATGTCCATGATGGATCAAGCAAGTGGTTCAAACATATCAGTTTCACCTGCTCCAACTGAGTCAAACAACCATACAAATGAATGCAGATTAATCAATTGTTATTCACACTTAGACAGCCCATAAGCCTGACTTGTTGGTAGCAGTTGGAATCAACACTCAGGCTTGGAGTGCCAATAGTGATGTCAGTATTGCAATACTGACATCATCTGTGCATATATTCACATGGAACATGGCACACTTATACGAGATCTGTAATAATTCGACCATACTTCTAAATGCTTTAAAAGTCATGGAACAATTCAAAGCCAGAGTATTAGGGTAAAACCATCATAAACGTGACAATAATTCTTAATCCTGAAGGTAAGAATATATCTCATTAACAAATTGGTTCTCTCTCTTCCTGTGCCAAAGATACACCAATGCTGAAACTGCCACATGGTATCACTCATCTTTCTATGACTGTAAGCGGAATGTCAATAAGATGATAACACCATGCACGGTGATACAGCACCTGTTCTTTCAAATGCACAGCTCTTGAACAGCTTCCAGACATCTTACTGAGGGTTTCACATTATCTAAAAGCCAGAAAAAGACCATTAAGCAGCCAGAGTGACCATTGGACAAGCCCAAAGGCATTAACAAGGCCCAAGGGATGCATTGACCAGACAGAATGGCCTGCTGGAAGAACCCAACCACAGCCAGCTTATTATCTGCTGATCTCGGCTCCCCCAAGACGCTGATGTTGTTTTTCAAGATATCAAATCTCTGTAGCAATGATGTTTATGGCTTGAAGAGGCTGTCTGCATAGGAGCATGATTTCATCTATTATGTACATGTAAAATGCGTCAATTGAAACAATCATCATTGTTACTGGAACAATGCATGTTCCAATGTCAGCTTTTGTTTCCTTCATTCCAATGGTGAGTAGGTAGCAGCATAGTAGCTTTACGTGTACTGTTGAAAAAAAAACTTCAACGTGTAACATGAGTAAGGAAATCCGAATTTTTTATGATGTCACAACTGCCTCAAAACAATAAAAGTCATATCCGGTTGGAATGACACTGTGTGACAGATTGTGATAGAATGTTATAGAGCTGTCATTGCTCGTCATAAATCTGAAGGGAAAGCACAATTTTGACAGTCAGGTACTTCCTGTTTGTTTTACTTGTCAGTGTAATATTGTGAAAGCTCATCGTGATCACATCATACTCTGTTTTGTAAAGTTGTAACAAAGGATTGAAAATGACATCACTAAACCAGAATAACAGTTGTGAAGAGCAGGTCTAACTATGAAAACCATATTGGTGAAATTGGCCTGAAATGTTTTAGAAGGTAAGCAGACTTTAGGACTCACGTCTCAATTCACATGGCCAAGGGACATGAACAGACGGATAGTCACACCCCGCGGAGGAAAATTGCAGAAACTATTGGTCTGGAATATCAGCTAGAGAGCAAGAGAGACTAATATATATCTCATACATGTACCACTGACTCTCAAGTAAAATAAAAAGTAAGTCATACCAGATAGCAGTCTGGGTGTATGGTGGCTTGAGAGACTTCTCCAAAGTTTCGTACAATGACATAGAATATGTATTAAGATACTGTCGTTATTACATGCGCAGAAAAGTTCTTAAGTGCACATCATTATTGGCATATTTGTAAAGGAAATGCAGTCTTGATATTCTGGTGAAAAAATGAAGAAGTAAAACAATTTGACCTTTGCGGAGAAATGGTAAGAATAATGAAACTGAAAAGACAAAAGGACACCCAGACTTCACCAATCTTTTAGTACATCCTGTTTTGTGTTTTAACAAAGTATTTCTTGGCAGACTAATATCGTTGTTTATGAGTAAAAATAAGAAGGTATTGCACAAAATGTTTAAATTGTCAGGAAATTAGCAAAGAATATATCTTGCAAGAGAATAAGTTTATTGATTAAGCTGTAACCAAGCATTAGATACATAGATATGGAGATAGGTATGTGCAGCCTTTATTAAGCTCAAGCTCAGGCACTCATGAAGGTCGATTGATGAGATGGAAGCTAAAAGAGAGCAGGGATCCTCAACATGTAGCAGATTTACCCAATGTAAGGTATCTTTTACTTACACAGAAACTGACACAAGGGGTCTTATCCAAATGACGTCCAGCTGGGATTTCATTCATGAAGGTCCTCTGACAGGTTTGGGTTCCCCATTCTGGGTTTGAACCCATGACAGCGAAGACCTTCAGTGAAGCTGTAAGGAACCTTTTAAAACTACTCTTCTCTATTAAAATGTGTAACTCCCAAAGTTCATATAAGTCCCACAACTCCAGGTATGCCCCTCTAACTCTTGCCAACTCCCTCCAACTCACACCAACAGTTACTCCAGCTACCTCCCATACTTATTACTCCTGTAATGCCAATAAAGTCGGATAAATCAATTAAAGCTCCAATTCGAAATTACTTGCTTGTGCAGTAAACAGATGATGAGTAGGGGGAACGGGGGCACTGTAGGACGGTGGGGTTTTCTTGGATCCTGGCAAGGAACATGATATGGTAGTGCCATCATATCTTGTAATTTCACATCCTGGTGTTTCCATGGTTTTATAGACAAATTACAGCCACATGCAGAAGTATGGCGAGCAAAAGTTTGTTTTCCTACTACTAAAGTAATTATGGACGGGTTCCATTCAAACCATTCTGTGGATTAACCATGAACAATGAGGCTTTCTCAGTGCTTGTATAAATTTTATATATCGTAATGAACAGTTATGAATTGCTATCGTGATAAACACACTCACTGGTGTCCGAGAAATTAGCATTTTGGTGTAAAAGTCATATCGGGGCTCATTGGGACAGTGAATTCGGGGTACATTGGGACGCACATATGAATCATATGGCAGAATTAAAGTGTCCAAGGCATCTGAATGACCTGGGACAGCACACAACAGGTGTTCAGGCCACAGTGAATGGAGGTATAGTGGATTACCATGCTCTGTGAACAAATTTGTCGCAAAGCACAGTGTGTTACTTACATAGATGTTCGCACCCAGGACAGTTTATGTGAAATGTTTAAAACTGTTTAAAGTTATGAACTATTAGCACTACAAGGTGTTAATGCACTGTATATTGTCTTACGCACTACTTATATGTGATATCTATTGCGCATGGAGTGTTAAAATGATTTTTTAAGTGATTTCCCAATGTGCCCCGGCTGTGCTACGCCGGGGCACATTGGGACAGTCATTTTTATGACTCTCTGGCTGCAAAAGGGTAGGTGCAGTCTAGTGTATTATGTCTTGCATTTAAGCTAATAGTATTGGTGATTTTCATGCAAACTTCTGAGTTCTTCAGTGCTTTCAGCATTGAGCAAAATTGGTAGACGTTAAAAGCGTCCCAATGTGCCCCAGTTCCCCCTACTTAGATTCTGCTGCAATCAGTTGGAGAGAAGTCAATATCATGAAAGCAATTTGACCGATGGGAAGGTCTTCAGGCAATGCGGCTGTGTCTTATTTATCAAAGTTGGTGATAAATCATGTGTCACTTCCTTAATAGTCTTTTTTTTATAACAAATATCTGTAGATATGACAACATTTCAGTCAGTAACAGCAAATGACGAGAAAGCATTATTTTGTCAATGCTACAAAATATTGATAGAATTAAGGTTAAGGTAAAGTAAAGGTGTTCTTATTTAACTAGGAGCCAACGAAAGTCCCCACCAGGAGTGAATGGAAAAACTTATTTCCAGTTGAGCCCACGCCACGTGTCATTTACCTCCCCGACATCCAGATTAAGCTAGTACTGCTGGCAACAGTACCCAATTAAGGAATCACCCAACACTGAACTGTCAGTTGGGAATTCAGCAGCAGTAGGGAGTTGAACCAAGGCCGCCGGCGCAGCGGTCCAGCGTGCTAACCACTACACCACTCAGCCCCCTTTGAGTGAGAAGCCCAGACAGCTAGACCTACATATGGATAGACTGAAAAGTCAGAAAGATAAATGTATGAAGGTAATAGAGATACAGACAAATAGATTGATACTTAGCTGACTTGATTTATCTATCAATAAATAACAGTTGCAGATGGACAGACAGGTCTAGTTAATGGTTGGACATCTAAAGCAATTGAAAACAAAATCATTTGTCTTCTTTCTTGAAGAAAATTCCCTTCAGAATTATTTATACTTGATTTATTCAATCCTAAAGCCGAGCAGAGTGCAAATATAGCAGTTGAAATGAGATGTTTGCTCTTTTCTCAGATGTTTGCAAAGTTTGTTCACAGATGTTTGCTGACAGCCTATTAAGATGCTAATGTCCTAAGCTGAGATGCATCTCTTAAAGGTAAATAGATAATTGAAAGAAAGGAATAGGGTTGGATATTGGTATTGACACAAGCAGGCAACACACAGGTAACATAGAAAGATTTGTAGATGGCTCAGAATCCAGCAGAGACAGGAAAGCATCCGGCTGCCAAGCCATTTAACAAACTCTATTTCAGCTGATAATTAGCAATGTACTGAAGAATAATTCTTCATGGAGAAAACAATTTATTTTGCGGTTCAGCCTTGTCTAATTTCATAAATACATTTGTTAATAAGTTGCAGCAACAAAGGACATCTTCCTTAGTAAATTCAAGCTCCAACACATATAGTTTTATCTATAACACAAGTTTGTTGAAAGGCATATCTATTTTCACAGAACTATTTGGGATGTGGACTGATATATAGCAGGAATGACAGGAGTTCTCATCACAGGTCACATGACAGGGTACAATTTCTTCATGTGACCCCAAGCAGACAGTTCATTGGTTGCAGCTGTCAGCAATATGAAATGTAGCACCTTCAAATAAGACCTAGTGTCATGATTGAGAAAAATATATGGCACAGCTGCTGCTGCTGCTGGGTTACTTAAGTGATGGATGGATGGATGATTGGGGCTTCACATCCTGTATTGATGTTATTCAACATAATTACACAAAATAAAGGCCCTGTGTAAGTTAAGCACATTTTTGATCAGTCTCACGATAGTTTTAAAGACATTGAAACGCGTTGGAAGACATTGTCATGCATCTAGATAGCTTAAAAGTTTTGAACATGTTCAAAAATTATTGATGTATGGCAGCGTGTGCATTGTATGGCCTGGTACGTTATAAATAAGTTACTCATGAGTCTGAGGATAGTTTTGGATAGGTTATCATCGTTCACTGGTCGTTTTTCATTTGTATTTCACGTTTTTTGTTCGTTTTTCTTAAGTTATTAACGTTTCTCACTCGTTTCTAACACGTCTATTGGGTAAAATAGCCCAGAATAAGCTATAGGAAAAAAGTTGTTTGAAAGTTATCTGGACATTCCTCAGGTCGTCAAGGTGTGACAGCCACGGAAGGTGGGAGGTATTGTGTGTGAGGAGAATAATTATTCACGTCTTCACAACCATCATCCCCCAGTCACAAATACTGAATGATCCCTAATGGGAATGTTTTGTTGTTTAGAAAGTGAACTTAAGCGAACCGACATTAGTTTTATATAAGCCTGTTTCGTCAACAGCTCAAAAATTGGGAAATTCAATCTATGGCCAATTTTTGTTTTTCATTTACTCTCCCATACTAAGCAAGTCAAAACTAATCACTCAATTCACCTTCAAATTATCTCTACAATGAAGAAGATATGAGAAGATAACCCTTGTTTACCAATGGGTAATAGCTTCAATGGGTGTATATATTACTCCCATACCAACCTGTAATACAAAGTTCAGACTAACAACAAACTTGGCAAGACTACATGTCTCTTATCAGCATAACTACCTCCTGTCTTAGCTTGGTTAATATATTTCCCATAGTTTCAGAAGCAGGTGTTCCCTACAACAAAATTAGCTCGGTTTACATCTGGAGTTTGCATAGGTCGAGAACAAGTTGTAGGTTTACATAGATTGCAGAGGGATTTACCTGGGGTAGGCAGCTATGGTGCACTGGTTTAACCCAATTATTACAATTGTGTTGTTAGAGACATAGCCCTGTTGGCAAAATAAGTTTTAGAAAAAGAATCATGGATGAAATAGAAGAGCACTGTTATCGCACGAAAATATGCTCCAAGTATGTTACCTTTTTTTCTATCAGGAGGTAGCAAAATTTCAGGCAATGAACCATTACAACATTAAGAAGAAATACATAAAAGATCAAATGTGTCAATGGTGTCATATTGAATAGAAACATTGAATAGAATGAAAGAACAGTGATGACAACATATGTGGTTGTGTGTAAGAGAGAATGGAATATGAGGCACATGGGGAATGAGCAATTGGCCCAGCAATAACAAGGGACATTGTCTTGTTAACCCCATAACATGAAGGTTACAGCAGTTATATATATATATTACCATAAAATAACAGGAGAGAATTTCTCTCATGGGGTACACCAATGAGTTACAAGGCTCAAGGTATTCAAGCGTAAAATAGCATTTATAAGTGCATAGCATTTTGGAAACATTGGATGTCTTTGACTTCGCAAACAACCTGTACTGAATGCAATAAATTTTAAATAACAATAGTTTGAAGGCAGAAAAAAAAATTAACAGTCATATAGTTAGTTAATCTGTAATTTGTAGCCATAAGTCTCCTAGTTAATCTCCTAGTTAATCTCTTGGCACTTGTTTTTTCTACAGCTTTGTTATACAATTATTGTAAATTCAGCTTGCACTAAGATATTTAGAAAGCCAAATGTTTCTTGTCTAAACCAATCCAAGACACTACAAAGCTGTAGCAAAAAAAAGTGCCAGGAGATTAATTAGGAGACTAATGGCTACAAATTACAGATTAACTAACTTCTTCATAACAGAGGTAGATCAGACAAGCCTAGTAATTAGCCTGACTACCTTTTATCTCTTACTTCTCTTTTTTCGATATTTGGTACGTCGTTTGCAATTAGCCACTTTGATACGGTGGCCAAAACGTTACCACACTGACATTTTCTTCTTTACTGGAGGACTGACCAAATTGGTACCATTGCTATTATTCATCAAAGACACAGGTCAATGTCCACATTTTGCAAGTGCCTTCTAGTGCACATTCATCCATTTATAACCAGGGGTGCCGGAAGGAATCGCGGGCGGCAGGGGCAGTCAGACGCAAAAGGGCAAATCATATTCGCGGCAATTTCGCGTGACAAAATTTAAATAGAGAATCAATGATAATTTGAAATTATACTTACTAATTTGTGCTTAAAATTAGTAAAATAAGGGCTAATAATGTCTTTTTTCTTTAAGATCTAAAGGGCACCCTTGCCCCCCCTGCCCCCCTTGGACAAGGGCAGGAGGGGCAATTGCCCCCCCTGCCCCCCTGTTCCGGCACCCCTGTTTATAACCTGTTATATGATTAGTACTGTCTTGTTTGAGCTGCCTGTAATTGGAACGTTCTGGTATCTCATGAGGAGTTGACCAATCAAACTAATGCGATATGTGAAAGGGGAATACAAAATATGTTAGTCCAATCAATCTGGTTATTTTGACGCGCTAACACATGCTCTGGTAAGATACATACCTGTTGAAAACTTCATTTGCAGTTGAACAGTGACATTATAATTATCAATGTATCTGAATGTGATTGATCTAACCCCACACTTCTGTCTAAACTGAGTGCTACGCCTTATTACAAATAGAGTTCCTGAATCAATGTTTCCAAAACATAGTCTGCTTTATTGTTTTGCACAAGACACTAGTCATCACAATTTCAGATCTATTTTTTTTTTTTGGTCGGTTGCTCTAACTCTCCTATTAGGATAAATAATCTGTTTGATTCAGTTTCAGTTCATTGAAGAATGTATCAACCAATTACAGTAGTATTAAAAGCAGTTTCGTCTGGAATGTATAGCCTGACAAATGAAAAATTTAGGTGAAAATGACCTTGAGCCTTAGGAGATGTCATTTACACAATTTGTGTGAAACATCTCAGAACTCAATTCTGCATGACACCATAATGCTCTTCTACTTGTTACGAAAGCTTTTCATAAAAAAGCAAAACAATTTGTTTTTCAGTGGCTCAGAAATCTATTAAATAAACTGCATCGTGAAAAACTATAATGAAACAGTTGTCATTGTCTCCAAGCAGCACTGGAACTTGTACCTTTTCTCTGAGGCTTTTTACTTTCAAAAAATATATTCTTTGTATTAAGTACAGAAATTTTGACTGTCATTATTGCAACTTTTGTCTTTTTCTAAGTAATTGCCATTTACGTAACATCTTCCTCAGATTACAGCCATGTTAATTACCATGTTGAGTAAGGTCAGCAAATTTTTTATTTGATTTCTTTTTTCATTGTTGCCTTCCCTTTCCTTCAATATCTTAATGCAATAAATTATTCAATTCATATAATAGAAACAGCCTCACACAGATCGATAAATCCTGGAGAAATAAAAGCAATGGAAACTAGAAAATGAAAAATGAAACAAATTTTATGCGTTTCACAATTTTGTGTCCTGATTAAAATGTCTTCTGCATCAAAATCTCCAACACAGCGTTTGTCTTTGAAGATTCCAAATAACATTGCACAAGTTCAACAGCTGATAATGACAAGATGCATTTTCCAAGTATCATTGTGTCTCTCCTGCAACTACAATTTAGCCTCAATTCTAATAAAGGATCAATTTCAGCAAGATTTGCAGAGATTACTAACTGCTGGAAATCAGTTTCTTGCAAATTGTAACAGACAGAAACAGAAGTTCTTTGTTCAAAATTTGGTTTAAATTCATTCAATTCTGTTAGAAGTCTGCTTATTAGGTCAGAATGCTTTCCAATCATTTCGTGTAGAGGGCTCTTTGAATTGATTGTCACTTGGATAAAGGGATTCAAGCTTGTTTAGAAAGTTTCCCTTCACTCCTTGAAATTTGTTAAACCAGATGAAGAGGAAGGTTATAAATAACAATCATTCTTAATGTGGCTTTCTTCTCCATTTTGTCTGCACTGTCCACCAAAATATTCATCAATACCAAAAAGGTCTCAAAATAACCGCACACACAAGATCTCTCCAGAATTAGACCTTTTTTGCATTTCAATGCTTGTCTCTAAATTTTTTACCATGCTTTTGGACATGGAAAAGCCAAATATGACGACCATATTGGTATGAGATGATGGGGAGCATTGCTGCAAGAGCCCTGAGTTTTATCATATTTTATGTTCGAAATCTGACAAAATCGCCCCACACGCACACATACAAAAAGCTGAAGAAGGAAATAAAATGGAATTCAGAAAATGGTCTAATAATATGAATAATTTTACATGTCACAATACAATGCAAGTATCATTACGTCTCTCCTTCTACTGAAGGATTAATTTCAACAAGATTGGCCAAGATTTGTAATTGATGGAAATCAGTTTTTGGCACATTGTTGCAGACAAAATCAAAAGCTCTCTTGTTAACAATTAGGGTTGAATTCTTTCAATCCAGTTGGAAGTTCTGCCAATTAGGTTAGAATGCATTCCAATTATTCCACAGAACCAGCTCTTTGAATTGATTCAGAAGCAGGTGAAAGGGGTTTTAAGCTTGTTTGGGAAGTTAGCCAAATAGGCTTTTAGAATTTTTGTCATTCACTGCTTGAAAACTTGTTATACAAAACGAGGAAGCAGGTTGGTATTTTTTTTAATGTGAGCTTTTCAATTGTTTGCATTCACTGTCTTCCAATGAATTTATCAATGTCAAATAAAGCCTTATGGAAACAGACACTTAAAAATCCAAGAGAAGGAAATGGAAGCCACAAAATGAAAGTAAAATGCAACAAATTAACACATTTCATTTTGATCGTCAACATCTGCATTATCTTGTTTACCTTTGAATGTTCCAAATAACATTGTGAGGGGGGAGGGTTGGTCTAGTGGTAGCGTGCTGGGCTGCCAATCGCTGGGTCCAGGGTTTGAATCCAGCTCTTGCCGGGTCACTTGGGCCTATGATGGACGGCTGTTTCAATCATCCTTTGCCTCATTGACGTGTCCTCCCTCTGTCCTAATTAGCCTACCGAGTGCATAAATACAGGAACTAAAGCCCCAATCATCCACCCATCATCCAAATAACATTGCACATGTTTATCAGCTGATAATGACAAGATACATTTTCCAAGTAATGTCTTTGCTCTCCTTCAACTCTGTATTATGCCTTTACTGAAGGATTGATTTCAAAAAGATTGACCAAGATGAATAATTTGTGTAAACAGTTCATGGCAAACTAAAGCTCTTTGTTTCAAATTTGGTTTGGATTCCTTCAATCCAGTTGGAACTTGCCAATTACTTCATGGAAGCAGGTCTTTTTCAATCAAGAATTGATTTATAGCTGGTGAAAGGGGTTTAAATTCATTAGGGAAGCTAGCAAAATAATATCATGCTTTTAGAAATTTTCCGCAAGTTAGCTAATTTTTCTTTTTTTTGGTTGTCTCTTCAACATCGGCCGAGATATTGCCTGAAATGAATAACAGAGCCGAACTCAAGCAACTTGATATAGGATATCTATTATCGCTGAAAGAGATAAGAATTCATCCACTGATACTCATAAAAATACAATCTCAGCCCTTCAAAAGGTGGTTTCTTGATTGGGTCAAATCCCAACCTCAGGATTTTTTTAGGCAATTATGGTTGCTGAAGCAACATTTTTGATGGAAGTCATGAAAAATGGAGTGGCACAAAAGCAAGAGAGACCAAGGCGTTTGTAATTTTACACTAATGCCCTACGCAACAGACATTTCAAAATGTACCTTAAAGGTGCAAGAAAGAAACTTTAAGGGTCTGAGAATCTTACATGGGGAGGGTAGCACCTGGGGACATGGGTGTATGAAAGTAATTGTCAGGAGAAGTTGTTTGTGATGATGTTTGAAAAGATTATCGTTTCAAAGTAGCGGTAGTTCCAGCACTGAAGTCATTTATCTATTGTAAAAATTGAAAAATATTTTATCAAACAGTGGTTTCTTCAATATAAGACCATGTGCTATGATACCAACTTGCCTTATGTGACCACCTTCACCCTGCAGCATTTAGGATGCGTTTGTGCCCAGAGAGCCCACATTCCCATGTGAGACCACTTCGTGACTGCAGAAGGGGCGGTCTTTTAATGCAGGGACCGCAATAAAAAAATTAGAGCATACTTTTTTAGCAATGAGTGGTTCACAGAGAAAGGCACAAAATGCCATGAAGCAAACTTTTAATAGGAAGCCCTCCCTCAGCAGTTCAATTTTGACAAAACAAATCAAAGAGGTATATATTTTTCAATATTTGGCATGTACACGAATTTGTATACCTGCAAAAACGAACATATACACGAATTTGGCATTCGTGTAAGTGTCAAATATTGCAATCCACGAATTTGTGTAGGTGCAAAAACGAACATTGCAACCTTAAACTTGGCTAAAACTAACTCTAAACCTAATTTTAACACTAAACCCTAATGACATAGCACTTCAACGAATGTTAGTGATAGCAGATACACGAATGAATAATAAAGCACATACACGAGTGTTAGTTATTACATGTACACGAGCATCTATGCTCGTTTTTTCATGTCCACAAATTCGTACATGCTCGTTTTTACACCTCCACGAATTCGTGAACATGCCAAATAATGAAAAATATATACATGAATCAAAGCTACTTCAATTAAAATTCACTCCATGCTCCGTCTTCACAATTCCGATAGGTTGAACAAACTTCACCCATTTTTTAATTTCACAACTCATATAATTATGTATATTTTACACAAGAAATATATCTCAATTGCTTCGAACCTAAAAATTTGGTTTGCACTGATTATGATGATAATATATATCCTTCAATAAATAATCTCACTTGCAGTTTCAGGGTATAAAATGCAAAGTTTGAAGCTTTTTTTTGTTAAATTTCCAGTGCTTAATTTTGAAGAACCTTCATAAAATTGTTCATGTATATGAAGTAATTAATGGTAGCCATATTTTGCAGAAAAGTGTAATTTGAACAGAATCTTAGAAAAGACCACCTATAATATGGCACGAAGTTGAATAAGAAGCCAATTGTCCAACAGCTTTCCGCCAACCCATAGGTGACATCTAACACTGTAAAAAATGAAATATTCAATTTAAAGACGAAGTACTGTATTTGCACTTTTTTGGATGCCGAGTTTATGCTGTTTAAAATACAGCGGCTGCCAAATGTTGTAGGATATACAGGCTGGTGAAGTGTATACATCGGTGAACCGATGCGTTTCCAAAAGATCATAAAGGTGTGAAAGGCAGACAAAGAAAGAAATGCAGGTCACAGCAATTTTTTCTATAGCAAGTGTGTTTATTGATGACTGTATTTTGCTGTATAATAACAAAGTAAAGTTAGCACTAAAAACTACTCAAATACGGCAATTTGACCGTCCATTCCTCATTTCTTTTTTATAGAGCGGATAGGTCTTATATTAGATGACGCACTGTATGCTAGAGCTGCCAGAAAAAGCAAGGGTAACTATTGCAACAGACGGGCCAGAAGGCATTAATAAGGCCCAAGGGATGCATTGACCAGTCAGAATGACCAGTCTGAATGCGCCAACCACAGCCGGCTTATTATGCGTTGCCCTCTGCTCCTTCGAGACTCTTGAGCTTACATCATACAAGGCAAGGAAAAACACAAGAATAGGAATAAATGCATACAAAAGAATGGAATGCCAATACAGATGATTGTCTTATACTACAGTTTTATGTATCTATGGTATTGGTCTGGACACAATTTCAGCCTATATAATTTTGGATTCTGGGTGTGGTGACCCAGTGGATAAAGTATTTGACTGCTCTTCACATGCTCGTCTGAACAAGCATCATTGAGAGAACTAGCAGATCCTCTTTAATCCATCGTTTCACTAAACCCAGGTGCAAATGACTGTGGTTTGGGCTGCGATTGCACTTATGAAAGCTCAAAACCTCTTGACTCAAATTTGAGCGAAAGCGTATTTTACCACCAGATGGTATTTACTGTATGCCCCCTATATGATTCTTGAAGAACACATGTCAGACATTGGACAGTGGCCCATCCCTCCCTCTACTTGAGCTGAGGGAAAACCTAACTACTACTTCTACTTGGCTTATTCCCTCTTGTGGATGAATGTTTAAACCTCTTTTTAAACTTACATTGGCTGAAATTTTGAAAGCTGAGAACTCTTAATTCAAAAATACCTTTCTCGTGAAGTTTGCAGTAGGCAGGACAAGAGAGAAAGTAATTATAAGTATAATTGCAATAATCTGATATATTTAAACGTAGGTATTATATTGAAATAGAAGGCTCTCATTGGCGTAGGAAGCTACCAACATTTGCAAGTGCACAATTTTCCGTACTCCCGGAGTTGTGGAGAGGAGTGGTAGCTTCTGTTCATGGGTAGGTAATGAAACCCTGAACCAAACGATTAGCTCCTAGGTGGGGGGGGGACACTGACTAAAATTCACCTCAATCATTTCTGTGTGTTGGATTTGCTGATATGGCTTGAAACGCTAAAAATAGTATGTTCTGATTGCTTTAGGATGGTTTTCTGTGGATATCCAATTAACGTATCCCAAGCCAGAAAAGGGGCATCTAGCAGAAACCACTGGGTAGTGGGTAGGCATTAATAAGCCCCAAAGGATACTCTGACCAGTGCGAATGACCGGTCAAGCGGCCATACAAGGACCAGCTTATTATCCACTGTTCTTGTCCCTCAAGACTCTAGGGGTAACAATCTGTTTTCTTAAGAAAAAGGAGGAAAGTATCAGTCTTGTCATAGCGTGCTGGGCTGCTACATTTTGTTTTAGGGTTTCGAATTCTGCTCTTGCAGCAGTCTTGCCTGGTCACCTGTTGGATGGCTGTTTCAAACATCCTTCCCCTCAATGCTGTGTCCTCCTACTTTCCTAATTAGCTGTCAAGTGCACAAATTCAGTATGTAAATCTTAAGAAACAAAAAGGAGCAAATGCAAAATGAGTGAAATTGTGTGGAAAATTAACAGATTTATCAACAATTTCATTATATTATCAGATGGGATTTGTGTGAGTGATGGAGGAGTCTTAATGTATTTTTGGGGGTATACCCATCCGAGGGGACAAGTACCTTAAACAGAACTTCACTCTGTCCATGGCCAAAGGCGTATCTAGAAATGGCTCGAAGGGGGCCCAAATATGCGATAGAGCATCATGGGTCTCTCATAAGCCACTGATATAGAATTTCGCCTGTGCCTCCTTTTTGTGCCTGACTAGTTGGTATTAGTTAGTCGTAAAATGGGAAGAAATTAAACAAAACTTTTTTGTCTGTGATGCAGGCTCCCAAAAAAAAGGTGTGCTATGAGATACTGCAGTCATGTTTTTGTGGGATTCACATTTTTCACAGAAATGACTCAGACTCAGACTCAGAATATATTTATTTGACTCAAAAGAAATTTTACATAGAGTCAGGAGACCCCTTAAAGGCTTAAATAGCCGCTAACAAGGGGCCACCTTAATTATTGAGTAAACATAAATATTGACAACAAATAAATCACTAGAATTATATCATAAATTACTAAAAAAAGAAGAAAATCTACAAAAGGAGACAAATAAGTAATTTTTCAAAAAGAAAGGCTATCAAAATATGTTAACTGGCGGGTTCATGATGTGACAGGAGGAGAAGGTGCATGTGATGCTGTTTGCAGAGCAAAATTAAAATTAAAAAAAAAAAAAAAACATAGAAAAATAGATAGTTCAAATAATAACAAAGGACGATTATTTGAAATACAACAACTTCCATGTATTCATGGGGAAACAATCAATTTTGAGAACATACAGTTGTGCTTGAAAATTAGTGAACCCATAGAGATTTACCATTGAAGACAATGATAAAGTTGACTCACCGTACTGGCCATAACATAAATGATATTGCACGAATCATTGAACCAATGACTGTATTATACCATTGAGGTTTCCCACTACATGTGCCAGCCTGGCCATTGAAATTGAATCTGGGGTCTTTGCGTTAGATAGGGGTTATAATTTTGCAAAAGTAAGTGCACCCTAAGCTTAATGTTAAAAGATAGGAGCAGAGGGTGCACTTACTTTTGCACAATTATAACCCCTATCTAGCGCAAAGACCCCTGATACAAATTCAATGGCCAGGCTTGCACATGTAGTGGGAAACCTCAATGGTATAATACAGTCATTGGTTCAATGATTCGTGTAATATTATTTATGTTGTGGCCAGTATGGTGAGATGACTTTATCATTGTCTTCAATGGTAAATCTCTATGGGTTCACTAATTTTCAAGCACAACTGTATGTAGCAGTTAGTAATGCTGCAGTTTGTAGTGTACCATTTAATTAAGTAATTTTTAACATATATCTTAAACCCTATATAGCTGTGAGTAAATAATTTATCCTTAATTGATTTGTTCATATCATTATAGATTTTTGGGAGCCTATATGAAAAACATTGTCTTGCAAATTCGTGCCTTACTCGTGGAATAGGTAGGAGTGGTTGACTTGCCAACCTAGTTGCATACCTTGGATGATCCTGCTCATTCTGTTCGACCAGGGACACCAGCGACTCAGGAAGTATTCTATTGTAGTATTTGTAAAGTAATTTGCAGTCATGCAGTGCACATATATCATCAAATTTAAGTATTTTTAAGTTCTTGAAAATTTTACTTGTGTGGGCATTATATCTACTTCTAGTCAGTACTCTAACAGCTTTTTTTTTGTAGTATATTTATTTGTTTCGATTGGCTACCCCAAAGGAACACACCATAATTCAGGAGAGATACAACAAGTGAATTATAAATATGCAGTAGCGCCTCTGCAGGCAGAAAGTTTTTTAGTCTATTTAACACACCAATTGTTTTTGAGATTTTCTTACTGACACTATTTGAGTGGGCTTTCCAATTAAGGTTTTCATCAATAATTATACCCAGAAAGTTAAATTGTTTTACAAATTCAATCTCATGGTTATTAATATGTATTTTGGGAATTTCAACAACTCTTTGTTTTGTGCGAAATATCATTGCCTTTGTTTTTCCACAATTTAGTGACAACTTTTTTAACTTGAGCCATGTGTTAATCTTTGCAAGTTCAATGCTTAAGGTCTCATCAATATTAATGTCTTGGTTACAAAGCTGGACAGTTTTTAAGGTTGTAAACAAAGTAGAGTCATCTGCATATATAATTGGATGAAAAATAGTAGAAGCATTTGCTATGTCATTAATGTAGATGAGAAATGTATGATCAGAATTATGTCTTGAATATATACAAATACTAAGATGAAGAGAAATAATGTTGATGTTGATCAGGTTGCAGCATCTTATTGTTGTTGGTTTTTTGTTTGTTGATAGGCATGGTCAACAGTGAGATCTGAGTAATGCAAAAATAGTAATAGTTACTAATACAATTTATTCAGAATGCAGGGAAATAAACAAAAGAAAGATAAACATTACCTATTTTACTAAAACTGGGCAAGAAATTGTAAATAAAAAACTCCAACCTGATTTCCAATGGTTGTCCCCTAAGTTGAGTTGGTCTTATGACATCCTTCACCTCATTGTTCTGTCCTCTTCCTGTCCTAATTGCCCTACCAAGTGTAAAAATACAGGATTAATGCCCCAATCACCCATCCATCCATCATATGATAACAGTCTTTCTGCAAAGCCACTTTCCTAATCTCCTCAGATGTTTGTACCAAAAAACGCCGTCTTGACTGTATACTATTCGTTAGTTAGGGTATAATAAAAACCGAGCCAACCCTCGTCTGCGTGGAGTCTTTGATACCCCTCCCAGGTATATAGCTATTCCATGGTAAATAAAAAATAGGTACATACCCCCACTGACTTTGATCATTTCGAGTATATCTGAAGACTTATATACAACTCAGAATACCCTGTAGTAATGATATTAACACATTCAAGACCCATTGGCAAAATGCTTATGTTTGCTAATGTCAGAAATATGTGTGGTTTCAGCCTTCCAGTGTATGACTGTGGGTATAATTAAAATGCTGTGCATCACTACCTGCACTTTACTGTGATTGCATGTGTTGTGCTGCGTGATTATTATCTAACTATGGATGTTGACCTAATGAGAATAACATAACAAATTAATGTAAATCACAGAAACCTTGAAAACTTACTTGAAATCAAGACAATGTAGCTAGTGATAATTATGGTATTGGAACCAAATACATCTTTTGTCACAAATTTGATGGCTGTAATTAGGTTTTGATCACACACACAGACAACTTTCAACAGTCATAAATGGAAAGTGTTCTGTGCTTGGTCAAACGAATGACCCTTGACATATGTGAATTAATAGAGTGTGTGCCAGACTCGCAGTCTTCTAATCACTCATCATAATATTCATGTGGAGGCACAGGTGTAGGAGGTCAATACATTTTGGAGGGGGGGGGGCTACCAAAAATATAATTGCCCAAATAGTCCCAAAAATATTAAATTCGCAAAATTGTCTGCCCTAAAGTGCAAAAACGATTTTCCAAAATTGGGGGGGCAGCCCCCCTCCCCTCCGGACCACCCACCTCCTGTGTCTATGCGTGGTGGTCACTGACACTGGAGAATCCTATCGCAAAGGAACCTCGGGCAATGTTCCCATTGTCTCTGCCCTTGGGTTCCATTCTATGACTTCCCTGAGGTGTTTCATTGTGGAAGGCTCTCCACTAATTTTGTGACTGCAGACAGTGTAGTGCACGCCTGAGAGTACAATAAAGTACACCTCTCTTCTTAACATTCTAAGTTAGACCATGTTTAAAATACTATACGTTGAACATGTTGAAAACAACAAACAAGTACCTTTACAGTGTAATTTTCACCAAGTTTTTACTGTCAGGGTGTTCAACAGGGAGAAATATTGTACCTCAACTATCTGTGGATGTTTCTGTTTATCTTAACTTGAGTGTTTATTTATGATAGACTAAAAAACTAGATAACAAATAAACACCAGGCAATATGAGTCTGTAAGTTTTTTTAAAAAGTAAACTGCTTCACTTCTAAAGCTCTGCAATTAGACTATTTTCTGAGTTTTACAGGGTAGGTCTGTATTGAATTGTGTCAAGTTTGAATTATGTTGTATCTACCTTGCACCGTGGCATGGGTCCAGATTTTTTTTCAAATAGGAAGACAAGGCATAACAAAAAAGGAACATTCAATATGAGCATTTATTGCAAAATTTGGCAAAGTATAATATTGGAAGTAAAAAGTTTGTTTTAAAATGGAACTTTAACTGAAAATATTGGAAAGTAAGAAAATAGACCCTCATGCAAATAGACTTAAGTAGAAAGATTACACAATTCACAACATAATGGAAATTTATTTGATATTGAGATGCCAAAACCAATATGTTGTAAGATATTGATGTGTTGTTTTACCCCTTTGCTGTAAATTCTGAACGGTCCCTTAATGGTCCATGTGAACAATCCCTGAGTTTTCTCTTTACAGTCCATGCGTTTTCTGAGAAATATCAAAAAGCCAATTTGCATTGGTTATACAGCAGAGATGGCATGGGTCCATTTCCAGGTTATTGAATAATCCACAAAGGGGGGGGGGGCGGTGATAAGTATGAGACTCCTGACATATTTTTGATTCAGAATATGTGTTCCAAAGAACAAAAAATTGTGAAATATGAGAGATCAAACATAGATCTGGCTACTTGGGAAATTAAAAAATTTTGGGTTGTCTTCTCAAAGGAAAATCTGACAGAAAAAACAAAAACTTATTCTATCTACCCCTCCCCCTTTATCTGGCTTTGCGGCATCCAGGGACGTATCTAGGAATTGCCTAGGGGGGCTTAAAATGAGGCTGACAGATATCCATCCAAGACAGTTCCTTTCACATATGAATTTAGGGCCCATTACCACCCCCCCAGTCCCCTGCCAAAATCTAACATAAAAACACCTCAAATCATCATAGAACTAGCCCAGCCAAGGTGGCAGCTCTTCCCTCCCTTGGCAACTTGCAGGTTTGCCTGAGGTCCCAGACTAAACTTCAAGTTGGAAAATCTAACACCCTGATGTTTACAAGCTCTCAAAAGAAGATTAACTCAAGTGTCACCTGCTAGCACCTAGCACAATAAAAACTACTGCTTTATAAAAAAACTACAATAACATAGAAAAAGTACCAATGTTTTATCAACCCCACTTGAACTTTAACCTTTGTGAAAAACTCTTCCAAAATATTTCCCTCATACCTAAAAATATGACCCCTCCCAGCCAGTTCATATTTCTGCTAATAGTTTTTGCTTAATTTTCTGCTGTCAAAACATTGAGGCTTGGTGTTTTCGAACGAAGTGACTGGTGAGTGGCAAACATCATTGGTTAAGACTTTTGTTTTATTGCTGTGAAGAACATCCATTTCGAGTGAGTATATTGGTTTGTATGCCAAATGTCGATTCTGTTGATTAGTGATTTATCAGTTTTGACATTATATACATGCATTGATAAGTTTAACTGCTGATTAGAAAAAGTCTATTTTATATGTTGATGTGTCAGGTGTGTTCCTTAATCTTTTAAGTTCGGAGTAAAAGCTTGAAGTCTTGTAATTTTACGTGATGAGGGAAAACAGCTGCTTACAAAGACACAATGAAATCAACTTTCATTTGTCATTCAGTGTCTTTTGACCTCATTGGTTAATGGTATGACGAGTCAAATGGCTCCCCCCTGACAGCTTTGCAATTATAGGATATGACCCCACAAACTGCTTATGACTCATACTGAATAACATTGTATAGATAGGGATGTGACATCACAAGAAATATTCCTGTACTTTTCTGTAAGCACTCGTTTTTCGTCTGCTGTAATATGACTGTCAGGCAGCGTCAGTAGGCTTAGCATTTAGTCAGGATATTCATTAGTGTATACACTTTTAGAATAACGGAACATAGGATGCTTAGGAATCTGACTTGGATGACAGATATCAAGTTCAGCATAATGCACACCAATGAGCTAGGCCTATACCGTAGGCCTACATCAGGTGCTTGCTACAAAGCTGAACCAATATTCCTAATATGTCTATTTTTGAGAAAATTACAGGAAATTTCATGGAAATATTATGTTAGTCCATTGAAAAATCATTGATAAGGTTTCTAAACAGCTGGAATTATACACCCAACTTACCTAGAAAAAAAACTGTCTATCTCAAAACATGATCAGTCATTTTATGTGTAATCTACTTAACGAATGGCTGTGTTTACCCCAGCTTATCTCCCCTGGCAGTATGCATAAGTGAGTACACTACTCAGCTACAAATCAATCCATTTTATGTTCAAGCAATTGTTCCCAGCTCCCCTGAACACCCTTTCCCCTCTCTCCCCCTCCCCTCTCTCCTCTCCCATCGCTCCTAAACACAGATGCTATTAAGATTAATGTACACAATTGATCCAAAAGGCATGCACACATTTCGTCACAGCACAAATGGTCCTAAGCATTAATTTGACAAATTGCTGAATAGGCTTTCATCCAATTTTCACCTTGTATTTGTATTAATTGACCTTCATCATCATTAGTCGTACTGATGTGAGAGAGCTCCTAAGAAAATGGGTATCAATTCTCAAAAAGAATAGCCCCAGGGTAATGTCATTTAGTTAGGATGAGATTATGCAAATAAGCTGTATCCAACCTATTTGCATTACCTCCTATACGGGTGCATTTTTGTTGCCATTGCTTTTTCCTTTTTGCTGCAGTAAGACAGACGTGCTCCAAAGATGGTCACCAAGTCTGAGGTTCTTTGGAGAAGCAAAATGATGGTGATGCTTAGTGTGACCGCATTCCACTGTATGAAGTCATTTGCGTTAAAGACTATTTGCTGATACTTTTAAAGGGATTTCTCTCCACATAGTTCAAGTACCACAGAAATTACATAAATCAAGCAGCTGGAATATGGTTGATGTGTGAAATCTACTGTACATAGCAGACCATTTAAATTTGAAGATCTTATAGCCCTGAATTGATATAGGGTATGTGCCAGACTCCCAGTCTTCTCATCAATCATCATCATACGGCAGTCACCAACACTGGAGAATGCTATGGCATGGGAACATTGGGCAATGTTCCCCTTGTCTCTACCCACACTGTAAATTTTGAAAACTGTGTTGATGCAATAATTTGAGCTGTCTGAGAATGTTAATAATTTTCACGCTATGATAGCTCAATCCTATAAGTTGTCAAGGTATGATAGTTCAATGCTGTAAGTTGTCCTAACGAATCATAACATTAAGCTGTGAAAACATGAAAGCTTCAGTTGTTGCAGATAGCTTGACATCTCAGTCATGCCACATATAGCGCCATCTATAACAAGCACTTCTCATAACACTGCATTTAGTTTTAAATAATTATTTACTTACAAGAAAAAAGAACATTTATATTACACTATCCCAGAGAAAAAATGAGTAGCAAACCACTTTAGCTGGTCAATTTTTTATTTTTATCACTCTTAAATTAATTTGTGGGAGTAATTAGATGCATGCTTTCACACGTCAACCAACATTTCCAAGTCAGAGTGTGTTCAAATATAGGCTTCTAGCACTGTATACCAACTCAGATGAGCCACAGGCCATTGGGATTTATTCACAAGAAATTAATTTTTAAATCTCCTTGTGATGCAATGGTCAGTGTTGAATGCATCTTGGGCCTGTCCATGGTGTGCTAAAATGAAGCATACTGGATCAGGTGGATCCCCTTGAGCGATCAAACAATATTTTGGGATTACAGCCCATATTCAAAAGTAACTTTATAAGACAGGTCACACAAATATAAATAAAAAAAAATATATATAAATCAAAAACAACTAAAAATAAGTCAACACAGCTCAAAATTTTGAGTTGTGTCAGCTTGGATCAATAAGTCAACAAAACTCAATATTTTGAGCTGTAAGTCAACACAGCTCATTGTTTTGAGTTTTCTCAGCTTAAATACCTTAGTCAACATAGCTTAGTATTTTGAGCTGTCTCAGCTCGGTATTTTGAGTTATCTCAGCTTAAAACATTAATCTATGTTAGCTCAATCATCTTGTGCAACCATCTCACTCAATCAATTGAGCTGAATCAGTGCCTCCGATTTTACAGTGCATGGGTGCTGTTCTATGGCTGCAGTGCATGACTGAGAGAATTTACAATTACAAAATTACAATTAATGCAGGAATCACTTCTATAAGTGCAACTTATTTGGGATGGAAAGCTACATATTGTATTTCAGAGAAAGAGGTGGCAAAGGCACTCAAAGCCGGACAACAATGTTAATATTTCTGAATATGCTAGAAAATCACCAATGTCTCCAATAAGCACAAGTGGCCCTGATTGTTGAACCAATAAGCAAAGAGTAACAAGCAGCATTGGCTTGTTAACCTCATAACAATAAGGTCAGAGTCGTGATCAGACATTTCCATAAATAAACGAGGGCATATTTTCTCCTTGCCATATGCCAATTGCTACAAGGTTACAGCCTGTGAAGCACTAAGTATGTGGCACAGGCCAATTGCCAATTGCTACAAGGTTAAAGCTTGTCAAGCACAAGGAAGGTATGGCACAAGCAACTACAGTGGACCCTACTTTATAAGGCAACTGCTACATTTTCAGGTGGTCTTGGATTTTCATCTCGGAGAAATCATGTATTTCATGGTAACAGCGAAAGTAATTATTTATTACAAGCACACAACATCCCCAGATATTCATTTCTAAACAGCAGTGCTGCACCCAGTTAAAAATACCTCCACTCGTAATATTTTCCATTGAAGACTGCCCGATAAGATGTTTATCTAAACAAAAACTAGGGCAGAAATGATCTATTCAATTTTACATCATCCTCGTTGTCTACAGATAAATCCTCTTAAGCCCCTGCTTTCTCCATGTGATGTCGACAAAGTAAGCTGTGGATTGACCTGGATTTACAGTATTGAAAAACAAACTATGGATTTTTGCTAATCCGAGAAGATTTAGGGAAGATCATCCAAAAGATAAATAAAACTTTTTTTTTGCAGTAAATGTCTTATATTGAGAAATATAGCATACTCTATGACCCGCCTATCTATCTATCTATCTATCCATCTATCCATCAGATTCTGTCTCGTTTTCTTCTCTCCATCTATCTATCTCCATCTCCCCTAGTATGTATCTCTCATCTCCTTATCTCCTTCTCTCCTTCTATCTATCTATCTATGTATCTATCTAACTATCTATCTATCTATCTATCTATCTATCTATCTATCTATCTATCTATCTATCTATCTATCTATCCACTGCAATATCCTTTGCTGCTTACACTCTATCGTCAGATGGAAACTCATTAATACTTGGTAGGCCAATGGGCGTTGTTGTTGGTCAGTTTTTGTTGGACTGGCTGGTGATCTTACAAAACCCAGATGGTTACCTCCTGCACGAAATGACCTTTAGTTTGGAGTGTTAGGTTGATTTGGTACAAACACCTGTTTTATTTATTCAGTAAGGGTATGGCATAACACTACAGACTATGCTGTAACTCTACCTGTTAAGATTGAGTAACATTGCCCCATCATTCAGTTGGACCACCCATGAAGAAAGGCAAAGATCTTTCTGCCAAGATTTGAGGGGTCACTAAGATGTACAAGGGGTATTTTTTGTCAAAGGGTGTTTCAAGGTGGGTTGGAGTGACTTGAGGGTAAAAAAGTAATTGTTTGCATGTTTTCTTGTTTGTTTCTCACGTAAACATACACGTCATGACTTAATTAGAACCATGTGTTTAGTTATTAAGTAGAACTGTGTCCCAAGTTCCAAGGATACCCCTTATTACAAAGTTTATATAACACAATAGCTACTATGATACAAAACTGAACATGGAAATCCCCATCATAATGATAGAATGACTAAATCATTATACAAAAAAGGTAATGATATAAAAATGATTTGAAAACAAGAAAATATTTGGGTATATGTATTATAGTCACAGTTGTGTAGCTATCCTGTTGCTGTCTAATGCACAAACTTTTAGATCAATTCCTAAAATACAGGATCCTACGACTAATGGAGCTTGATGTTACTTGGATGAGATGGTAAATTGGTGGCACCTTGTATCAGTCCTTGTGCTGGGCCATTGAAAGAACCATCACAGGGAGCAGGGGCGTAGATTCTGGGGGGGGGGGGATGGGGGGATGCATCCCCCCTTGGATGAACTTGGAGGGGAGGTTGATCATATGATTATTCCCCCCCCAGAATTTCAAGTGACTACCACAAGGTATTGACAATTATCAGTCATATTTAGCAATTTTTTCCATGATACCAGTTGCCTCTTATGTGGAAAATAAAAGTCGGAGAACCAACCGTGGATAATTTAAAATATAGTGACTTTTGGCCGTAAAGTGGTCGCCGAAATCCAGCACCGCACAACTTTCGGCTCGTTGGGCCTCGCGCAAAATTTACATTCGCCCAAAACATCCCCCCTACAAATATGAAAAATATACACCCCTGACAGGGTGTAAAGACTCTGAAGGGGCAACATATTGAAGAATCCCCAGTCTCTCCCTTCTCATAAAATCTAGCTTGCAGCGAGCACCTAGACTGGGCTTTTCTAAAGGGCTGTTCGTGCCTCTACATATTTTCTGTTAGCATGCACTGTATGCCTGTCCATCTGTCTAGTTGATCACCACCAATAGTTGGACGAACATTTTGGTGTAAGTGGACTACAGTGGTGCTTGGTTTGTAACACCGCTTGTTGTAAGACACACTTACTTTTTCTGGCTACCTTCGTCAAGCTCCTGCACTAAGTAGTATTTCTAGTACATTTAGCAACCCCAACAAGAGACCACACCACCACAAGAGACCACACCACCGCAAGATACCACACCACCGCAAGAGACTGTTTCTTGACTGCAGAAGGGGCCCTATAATACTGCAGGGACCACTGTATTGCTCAACCACCTGTTGATCTGTACTGTTGCAGTACTCTCTGTAAAATATTGCACTTCTAAAGTAAAACAGCAAGGCAGGTTCGTACGTTTAAAATGATTTCTAATGGAATGCCAGTTTTCAGCGAGCGGTGAAGCTTCCTTCCTTCCCTCAAAACTTTGATCATGAAAGTTTATGCAAAATTTTAGTGATAATGAATTTCCCTCTTCAATATTCAACCTGCAAACTCTGTGTGTGGAAGAGGTAGCATTTAATCACATGGTCACATTAGTTTCCTAATACCTTACTAAAAACATATATATCTTAATTGTTTATTCTTTTATCTTAAGTAAGTTTGGAAGTTCGTCTCACTACGTTAAATGATGGTGAAAAAATGAATAATTTCGTTGAAACTTTCCATTTTCGAATCGATGATAAAAAGTAAGGTGCAGAATATTAATTTTTTCTTACCCAACTTGAGTCATATATTCCTAGCTCTTCATAGGGTCTTAATCTATGGTTCCTTCATGATCAAAGCAATAGCATTTAGCAAATGGGACTCCATGCACTCGGTTCATAATAGAAATTTATAAAAGTTTCCACGAAAGGGTCTATGATTATGACCATTCCGTCCAAATGTATACAACTATATCTAGACAGATTTATACCAATCCTTGAATATGCATTAGATAATAGTATTGTTGTTTTGATATATTTTGCTCACAGATAATATAGAAACCTATCACAATGATTGCAGAAGGCGGATACATGCATGATTATTGCTGCTCACCTCAAATACACATCTCGTAACAGCTTTCTGAAGACTTTTACAGCATCTTGAAGACAGAAATGGAGCCTTGTCCAATAACAGTGACCATTGGACAGGCCAGGAGGCATTAACAAGTCCCTGGGGATGCATTGAAGAGCCAGAATGGCCAGTCAGAAAGCCATGGACACAAGCAGGTTATTATCCACTGCTGTCTGCAGCCTCTTGGGCTGGGTTAACACTCTCTTGGCTATGAGAGAGCTATAGTAGGGAAATGACTTACAGTACAGCCAAAGAAAATGTTAAGTTTCATGCCCCGACAGTGCCAACACTTCTGTACACTTCCATGGTGTTGCACTGTATAGTCACGCTTCTGGACCAGCAGAATTCAAACTTTTTTTGGCCTTTTTCTTAAGTTACACCCTACAGAAAATTACTTCAAATAGATCCATTGGTTTCATTTAAAACTTGCGGATTAGATACATTTCCCACAAACTATATCTTGTTTTCAATGAACTTATTACATCTACCCACCATCATCCTACACTTTAGCATTTTAGCTTCACCACTTACCAGGATGTTAACAGATACCGGTCAGATTAAGCTCTATTGTGAATAATGTCAATATAATGCATAGGCATGGAGTGGGCAAACATTATCAAAATAATATTGTTTCAACAATTTCATTGTTCATTTTGAATACCAGGACTGGGCCTGGAAGTGCAGATCATGCATTTTTCTTGGTTTTAGAACTACTTCTAGAACGGTCCAGTAACAAGTGGGTCTGGACCAGGCTACGACCAGACAACCTTTGTAAATACCGGACCACCCTCTTTAAAGGTGGTCTGGCATGGTTCACTAGTAAAAACCACCAGTTAGCAGCTCAGAGAATTGGAGTCTTTATCGCGGGTGCCTCACGACAGTGTGTTATTATAATGCCCATATCAGTGTTAACCCCCGGTTGCACATCTTTTGTGACACTTAGATTCATTTTTTTATGCAACTGGGAGAAAATATCTGTTATGCTGCCAGGTGGGTTGCCAGCCAGCCCAAGCGTCATTCAGCACCTCCCAGCCAGCTGATAAATTTTTTTTTTCTCATTACCTGATTGCAAATTTCATCGGTTGGACGCCAAAAATTGGATCCCAGCTGACAACTTTGGCAGCTGGGAACATCTATCTGACAGTCTGCCAGCCAGCCAGCCGCCTGCTGCATAACAGATAATTGGTATAACAGATCATGGGGTGCCCCTGTCTTATCAATAAAGTAAATAGCGAAAGACATACGTATAAGGGCCTACATTTAGGTTGCTTGCTATAGAATGTGTTGTGTTCCATTGAAGTTTTTCACACCAGGGGCATGTCTAGAAATGGCCTGAAAGGTTGGGCCATTACATTGGGTAAATATGCGGTGCTCCGCAGCATTTCCTATATCTGCCATGTTAATTTTTGGCCTGAGGGTGGGACCATGACCAAATGCCCCCCCCCCCCTGAATACCCCACTGTTTCACTCTTATCTCAGCAATTCTCCGAACTCAACAGGCGAGCTCGATCAGTGTTGGAGTCCTTGAGGCCGGCCTCGGAGCCACTTTTGATGGCCTCGGTCTCGGTCGACCAATCCTTGGCCTTGGTCTCGGACCCTCTGGCCTCGGATATTTGTCCAAGGCATGTCTGAGGCCAGCGAAATTAATAAAGTTCACTTTTGCTTGAACAGTCAAACAAAATGTTCCTGTCAGTTAAGTATAATTATCTGTCAGTTTATTTAATATAAGGAATCCTATATTATTAGAATCTGATAGAATAATTTTCTGCTCGTCTTTTACGACTGTCTATATCTAGCCCCATTTTAGGTTTAGTTCCAAATTATAAGCGGTGCCATTTTTTGTGATATTCATGTATATGAAATTATAAATCGAACGACAGTATTTGAATATTTTTGAATTTTGATTTTCTTCAATAATTAAAAAAATTTATTTCGACCATAACGATTTGAGGTTTCAAAGTTTTTGTTTACATATTGTGCAAGATCTGTTAGTAGGCCTACCTGATCATTTTAAAACTTCACACACCAGAGTGTCTGACTTAAAACACAACTCAACAAAATGGAATGGGACAAAATTTGTGACTCAATCTCATCCATGCCTCAAAAAATATTCCAAATAACTTTTGATATAACACGAATTTGCCACTGCCTAATAAATTGGAACCCAGCAATTCAGAGTATAGATCTACCTACACGTATCTCGAAAGTTAAATTTTTAAAGCAATTATAGTAAAGCCTGTTACGAAAGTGATAAAGATGCCTCAGAATTCTTTTAAAAACTATTAAAAACTAAACAATTTTTTTCCAGTCATGGTGAAAAAGATTAATTAATTCTTTCCCAGCAGTCTTGAGATGAATTTCTGGTGGATGGGCTATCTCAGTCTGCAATACTTGATTTAGAAGTAAATAATTAAACATAATTGAGGTTGTCAGACACTCAAAACAAATCTAGTCTATCACTGTTTCCGTAAAAACAAAATCCCAAAATCCCAGTGAGATTAGTTCCATGCCCTGTTCTTTAAAAATGTAATGGTCGCCCCCTTATTACCTTCATTTCACTGAGCTCGATTGTAGTTCTAGGCAATGGCGCACCACACGGCTTTTCTGAGAGGATGAGTGACATTTGATAGAATATTGTAATCAAGATTTTTTACACTTTTAAAGAGAATACCTGGGGAATCAATTACTTCAAAAATTCAATTTTATCATCTACCCGAATATTCAGACTCATTGCTAGGATTTAATGTGTTCTTCAAACTTGGCCTTCACTCCGTTATGCCTCCAAGAAATGAGCTCAAGAGGGCGCATCACTAGTTAAAAGGTTGTTAAAAGGAGGCAGCACTTAAACTTAAACAACACGAGGTGAAAATATGCGTATGCCTTTCAGTGTCATTTTGGATTAGACCAATCCTATTATATTATTAATGTAAGGAATATTGGAAATCTGCAGTGATCTCTGCAAAAAATATTTTGGCTGTAATTTAATAGATAATTTGTTGACAAAGCAAATCCATGTGCAATATCACAAATATAATCAATCACAAAATTGGCCACTCATTTCACCATTCAACCTTCTTCAGAATGAGCAGCCATGAGAATATCACCCTTGTTCACCCAATCATAATAGCCAGTATCATAACCAATAACTTGATTTACTCTACAGACTCCTTAAACTGAGAAGATAATCTTTGTTCTCCAGTGCATAATTAGCTTTGATGAGTGTATATGTTACTCTCATACCAAACTGTAACACAAAGTTCAGACTAACAACAACTTGGCAAGACTACACATCTTTTATCTAGATAACTTTGCTGAGTTGATATGCATCACATTTTTTTAAAAGCAGGTGTTGGCAACAACATATAGATAGATAGATAGATAGATAGATAGATAGATAGATAGATATGGTAAGTGCAGCCCTCTAAGCCCAGTTCTGGGAGCTTACAAGGGTTGATTGATGAGATGGGAGAGAGAGCAGGAGTCCTCAACATGTTACACAATTACCCCAAGTGACGGATCTTTTACATGCCCAGCACAGACACAGATACAAGGGGCCACCAATCAAACGTCTCAGCTGAGCAACATCCAGTTGGGATTTTGCTCATGACGGTTCACTGAAAATTTCGGTGTCCCTAGCCGGGGTTCGAACCTATGTAGGCAAAGCCCTTCAGCATAGCAGATGGGCACCTAAAGCACACAGCAACCCGGCTGCCATGTCAATGTAAGTTAGGTTTACATCTAAGCTTTACTTGGAAAAAGTTTGAGGTAAGCATTACAATATATCATAGAGGTATTATTGTTTAAGCCAAAGAATTATTAGGGTTAATCATGTCAGTGGCTTGGTAGAAGGCTAACACTGTCATGAAGACATTCCAGATAAAAATCAAAGCCAAATTTAACATTCGCTAATACTTATTTCATTGTATCAATTTTATGTTTCTCCTTGCAACTGAAAATTGAACATATTGATTTGAAGTAAAGCTGCAAGAACACCATTTTGATGTTTTGAAATAGGTACCAAAGAAATGTATACGTAAAATCATCACTAAAGTGCAAAACCTCTGAAATTAAAGGGAGGTTTTATGAGATGAATTGTTACACATGCTATGGTCTGTAGAATAGTATGACATAACAGAGAGAAACAACGGTTGTGTGCATGAATGAATGGAATATGAGGCACATGGGGAACGAGCAATTGGCCCAGCAATAACGAGGGACATTGTCTTGTTAACCCATAACATGAAGGTTACAGCAGTGATCATATATTACCATAAATATAACAGGAGAGAATTTCCCCCTTGGGATACACCAATGAGCTACAAGGCTCAAGTTATTCATGCGTGAAACAGCATAAATGCACAGCATATTGGATACATTGTATGGCTTTGTTGTGTAAAGTATGATGTTAAGTAAAATGTCCTTTTATTTATGAGAAAACTATTGGGTTATGTGAAGAATAACACTGGCTAGATTGACTTTTCTCATTTTATGCATGTTTATAGATTCCGCAAGAAGAATCTATGGTATGGGATAATCTAAAAAGGTGATAAAATATTTTCCTTTGAATGATTATGCCAAATGTCATTGTGAAACAACTGGCATAAAAATGATGGGGTAACCTCAATTGACAGTGCTCTGGACTTCCAGTTGATGGGTCCTTGATTACTTTGATTTGACTCTGGCTTATATGGACAGCAATTTCAAATACCTTTTGCCTTATTGCCTTATCTGTCTCCCATCCCAATTAAGATAATATGGTTCATATATACTGGATATAAAGCCTAAGTCATCTTTACAACCACACCAGTTGTCACTCGGATAGATGGAAGATCTAGACTTAGGGAGCATTCAGAATTTGTCCGAGGGGGTACAACATTTTTCACACATGTTCCAAGGGGAGATACTAACTTTTGACTTCATGTCCAAGGGGGGTTAGAAATTTTAACAAAGCAAAAGTGTTATAAAACACGCATGTACTCAGTTTGACTGCGCATTTTTATGCGCAGAAGTCATCGAATCTGTATGCGCGACTGTACAAGGGGCACATGTATAACAATATGTATGTATTGCTTTGTATGTCGAGGGGGTTACCAAAAATGAGCATCAACCTAAGGGTGGGGTACTCAAAATCATAAATTCTGAGTGGTCCCTTACTGCATATTTTTGTGCTCTTCGTAAATTAGATAAGTGCCTCATATGTTCTGATAAGCACAACACTTTAGAAAACTGTATGGCTTGGGAGGTTGGAAAGGTCACTGCACTTGTGAGTGCCCAAAATATGCACAACAACGCAACTTCATGATCTGCCATATCGACGACTTAATGAACACCCCAACAACTACAAATTAGTGATTGACTTAATTATGTTGCTGCTTTGTGATTCTTTTTTCTCAAATATATCAAAGAAGTAAATCAGATCCACCCAGTAATTAGTCTTAATTCTTTGATCTTCGAATTCTTGATCTCTTACTTCTAAATATTTATCACAGCCGTATCAATTATTCACTTTGATAAATTATTTGCCATGCAGTAAAACTTGTATGTCTTCTTTCCCATGGTTGTCTAAAAAAGCAATGAATTTTTATAAAATTGATGCTGTCATTCAATATTACCAATTAGAGTTGCTCTTGAAATTTTTTTATTTATATTTTATTATTGATCATTTAATTGGGGTACAATACAGCGGTACATAATGTAGTAGGCGTAAAACCTCGAGAGGCTTGTTAGGTACACCCTTCAATTATTTGCCTTCGAAGTCCATGTTATAGCTGTTCTATGGTTCGAATAAACTTATGATCCCTAGATAGCGTTAAAACCACTGATGCAAATTCAAAAGCAGGTCTAATTTCGCATCAGGTAGAACTCCAAAATATTTTCTGTCATGACTTTATGTCTTGGGGGGAAAAATCAATATTTTTCACCTAGACTTTCATGAAATTTGTACTTTAGTGCCTTGATTTCTCTATTTACCGGTGGACGGTTATTGTCTTTTTTGTTTGAATTCTCACTGAATAATATGACATTGCTTACCAATGTCACACTGACAACAAACTAAATGATGGTAATGATTGTTTCCTTGGCAAATAACACATATTCTAATCTACTGATCAATTTTCCATTTAAAGGTTTCTAGCTGGTGGACTTTTGACGGCCTTTCTTTTGTCATGCAATCATATTGGCATCACACCGAGTAACATGTAAAAGCATTCTGACTCCTGCTTGGACAAAGATGTAAATCAAAGTGTTTCACGCATAATTTGACACAAAGTACGCTCCATTTGTTGCTAAATTCTGGTGTGATGAAGCATTGCTGAAACTAATCAAGCCTTCAGCGATACCTTACCAACTTTATAACTCAGCTGAGCTATGAGCTTATAATAGAATTGTGTTGGAGTAAACACCAGCATCTCAGCTTTATTGAATTTGGCTGCCTCAGATGAGATCAGATTCATCTATGGCTGAACTTCTTGTCAACAGTATTAATTGTTTGCTTAGCTTTCTGAGACCCATCCCTCAGGCAATTTTGAGACTTCAACATGTAAGACAATGTTTTAGGGGATCAAAGCCAGGAGATACGATGTACAATGATGGGCAATGTTACTCAGTCTTAACTGGCTGAGCTACAATCTACGCAATTGTGTTATGCCATACATTTATTACTGAACGAATAAAACAGGTGATAATTTTTAACAAACTGACCTAACACCTCAAACCGAATGTCATACTTTACAATGAGCCAGTCATGATCTTACATGTAACAGTGGCAAAATTTAATCCTTTGGTCCTCCCCAGACCACTGAAGTAAAAATTAACATTTTGGAAAAAAAATTGTAATGATTTCCTATATACCTTATGTTTTGGTAAAATGATTATGCTCTGCGACCATGAAGTTGTCTTTCATGGGTGTACTACTTGTACCTTCAGGGTGCAAAACGCAAGAATTTATTGCAGGAGGGAGGTGGTCACATTGGTAAGATCTTGTTAAAAGAGGTCTCATAGTGCAGGGATGATTATCTGCTGACTTATCTAATTTTTAATGCAAAATAAACTGTCTACACAAGCGACTCCACATGTCCGATAAAGGGAATAATGTTCATCAAGTGACTAATGTATTCACATTTTCTCATCATGCCTCTCTCACATGATTTTGAAATAATTCTTTCTTGGAGAATCAATCCTCCTTTTCTTAAGAACCATTTCTTAGCAGCCTTGTTCCATATTAAGGAGGGACAGTAATTAATACAAACATGAGGTGAAAATTGGATGAAAGCTTGTTGAGCAATTTGTCAAATTAATGCTAAGAACAGTTTGGGCCGTGATGGAATTCATGCATGCTTTTGGATTAATCTGTGCATAAATCTTAATAGCATCTGTTATTAAGCGCAGGAGGAAGGGAGGGGAGTGAGGGGCTGGTGAAAGGCACTAGGACCATTGAGGCTAAATTGCTTGTGCATAAAATGGATTGATTTGTAGCTGAGTTGTACACTGACTCATGCACAGTGCAAGCTGATATCCCTGTAGGCTGTAATGCACAGACATGATTTGTTTAGTCTATTACCCATAGACTAACTGATTATGTATGAGGGATGCATATATATGTTTGTGACATGGACTGGCTGTTCTAAAGATACTTTTATGTTTGTGGAAACCACATCATTGCATATATGAATATGTGATGAAACTTGCCCTTTTCAATTGCAGGCTAAGTAATTACTATGAATTCCTTATGATAGGCATAGCATTTTTTTGCAATATGTGTTGTTGATTTGATTTGATTAAATTTTAATTTGTTGGTCATGAACCAACATGCTGCACATGCAATTTGTGGTGAGCCTTCCACCTATGATACAGCTCAGGGCAGCTGCAGTGCAGCACCCATGGGCAGAGGATACAGGAACATTGCCCAAGGTTCCCATACTGCAGCACCCTCCAGTGTTGGTGATCGCCGTATGATGATGATTGATGAGAAGACTGGGAGTCTGGCACATACCCTATTAATTCAGGAATGTCCAGGGTCTTTCAGTTGCCCCAGCAGGGAACACTGGAAACAACTATAATAAAATTATAATATGTTTTGTCATTCAACGTCATTATATAGGGCAAACCCATCCTGGTATTGTCTAAATGCAAGAAATGTTTAAATTTTTTTTGGTATGTTACCGGTTAGTCTTACGTCTTGATTACTATTTACATATAATAATCCTCTTTAAATCGATGTTTCATTTCATGGCAAAGATATACAATACAGCCTATTCAACCATCCCACCACAGTGACTTAGGAAATTACCTTGAACATGGTAACTTCTTTACTTCTCATCAGGGTTTTTGTCTGAAACCTTACCATGACAGAGCTTAGCTCATCACTAATCAGCTGAAACAACACACAGTTCATGCAAATAAACTCAAAATAATTGTAAGTTAGGTTTACATCTCAGGTTTGCACAGGTTTCAGAGGAAATCATTAAAAATGATGATATGTCTCAGAGTTATTAGGGGGATACCATTTATTATCCCATGTCTAGGCACATTTTCTCCCTGATACTGTGTTTTTTACTGGGCCAATACAGCAGGGACAATATTGTTACAATTAAAGTCAGACAAAACAATCTTCTACAATAATATGTTATGTTTGAAGCAACTGTCATCAACAACTTATACTTGTTGGGACAACATAATGCATACACCTCACACTGAAGGGGGGGGGGGTTGTATTCATTATATTATTAAAAGTCAATGGTTCCCAGGATGTGCCTGTAGTAAATCTTGAAATTCAAACAAACTCTATTAGGCAAATTACTACGACTGCAGATGACAGCAATGGGGTGAAGGCTGGTTGAAACTGCTTACCAAGATAGATCCAGCTGCCCAGAGCTGGGACAACTGAACTAACCCCCTCACCACACTGGGCAAGGGGAATAATTCATTTATTACATTTTATTTGAGAACAGATATTTCTTCCAGGTAAAAATGAATTATGATCAGGGAAATAATGCATTGGTGAGACGTATGAACAAAGATATTGTTCACAAAAATTGGTGTTTCAAGGGCGAGCATTCGATTTTCAAGAGGGGATACCTTGAGGGTTTTGAACTTTTATCTAAATGGAAAATTATCTATTTTAGAGTAAAGCGCTTGCAACATTCACAAATTTGTTTGTTTCTAAATGAAACAACACAATTTTTCTAAGAAATATTTTCATCCGGAAATATCTGCAGGCCCATATGACTGCCAAGAAAGGATTGCACTGTACCTTATCTCCCGAAAACTGAACAAGAAATTATTCATTTCAGAAAACATCCAACTCCCCCCCCCCCTCCCTCAAAGGTTGTGCGGTTACGTAGCATTTCATAGAAGAAAGGTGGGTGTTCCTAAAACTTATGGATTAAAGTGTTGTATTCAGCTTGGTTGATATTTACGCTCAGTGCTCAGTGATGCATAGAAAAATTGCTTGTCACAAGACCACTTGGACAGCAAATCACATGGTCATATTGATGCACTTCTTGTTCCCCTGTAGTATAGTCACACTGCCACTAAACATGAAGTTTTTGAGCTAACTACCAAATCCTAATTGAATTTCCCACCAAGGGAAACTCCAAACACCCCTTATTATTTTAGCCCAACATTATTGCAGTCCCTATGCTTATGGTAATCATGTCAGGGGCTTGTTAGAGGGTCAATGTATTAACACTGCCACTAAACATGAAGTTTTTCAGCTAACTACCTAATCCTAATTGAATTTCCCACCCAGGTAATCATGTCAGGGGCTTGCTTGTTAGAGGGTCTATGTATTGACACTGCCACTAAACATGAAGTTTTTCAGCTAACTACCAAATCGTAATTTAAAATTCACTTATACCAATTTCATTTTCATTATATTAATTATATATTTTTCCTTGAAACTGCAAAATTTGACATAATTTAAAGCAAAGCTAAAAGAGCACCCTTTCAATGTAAAAGAATAAAAGCCCACAGCAATACAAGTATAAAATCATCACAAAATATGCAAAACCACTCAAATCAAAAGCAGATTTTTTCTGGCATGAATCGTTGTACATATCTTACGGTCTTGAATAGTATGACATAACAGACAGAAACACAACAGTTGTGTGCATGAAAGAATGGAATATGAGGCACATGGGGAATGAGCAATTGGCCCAGCAATAACGAGGGACATTGTCATGTTAACCCTGTTACACTAAGGTTACAGCAGTGATCATATATTACCATAGATATAACAGGAGAGAATTTCTCCCTTGGGGTACACCAATGAGCTACAAGGCTCAAGTTATTCATGCGTAAAATAGCTCAAATGCACAGCATATTGTCTGCAACATTGTATGGCTTTGTTGTGTACAGTATGATGTTGAGTAAAATGTCCATGTTATTTCAGCAAAAAAATATAGGTTTATAAATAAATGTCAAGAAATAATGATAGCGAGAATGATTTTTCACATTTTATGCTTGGTTATAATTATGAAGATTCTGAGAGAAGAATATAATATGATGTGACTAAGTTTAAGGCTAAAAGAGCTGTTATTGGTTGAAATCTGAATTTTCATTTATTATTTTAATTTTCACCTGAATAAAACATCATCTCTTTTGAAGGATAAAGCCAAATAGCATTAGCCAAACAGAAATACTTAGTATGCAGCATTCAAATATATGTATCAATGTCAATTACATTCAGTGGCAGGTCAGCCTCTCTTGAGAACTTCTTTACACACCCTCATACAAACAGTACGCAATTGTGATGTGATTAAATTTGCAAGTAGGATGGAGTAACCTCAATTGATAGTGCTCTGGATTTCCAGTGGATGCCTGATGAGTTCAGGAATAGACCTTTGAATACATAGTCTGCAGTTTCAACCATCCTTTGACTTATTGCCTTGTCCTTCTCTGGTTTCAACTAGCATAATATGGTAGGGTGTGTCAATTTTAAATCTTTATGCCAATTCAAAGTGCATCATTGCAATTATCAGTGAAAAAAATTAAAAAAGCCTATTTTTTGATGGGATTACACTGTCTGCAACATTCTTATTTCTAAAAAATGGAGGCCAAAGAGCAGTAGGATTCAAGATGTCAATTAGAATGTTGTATGACAAATATTGACAAAGTTATAGAGAACTGCGGATTGGCGAAAAAAGTCAAAAACGAAAAAATCCTTAAAACTTTGAACCAAAATAGAAGTGGGTAAGAATTGTCGTATCGCCATTTCCAGAACAGATATGGATTTTCCAGGTCAAAGCGCACTAGTGATTTTTGAATTTGCATAGAAATTAAAAATTGACACACCCTAATAATATGGTGCATAGATACTAGATATAAAGCTCCAGTCATCTCTCCATCCATACCAGTTGTCAGAGACTCTGACAGGTGGAAGATCTGAAGTTACTGAATAATTTTAAGCTCTTCGGAAATTTAGATAAGTGCCTCATATGTTCTGATAAGCACAACACTTTAGAAAACTGTATGGCTTGGAAGGTTGGAAAGGTCACTGCACTTGTGAGTGCCCAAAATATGCACAACAACGCAACTTCATGATCTGCCATATCGACGACTTAATGAACACCCCAACAACTACAAATTAGTGATTGACTTAATTATGTTGCTGCTTTGTGATTCTTTTTTCTCAAATATATCAAAGAAGTAAATCAGAACCACCCATTAATTAGTCTTAATTCTTTGATCTTCGAATTCTTGATCTCTTACTTCTAAATATTTAGTACAGCCGTATCAATTATTCACTTTGATGAATTATTTGCCATGCAGTGAAACTTGTATGTCTTCTTTCCCATGGTTGTCTAAAAAAGCAAAGAAATGCTATAAAATTGCTGCTGTCATTCAATATAACCAATTAGAGTTGCTCTTGAAATTAAGTACACCCTTCAATTATTTGCCTTTGAAGTCCATGTTATAGCTGTTTTATGGTTCGAATAAAATTATGATCCCTAGATAGCGTTAAAACCACTGATGCAAATTCAAAAGCAGGTCTAATTTCGCATCAGGTAGAACTCCAAAATATTTTCTGTCATGACTTTATGTCTTGGGGGGAAAAATCAATATTTTTCACCTAGTCTTTCATGTAATTTGTACTTTTATGGCTTGATTTCTCTATTTACCGGTGGACGGTTATTGTCTTTTTTATTTGAATTCTCACTGATTAATATGACATTGCTTACTGCAAGAATAATCTCACTCTGACAACAAACTGATTGTTTCCTTGGCATATAACACATATTCTAATCTACTGATAAATTTTCCATTTAAATGTTTGTAGCTGGTGGACTTTTGACGGCCTTTCTTTTGTCATGCAATCATATTGGCATCACACCGAGCAACATGTAAAAGCATTCTGACTCCTGCTTGAACAAAGATGTACAGTACAACCCAAAATAAAGTATGATTACCCCAGCAGGAAGGAGGAATCAGCCACTACTTTACCCTTTCACACCTTTTGACTACCTCTGAATCACTTCCCACTTTTACCTACTTGAAACTACCTTTTAAAATTACATTAAAATCATGTTTAAACAACACCAATTCAAACTCTATCACCCCCATTGTGTTTTATTTACTTGATATTTTGCACCTCTGCTAATTGCAGTTACACTGGTAACTGTCTAAACAGAGTTCTTAATGTGGGCTAAGGTTGTCGTAAGGAGTCAAAGGGACTTGTAGGCAGATTTGGGGTGGAGAGGAGAAAGGAGGGAAAAATAGGTAAACAGAGGACTTCCGACAGAAAATTTTCTTACTTTATTTTGGGTTGTACTGTAAATCAAAGTGTTTCACGCATAATTTGACACAAAGTACGCTCCATTTGTTGCTAAATTCTGGTGTGATGAAGCATTGCTGAAACTAATCAAGCCTTCAGCGATACCTTACCAACTTTATAACTCAGCTGGGCTATGAGCTTATAATAGAATTGTGTCGGAGCAAACACCAGCATCTCAGCTTTATTGAATTTGGCTGCCTCAGATGAGATCAGATTCATCTATGGCTGAACTTCTTGTCAACAGTATTAATTGTTTGCTTAGCTTTCTGCGACCCATCCCTCAGGCAATTTTGAGACTTCAACATGTAAGACAATGTTTTAGGGGATTGAAGCCAGGAGATACGATGTACAATGATGGGCAATGTTACTCAGTCTTAACTGGCTGAGCTACAATCTACACAATTGTGTTATGCCATACATTTATTACTGAACGAATAAAACAGGTATTAATTTACCAAACTGACCTAACACCTCAAACTGAATGTCATACTTTACAATAATCCAGTCATGATCTTAAATGTAACAGTGGCAAATCCTTTGGTCCTCCCCAGACCACTGAAGTAAAAAGTAACATTTGGAGAAAAAATTGTGATGATTACTATAATTATATCTTATGTTTTGGTAAAATGATTATGCTCTGCGACCATGAAGCTGTCTTTCATGGGTGTACTACTTGTACCTTCAGGGTGCAAAACGCAAGAATTTATTGCAGTAGGGAGATGGTCACATTAGTAAGATCTTGTTAAAAGAGGTCTCATAGTGCAGGGATGATTATCTGCTGACTTATCTAATTTTTAATGCAAAATAAACTGTCTACACAAGCTACTCCACATGATAAAGGGAATAATGTTCATCAAGCGACTAATGTATTCACATTTTCTCATCATGCCTCTCTCGCATGATTTTGAAATAATTCTTTCTTGGAGAATCAATCCCCCTTTTCTTAAGAAACATTCCTTAGCAGCCTTCTTCAATATTAAGGAGGGACAGTAATTAATACAAACACGAGGTGAAAATTGGATGAAAGCTTGTTGAGCAATTTGTCAAATTAATGCTCAGAACAGTTTGGGCTGTGATGGAATTCATGCATGCTTTTGGATTAATCTGTGCATAAATCTTAATAGCATCTGTTATTAAGCGCACCGTGAGGAAGGGAGGGTCGGGAGGGAGGGGCGGTTGAAAGGCATTGGGCCATTGAGGCTAAATTGCTTGTGCATAAAATGGATTGATTTGTAGCTGAGTTGTACACTGACTTATGTATAGTGCAAGCTGATATCCCTGTAGGCTGTAGCACACAGAAATGATGTATTTAGTCAATTACCCATAGACTGACTGATTATTTTTTGAAGATACTTTGACATTTGTGGCAACCCAAATGCAGATGGCGAAATAACATTCAAAGATGAGTACTAAAAGGCAGTAATTCGCTTTCATCAATGTTGTCAGAACAAGCCCAACACTTTACATCGAAATTAACTTTAAATCTTTTATTGGGTAATTTGTGACCTCAGTTGTAAGTGGAGTGCATGACTTATTCAGTGACTTGTCCTTATAGCATTGCAAATACATTATTTGACCTCATCATCTACTTTTGAGTATAACATGACAAGGATAGAGATGTGAGCTCGCAATGAACATTAAAATGTGTTTTTGTAAGCAGTTGTTATTCTCTGATGTAACAATTCCTGTGATATGATTTCAACTGTAGGATATGAAATCAAATACATAATATATTTATGGTTGGATTGGTAAGTATGCTTGATTTCCTATTTTTTCACTAATACGAGGGGCGTTCAGAAAGTTCAAGGCTTTTTTTTATATGGACACTTATTTTCAATCTAGAACTATGAATTTTTCTCAGGATAAAATTCAGCATATTTGGAATGGGTTTCCAAAATTTTGGACAATTTGGACATTTTCAAGCCATTCTGTGGTTGCCATGGAAACTGAAAGTTCAGCTTATTGGGGCAGATAATACTGAAACCACTAAAAGTAATGAATTTTGGCAGTAAGAGACCTCTCTCTGTGACTTAGTGAGATTGACAATATTTGACACAAGAAATAGAATATTAGCCTAAAAAAATACTCCCAAGCTCACCAAAAGCATTGATTCATACACCTCACCAATTGAAGTAAATGTTCTTTGAAGTCCTCCAAGCAAAGTTCTGTGAAAGAAATTCGGTCATCCATCTCCTCCTGTGCCTGAAACTATAGCGCCCATGGACTAACATAAGGGAAAACCAGGACTTATGTAAAGCAACATGTCACAGGAATGGCTAGGATGGATAATGCTGTACATTTTGGTCTCTTGTTTATACTAGTGAATCCATGCTTTCACAAGTCCTTATGTAGTCAGAGAAACACACCTTTGCCTCCTGAATTTCTCTCGCCAAATCTGGCATGCAGTAGTGTTTTCCTACATGGGTTCAGTGTAAGAATACACATTTGGTGTACTTGAAGGCATATTTAGAAGCTAATACCATATTTCTTGTGTCAAATATTGTCAATCTCACTAATACAAGTGACAGAGAGAAGTCTCTCACAGTCACAATTTCTTGGCATTCTTGGTTTCAGTGTTACCTGCCCCAAGAAGCTGAACTTTCAGTTTCCATGGCAACCACAGAATGACTTAAAAAAGTCCAAATTGTCCAAAATTTTGGAAACCCATTCCAAATATGGTTAATTTTATACTGTGAAGAATTCATAGTTCTAGATTGAAAATAAGTATCCATGTGAAAAAAGCCCTGAACTTTCTGAACGGCCCTCATATACGGCTTTTGGTCCGAATAATATTATTTTTGCAAAATTTGTCATGGTAAAGTTTAGATAAACATTATATTTAAAAAAACTTATGTTTGCGTTCCGATGTTATTATAAGTAAGGCACATCCAAAATATTGTGTAAATGTGTGAACATTGCATCCTTACAATGCTGGGAAGCTTATCTCTTACTCTCATGTTTTATTTCCACTTGTTCAGATGTTTCATTATACTACAGGTGCTCCTTGGAAGTTCCATTTACCATTTTTAGTAGTGCAAAAGTGCAGGAAATCATACCTATTTACCCATCCAACCACTTAGAAATGTTCCTGAAACATAAAATAAAAATAAGTTCATTGCATCTGATCAGGTTTTTAGAATATCTCGGCTGCATGTCTGCACTTTTGCTATGTCAAAACTGATCCATCCACTAATGAATTGAAACAACACACAGAAAACAAACCACTAAACTCAATATAATTACTGCTGTTTTATCCATTCATAAACTAAACGTCTTATCCAATGCAGACTGCTACTCACCAGTTACTACTGCAGATAATATCAAAGCTTCACAGTTTTGACAGCAGAAAATTAAACATTTTCTTTCTTACCAGTAATCTGACATGGCAAAGAGGGTCACTTTTTAGGTCTGATGAAAATATTTAGGACGAGGCTCTGTTAAAGGTTAAAGATCAAGTAGGGTTGACAAACAATGGTTGTTTTTACAGACAACACCAGATTTTTTGTATGAAGTGGTTTGTTTCCAATGAGCCACTCAGGTATTGTCAGTATGCAGACATCTGTTGAAATTTCTGTGAAGGGTTTGTTCCAAGTCAGGTTTAGTAAGTGATGAGTTTCTGAATTGAATTCCACCAAAACCTCATGGCTGCAGTTTTTATTTTAAAATCATTTTTGAGAAAACAAATTTATGTGCAAGATCATAAATGCAATCAATGACAAAACTGACCATTAAATTCACCACTCAACCTTCTTCAAAATGATCAGACAGAAGATTTACCCATGCATAATAGCGTCAATTGGCGTATACATTGCTCCCATACCAAACTGTAACACAAAGTTAAGACTAGCAACAACTTGGCAAGACTACACATCTCTTATCAGCATAACAACCTCCTATCTTTGCTGGGTTGTTATACATCTCATAATTTTAAAGGTAGGTGTTGGCAACAACAATGTGAGTTAGGTTAACATCTAAGGTTCACTTCGGAAGAAATTGGTTTTAGAGGTAAGCATTATACGATATATCACAGAGGTATCATTCTGTAAGCCCAAGAATTATTCTCTATAATGGCCTATATGGACCATGTCAGTGGACTAGAGATTAACACTGGCACATGAAGACATTCCAGATAAAAATCAAAGCCAAATTTATCATTCGCTAATACTTATTTCATTCCATCAATCTCATGTTTTTACTTGCAAGTGCAAAATTTGGCAAGAGCACCCTTTTAATGTATTGAAACAAAAACCAAAGAAATGTAAAGGTAAAATCATCACAAAATATGCAAAACCACTCAAATTAAAGGGAGGTTTTTCTTTTTAATGAATCATTGCACATCTTACAGTCTATAGAATACTGCAATATGACCGACAGAAACACAACGGTTGTGTGCATGGAAGAATGGAATATGAGGCACATGGGGAATGAGCAATTGGCCAAGCAATAACGAGGGACATTGTCTTGTTAACCCCATAACATGAAGGTTACAGCAGTGATCATATATTACCATAAATATAACAGGAGAGAATTTCTCCCTTGGGGTACAACAGTGAGCTACAAGACTCAAGGTATTCATGCGTGAAATAGCATTAAATGCACAGCATATTGGATATGCTGTACGGCTTTGTTGTGTATAGCATGATGTTAAGTAAAATGTCTCGACTTCCATTTGATGCCTGATTGCCTGATGAGTCCTGGATTAGACCCTTACCTTGCTTACATGGACTGCAGTTTCAACCATCCTTTATCTAATGACCTTATCCTTCGTATATTTCCTTCCAGCCCTTGTAATTTTCCATAAGTATGAAATATCAGATACTTGAAAATAAAAGCTACCTACCTACATGTACCTACCTACCTACCTTTTCTTGTTTCAAACTTTCAATTAGCATAACGTGGTGCACAGATACTAGATTGAAACAGCCCCAGTCATCTTACAAGTAATACTAGTTATCAGGGACTCAAACAGGTGGAAGATGTGAACTAACTGCATATTTTTTAGCTCTTCGGAAATTTAGATAAGTGGCTCATAAGTTCTGATAAGCACGACACTTTGGAAAACAGTTACTGTATGGCTTGGGAGGTTGGAAAGGTCACTGCATTTGTGAGAGCCTAAGATTTACACACAACGCAGCTTCATGATCTGCCAAATCGACAAATCAATGAACAGCCCAACAACTACTAATTAGTGATCGACTTACTTATTGTGCTGCTTTGTGATTCTTTTTTCTCTAATATATCAAAGAAGTAGATCAGATCAACCCGGTAATTTAATAGCCTTAATTCTTTGATCTTTGAATTCTTGATCTCTTATTTCTTGATATTTAGTACAGCCACATCCATTAGTCACTTTGATGGATTAGTTGCCATGCAGTGAAATTTGTATGTCTTCTTTCCCCCGGTAGTCTAAAAAGGCGAAGAAATGTAATAAAATTGATATTGTCATTGAATATTAATTAGAGTTGCTCTTAGATTTAACTGCACCCTTCAAATACTTGCCATTGAAGTCCATGTTACAGCTGTTTCATGGTTCGAGTAAAATTATGATCCCTGAAAAGCGTGAAAACCGCTGATACAAATACAAAAGCAGGTCTAATTTCTAGTATGGTAAAACTCCAAAATATTTTCTATCGTAAATATATACCATGGAGGAAAATATTAGTATTTTTAACCTAAACTTTTCATGAAATTTGTTATTTTGTGACGTGATTTCTCTATTTACTGGTGAACTGTTCTTGTCTTTTTTAATTTGAATTCCGACTGATTAGTATTACATTGTTGACTTCGAGCATAATATCACATTGACAAGAAACTAAATGATTGTTTCCATGGCAAATAACACATTTTCTAATAATTTTGTCTACTGTTCAATTTTCTATTTAAAGGTTTCAAGCCGGTAGTCTTTTGATGGCCTTTCCTTTGTCATGCAATCATATTGGCATCACATCGAGTAACATGTAAAAGCATTCTGACTCCTGCATGAAATGAGATGTAAATCAAAGTGTTTTATGAATAATTTGACACAAAGTACGCTCCATTGGATGTTAAATTCTGGCGTGATGGAGCATTGCGGAATCTAATCAAGCATTCAGCGATCCTTTACCAACCATGTAGCTCAGCTGAGATATGAGCTTATAATGGAATTGTGTCAGACCAAACACCAGCATCTCAGCTTTATTGAATTTGGCCGCCCCAGATGAGATCAGATTCATCTATGGCTGAGCTTCTTGTCAACCGTGTCAATTGTTTGCTCAGCATTCTGAAATAAATCCCTCAAGAAATTTTGAGACTTAAACAAGTGAGATAATGTTTTGGTCCATCCAAGTCTGAGAATAAAATGTACATACAGTAGTTAAGGTGCACACCTGCTCCTCTGAAGGTCTTAACCTGAATGGGTTTGAGCCACTTAAGGTGGGGAACCCAAACTTTTTAGTGATCCTTCCAGCAAAATCCCATCTGGTTGTCATTTGCATTAGTATCTGTGCTCGGCAAGGAAAAGATTCGTAACATAGGGTAAATGTGTAACATGTTGAGGACTCCTTCTCTCCTTCCCCATCTCTTCAATCAACCCTAATGAGCGGCCAGAATTGACATAGAGGGCCGCACTTTACATAATTATATCTATCTATTTCAATATCTAGCACATAGCAACCATATCTTGATAGAATTATAACATGTCCATGGCATTATAGCAGATCATGGGATTTTCTTTGATGTGCAAAAAGAGTAGACTGCTGCCCTGTGGAAATAGCACTCCAGGTGTCATCATGCTGATGATTTGTCATGATCATATCCAATAATCACGCTTGTTGGTGACAGGCAAAATAAAGGATTATGATCTGATTTTTACTCTAAAATCAGTTATGACAAATCAAAAGGCCTGTCTTGATCATGACTAATCAAGCATCCCCTATGGCCTAGTTCAAAAATAATGAAGCCAAAGTGTGACATGACCATCAAAATTTTAAAATGTTTATATGTATCAAATGACCACATAATATTGTAACAAACATGTCTAAGTTCTAGAAACTCTATTTACCATTTTGCTGTGGTTTGTGGAAATAACTGATAAAAGCTGAATATTACCAAATTTTATTTATTTTTATTTCCATGGTCGTGAAAGAAAAGTAGACCAAATGGTAACTTATCTTCAAATAAAATCGATTTTTTTTTGTTGGATGACAAAACTCATATACTCTTGAGTGTTCATGGCTATTTTCATCCTAATCCGACACATATTTTATGAGGAAAACAATATTTTTCGAAATTTTATTGCAATATTAAAGAAAAAACTTACATATTTTCTCCCCAGATGTACATATTATCCTCCAAAATGATTTCACCTGTCCTGTGTTATGCGTCTGTATGTGGGTTTCGAATTGGTACCAAATAAGTGCCACAAAAGTGAATACGAATAGAGCAAACGATGATAGAAGCGTGTTTTTTAGCCTATTTTTCGAGCCAAAAAGCCAATTTTGGGTAATGGCATGACACAAAAGTGAAAAAATGGTTTTGATTTTGATCCAAATCGATCTTATATGCATTATCAGTAATAACTGGATGAAGCATAAGAGTAATTACAAAATTAAAGTGAAATTTGTATTGGTTATTGCATTTTTCAACAAATTGGCCCCAAATTTTGAGGAAAGCCTCACAAAGAGCAAAATTTTGATAATTAAACATTGAAACATACTCCAACTACTGAAATATTGTGTTGAGTACCAGTACAAGTAATACTAGAATGATTGCTTTACTCCTTACAAGAAAACCATGAAAATATGATCAATATTTCAAAACTACACAGATTTTGAAATATTACAAGCAAAACCAGATTTAAAACGGAGCTTTTATTGCTCTGTGGCACTACAAAGTATTCTGGGCGTTACGCTTGCGACGGATTCACCTACCCTGCTATTCATCGGAATTTTTTAGTGAAATAAATTTTCAACAACCATAAGAAGCTCCAAAATGGTTAAGCAGATGTAAGACTATGTCTCAGAGGCCAAAATATTCAACTGACACATTTCAAAGGGACGCTAGAGCATCCCAGATCAGTAAGCGTCACATTTGACTTAATTTTTGGAAGTCAACCTTTGAGTACAAATAGCTCAATAATGTCAACACAGACGAATAGAAATACTTGACTTGATGGATTGATGAAGCCTCAGGATGTGTAGATTCCAAAAAGTGTTGGGAAATTGTCTTAGTATACATAAAAATCTGTAAAACTGAAAGAATCCAAGTGGTCAAAAATGTTATGTCACGTTTTTTTAGTGAAAAAATGCTTGTTTTTCAATGTAAATTGACTCTATCTCAATAACTATGGGTCAGAATGTCGTGAAATTTTCAGTTAATTTGCACAAGAATGTACTTAAAGCAATGGTGTACCATTAAGTTGTCACATACAGCCATTCTCATATTTTGAGACCCCTACAGAAAATATGCAGCTTGGCTTCATTATTTTTGAACTAGGCCCTATGTTTCCACTGTTGAATGTAGAGAAGATGAAACTACATAAGTTATCATGAGTAACGAAGTTCCATTTTCACACAGTGCAACAGTCCACTCTTTTTGCATATCAAATTTCCTGGCTGTAATAATTACTAATATAGAAGATCATTAACATGATTTATAGGAAAGGTGCAAGATGACAATATAAAATGTTCTGCTTTCATGAATATGCAAGATTGAGACTTTTTGGGCGCTGTGTATTGATCATGTAAGTGGCAGAGTCGATGTGTGGATACTTATTAGCATAATATGTAAATGGCACTGCCATGAAATTCGCGCAGCACTTTAAACAGTTTTTGTAGAACTTATAAGTGTTAATTCAATGTATGAAAGGCAGTTATGTAGCTATTTCAGAAAATTAGAAAGAGAGATATATGGAAAGACAGAGAAAAATGTAGAATAGCAAGATAAACTAAACAAAAAATACAATAGATAAATAGATAAATAGAGAGATAATTAGATAGACAGATAGATAGATAGATATATTGACACACAGAAAGATAGATAAATTGAGAGACAGATATATATTGAATAGATAAATAAGATTGATAGATAATCAGCTAAATGGTAAAAAGGCAGACAGCACTGAAAGCTGCCAAAGTCTATATTAGATTGTTGATATTACATAATAGTATAAATATATAGTAATACAAAAACAATAACTTTGCATGTAGATTAACTGTTCACTGTTACATAATCATCAGTTAATAAGGATTATGTAACTTCAATTTTGTTATGTTTTCTTGTTGTCTGATTGAAATTAAATGAATCACATTGTTAATAATTTGATTTAGCTTGGCAACGCTAATAATTAACTATTCCATAAAAATTATTGGTACAGGATATATTACTAGAGAAAATTGAATTTTTAAGACACTTTTGAAGATGAATATGTTATGTTTTGTTAAATAAGAAACTAAATCATTGATAAGAAGCTGGACCTACTTGACCTAATTCCCAGCTGTGGACTGTTGATGTTGAGATCATCACTGCACAGGTTTTTTTTAGTCTTCTCTTGCACTCAATTCGCTTCGCTCAACGGCCTTCGGCCGTTTCGCTGCGCGAATATAAATGGACGGGATTGAGCTGATAAATCTGAGAGGGTTTTTAATTAACATGATTACTCAATTTGGTGTTTAAGAGTTCCGGAGGCATAAACAAGCTTTAGTGCAATGCCATTTTTTCAAAGAAACTGTCAAAATTGTTTTAACAGAAAATGCACTTTCACTAAATTGTTGATTAATGATACTGAAAAGGGACCATTTTCACGAGCTAATATCTGAAAATTAAAACAGTCTCTATGATGAAAGATGGCTTATGATAATTACTTAGAGATTTATTATGTTATACTATTATTTTCTATCACTTCTTGACTATAAATATATAGAACTAATTAATTGCATGATAAGATTGCCGATGACTGATTTACTGAAATTTTCCTTTTTAGGCACAATGGATGGCGACGTCATTATTGGCCGCAACATGCTGCAGGCTTACCCACATGGTTATGAGTTGTATCAGAAAGTAAGGCATCTCCATGGGGTGCCCTGAATGTGATACCTTACTATCAGGGTTAGGGACACCCAGTTGGGGCCCTCCAGCGTATTAAATTTTCTTGTACTATTCCTTAAACTCAACATGGGACTGCTACCTGAAGTTTGCTGTGAATTAAAATGTTTTTTTAATATTCAGAGGAGCAGAAAGAGTGTCTATGAAAGGTGAATTATTTTTTATTCAAGTACATCCTATATTTTTTTCCTTGCCCTTTTTTTGATAGGCACTTCACTAAAAGTCTTGCTGACACATCTGAACAAGGAGAAGAACAGACCCAGAACTTTTATCCGAAGATATTTAGCCATCATATCAATACATAGAAAGAAGGACTGATGTCAGGACTGGTCTGAGTGACACATTCTGAAAAGGCAATCTTCTAATGGAATTTCCCAGGGTGGCTGTTTTATTATAAGAATTGCTTTTATGGTCACTTGCAGGAATGTAGGATGTCTACTTTAAGATGGCTTTTCTATTCGAGGACAAGATTATTCTTTTAAGAAAGATCAGTTTCAAGAAAATTTCTTGATAAATTTCTTATTGAAGATCTGGCTTTGGAAGCCGAATAGAGGTTCACTTCCTCTGGCTTAACTATCTTTCTGCTCAACTTTAAAAATTTTACTTCAGTTTTTCCAATAACTTTATGCACATATCAATTTTCCAATTAACCATTTGTACCCAGGTAGACTTCTGACAGCCTTTCATGTGTCATGCGATTATATTGGCATCACATCGAGTAACATGTAGAAGCATTCTGCCTCCTGCTTGGACAGAGATGTAAGTCAAAGTGTTTCACGCATAATTTGACACAAAGTACGCTCCATTGGATGACTAAATTCTGGCGTGATGGAGCATTGCAGGAACTAATCAAGCCTTCAGCGATCCTTTGCAAACCTTGTAACTCAGCTGAGCTATGAGCTTATAATAGAATTGTGTCAGAGCAAACACCAGCATCTCAGCTTTATTGAATTTGGCTGCCTCAGACATCTATGGCTGAACTTCTTGTCAACAGTGTCAATTGTTTGCTCAGCATTCTGAGACCCATCCTTCAGGCAATTTCAGGACTTCAAAATGTAAGACAGTTTTGGTGGATCGAAGCCAGAGGATGTGATGTACAATGCATAATTATGCTGAAATCATGGTGTCATTAAACATACTTTCTTTATGTGGCTCAGTTTTCTTATCCATCTGCCAATGAGTTCGTAAAAAAAGTTGTCACATTCTTCACAATGCTATTCCCGTTTTTTTGCAATAATGTTGTATATTTTTTAAATTAACACAGTGGCTTCGCTTTTGACCATTTGGCAAACCAGTCAAATGCCCCATGTTTTTCAGTCTTCTTATTATTTTTCATTCTTCTAAGTTTATTTACAATTTTACATGTGATGCGACTGTATGGTAAGTGAATTTGGCTTGTCAGTCATCATCTATTTTGAATTGCCACTGGATATGCCATTTTCTCATGTTACTTGGTTACTTTGATTTATTTAAATCACTCCTTTTCACACAAAATTCACAATAAGCTCTCTCTCAAAACACTGGATTTGAAGTTTAAAGATTGGAAAACTGACCATGTGCCATAAGACTAAGGCATTTAATCAAATAACTCTTAGGCAGGAAACATTACACGCTATTTAATTAAGAATTTAGAAAAAAATTAACTCGGAGTATAAGTCTACCTGTGTTAAAATACACAGCGGAACATCATTCTTAAAATCATCTCGAGGTACATCGTAAAACAAAATTAGAGTTATGAATAATTTATCTGAACTACAATCACTTCCAACTTCCCTGGAATTATACTTGGGTGACTTGGTCAATTTGATTGAAATAAATCACTGTCCAACTGATTGGGTTTCACCAATGGCAGGAATTGATTTGATTATTATGAATTCTCCACCAGCACTAAACTACAATTTTGGAAAACTGGACTAGCAAACTGTGATTTAAATAAATCACTCCAAAGACATTCAATAAAGTATACCAGGATTCAAGAATGATGACATTAGTCACAATCATTATTCAGGGCAATACTAAGAAATTGGCTTGGAAGATGGCCAACCTCAGGCATGGCTAGAACATGTAGCAGAGTGGCCTATGATTATTGAGTTTAAGGAAATCACCTGGTTAGAGGGCAGAAATTTCACTGTCTGATCGAAAACATTGAATATGGTACTAAGCCAAGAATGATTTCTTTGTAAACAGAGGAAAGCTCTAACTGGAAAAACAATATATATATGCATTTGACCATTTTTCGTCTTGGTCAATGCGAATACACTGTTTTACATGCAAAATTTAGTACCTTTCATGCAATACTATGATCATATGCACAGTCATAAACTTTGTACAGTCTGTTATTCAAAGTTGGATTACACACCAAAAAGTAAACACCATAAAACATTAGCAAGAATCTGCAGATTCAATGCCTGACAAAGCGGAAGACTGTCCAGTTAGAGGTGTCCACAAGCTTTAACTTGCAAAAAAATTCTTTTCATTAATACGGCCTTGAGGTGACCCCCAATAGCAATTTAAAAAGTTCACAATTACACCCTGACCTGACCCTGTAGGTGACCCCTAGCCTAGTTATATAACTAGCAAAAACAAAAATAGCAGCCTTAATCTCTCTCTTTAATGTATGATTAAGAACTTAAAAATTGTTTTGACCAGTGAAAGTAACATATTGAGTGGTGCAACTTTTCTCCTGGTGGAAGAGGTAAATAATACTAAATATGCACCAACAGATGAAATTTACAATTGGGGCGCCATGAGCCATTTGAGATGGGGCACCTTGAGCCAGTTTCAATGAAGGTTTAATGTGTCTCCGATATTTAATTAAAGCTTGGCTTTCATCAGTAACTGTATTGAACTAGAGTGCAAGATTTTAGCGGCTAGTAAGGACACATTTGTACTATTTTCATTGATTAATAATCATATACAACATCCATCTGAACCATGAGTCGGCATGTGCCAAGGGGAAATTTTAAGTAAATTATTGGGTTAATAAGGTCTCTTAACAGTTGGATGAGAGGGATAATATGTCAATAGCCCAGATGGTGGTGTGTGTATTAATCTAATAATTTTGAGTCGATAGGCATAGTCAAATTTATTTTCCTTGAATTTTTTTATATCAATATATAATATTAAAATAAAATTTATTAAGGTGACTCAAACATGGTAGTTGGATCAGATAATTAATATCCATTAAAAGTATCGTTTAACTTGCTGCCACAAAGAATCATGAAAAAATGATGTTGAACATAATTCTGATAAATGTAGCATAGTTTATGGTGGCTCATGGTGCCCCACTGGCCTAGGGTCTGGGCACAATGAGCAGCTTGCATATTTTTTAAAGACTTAATTTGACTATTTAAAAATCAAGAATATAATGTAACAACACGGAATATTGTAGCCAAAGGTCTTACCATGTTTACATAAAGTACCCAGCTTTTCAACGTCGAAACTTTAGGCTCACCAGTGCAAAATGATGGTACCCATCTCCCCCCACCCCAAGGTGATCCCCAGGTTAAAGTGTATCGTCTGCCCTCAATATCTTCAAACATCATGCACTTCTGCAGTAAGTGATTTCTGAATGGCACAGTTATATTCCTTAGAAAAAGAGCTTTAATTTGAAGTCAAAATCAATGGTTTCCTTTGAGGAGAAGTTGCAATTGTGTGTAAATTTTTTTTACAGGGAGATATCACCCAGAGAATCAGCTGAAGTGGGAAATATGTGATCAATGAAAAAAAAAGGATGTTAATTTGACTTTTTGAAACTCAGAGAAGACCACATAGTGAGGAAGTTGCCTGTTACAAACCTTGATTTAATTATGATGTAGTCAGAAAAAAAAGACATGGCAGAACAGTTTCTCAATGAAGTGCTGTAGTTATTTACATGCAATTGATGCACATGTGAAAATTTGCATTTTCATGAATAACTATCCAGAAAACATATTGAATGTCCTACTTTCTTCAGCAATGTGTTCCCAAGTTCCTCATGTTTTATTCTAATGATTGTGTGAAAGTTAGGCAGAAGTTGACCTTTTAAGTTGATTATTCCAAACATTTGTCCTACTTTCTTCAATAAGCTCGATATCTTTTATCACAACTTTTCAAAGCATAATTTTTGTCAATTTTAGACTGAACATTAACACAAAAGTACTATCCTAGGGCAACAGCCGGTCTAAATGAAATTTTGCAGAATGTGTAAATAAATTTGTCATTTTCAGGGGCAGATGATGCACGCTACCCCAAGTGACCCCTACAGCTGGCAATATGACCAAAAGAAAAACAATTTCACGAGTACAACCTGAGGTGACCTCAACCCTTGTCATTAAACTGGCAAAATAAATGTTTTTAATGAGGAACCCCGACATGACCCCCATCCCTGCAAAAAAAATTTACGAGTACCCTGAAGGTGACCCCCAGCCAAGTGATATAACTGGCAAAATAAAATTTTAAACAAGTTCACCCTGGTGACCCCCAAAGTTCACCCTGGTGACCCCCAAAGCCTAGTTTAATTTATAATTTTAGGAGTACCACTAGAGGTGACCCCCCAGCCTAGTCATATAACTTGCAAGAAATAAAAAATGTTCACAAGTACTGCATGGTGACCCCTGTGGCTTTCCAAATAAAAAAAAAACCCGGGTGACTCCTCAAGCCAAGTAAAAAGAAAAATGTTCCAAGAGCACCCCCAATCCGAGGTGACCCTTAACCTGCATGGTGATACAAGTAGCAAAAAGTAAAATGTTTGCAGTTATCCCCCCTCCCAGGAAATCAGCCCACCTGACTTGCTTTGTACTATAAATTCTCCACACTCTTATTCACCACACTACACACAAAACTGCATTGATGACATCATGAGACGATGCCTCCAAAAATCAACAACACCCCAAACCCACTATATATAGTAAAGCCTGCTTCTCAGGAAGAAATTAATGATGACTTGAGGTCTTACAAAATGAAGAAAAAATTGCTGACCTGACCTATCACTAGTAGTAGTTTAGCAAACACACTTTTCATTTTGATTGTACATATTTCTTCAAGAATTACAATGTATTGCCATGGAAATAAGAGCGATATACGGTTTTCCTTGATTATTTACTAGATTATTATAACAGGCTTTTTTTCACATGGTTTAGAATGAATCAGAAATTCTTACCTTTTTTTTCTGTTGTAAATATAGTTCTACAGCTGGGTAAGTTCCATCATGATTATTTTTGACCATTAACTGAAGATGTAATAATGAGGATTTTACTTTTCATTGTTGGTTCAAATAAAGTCATACTGGATTAAATTAAGTTATTTCAGTTTTCTTTGGTTGTTGGTCACAATCATGTAATGTCCTCATACCTGTGACAAGCAATTTATTGAAAACTGTCAATATAAAGGATTAGACTGCATAAAATTGTCAAAATCAAAGGTATTGTATAACTTAGACTCAATTGTTTGCTGACTTTTTTGCCTGCAAAATGAGCACACATGATATTTTCAACACTTGGAAGTGATATTACCAAGGGCTGTTGCAGCCAATATCCACTATTGCGCCCAATAGGCCTATTGGGCAAGGCTATTTTGCCTTTTGGCAAAATATAGGGTCTTTTGGCAAATTATTGGGTCTTTTGGCAAATTATTGGGTCTTTTGGCAAACTATAGTGCCTTTTGGCATCCTCTTAAATATCCGCGGGGCATTTTGGCAAAATATAGGTGCTTTTGGCGCATGCCTAAACCACACATTATCACTCACTCGAATTATAGTGGATTTTGACAAAGATCCTGTCCTTTGGGAATATGCCCAAATCATTCATTATCATTCACTTAAACTATAGTGGATATTGGCAAAGATCAAACTGTTGGATATTAGCTATTTTTAGCCAAGTGAGTGATAATGAGTGAGGTGGGCAGAGGATATTTTGTGCCTAAATGCCATATTATCGCTCATTGTTGTGAGCAATAATGAGTGAATTTGGCACAAGATATTTTGTGCCTAAATGCCATATTATCGCTCACCCTCATTTTGAATCATCTTGCATGCTACTCTGCATAGTTTACATTGAAATAATGGTCCTACAGAGTCAAAATTGATATCAAAATGTAGGAAATTAAATTTCAGAAACAATGCTGCCAGTTAGAAGTTGATGCGCCGCATATTAACGGCGCGCGATAACGACTTCGTTATTGGCAAAAATTGGATGGTAATGACAGCTGCCCCCCTCTAGAATTCTGCGATTTTCTGGGGTACACATGCCTCTGGGTCACTCTGCCCCCCCCCTCCTAGATTCAGAGCAGGCTACGGCCCTGGTTACTAGTTGAATGCCCCTCAGAATTTGACCTTATTGGGGCAGACCAGATGGATTCTTGGTGAAAAAAAAAGATTGTTTCCCACTTGACACCAAAAAAAACAAACCGGTAGCTAGGGTACCGTTATATGCAAAAATTATGAGAAAAAAGTGTGTCTCTCGTCCGCATGCGAAAAAATTCTTCGTCCATGCTTCGCGAACGAAAAAAAAGTTTGTCCCTGGGGTAAAATCCATAGCCCCCCAATCCCACCTCATATATTAATGTCCTAATTTTCCGAGGGTTTCCCTTGTGCGCAGTCTCTACCCACCCCTCACCCCCCTCCCCGGGGATTTAGCCCAGCCTGTAGGCCCTGGCTGGTTGAAACTGTGAGCCCTGGTCTTCAAGGCCAGCCTCGGGACCGTATTGTCATGGCATCCGCCCTGGCCTCAGTCTCGGATATCCAATCCTTGACAACGGCTTGGTCTTGGTAGTCTTTCGGCCATTCTAGGAGGCCTTGAGACAGGCCTCGTCCTCTAGGCCGGCATCGTCCTAAACCTCGATGGTTCATGCCGAGGTCATTGATGCCTCAGCCTCGACCACAACAGTTAATTACTAACTTAATTGAGAAGTTAAGAGGTATCATAGTAACATGGCCCCATCATAAAATCAAGGCAAATGGCTAAATTTGGCTAAACAGCCAATATAAAGTTCAATATGCTGAAGGAGTCTTCAAGCTGAATTTACAACACCAATTGTATTAAACCATATCGCATAGGCGTATCGGAGCGGGGGGCAGGGGGGGGATGATCGCCCCCCCCCCCCCAAAAGTTTGGGAAACAGTAAGATTCGGGCAAAAAGGCTGAACAATTTGGGCAGATTATTAAATAAACACTATTGAAAATTAATGATTTCTAGCCAATTTCATTTGAAATGGTACTAAAACTAGATCTTGAAATGCAAATGTCACTCGCCCCCAAAAAATCACGCGAGCCGTACGCCTATGCCATATCGAGTGCAAAAGAGAAGGAATAACAACTGAACAGAAAAAGATATAATAAATTAAGTTTTATTATTAAACAACACCACAAGAAACCTTATTACATAAGCCGTACAATTACATAATTGGTAATCTGTTTAGCCTACTTAGTTCAAGGAAATTCACCTGATTCAAAGGCAATTTTGAAAACCTTAATAATGATCAGAATAGTAATTTATATAGTGCCTCTTGCTTAGAAGCGCTTAATTGTAGGATTTGCCTGAAAATTGTAATTTTTTTTACAAGATTGAGAAAATGGTTAATAATTATGAAAAAACAGTTGACCATATTAAGACTAGTTTTTGGTATTTTAGAATTTATGGGATTATATTACAAATTTATATTAAATTATTTAATTATGATTATACAATGATATTACAGGAGCTCCGCACCATGAAGCTGGGACTTGGACTTGTAAAATATATTAAAACACAAAAATATTCATTATCGTCAAGTACAGAAACTATTCAAAAATGGACAGGTTTTTCAATTATTACAATATATATAAATATAAATCTGATATATAAATATAAATCTGATGTTAGAGAGACATTATATACAGGGCACAAAAAGACTGAATAATAAAATTTAATTGGGGAAAGACTCCTTGAGTTGGACACTTTGGGGGTGTCTGTTGGACACTGTATAGCATTGCACTGACTAATTTACAATTATTAGGTAACAATCTTCAAATTCAGACTCTCTCCGTCTGTTCTTGGCACCTGGGTGGTGTAGTGGTTAAGGTTCCCGCCTGCTCCGCTGAAGGTCTTTGCCTGCATGGGTTCGAACCCGGGGTGGGGGACACAGAATTTTCAGTGTACCTTCACGAGCAAAATCTCAGCTGGATGTCGTTCGTATGAGACGTTAAATTGGCGGCCCCTTGTATCAGTGTCTATGCTGGGAAAGTAAAAGATCCCTCACATGGGGTAAATGTGTAACATGTTGAGGACTCCCGCTCTCTCTCTCATCTCATCAATCAACCCTCGTGAGCGCCCAGAACTGGCCTTAGAGGGCTGCACTTACCATATCTATCTATCTATCTATCTATCTGTTCAGAGACATCAGCTTTGATATTGACCAACTAAAGCGTGTTTTTCATGGCCCTAAAAATTGGTTTAAAAGTGTATTTTTCTTTTAATTTTATGTCTGAAATATTTGTGTCTTAGTTCAATTTTGTCAAATTAGAAGTATCTTAACTGGCCTAAGGTATTTATTTGATGTCAGTTTTTATGTATTGTAATTCCATAAGGAATAAGTCTGACCAATTTTGTGCTCTAATTTGGACTCTATCAATGAACTGGCATGATCCTGAGCAACTGCATCTTTTATGTTTTATGGAGGTAAGTGTCAGGCTCAAGGAGACACCATGCCTTTTTAAAGAAATTAACCCACTATTCATTGCCTTTTTTATTTAATTGTTCCCTTTTCTTTTAGAATAAGTAAAAGCATTTAATTTGAGAGCCTGTTTACTAATCTATAATCCACAGTGGTGAGCAAGTCATCAAAAAATGTTAACTGAGTTAACAGTTAAAAAGTTAATCAATTCATTAGCTAAGTTAAAGTTAATTAATAAGTCAAAATTTTGGCCAAGTTAACTGAAGTTAAAGTTAAAAAGTTAAGTTAATTCTTTTTTAATGCGATAAAAATATCAGAAATATCTGTGTGAAAATATTTTTTACAACTACCAGAATGAGGCTTATCTGTCTCAAAAAGAGGCACAGGTTAAATTTCCAGTCTTGAAAACTCACACAATGTCTGTCTGGGTTTCACTATTTAGCTATACCTATTTTGTCTACTTAAGTCTTAATTGTTATGCAAAAGTGTGTCTTTTTTACAACTTTTAAACTAAATTTAACAGACTTTATAATTGACTGATTTTATAATTAACTAACGGAAGTTATAAACCACTGTTGATGTGAAAAACCATACTTACTGTTGACGTGAAAAACGATAACTTAGCTAATAGTTACTCAATTTGTTAGCTTCGTTATTAACTATTAACGTATTAACAAGTTAATGCCCACCACTGAAATCCATAAGCCAAACAGGGTACACTTTCTAAAATGTCCAGGGGGGAGGGTTGGTCTGGTGGTAGCGTGCTGGACTGCCAATCGCTGGGTCCAGGGTTCGAATCCAGCTCTTGCCGGGTCACCTTGGCCTATGTTGGACGGCTGTTTCAATTATGCTTCGCCTCATTGCCGTGTCCTCCTCCTGTCCTAATTAGCCTACCAAGTGCATAAATACAGGACGTAAAGCCCCAAACATAAATATATTCTAAAATGTCCAGAATCCAAAGTGTCCGATTCAAGGTACCTTACCCTATACACAGATTTTGAAAGGCAATGTAGCGTATAGTTTAAAATGTTCTCAAAGTGTCTATAGCTGGCACAATTCCTTCTTTTGAGACCATTAAATCTGTATACTGGCTCTTCTCCCAGATGTCGGAAAGTCCCGTGACTAAGCGCAAGGCCGGTCCAAGGCATAGCTGCATCTCTGAAATGTAAAATTAAAACTATGAAAGAATTATGTAAATTGAGAAATTTCATGTCATCAACAAGAAAAATTACTCGCTCTCCTGTTCTTTCTACCATCTTGATATACAGATAGACTGATAAGTCTTTATGATCCCGGCGGAAAATTTTTTTTTTAAATTTTAATTTAAAATTATGAGACTATAATATTAAAAAATCCAGGTTACTGGAATTCGATAAAGATTCTTATTTATTTGATAGACCTTTTATTTCTTGAGAAATGGACAGTTGAATGACAAATTTCTTTGCAGAATGTCACAAAACCACCCTTTCTAGGTGCCCACCTCATGACATACGACCATAACACTTTCACACTAAGTAGACACGACTAGGGGCCCAGATTTCTAGGAAATTGCAAAGTGTGTAACGCAGCATATTGACACATTCAAACTTGCGAAGACATTTATTAGGGGGGCCTACAGATTTTGGTCAGGTAGCACAAAGCCAATGTGTGTTTCAGGATGGTAGGTCATGGGACTAAAGCTCTACAGGTCAATCATAAAGTTATGTAGGTCACCGATCAAACTTTTGGACTCGGCAACCAAAGTTTAGAAGGCTCCGACCACAGATGTGTGAGAAAGTGACTGTGTTGGTAACTCTGTGAATACAAACCTGACTTGACCTACCTACATTACATTAGGGTGGGACTGGCGCTCCAATGTTTGCGGATCAAACTTAACTTTTTTTTGCAGGTGAGGTTGGTATATGAGAGTATGTGTGCAAAATTTCAGCTCATTCTATTCATATTTAGGGGTGGCACATTTCATTTGAGGTTTATAATGTAAATCCTCATCGCCGAGCCCTGAAAGAAGCATGATTTTCCAAAAATGAGACTTAGAATCAATATTTTTTCGACCATTCAAAAACCATGGGGGAGGATTTAGGAAGGGCAGTTGAAATCCGGCATAATTTGCATTTTCCACTTATTATCTCTGCACAATATAATGCCCAATATGACGACAATGACTCAAACGCCTAAATTTTGAGATTTTAGCTCCTTATAATGGCCTTCAAAGGTGTTATAGCAAAATGGATGCCAGTTCTGAACTGCCCTCCCAAATGGTTTTTGAATGGTTGAAAAATATTGATTCTAAGTCAGATTTTTGGAAAATCGTGCTTTTTTCGGGGCTCGCCAATGGGGATTTACATTATAAACTTCAAGTGAATGTGCCACCTCTACAATGAGCTGGAATATTACACACATACTCCCATATACCAACCTCACCTCCTCACCTGCAAAAAAAAGTTAGATTTGATCCGCCAAAGATTTCCCAAATGTGGGGCGCCAGTCCCACCCTAACCTACATTTTGTCGGTCTCTCAGCTACCAATGGAAGGTAGCCAATCTGGAAGCAACGACGAAAGAAAATATTTTGATTTTTCACACCTGACCTCATCACCCGAAATATCCCCCTTTATGACATCAGGGCCGTAGCCTGCAGGGGGGTAATTTTAAAAAGTAGTATGTTTAACATGTAAAAATTTCAAATTTTCGGGGTTCTTTCAGGGCGTAGTATGCTTCGGTACTGGACTTCGCCCCCCTAGGATTCTGCTCAGTCTACGTCCCTGGACATCCAAACGATTCATTTTAGAAAACATTCCTATGTAGTTTATTAATCTTTGAAACCGTATTTCAAGAGATTAGTCTTTTCAAACAAAAACCTGACTTTTAATGTTACATCTGTAATCCCAGATACTTGCCTTCATTCACTGGTAATATCACTGTTGTATCTCTCAGGGTAGAAGTTAAGGAAGGCAGTCATGTCAGCATTTTCATGGACTTGTACAGAGTTTAGAAACAGCCTGATGACACCATTTTCTCCAACTACAAAAAGACAAATGCATTTGAAAGGATAAGGAAAAATTCTGTTCAGGGCCACACCAAATTATTTCTAATAAAGGATAAAGGTTACTTGCCCTCTAAAACAGAGAAAGAATTAATTTTTTTAATTAATTCTTTTCTTTTTGAAGGTGCTAAGTAGTGAACAAAATAAGTCCCACTTTAAATTAATAAACTCAAATATCTCAAAGATCATTCTCTGATTTTCAAGAAAGTTGGCTGAATTATACATGTAGGCCTGTACATTGATTAAATGTGTGTATTTGTATCTTAGTGGCATTATTCCAAGCTGAGCCATGAAGCACAAAGCATTTTATATTACCTGTTCAATCTCCTATCTGAACCGAAGGTTTATATATTTTCTGGGAGAATATTGGCAGGGAAATGATTCTGTTCTTTGGTCTTCACCAGGAAAGCTGAAAATGTAACATTTAAACATAAGTACATTTACAAGCAAGAGTCCTTTTAGGTCTGCTAATTTAAAACACTGTCATTTGGTACATTTCAGCCATATTACACTAGTTTTGGCCAGAAAATTAACTAATAAGTATTCTATGAAGTAACAGATTAGGCAGCAGATGTTTCTTAACAAAAAAATATTTAAAATTATTTGTCGCCTTCGAAAACCAAAATTAAGTTTACAGCAAGCATTTCAGGGCTCTACTAAAGTAATAAAATCAACTGATCTCACTAATTGGAAGTTGTAGTATACCGAAAATGTATCAGATCATCGTTTTTAACAGCAAGTTGAATTTTACATTGAACTTTTAGAAGGAACTTTTCGATTAATTAAATCTTTTCAGGTTAAAGAAGATACCTGAACAATGAGCCACTTCGAAATTTTAAAAGGAAGGAACGAAGAACTGATTGGGAATTCAGAATAAGTTTAGAGTGTTTCAATTTTATCTATTTTGTAAGTTTCAAGAATTCGCTTTGAGAGTTTTGCATATTTACAAATGTCTAAAATCTAAAAAAAATGTCACCTTTTGTGGAAATAATTTTTGATACCTGAAGTTGTCATGGACAATTAGCAGAGAGTCTGAAGCAGCCTTCAGAAACATATTGTTATTTTAGTAATGACTTGTGAACATCTTTTTTTTGTGTGTGAATCTGTCATGGCTTCTCTCAGAAATTTCATAGGAAAACTCTTTCCTAAAATTTCGGAGTGGCTCATTGTTCAGGTATCTTCTTTAACCTGAAAAGATTTAGTGATATATCTAATTATTTAATGTAAACAAAATACTCATATAATTTTTAATACAGCTACAAATATTGAGTGACTTTGAGGGCAGAGGTCAAATCTATTTTCTTCGAGGGTCAACTATTTCATGAGGCAAAAGGCAGAGGGAAATAGTAAGGAACCATTCCAGCCGTCAACATTAATTTTGCAAAGTTTGCTGACTGAAATAAAGATTAAAACAGAACACTCTGTGAGTCATATATATATATATCTGTGTTCTGTTTTTTGGTGAGATATAAATTGCAATGTAGATCATGGACAAATGTAACTTCACAGTGGAGAGAAGCAACATGGATGTTCTGTTGGTGGTGAAATGTTCAGAAAATTGATGCAAAATATGTTAGGAGAATTCACACTGGAGAGAAGCCATATGGATGTTCTGTTTGTGGTGAAATGTTCAGTAAATCAATAGAAAAAATGTCAGGGGCATTCACACTGGAGAGAAGCCATATATAGATGTTCTGTTTGTGGTGAAATATTCAGTAAAAAGAATGACACATTGTCTGCCATACAAATGTTCTGCTTGTGGTCAGAGGCTGAAAGAACAACTAATTCTTAATATTTCCAGAAATTCTTGGATAAAGGTTAGGATTATGGGTAGGGAAAATCATGCACAGACATTTTCGACAATACTCAACATGCTTAATTTCCATGATGCCATGCAAAAACAAGCACCGGTGATGAAAACGGGCATAGGTGCCAAAAATCGGCATTGGTGCTTAAAATGGGCAATTTTCAGCACTGATGCCCATTTTCAGCAACGGTGCTCAATTTTGCACCGAGGCTCGTTTTTGGCACCGGTGCCGATTTCCCAGCACCAATGCTGATTTTCGGCACAGATTCAAACTGCACCAGTGCCCTTTTTTCACAATCGGTGCTCATTTTCAGCATCGATGCCAATTTTCAGCATCGGTGCTCGTTTTAGGCACCGGCTCCTTATGGCATCAATGCCCATTTTCAGCGCCGGTGCCCATTTTCTGCACTGGTGCACGTTATTACAGTACAAATTCAATAAGCCATCATTTGCTTAATAATTTAAAACTCTAGCGTTACTTTCATCTCAAAACTTGAAGTCACTTCATAAAATAAAGAACACTTATCATTTATTTTTTTTTATTTTATTTAGAATATATTTAGGCAGGGTGGCAGATTCAGCGATAAACTGTTTTTCAATCTGGCCCTGTAAAAACAATGTACAACAGTAAAATCAATACAAAAATAACAATTATAGTATTACCATACATTAGAATAAAAACAATCAAACATTCAAAAAATACATTTTGGCCTTTGATTTAAAATCATTAATATTTGTGCACTCCTTCAGCTCATCAGCTAAACTATTCCATACTACAGGACCTCTATAAGAAAAAGCATTTTTCGTACATTCAATATTAACATATGGTAGGTATAGATCATTTTCATTTACATTCCTTCTTACTCTATGTGACACTTCAATAGCCATAACAATCTCATTTGACAAATACTCAGGTGCCAAGCCATGGATACATTTAAACACTAAAAGTGACATGAAGTAATCTCTCCTTTGTTTAACATTCATAACTCTCATTTTTGCTACAAGTTCAACCCCTCTTACATTAACATAGTCATAATTATTATAAATAGCTCTTACTGCTCTGTTCTGCATTCTTTGAATCTTACCCATATTACTTTCACTGGTGTAGCCCCATACCGTAATTGCATAGTCAATTTTAGGCTGAACATAACTTTTATAAATTTGTACAAGGGATTCATAGGGTAAGAACTTTCGTAATCTTGATAAAACCCAAACTTTTGAACATAGTTGTTGACATAAAGCATTAATATATTTATTCCAATTTAGATTTTTATCAATTTTAACACCAAGATAATCACAATATTCAACATCCTGTAATTTGTCTTCTCCTAGAAATAATTCCATGTCATCAAACAATATAGCTTCTCTCTGCCGAGTGGTAACTAACATAGTACTTGATTTAGACGCATTAACAACAAGTAAATTTCTGTCATACCATTCTTTTATACAATAGAGAGAATTTTGTAATTTATCATTTACTTCAGCTACACTTTCACCACTACCACATTGCCTCCACAGCTATTAAATCTTGCAAAGAGTCAGAGACTTGGAGGCTTTTTACTGGAGTCGGAGTCAGTGTCAAAAGTGAAGTTGGAGTCAAAAATTAATTTGTGACTCCTGACTGCTGAAGATGAGATTTATATCATTTACACAAAACATAGTTGCAACAATTTGAAATGAACGATTTCACACAATACTTCCTTGTGAAAATCCTGTTGAAACAATTTTTGGTTTGCTTACCTTATTATATTTGTGTGCACTAAGTCCGAGTCATCAGCGGGAGTCGTGTTTAAGATGACTTCAGGGGTTTGGTTGCAGTTGCCTCTAAGAAAGCCAAAAGAGTCCACAGTCAAAGTAGGTTCGCTTGCTCCCTAACTCCGATGCTCTGAAATAAAGTAACAAAATACATAGATATGTGTATACAATAAAAAAGATTGAACTAAACTTTCTATACATGTGGGATCAGGTGCACAATTAATCGCTGGGCACAGTGAATCAATGAACTCATTTTGATAGTGCTTTTATGATATCTTATAACAAACATATTATGCAACTTTTGTCAGGTTCACAGATTTTACATTTTGTTCAAGACAATCACATCCATCAAAGCATTAGCGAAGAGCAAATTGTAAATGTTCTGTTTTAACACACCTTTTGAACCTTTTGTTTTACCAAGCATTCTTGCTGACAGATTATTTTGTTCAGAACAACCTCAAAGTCAATGATTTGCAGGAAGATAAAAATCAATCATAAATAATCGAAGAAGGCCACTGACTCAGTCGTTCTGCGAAACTGAAATTAATTGGCACCAATGGTACAGTTTCTCTTTCAAATTTTATCCCATTTTCTGGACAATAAATGACGCAAATATTATGCCGGAACCACCTGGGAAGCTGGATTGTCCCAAAGGAAATTTTCCAATATTTCATGGAATTATTTTGAAAAGTGGACTTATTCTTAAGGTATTTTACCTTGCATGGATTGATTTCAAAAATTAGTCTTGATTATATTTTCACTTTAAAACTTCTTCACAGCTCCACTTTTCAATGCTGTACAGTTCTGAAAACATTGCAAAATAGCAGTGACATTAATACCAAATTTAATCCATAGCCACCATATCACAAATGTATAAGCCTGTTTTAAGAGAGCACTGTATTTATTTCGCACGATTGTCTACTCTTGTTTCTCTCTAATTTTCTATCCTCTTAATAGTAGATATTCAACTATGGTGGAATCACTGGAATATTCAAAATATTGGATATGCCAAGTACCAGGCGCTACAGGAGCAGAAGTAATCACTTTACTTGTTTAGTTCAAGATAAAAAGTTAATTCATTTCTAGAACTTGGATCTTGAACGAGGCTGTCAACAGATTTAAAACATAGTTTGTCTATTGCCCGATTTAATTACATCGAACATATTTTAACAACTTTAATTTCTTTTTACCGTCTAATCAGTTTTCCAACTCGGAAAGTCATTGAGTTTAATTGTCTCCATCAAGCCAGGCTGTAAATTAAACAATATAAATGATCACATAAAATGAACAAATTAAAACTTAGGAAAAAAACAAAATTAGCACTGAATATACAGTAAAGCGTGCCACTCCCAAGAAGGCAAGGAACTGGAGAGACAGGTGTAAGGACACAGTAATTATTGCAGAATTTCAGAACTATTACTTCGAAATGTTATGAGAAATCAGATTCAAGCCGCTGATAGAATGTAAAGCAAAAAGTCACTTACTGTTTTGAAATGTGAGGGTTTCCGGCAGCTCTTCGGAGTCTTCGACAAGCCACAGTCAAGTTCTCCAACCTAAAGAACAAGAAGCACTATTTACGCAATAACGCAAGGGTTGAAAATCTATCTATATACATTACAACAAAATGCTAAATGACTTTTCGATAAGGTTAGAGAAATATTTGAAAAAACAGTGATGATGAGAAACTACACTTTGAGTCATTGCTTTTTAAGGTGGCTCGATACTCGTGAACTTTCCAAGATAGGATTTCTTTAAAATAGTTTAAAATGATCCAAAATATAGTTTATAGCAAGGATATATAAGTGAAAGTGGTCGCGACCAGCCTTTCTTTCAAAATATTTGAGGTTATAGAAAAGAAAGTCAGTCCAGGCAAGCCTGAAAACTCAATTTTTTTCTTAATTTTTTTACTGTGAAGTTTTCCCTGCCATTCAGTGGACATTCATCCTATGTTATTAAATGAAGCATGGAATTAAAGAGGACAGTTGTATGGAAAAGCTGATTAAAATTCCAGAAAGATATATTTAGTTTAAAGAATTTTTCTGGGGGTTCGGATCAAAAGTTATGATTTTGAAAATTTATTTTTTTTATGAATCATAGCGCTAAAAAAAAATGACGAGATAGGATTTTTTATTTCTTTGGTATTTGCTTCCATGTGAAGTAAGGAACAATATAATGATACAGACATACGACCCTATGGGCCTGGAAATTGATATAAACATTCATTTGTGTTACAGAGTCATTTTTGAGAAACTAGACATGCTTTCCGAAAATCGCCTACAAAAGTTTTCTACTAAGAGTAGAGAGCTGAAAGTCTGATTATAGTCATCTTCATAGCGCATCTTATGCTCTAAACGAGAAGTCTCTAACTAGAAGTGTTTTTGGACCACCCTAGAGGACATGGAATCATGGGCGTACCACGTGTGCGATTTTTTTTGGGGCTGGAGGGGAGGCTACATTTGCCCGTATTACAAGGTCTATACTAAATAACTAATTCAAATGAGATGAAATTGGCTAGGAATCATTATTTTTCAATAGTGTTCATTTAATCATCTGCCCGAATAGTTTAGCCCTTTTGACCCCCCAGCCCCCACCTCCCATACGCCTATGCATGGAATTAAAATAAATAGATCATTTCGTTCTCTCACATACTTTTGTTTTTCCTCCCAATAATTTGAATTCCCTGACATCTTACCATGGAAGGCCTGAAATAATTTTTTCCATTTTTGCAGTAAAATTGCGATTTCCGTCAAAAGTCACATTTGTGAAGGTCTTGTCATTCTGAAAGAGCAAAGTAGTTGTGATGAGCATTCAGCTGTCAGCAATGTTCCAGATTTAGTCATGACGTGCACATCATAATTACTATAAGGAGTAATAAACGATGAAGAATATGTATTGAATTTGATCAGTCACCACTTAATTTCAAAATGGTTTTCAAATGACTTCTGAAACGCCTTCAAATTATTTTTCACCATTTAATCTTCTTTTTGGGCAGTCTGGAAATATATAATTTCTGATTAATAACTAAATTTATATTAAATTGCTCATTTTCGATTGTACAATGTCACTATAAGATCTTCATATCATGAAGCTGGGTCTGATCAAATGCAGAAAGCTATGACTGATCTGACCGTAATTCTTGAATCTTCATTTAGAAAAAGTTTTAACATATTATCATATGAAAAATGCAAAAATATTCATAATTGGAAGTAAAGCTAACTATTCAAAATGGAAAAAGCCATGGAATGTATATTATTAAGTCTGATTTTCTAAATAAATATTATCAACATTTGTGCTACATAGTTCTTGTTTAACATTATTACCATAAGAACTAATTTTGATTGATTAGGAATCCAAGATTGGCTCTCATGCCGTTTATAGTAAACCATCAAGTAAATTTCGGACTTTAATTTCTAAATTATACTTTAAATTGGAAATTAATTTAGAATCACATGAAATTTCAGTCATCAGCATAACTTAAAATTGTACAGTTTTTGACAAATTAAAATATTGTTCTTCCTTGCAGCATGCCGTTCATAATAAGAGTCCAATTACTTCTAACATTATCAATACATTGGACTCCATTACAAAGATATGAGTAAAATACTTATGGGTCTATCGTTAGATGAATCAAGCTTACTAAATTACAGGATTTATACATAAGAGAGAGTTCAGCCTTTTTGAAATTCACAGGAAATAGTTTATCAGTAAGTATCTTATTGACGATTTTCATGTCAGCATTCACTGGTTCTGGAACGCCGATCTTCAGCTGTCAGGAGGTATCTGATCGTTTCTAGTAGCCTGGCGAGGATGGATAAATCTCAGCACTTTGATCACATCATGTACCGTGACAAGAGCGAAGCGCTCTGAAAAACTGTCAGAGTGACCAATGACTTAGACCCAAGTCCGAACTGTGGTACAGCTGCATCTCTGAAAAGTAAAATAAAATAATGAGGATGACCATGAAAATTGGGAAATTTTAAATCATCAGCAAGACGAATTACTGGCTATCTTGTTCTTTTTACCTACCGTAGCGATAGATAAATACAGGTTTTTGGCATAAGGAGATTTATTTACAGACTACAGGACAGGTACGATTCTTCTGACATTATCACAAGTAGCCTCGACTAGGCGCCCAGAATTATATGAAACAACAAAATGTGTAAAATTTACGCATTTTGGCACGAAAATTTGCACTTTTCAAGACTCCTTTTTTGGAAAGGGGCGACATATTATTTAAAATCCTCAGGTCAAATGTTGTCCAAAATTTTTTCTTCCATATATATATTTTCCCCCAAATTTGAAATTCATTAAAATATGGACACATGAGAATACAGAGGAGAAGCCATGCAAATCTTCTGTTTGTGGAGGGATGTTCAGGCCAAAAATTGTAATATTTCCAGAGTTTTATCAAAAATAATCTATCACATGGATCCTTGGTTCTACTACAAGATCACTTCTTACCAATGTCTTCCAGTTTTAGCTTTGCTGATGTTCACTGTGGTTATCAGCTCCAGTTGGGTCTCCTTCCGTACCGCGATCTTCTAGCTGTCATCATTAATTCAGCTATCTGACTGAAATAAATATTAAAATGAAACACACAGTGAGACAAGCCATACTGATGTTCTGCTTGTGGCAGAATATTCTAAAATTGCAATCTAGATTGACACATGCAAATTCAGGAGAGAAGGCATTTGCATGTTCTATATGTGCGAAATTTCATTCAAAGATGGACACATGAGAATACACAGTGAGGAGAAGCCATCCAAATGTTCTGTTTGCGGTCCACAGGAGGTTCAGAGCAAAAAATATTAATATTTCAAGCGTTTCATCGAAAATAAACCATCACATGGGAATATAGAATAGAGATCTAGGCTCTACTACAGCAACACTTCTTACCAAAGGCTTTCTGTTTTAGCTCTGCTGACGTTCAACGTGATTATCAACTCCAGCAATGTCACACAAGATAAGTTGCTCTCCTTCAGCAGTGCAATCTTCTAGCTGTCATCATCAGTTCGGTCACCTGACTGAAATAAAGATTAAAAAAGAACACATAGTGAGACAATCAAAAGCCAACATTATGTTCTGTTTGTGCAAAAATATCAAAAACAAAAGCTTTTTAAGTTCTCTTGCGATTATTCTCATTACGCAGTGATCATAGTGTTACCTAGTGACTATTCATGTTCCCTCACAATCATTGCGGTCCCTCGTCTAAATTATCCTGTTCACTCACGATCATCGCATATCATCTTGATTTATCACAAAAAATTATTGCATTCCCTCACGAAAATTATAATGTTGCCTTGCAAAAATATTGTGTCCCCTCGGAAGGATTGTCGTGTTCTCTCGCAATGAAAGATCGCAAAAGGACTGGAAAATCATCTTGAGGGAGCCCGATAATATATATTTTTAAATTCCATGTCCAGGACTCTATAGAAAATTGCAAATATACATAGTATCTTTTTTTAACAAAGAAATGTAGGCCTAAAGGAGCAACCTTTAATTTCCAGGGGGGGTCTTAGAATTTTCTTGGCCGGGAAATTATTTATTTCACGTAACGGCTGCATTACTTATTTATTTCAAGCTTGCAAAGTCCACGAATATTCATCTCTAGCTCAAGCCTTATGAAGAAAATATTCATTTCAAGATCTCAAAAAGAATTATTTGTTTATCTACCAAACCCCAGCAAGAAATAATTTAAAAAACTGCACCCCTTGATATTAAATGGTCACCCCCTAATTCTTTCAAGTTGAACACGTGGCCTACAACTTTTTAAGCATCCATGTATACCCCCTGAAATGCTGGTTGACACAGATGCAAGTTGTCACGATGCTTATTACTCAGCTATGGATTGTAGCAGCTGCATGACAATAAAATCAATTTTGATTTTTTTTATCATGGGGAATATTTTTGTGATGATATCACAAAAATTTGTAGTCTGTCATGTGCCATGTGAAGATTTCTGAAAATGACAGTTTAAACTCAATTTTTTACCCATTTTCAAATTTTTCATTGTCTTCCAATTTGAGACAATTTTTGGGAGATTAAGCGGCATAAGCGGTTGAGTCATGATGGCATTAACCCATAGTCTCCATGAATAATGTGTCTGTGTTTTCTAAGTTGAACCAGAATATATTCTCTTTTGATTAAGGAGATATCGGATTGACTTCATGATCGTGACGAGGATAGGCCGGGGCTAGTTGTCACAGGGGCAAGTTGTACAATGCTTATTACTTGGCTATAGGTGGCAGTAGTTGTGTCGGTATTAAATAAATTTCAAGATCTGTTTGTTTGTAATGCTTTTCGTATGATTTGGTTGAAAGAAAGTATAGTCTGTCATGTGATATGTGGACTTCTTAAAAATGCCTTTTTAAACAGAAATTTTACAATCATTTCATTGTCCTCCAATTTGAGAAGCAATTTTCTGGTAGAAATAAGCCCTGATTTATAATGGCATTCATCCAAAGTCTTTGCAAGATGTGTATTTTTGTTTTTCAAAAGGAATCCGATGTGTCGCAAACTTGGATTACAGAAAATCTGTCAAGAGATGTTAGATTGGCCATACGAGTGTGACAACTTGCCCCGGGCTCGGGGCAAGTTGTCACATTTTCACAAAAATGACTTTGAGTCACAACGATTATAGGACGTTTCACCGCTGGGACGTTTCCCCGCCAGCAATAGTAGGACGTTTCACCGCCAAAAAACAAAAAATTTGAGTTGTTTCACCACCGATCTAAAATGTTGTAAATCAACTCATTACTGCTTGTGCAAGGTTTGTGAAGCCCAGAAGCATGCAGAGATTAATTGCCACCAAGATAGCACTTGAAGTTCAAGTTGAACTTGGATATTGTTGTAGATTGTAATCGACTTTGGCAAGCTTTGCACCCCAATACACGGTAGCAATTAAGCTCAATAAAACCTTGTGAATTGTAATTAGCTGTGTCTGTGTGTTTCAATTGCGGAAGTCAAGCGATTACCTGATTACAGAAACTTCAGAAAGCCTGTCAGCCCAACTAAAATAACTGAAATCATCTGATGCTAGTTCAGGCTGGGCAGGCTCACTGCTAATCTGATGCCATGTTTTAGCACTTTGGAAAATAATTTTTTTCAGTAATTTTATGAAAAAGTGTCACATTTCGTGGGGGAAAGACTACTATGATTAAATTAAAAGTTCATTTCAACGAAAAATCATGTTAGCTTTCCAAAAAGTGGTTTGCCATTTTTGTACACCCAACGGTTGTCTTTCTGTTATCATTTTAAATCATCAAAAGCTTTCAACAGGAAAAAAGTGCGGCGGTGAACTGGCGGTGAAACGTCCCACCACTACCAGCGGTGAAACGTCCCAGCGGTGAAACGTCCTGCTACCGTCACAACATGGCCTACAAGGAAACACATCGATGGTGAAAGTGCAAAACCTCGTATGTCAAAATTTTGCTATTTTTAGATTTTTGGTGGAATGACTGTTTTAATATCCAATACACGTTGTCAGTTGATTACCTTGCCAGTTTGATATTTTTGGAAGCTGTAACACACTGGTAACAGAATGATTTCACCAAACCTTGTATGTCGATATGTTTCAAAAAGTGAAAGTGCAAAACCTCGTAACTCAAATCAGAACTTTGAAGCACATATTGTGGGATATTTCAACTTTTTTTGAAAAACAATTACTGTGTTACTTTTTTATGACTCCCAGTAAGTTTCCTGATTAAAAAAATTTTACCTCCCTATATTTGTTTTTGTGATGTAGGCTATTGAAAAAGAGAGTGCACGAAAATTTGAAAAAATTGTCATTTTCCTCATTCTTGCCATTGTAGCCACTCAATAAAATTTGTTATTGCAATCTGTCATAGGCAAATTATAATTTTCACTGTATATACATAGATTGAAAGTATATTCAATGCTGCAGGTTGCTTTAAAGTGTGATAAATGATCGAGTTACAAGGTTTTGCACGGGTATAAAGTGAAAGTGCAAAACCTCGTAAGTCGACATTTTCAATCACATCTGATCGTATCATCAATGCAAGGGGTAAACGACCTCTGACAAAAAATTTGGTACAACAGGGTGTCACTTTCTATGTATCTAGTTGGCCATAACTCACTTATTAATAAACATTACCATAAAAAAGGACATTTGACAGTTTTTTTCAATTTCTGAAAAACAGCTTTTTTTGACTTATGAGGTTTTGCACTTTCACCATCGACATGGTTGATAAATCAGGACGAAAGCTGAATAAAAACTTTCTCAAGACTTGCAAAAATGTTACAGGGTTGGAAGTTTCCAGACAACCTGAACCTACAAACCTCTCAGATACAGTCAAACTTGAAGTCAAAAAAATTGGGTGCGCTCGTTTGTATCGCCCGGTTCCGCCGACCGGTGTAGCCCGACCATGTGGTTGGTTGACCGGTCAATCGAGGACAGTTGATAGCCCGGTCAATGTGCCAGACTAAGTTGTTTGTTTACTTATGGCAGTCGTCGTAACAAATATAAATAAACAATCAAACACGATTTTGGTGGGTCCTAAAGGATTGTGTTTGTGTTGTTTTGACTTTTTCACTTCTCCCAATATTGGAACAACAAGCAACCAAGGGCAAACAGGCGGCTTTTCGTGTTTGCCAAAACCCGGAAGTTTGCTTTGCCTCGTGTTGAATTGTTAGACTGCCATACACCGAGCAAAATCGGCCGTCCTACACGGGACACCCCGGATTGATGTGCGCGCATAACATCCGGCGCAAACGAGGACCGCCGGTCATAAACCGGTCGACCGGCGGGCGGTGATTCGAGTGCACCCGTAGTGACAACTAGCCCCAGTCTCCCCCACTGCAGTAGGCCATTTATAATTCACGTGTCAAGGCAAAATCTTCCCCGGACATTTTCTCAGCTTCTAATTGAGCTAGAACAAAAATTCAAAAACTGACAGGATCCGCTGGTTGGTGGCTTTAAGCGTATGCAATCCCCGAAGCAGTACATCGCCTTCAAATTTTCAGACGAAGCGCCCATTGGCGATGTTTTGCAGTAATTACAACCAAATGTGATCTTTCTAATCAACAAATCAGAGTATACTCACTCATGTAAAGTGACATAAAGATATGACACTGTAAACTTCCACAGTTGATGAAATATTGCTTTGCAAAATGGGAAACATTCTCCCAGGAGGTAGGTGCAGCCATTTTGGACTCTTTGGGTCACATGACTGGATTCTTCAGGTCACATGACTGGTCACATGACTGGTGGCAGGTCGGTCAATGCTAATGAGCTGACGAATCAGAATCCAGGATCAAAAAATCTGGGTCAAGTGAACCTTTGATCCTCAGTGTTCATTGGCCAGGTCATTAATATTACAGCCTATCAGTGTGCTTGCTGAGAGACATTGGCCAATGAGATTAATAGAGCTCTAGGGTCTTTGGGCAAAAGTCAAAGACCGTGACAAAATCCACTATAAGGCTTTAGTGGCTATTTGAGAGTGACTATATGAACTTTAGGCATACACAAGGGCTGTCTCAGTGGAATTTTTCATTGATTTAAGGTATGAATTACATTTTTTAAGTATTGACACAGGCAAATTCAAATCAATTTTGAAATTCATATGATACAACAATTGTTAGAAAAAATACTAGTAAAACCAGTTACTGATAAACCTGCAATATGACCTTGAGTCTGATATATATTTAAATTCTTAATGTTCTTTTCAATTCAACCATGTTACAAATAAAGGGAGCATTTTGCAATGGTGTGAGGGATGCACATGTTTTACGTCCTGTATTGTTTGTTTTTACTCTGTAGACAAATAGGACAGGATGATAAAATTTCATGTACAAGTACATAGGCTAAAATTTAAATAGATATTTTATATAGGTAGGTTCCATATTTGTCATAGGGGGAGGGTTGATCTAGGGGTAGCATTTTGGGCTGCCAATAGCTGGGTCCAGGGTTCGAATCCAGCTCTTGCCGGGTCGACCACCTGGGCCTATGTTGGACTGCTGTATCAATCATCCTTCACCTCATTGCCGTGTCATCTTCCTGTCTTAATAAGCCTACCAACCACAGAAATACAGGACACAAAGCCTCAATCCATCTATATTTTTCATGCAGTGTATACCCATTTTCAAATTGTCGCTTTGGCCTAAAAATGGATAGTACCTTCTTTGAGAGATGGCTTTGCCAAACAATTAAGAGACCAATGGAAAGGTAACTTGTGCAAATCAAAAATTGGCTAAAATAACTCAAAAACCAGTCGACATGTATATATTTTTCTTTATTTGGCATGTTCACGAATTTGTGAAGGTGTAAAAACTAGCATGTACGAATTTGTGGATATGAAAAAACGAGCATAGGTACGTGAATGTGCTTTGTTCTTTTGTGTATCTGCCAATAATAATATTCGTGGAAGTGCTACGTAATTAGGGTTTAGTGTTAATATTATGGTTAGAGTTAGTTTCAGCAAAGTTTCCATTTGCAATGTATGTTAAGTGCATATACACAAATTTGTGAAAAGCAATATTTGACATGTATGCAAGTGCCTTGGTCATGTATATGTTCGTTTTTACACTTAAACACATTCGTCTACATGCCAAATAATGAAAAATGTATACGTCAATTTAATTCAATTCCCTTTCTACTAAAGAAAAAAAATTTGAAGCTCACTGATATCATTGACTGCATGTAAGCGGCTGATCAAATTTTATTGGCAGTTTTTATGGGTGTTTCTAGGTTTTGTAACATTCATGTACAATTATCTAACTAAATTTGCATCAACAAAAACTTATCCAGGCAGAAGATCTGCTAGCAGCAATAAATATTTGTGATTTTTTGACACAATTAATTTTTTTGGTGATGTTTGATTCAAAATTGTTTTTCAGTTTTGATGAATTTGCAAAAAAGGTTGAATTTTAATGTTGCCGTATAAGCTATGGTTCTTCCTAAAGATGGGAAATATATTTAATTTGACGAAATCTTGCAAAAATTATGAAAAATTTTTTAAAAACGTTTTCAGACTCATCTATTTGAGACTGGTGGCAAGTCAAGTGTTTCATTGGCATTTCAAGCTATTTCACCAACAAATTATTAGATAAGTCCCAATTTCCTTTGCTGTTGTTTGGCATTCTTATCAAACTGTCCAATGAGAATGTTTGTTAATCCCACACCTTTGATTCTTCTTAATTTCAAAAGTACGAAGTGAAAGTTTGTTTAATCTGTGTTCTAAACAGTTTAACATTAGAACAAAGCCCAATAAGACTGCCTGCTGCAGCTTGTAATGCATGGATGGATGATTTGGGCTTAACATCCTGGGTGGTGTAGTGGTTAAGGTTCCCGCCTGCTCCGCTGAAGGTCTTGGCCTGCATAGGTTCGAACCCCGGGCGGGGAACCCAAAATTTTCAGTGTACCTTCATGAGCAAAGTCCCAGCTGGATGTTGTTCGGATGAGTAATAAAATTGGCGGCACCTTGTATCAGTGTCTGTGCTGGGAAAGTAAAAGATCCCTCACATGGGGTAAATGTGTAACATGCTGAGGACTCCCGCTCTCTCTCTCATCTCATCAATCAACCCTCTTGAGCGCCCAGAACTGGGCTTACAGGGCTGCACTTACCATATCTATTTATCTATCTATCTATCTAATATAGGCCCAGCTGACTCGGCAAGAGTTTGATTCAAACCCTGGACCCAGCGATTGGCGGCCTAGCATGCCAGCACCAGTCACCTGACCAACCCTCCCATCCAACATCTAGAGACCTACTCAGAGCAAAGTCCCAGCTGGATGTTGTTCGGATGAGTAATAAAATTGGCGGCACATTGTATCAGTGTCTGTGCTGGGAAAGTAAAAGATCCCTCACATGGGGTAAATGTGTAACATGCTGACGACTCCCACTCTCTCGCTCATCTCATCAATCAACCCTCTTTAGCGCCCAGAACTGGACTTACAGGGCTGCACTTACCATATCTATTTATCTATCTATCTATCTAATATAGGCCTAGGTGACTCGGCAAGAGTTTGATTCAAACCCTGGACCCAGCGACTGACGGCCTAGCATGCCACCACCAGTCACCTGACCAACCCTCCCATCCAACATCTAGAGACCCACTCAGAGCAAGTCTCAATTTTGTCTAGTTTGGGCCATCCTCCCATTGCAGGGCTAATTTTCGTTTACCCTGCAAGTGCAAAAAAATTCTGAAGTTTTCAAATCCTTTAACAGCTTTTTTCCAACGTTATTTCAATCATTGTTTATGGTTTTCTTCAAAGAAACTAATTGAAACAACTAGCAGGTATCAATTACACACTCCACCATCCATTTAGTTGCATTGAGAGATCAAAAACTGTTAGTTATGTCTGTCACACCAGTGGAAAGTTAATCTTTTTGTTACCTTGACAAAAAAGTGTATGTTGTGGTAAGGGTAAGCTTCACAAGCTTACACTGACAAGTGAGGATGGTTTGTGCTGTGACTTTCTTAGTTGAGTGTTGGATTTTCAGTTGGTAAAACAGTTATGATTATTTAGACATGTGTTTTGAAATATAATAACATTGCATACATAGGCTCAACCTTTGGACTGGTCCAAAAGTGTGAACTCAACACTTGAGACTAGTCTCAAATTTCTCACTGCTAGTGAAATTGGGCCCGTAAGTCTGTGAAACACAAACAAGCATGGCTGATAAGATGACTGGCAACTAATCACCTGTGCAGTACACAGTTGTAATTACATGTATTTACTGGATATGGTATGGTTGGATAACTTGAAATGTCATTAAATGTTTCCTTGCCTTGTGAGGGAACGTGGCGCAAGATGGGGCAGTTATCAAAAACTTTGTTATTTTCTCGGAAGGTAATCATTCACTTCCACCAACAATTTTTGTCTTTTGTAAATGAAAATAATTCTAACTTGCATAATATAATCATTAGTTCAAACCTGAGGTATTGTCATATGTTAAGTTGGTACATGTTACATGTAGCAGTTCATATTTCAACTTTTGGCCTGATTTAACCAAATAGATTACGCCATTATTAGAAATGCTCCTGTGCCTCAAAAAACTCAAGCAGTTAAATGATCGGTAGAAATTTTTTACATAGTTATATCATGCTTGTATAGTTATATCATGCTTGTATGTCAACGGAGAGTATCTTATGCACTGCATAGGTCAAGGTAAATGTTGTTTCCATAGGATTTTGTACATGAATACTTCTGTGTAAGATACTTTTCACACTGTGGTAAATGTGATTTTCTAAAGTTTGTTCATTATTTTTTATGAGTCAGGAGTCACCAGATGAATTTTCGTCTTCAAACTATACCTTAAAATTCAAGTTCCACTCTACCCAAAAACCTCCGGCCTAAGACTCAAGTTCCACTCTACCCAAAAACCTCCGGCCTAAGACTCAAGTTAAATCCACTGTACTACATGTTCTACCCATGTCTGACGTTGGCCATCTTCCAAGGCAACTTCTAGGTGTATGCCCTGATTAATGATTTGTTATTGTGACAAATGCCATAGTTATTGAATCCTGGTGTACTCTCTTAAATTTCTTTGGAGTGATTTATTTAAATCACATTTAGCCAGTTCAGTTTTCCAAAACTGTCATTCTGTGCTGTTAGAGCATGTAAAACAATTAATTCAATTTCTACCATTGTTGAAAGCCTATAAGTTGGACAGTGATTTATTTCAATCACATTGACCAAGTCATGTTAAGAATCATGTTTTTAAAAATCAATCTCAATCTGCCAAACTTATACTTTTCTAAATTCTCAATAGCACGTTAGTCTCATGCCCGTGAGCTATGTGTCTTTTTTGAATTCTGGTAAACTTTCTTTAATTTCTTTGGAGTGATTTATTGAAATCGAAGCTTGCCAGTTCAGTTTTCCAAAACTGTTGTTTGGTGCTAGTATAGAATGTATAATAATAAATACAATTTCCGCCAATGTTGAAGCCCAATCAGTTGGATAGTGATTTATTTCAATCAAAGTTACTAAGTCACCCAAGTATAATTCAAAGTGATACAGGGAACTTGGAAGTGCCTGTAGTTCTGATAAATTATTTGTAACGTTAATTTCGTTTTGCGATGTATCTTGAGATGATTTTAAGACTCCCGTTCCCCTTTATATTTTAACATAGGTAGATTCATACTGTTAAATTGTAAATAAACCTAAATTGAATGAAAAAAACAAGAAGACTGAAAAACAGGGCGCAACTGACCTTTTGCCGTTATGGTCAAATGCGATGCCACTGTGTTTGCTCTCAACCACCAAGTTTTTTGCTGGATGATCTTTTCAAAAGGGCCGGCCACAAGTCGATTTGAAAAAATAATTCTTGCGATTGATAACATAGAGCAATGTGTTAGAGATGATTACATAATTGTCGACACTGAGACTGAATGCACATTTTTTTCTGGGCCATGTTATTCTATTGGAAAAAGTGATGTCAGAAGTTTTTTGATTGATATGCAAAAAGAGCGGAAAATAACACTTCCTTAGTCATCATACTGATGTTTTGTTATGATCATACCCAATACTTTCAATGTCATTTTGATTTGAGGAGAATAATCCTGCTTGATGGTGACAGGCAAATGAAAGGATTATGCATCTGATATCTACTCTAAAATCGGTTATGACATTGTCCCGATGATTTGTATTGTTTTCCCTTCTTGTCAATGTTCTTTTTAGCAAATGAGAGATGTTGTTGGATGGTACAAAAGAGGAACAGGGAAATGTCTTGCATTGGACCCAATGAGTGATTGGAATCACTGCACCTACCATTTTTCCACATAGGCCAGTCTGCCCCTGTTTGGCTTCTCCCCTCTTTTTCTAATAATTCTCTTCTTTCCTTGATACCCCACCTTTCCTTTGTATTCTTATTTCTTTTACAAATGCCTAATAAATTGGTCTGCTTAATCCTTTCCTCCCCTCATCGTTCCTCCAACATTTTATAACATAGGGAAAAATGCGAGATTAATTTTGATGGAATGAGCCATCAGCTAATTTTATGAACACTTACTTTTGACAGAGTGAGTGATAATAGAATCAGTTGGAGAGAAGTCAATATCACGAAAGCAATTTAACTGATGGAAATAAAAGGTCTTCAGGCAACAGGATTGTCACATCTATCAAATATGGTGATCAATACATAATGTTTTCTCTCCTTAAAAATTGTTTTTAGCAAATGAGAGATCTTGTTGGATGGTAAAACAAGGAAAAGGGAAATGTCTTGCAAGCGTCCCACTGAGTGTTTCACACCTCCCACTTTGCCACATAGGATAGATAGATAGATATTTATTTATCTTGTTGTCAGAACACATACATTTAACATGATAATTACAAAATGTGAATTGTTTTACAAATAACAACATGAAGGGACACTTTCCCTCATACCCCATCTTCCCTCTGTCGTTCTTCTTTTACATCTTCCTTAGGCTGCTTAATCCTTTCCTCCACACATCCTTCCACCAATATTTAATGACATGGGGGAAATGAGAGATTAATTAAGATTGAATGTGCCGTCAGTAAATTGTATGACTGCAACTTTTGATAGATTGAGTGATAATAGAATCAGTTGGGGGAAGTCAATATTGTGGAAAGCAATTTGACTGATGGGAAGGTCTTCAACTATGCTGTTTTGTCTTATTTATCAAAGTTGATGATAAGTCATGTTTCCCCACAATATTATTTTTTATAGCAAAGGGAAATGTTCTTTGATTGTATATAGAAGGTCGGGAAGAGTCTGAATATTTTTGTATGCAAGTTGGTTGTAGATAAAAGCAAGGACATGACATACTAATCTACATAATTTCAAATGACATTTTCGTACAGCCACGTTAATCTCGGTAAGTGTCTAATATCTTATTACAAGTACTTTTTTTCAGTAAAATATTGCAGGACCAGCTTTGAATTATTGACAATTGAGAAAAAGGAGGAATTAATAAGGTTAAAAGAAATACAGGCAAAAAGATCAAGAGACGAACATTGTGAAGGAGACAAGACTGAAGTAAAATCAAAGAGAAAAAGATATACATTTGTCTAGATCCAGATAATTCATGCAATCCAAAGACTGAGCCAAATGCAAATACTGAGGTTGAAAAATTCCTAAGCTTTTTCAAACTTTGTGCAGAAATGTTTGCTGACAGCCCATTAAGATGCTAATGTCCTAAGCAGAAATGCATATTTTAAAACGAGAAAGAAACTTAGAGGCAGTGGCGTAACTAGGCGGTCTCGAGTAGGGGGCCACCTTGGGGGACACGCGATTCTGTGAGGGGGCACCCTCTACACTAACTGTATCTTTTAGCCAGAGCCGGGGCACCTGGGGCTGCACAGGTCCGATATGGGGGGGCACGTGCCCCCCATAGAGACTCCACTGTTTAGAGGTAAGGATGAGGTAGGCTATTGGTATTGACACTAGCTACACACAGATAACCCAGTAGATATTCAAAATGGCGATCTATCAGATTTCATATTATGACTATTGTTGAGAAAAGTTTGCATACATTTGGCAACTTCCCGTCCAAAAGTACCCTGGGTTGATTTGCAATTCTATTAAGCATAAGGTCGTGTTGCATAATTCTAAGAAAATTAAATGTATCACCTCAATTTATTTATATTACGATTTAGCTACAGTGCCCCCTATAAGTAAGTGAACCATGTGATGTTCTGCCATTGGGTCCATGCTGCACATCTCCAACCAAACTGCTTGAAGTACCTGTCTGCAAGTTGACCACTATTTCATTGCCCCTGCTTTTTCCAGCCTTGGCAGAGCATATGCTTATGCAGGCATGTGTTGCCAGCTAGTGGCTAGTGTCCGATTCCACTTAAAGTGAGTGTCTTGAACTCACACAAATTTTGTCTGGAAGAAACCAGGACTGCTTCTGAGTATGCTGATGGCCTTGTACACTTCCTTAGAGGATGTCATTGCTCAGTCTAACTCTGGATTACGTCAATGCTGAAAAGAAACTTTGTAAATGTGACATGAAATTTGAACTATTTCTTGGAAGCAGCAATGCTTCAGCATACAAAGCTGACTTTGTGCCAGATGGCAGCAGCATGCAGTTCTCAGTTTCACCAGACTGCTGAGGAACCATGAATTCTCATCTGATGGCATGAAAACGTATTGGGTCATAAGGGTGAAAGCACAGTAAGCGCCTCAATATTTGGCCCCTATGACCTAAAAATAGATTTCATCAGAAGTGCATGTGTAGTACATCAATTTGAACCTAATAATGTGTAGAATACATAATTATGTTTGTCTAATAAATCAAGAAAGGTATTTTCTGGGCTGCTATGAACTACATTATGAAAGTTCCATGAAAATCAAGGTTTTTCTCCTGAAATGGACCATTGGCTTTTCGACAGTTTTCGCTGATGTGATATGGACAGTTTGCATGAACTGTGAAAAATTCAACTTTTGAGCCTTGTCAGCATTCACTAAAATAATCGAAATTTGTCACTAAAAATGGTATCCTGGCATTATTCGTGACATACCAGACCTCCAAACATCAGTCCCCAGACTAATTTGAACATTTTTGTGGACGTAATGGACGGACATTTACACTTTTTAGCCTGGTGTCCAGTGTTTAAGTTAAATTCATTGTGTTTTTTAATTTTTCAGTTGCTTACATAGGTAGAGAGAGATAGACAAGCTTTTTCATCTCAGTTGATGTGTTAGCTGGTCTTTAATTAATTTAAATTACCAAAATATCAGTTGTGGACGTGATGGACAGACATCGTTTTTAACTATCAAAGCTTCTTGTATCTTACAATCATCAGTGGCCATTGGAACTTTTTTGCTGAAATTCATTAAACCTATATCATATCTAGGCAAAAGCACCAAATTTGGCTAATTATTACATAAAAATACCATCCAGCCAGCCTTTTGAACCCCTGACCATAAATTTGCTAAAATATGGTTACAAGCAGACCTTTCCTTTGAATGTCATGACTGCCATCATCATCGTATTGAAAAGTCAGCCAATGGTCCCTACTGAAGGCCAGGAAGGTACAGTAAACAGATAATGTCACTGGCAGAATGTGAACTAAATATTAGGCTACAGCATTGCTGCAATGGACAATGTTTCAGAAAAAGGGCCACTGGTTACATGCTAAAATTGGCAAATTATACCGACTTTAAAGGTCTGCCCAGACCATGGTTTCAATTGTATGCTCATGGAAAATGCTGAAATTTCTCAGATTTATTGTTGATCAAGCTTAGATACTGCACTGTTTCTTCTTTATATCAGAAATTGGTTTCCAGGACCCTAAATTTACTTTTATCTGATCAAAACGCAATTGAGGCCTTAAAAAAAAAAAAAGATAAGATAAAACTTTATTTCACGTCGGTGATGACAATAAAACAAGAAACATAAGCTACAGCTTTTAACCGACAAGTAAAATAACACAACAATAAGGCGATAATATGATATATACAAATGAGAGATGAATAAAGTGAAACTTAAAATACTTGACAAAGCAAGTTAGCGTAATTTGATTTTAATTTACTTTAATATAACAAGTTAGCGTCATTTGATATTATATGGAGTTTCTCAAACATAGTACATTGTGCTTTCACCCATAAAGGACTATGTGTGAAGCAAGTGGAATATATATGCTTGACAATTTACTGTGCTGCACATACAGTGGTAAAAGTCTTTAAGAAGTGAGTAAAGGACAAGACCAATGAAATTACAATGGGGAGAGGGGGTTCACTAATTTATCAAAGATTTTCAGGACATTACAGTTTCATCTCTCCGACTCCGAGTTTTGTTGAGGAACATAATTATCTATTTTATAGAACTGTTCGGCACATATAGCAGGAATGACAGGAGTGCTTATCACAAGTCACATGACAGGGTACAATTTCATCATGTAACTCCCAAGCTGACAGTTCATTGGTTGCAGCTGTCAGGTGTTTGAAATGTGGCACCATCAACTAAGACCGAGTGACATTGTGGCAAAGAATATGGTGCACCGTCTGTCACTGGCTGAGCCTTAATCATCAGTGCTCCGTTTATGACATAAGCAGAGTAGTCTATGACTTTCTGATAATAGCAACTTACAAATGTCAGAAATAAGTTTTATATAGCGCCAATTCCAGTAAACTGCTCAAAATTACTGAATAACTCTTCTGCAGGCCTTTTAAAAAAGCTTGCGATTATATTAATCAGTTCTACAAGCATACTACCGATTGTTTTTCGAATACTCAGGAGGATACTTCAAATCCCAATAGAAAGTGTGCAGTGTATGTAGTTTCCATGAAGTCTTAAAAGCAGTTTATTCGTGATAAACATATGTATGACATTTCAGAGTTTCCTCCTACTCTTTGCCATTAAATGAACTACAAGATTTAGATATTATCTTGTTTTCCAAAATAAAACTTTAAAGTAGAACAAAAATGTGGGTTGAAAAACTGATAAGGGATTGGCTGAAAAGAACAATATCTATTGAAGTATTGTTTGTTGGCAGATTTTTGAAAAACTCCTGAACACAGGCTTATCTAGAAATGGCGGGGAGCGCATTACATGGGGTGAATACGAGGCGCTCTGCAGCTTTTCCTCTCTCTTCCATGTAATTTTGGGCCTGTGGGGGGGGAGGGTGTCTTGCCATTTGTATCCTGTATGCCTTAGGTATTTCCTTTATAATCCTAGATGGCTTCTTTACATAAACTGAATTTCCTTGCTTCCACCGTTTTTTTAGGAATTATAGCATTGACCTAATGGCAAACATCACCTATTTCACTTATTTACAGGTAATGTTATCTTGTATTGCCCTGTATTAAATAATACAACAGCATATTAATCCATAAATCTGTGCAATAGTTGCAACATTTCTTTAGCTTGCCCAGATTGATTGACTGAGATGCTGAATGTAGCTTCCCCACCAACACTCCACATACAGTGACCAACGGGCAGACCTGAAGGTATCAACAAACCTCAGGGGACACATTTACCAGTCAGAATAGCCAGCCAGAAAGCCAAAACCATGGTGCACTGCCAGCTTATTATCTGCTGCTCTTTGCTCCTGCACGACTTTTGTGCTAAAGATCTATAGACTCAAGAAATACAGAAAGTTAAATTAGCTAAATTCTGCAAGGAACATACATGGATATGGGAGTAAGATTCAGCTGCATTCAATAGTGATTTGGTATGGAACTAGCAAGTAAAACTACACAATCAGTATACTATGGAACAGCCTTGGTTTCTTACAGACAAAAGTTGTGTGAGCTCCTCACACTCAGTTTCTGTTGATCGCTCACTGGAGCATGTGTTCTTTTTTATGCCAGATGGCAGCACATGTCCTGCCAATATAGGAAATCTGCACTGGCAATGAAAAAGTGGTCAAATTGTATCCTTTATACGAGCTCCACATCATACAATAGAACAATATAATAAAAGCTACTTAGGTCGAGCACCAAACATTTGGCTTCATCTAGATGAACATCTAAAGAACTATAATAATATTAAGTGTTTTGCCAAAAACTATATGATATCCAGAGTGTTACTTTATAATCCTAGATGGCTTCTTTACATAAACTAAATATCCTTGCTTCCATCGTTTTTTTTTGGTGGAAATACTGATCTCAAGAAAAATAATTGCATATCCTTGAGGGAATAACGAATTACTGATATTGTTGTAACATAATAAGATCAATTTGCAGACAATCATGATCCAGCAGTGGCGGAGAGATATATTTAGAGGGGGGCCATTGGGCAATACCGATCTATGGATCAAAACCATTGATAATTAAGACTTTGTGAAGCCACCTTCCCATTGAAATTGCATTGACCTTATGTTTCACTTACTTATCAAAGACTTTGACCCATCAAGTATCAAAGTGCAGCAAAGAAAATTGGCAGCAATTTGAAGCCCACATACCCCAATATCTACCTTTATGACCCTTCGTCATCAGCTCATTGGGTGAGAATTTATTCTTGTAGAAGCAGTATGGTTGCACTTTATACAACCTCAGCAGCGCTAGCATTTTTGTAGGGACCATCTCAGATCTGTGTTAAAAGCTCCAAATTAAGAAATGCTTTACATTTTACATGGGAAGTCCCTAACTTATTGGCCATAAAGCCACAAGTGCAGTCACCTTATGTTTGTTATGAGCTTGTAGTGAGTAGATTTAAGGCCCGTTCACACCTTGGTGATTTGTAATTGACAGTGGTCTGCGTCAAGCAGAGGGCCTTGACACAGAGTGCACACTGCCTGACACAGACTGGACGTGGACCAGTATCAATAGCAGACGCAGCATTACGCAGGGTGGACGCTGCCCAATGGAGCGTGAAATAGGTAATCACAGACTCAACGCAGGTACAGGAAAAAAAATTCAGCAGGTCGAAATTTTCTTGGTGACAGGGCTGCGTCAGGAATAATATGAACTTGACACAGACTGTACGCACATCCATCGTGCATACAACACCATGTGCACGTGTGCATGACGTGCGTGTGCCATGTGACAAATATTGTCACCATGGAAACACATCACAAGTTGCCGTGCACTTTGTGTCCAGTCCACGTAAATGTTGCGCCTTGTCCATGTGCACTTTGTGTTGTGCTTTGCGTTCATGTTATTGTTGCTAAAGCCCCTTTCCCACTGGGTACATATAGCCACGTTTCATTGCATAATTACAAAAATCCAAAAATGTGTTCAAACGCACAAGGGTACAACCATATTAATTGATGTAATGCATGTCAGTTGCAGATGAATGCATATCTTTGCATTGGCTTGGCATAGGCATGCAACAACACTGCAGATAGGCTGCATATCAATACATATTGGTACATATAACTGCATTATGCTGTCTTTTGTTCACCCAAATAGCCTCTTACATCACCAAAAATTCGAGAAATTAGCACTGAAACTCCAGTTTACTTGCATGTCAATGCATATCAATGCATATTTACACTTATGGATACATAAGCATCACATATGTAGGCATAATACTGCAATACAGCTGCGTTGGTTGACATAGGCCTGCAAATTGGTATGCATAGCTCTGCATATAAGAAGAAAACGCAGTCCTCTTGCGTTCAAATTAAGCATGTTTAATTTTTTGGCCTTCACTGCAAGCTTATACACGTTTGCATGCCTTTGACTGCATACCCTTGCATACCTTGGCATAGCACTGCATATCATTGCAAAAGCAATTGCGCATTCATTGCGTTTTGTGACTGCCTTAGCAAACACAGGCAAACGTGTCCAGTGGGAAAGGGGCTTAAGCACCATGGTGTCTTATTCCCGTCCAGTGTGCGTTGTCATAGTGACTTTCTCAGTCTGATCATCACAGGGAGGCTGAAGAAAAGCTGCTTCTGTTTTAATTTCGTGAACAGCATGCAGGGCATCGCACTGTGGACTCCAAGTGGACTCCATGTGGACCCATGATGTCATGGTTGAATGCACAGGGCCAGCAGCAATTCCTATCGCGCACCAGTCCCAATTAGGTATCACCAAGATGTGAACGGGGCTATACAGAGTGTGAAACTAGCATTTCACCCACTTTCCTGGGCTGGTTTGCCCTCAAATTGACAGAATTAAAAGCATTGACCAAGTCCTACCTGTTGTTTTTCTTGCTCCCAGTAATCTGCCTTGTTATTTAAGGAAGATCAAAGTTGGATGTCACCTCCATATTTTGATGAATACCACCTTTTTCCAAAGCTTAAATGGTTATTTAGGCTCATGGGCCTCACAATGGCCGCCAGTTTAAGGGTTCCTGGGAAATCTCTAAATAACAGTCATGGCCCAAACCAGTTTCACTTTCACAAATGTAAATTTGAGACTTTACAGTAGGGCACCAATCACTTCAGTCCTGATCCTGGTAGCAGATTTTATTGCAATCCACTTTGTTTCACGAATGCTGTCACTTCTCCCAAACTTATAGAACCAATGCCATTTGTCTAAGATAGTAAAGAAAGAGGTCCAGGAGAAACATAAAATGTTTGCTATTCATTATAGTAAATGTACTGTGCATTAAAGTAAAAGAAGTGTCCCAGTATCACTGATCTATCACTCTGAAAAAGTTACTGGAACGAGCTGCCTCTGGTGGGAAAGCGCTTTAGGGGTCAATGACCTTCATATATATATATCAAGTTGAAATAAGGTAAATAAATTAGGTAGACAAATCATTTTCATCCAATCACAGCATTTGTTTATTTGCTGCAAAGTCAGTGATGCATGGATTGCTTCTATGAGTTGGATGGCCCTACATGAAATGGAAAATGAGTTGACTGTCTCCTTCAACAGCAGGATAACTGTTTATAACAATCAAGCTGGCTCCCATAACTGGGTGAATTCATTGCAGAAATACATAAGGATGAAGGTCAATTGGTTTTTCAGGCTGGTCATGCCTTATATAAATTATAATAAGCACATTAAATTTTATAAACAAATCTTCCAAAACGGTTGATATTCGTACCCTTGTTTAATAATACAGACACACATCACCAGCTCAGAACTTTTTTTGAAAACACTCATGCTTAAAGCACCAGCAAAGTGCTTTGTCATCAATTTATGTGTACTACAATGGTGTAGCTACATGAGTTTCTGGAGGGGGCCAATAGGAAGTTGGACTTGCAGAGATACTTTCCTTATGGTAGGAGTACCTTCCTGATTGACCTCCAATATTAGGAGGGTGTTAATACCACAGAGGATGTGTCTGTGAGTACAATTTTAAGATCAAGTATATATTGCCCCCTCCTGATATGGAAATAGCTATACCCCCATAGCATCAAGGTCATGGTTGAGTGATTGGGGACCATATCCAAAGCACACCTGGAGCATATCACATAGAAGTTCATAGAGATTTCCTTCAGAAAATTGGTTAGATATAAATACTGTATATGTATATAAAGATTTGGGATAATATAATAGATGTGGCGAAACAACACTGTATGAAAATATTATATATTCAACGCCTCACAACTGATGTGATTTTCATAAGCACATGAAAGGTGTAAAAATCCAAATATGCAACCCAGCATTAGTTTGTTGTTATAGAAATAGAAATTTCATGTTCATGACAAAGAATATAAAAGGGCTTCTCATTGCCTGGTTTGCTCATCCTCCTCACGCAGGGATAGTTGACACTACCCCTGCTCTCAAGACCTGTCTGAGAGCGGAGTCTCATTAAAATTGATCCACTTACATAATTTAATGGCATGATTGCTTTCGCCAATCAGGAGGCTGTTCATATATTTTAGGCTGGCTGTGACTCCGGTCATGTTGCACATGTTAAAAGTGAGACATTGAAAGAGGATTATCAGATGTGAAAAATATCGAAAACTGTTGATCTGTTTGTTTTCTAGGTTCTGTAGATGTTTAACAGTTTGACAAAGTCACACAGAATATGATCTGGCTCTTCACATAGCAGCACCCTCCGGTCCCTCCCCTGCTTTTTCCAAACCCAACAAACTGTCAGACTGGTAGTTCATAAAAAGGTGGCAGCACCTTACAGTGCATTGCCAGATGCTAAATGAATCAAGTGTGAGAATTAATACATAAGAACCTTTGCATTATGCATGTCATCGTGCATAATTTTAGACTACGCGTATTTCAAGTTATGTAATCATTTGGAATTTATAAGTTTATAATGAATTGATAATCACTGAATGAGAATAATCAGATCACTTCAGCAAAGCCTTCAGTGAATATGTCAGACACACCCGCAAGGCTGGCCAATGAACAGAGCTTTCACACATGTTATGCAAATGAGGCCGATTTCGCCGATTCACAGAGTTCCGTAAATCGTACAGACTTGCAAGTTACTGCATTAGATAGACCACTCTGAGAGCTTTAAAATGATAGGTCGTAGCCCTCTGAGGACTGAATAGTTCTCTCGCAAATCGCCGGTAAAGATTTGAACTGGTCGGAAATACTGGTCACTGATTGGCTATGACGCTCATGACGTAAATCTATGATAATACGCGAAAATGGAAGGATTCGTCTAGGGTAGATTCTCTGGGTGAATCAGATAGACAAATGGACAAAATATCTGCTATTATGCACAGTGTAATTTTTTCGCCATTGCTGCTGTGATAGCAGCAGCAGAAGTAGCAGTAAATACTTTTTACAGATTTATTCAAGAAAGGTAAGAAAGAAGGAAAAAAGTAAGGTAAGAAAGTAAGGAAGGAGAAGGAAGGAAGGGAGGAAGGGAGGAAGGAAGGAAGGAAGGAAGGAAGGAAGGAAGGAAGGAAGGAAGGAAGGAAGGAAGGAAGAATCCGAAGATAGATAGATAGATAGATAGATAGATAGATAGATAGATAGATAGATAGATAGATAGATAGATAGATAGATAGATAGGCCCAGGCCTATATAATTGCAAGCTATCAGTCCCATGTATACACTCTCTGAGTGTACTGCTGACTGCTGTTGGTGTCACAACTGCTTTTGAGATATCATTATTGCAGTTCCAAAGTTGAGTACAGTTTACAATTTTTGATAGATTATAGATCAACTGTGATTCACACAAGAAACAAAACAACACTACTTGTTTGATAAACAACCCAGAATGAAAAGATTTCAGTTAATCCCACTTTGTACTCCAGTCATTGATTGGTCAGTAGGTTCCACTTGATCACCTTCCAGTGCCATTTTGCGGCGCCGGATGCATAATTGGCAAGCTGCCAATCTTCACTGAAACATGGTGCATGTGGTCAGGGTAGCTTCACGCTAGCTACACTGAGAGGTGAGGATGGGTTTGCTGTCTGTGTTGCTAACACCTGTAATTAGGCATGCCGAATAATGAGGTAACTAAATGTGGAATCGCAGTAGGTACATTGGAGGTATATGTAACTGGACATGCATACAAATCAACAGAATAATATGTAATTGGCACTGCCAAAGATTCGCGTGAGCAAGATCTTATAGCAACAGTAGTAGGCCTACCAGTATCAATCAGATCTCTTCAAGAGCTTTAAAACGATATCTAGAACTTATGTGTGCGATTAAAACTCACTTAACAATCAAGTGATCTAGATAATTAAACCAAATCATAGGATCGCCACTGTGCAGCCTGCACAACTCCTGACGCCATCTGGTGGAGAATTACGGAAACCGTTGCCGAATGTTTCTTGAAGAAACTTAAGGCCTTTTTCTGTCAAATTCAAGGATTGGGCACACAGAAGTGATTATTACACATCATTTAAAATATTTGGATACATTGGAATGATAAACTTAAGTTTTCAGTTGGATTAAGTTCCTACTAAACTAAATCTGAAGGTGACGAATGACTCTCGCATCGCAGGTACAGGCGCTTGACCAAATGAGGTTAGTAAACAATCTGATCAGGCACCTGTTGTGATAAGTTCGCGTTCCGCGAATGGGCGGCTACGCCGCCCATTCGCTCACGCGAATATTATAAAAATAAAAGATGTGTTTGAAGAAATCTCATATTTCATACAAAGGTTCCTACAATTCGTTTTCTTGAAGAATTTCTTGTTCTTCAAATGGACACTGGTTAGATATTCTAACTGCAGCAAAATGAAACAAGCGTAACATCGTTTATTATGTATTCTGACATTTCAACTTTACATCATGTTCAGACATATATTTTAGTGCCCTAGATTTGATTCCTGACCATGCGCCACAATGAAAATGACAGAAAAACACAGCAACCAGAGAAAATCACATATCAATAGGACAATGACCTGAGTGATTTATCTGACTTTTATAAACGCAAATCCATAGCTTTTATTTCAATATAAACTATCACAAACGAAAAGGTCAAAATCGGTCAAACCACATTTATAATGTCAATGAGATCAGGTGATAAAAGAGAGTTATGCAATATGTTTCCAAGTTATCATTCACACATTTAGTGTGAAAAGGCAAAATTCAAATATATATATATATGTAATATCTAAGCATTGTTAACAATTCAAAAATTATTATAACCGTTTACCTTTGAAACTGATAACTGCCTTATAAATCACCATGACATCTACAGTGTTGTCATTTATCTAAAATAAGGTAATCGCATGATATAATCAGATTACTTGATATAAGACTTGCCCAAGTCCTCATCATCACATCTGCACATAATTCCCATCTGCTCAGCACTTAATTCTCCCTCTCATTGGCAATATATCTGCCTGTGTGCCATCCACAAGCTACCATTGAAAACAAGTAACACACAATTCACAAATATGACACTCATTTTTATTCATCCTTCCAAAATCCATGAGATAAATCCTTTGCAATCCCCTTCTTTCTTTCAGGCAAATCCCAAGAGAAATCCATGGATTGACCTGGATTTACAAATTCGTGACAAAACAAAATAAAGATCCTGAACTAATCCATGAAAATCCGAAAACAAATGTGATATGCAATGGAAAACTGAAAATTGAATAAAAAGATAATACTCATCCAAACGATGATGAATTCATTCTGTACACGGAGTTTGTTAAAAAGAGCTTTTCATGAAAAGGTCTTGTGGAATGAAAATTCTCGACCAACGCCCTTTCTACAGTAACCAAGGGACGGACCAGAAGGCATTGACAGAGAAATCCATGGATTGCCCTGGATTTACAAATTCGTGACAAAACAAAATAAAGATCCTGAACTAATCCATGAAGAGCCCAAAATAAATGGGATATGCAATGGAAAGCTGAAATTGAATAAAAAAATAACACTCATCCAAAAGATGATGAATTCATTCTATACGCTTAGTTTGTTAAAAAGAGATTTTCATGACAAGGTCTCGTGGAATGAAAATTCTCCACCAACACCTTTTCTTCAGTAACCAAGGGACAGACCAGAAGGCATTAACAAGCCCCAGGGGACGCATTGACCAGTCAGAATAACCAGCCAGAAAGCCAAACCACTGCCAGCTTATTATCTGCTGCTCTTTGCTCTGGACAGCAAGACTTTCGGGCTAAAGATCTTTAGGCTCGAGAAATACAGAAAGTGAAATTGGCTACATTCTGCAAGGAATATATATGGAAATGGGCCTCCAAGAAGGAAAAACAATTTTTTTGTTTATTATCAAGACTCAATAGTCGATACTGTTGAGGTGCATTAAGATCTATCTGCAGATAATCATTCAGCATGATATGTTATATTATTCTTCACGGAGCCACACTGTGTCACTTACATGTGAATAAGACCTTTAGCAGAGATGTTGAAACGTTATGTCAATGAAGAAATGTAAGTCTCAGTGAACAGTAATACAACATATCATGGATATACCTAGGACCAAGAACAACTTACTCTCCAATCTGCATAATCATTCAACAGTTACAGAAATTGAACAACATGCAGAATTCTTGGAAAGATATGCAGTGGTCCTTGCGTTATAAGACCACCCCTTCTACGGTCATGAAGTGCTCTCTCGTGGGGGTGCAGTCTCTCGTCGGGGTGAAAAAATGCATTAAAAATACTACATGGTGCGGGAGGAAGGCAGTCACATTAGGCAAGTTGGTCTTACAACAGGGGATCTTATAATGCAGGGACCACTGTTGTCCTCTTCAACCAATCCCTTCTCTATTTTTCAACCCACATTTGCTGCTACTGTCATGCTCATCTTAGAAGATGGAAGATAATTCCTTAATTTCCTGGTAATGCATTTAATGGCACAGAGTAGACGGAAATTCACAAATGTCACATTTAGATGTTTATCAAGAAAATGTACTTTTATGGCTTCACGAATAAGAACTTTAAAAAGGTAAAAAGAATACACTCCCACATTTTTTATTGGGACCCATCCTCACAATTCTTATTAAAAAAAAATACATTGATATTACACATATTATGCCTCCAGTTGCTGACTAAACATACAGAAGCGCTATTGCAACCATTTGTTTTTAGAATATTTGCTCTATTAAAAGGCCTCCAGAATATTTATTCTATCATCTCAAACAATATTCTGATGCAGCTAAATTTCATATCAATGTCATATATTTCGTCACTGGCTACCATATCGACAGTATCTCAAATATACATTTTGAAAACAATACTATTATCTATTCAGATGTATTTCAACTGCTAATTTTTTCATAACAACCCTCTCTTTAATATATGCCATTAATATAAGATCATATACCAATCTGCTTGTATTCCTGAGATGATGTGGAATTGTCTCTTTTTTACAAGTTCTGTGTGCAATATCTTGAAATTGCAATATCACAGAGAATTGTAAACACTGCTAATCAAGTCACAATAGATTACAATCCTCATAAACAATGCCCTGGTGATTAAGACACCCTAAAAGCTCTGCACTTCATATCTTTTGCAATAATGACACTGTAAAGGTTTTAGTTGAATGTGTTACATTTCACATAACTGACAGCTGCAACCAATGAACAGACAGCTGAGAGTCACATGATGAAATAGTAACTTGTCACGATTGTCACTCATGTGACCTGCAATAAGAACTCCTGTCATTCCTGTTATGTGCCAGTCCACTTTCCAAACTGTTTTGTGAAAATAGATATGTTCTTCACCAAAACTTGGCGAGATGAAACTCTTGTGTTTTGAAGAAGTTGAGATGGATTGATAGATTTATAGATAGATATATCTTTCAATCAACATACACTGATGGATACACTGTATACTTGAGGTAATATTTTGAATTTTCTTATCATACAACTCAATTTTAAGCGTAGTAGAAATCCAATCCATCCCAAGGAGCCTTACGAAGACAGTGTATGCGGACTTTTGGTCTCAACTTTAGTCCCCTATAGTTAAGTATTTTGCCATTTTTCCATTTCTCTGTGTAATTGGTGAGTTGCTGAAGCTACAAGGTTAACAGTTTCTTTCTACAGACCAATATACTACCCCATCATAATCAATCAATCTTCGATCTCGTTATAAAAGATGTGTCTCCGCTTATTACATCAGCATCTAAATGGGTAATCAGTAAACAGACCACAACAAACTTTGTAAGGGCTGAGAAATTCGAAAAATTTATTTCAAACAAGTGTATATCTTTTTTCTTTTTGATTTCACTTCAGTCTTAACTCCTTTGCAATTTTTTTCTCTGGTCCATTTTGCCTGTATTTCTTTTCAACCTTGTTGACTCCTTCTTCCCTGTCAATCGTGAATAACTCTAAGTTGGTGTTGTCTTTCTTCTTTAAAAAGCGCTTGTAATAGGATATCAGACACTTACCAAGATTACGTTGGGTGTACACAAAAAATGATTTGAAACATGTTTATATAACAAGCGAATATCAAATGCTTACAGAATTGGAGTGAAATGTTCCTTGTGAGGTCAAACGCCTATCCATGCCATGTTATCCTCTTTGACTCATAAGCAATTTTTCAGTTCATTTTGTATACTTTCCATGCTGTCAAAGCAAATCATCAACTGAGTATCAATGAGGTCACAAGTTACCCAACATTTGACAAATTGACAGTTTATTTCAATTCTATGATAAGGGCCTGTAGTGAGGTCATTGATGTCCAAAAGCAGCTGAATGACTGTAATCGTCATTAATTTTGTTGTCTGCAATGTCATATTTTAAAACTACTACCAAGCAGTATATTTAGACATTTTCTGTCTTACTTTATACCACATCTTCACTTTCACAAAAAAATATTAATAAGAAGGAAAACATTATTTACATCAACTTTGATAAATAAGACAGGGCCGCATAGCCTCAAGACCTTCCCATCAGTCAAATTGCTTTCACGACATTAACTTCTCTCCAACCGATTCTATCGTCACCCAATCTATCAAAAGTTGCAGTCATACAATTTACTGATGGCTCATTCCATCTCAATTAATCTCTCATTTCTCCCTGTGTAAGAAAATATTAGTGGAGAGATGGCTGGAGGAAAGGATTACATAGCCTAAGGAAGTTATAAAAGAAGAAAGTGCAGAGGAGTGGGCCAGGGGAGGAAATTTGTGGGAAAGAAGGCAGTTTTAAGGTCAAAAGGGGATTGTAGGAAAGACGAAAATTTGTTGGACAAGAAGGTAAAGCTACGGAATTAAGATAAGAATGAAGAATCAAGGATTAAAGGAGAGACTAACTTGAATAAGAAACAAAATAGTACTGTAGTAATCGAAAGGAACAACAAATATGTTGGAAGGAAGCTAATTTATTTGTTGTAGTGAAGGAAAGAGAGAAGGAAAAAAAAGGAAAGCGAGAATGACCAAATTTTAGGAGGGATAGCAGAAATAAGAATAAAAGGAAATGACAAAATATAATAGATCAAAGGAAGAAAACCTTAGAATATTGAAGGAAAGAAATTTTATACCTGAAAGAAGCACAGGAATAAAAAATGGTGAACAGATCTAGAATGAAATATAGAATACAAATGTAACACAACATATCAAAACGAAAGTGACAATAACACACACTTTAACCAAGCGCTACGTTCATGATGATTTTGTTGCAACATAAATCCCTTCTTTATAGGATACATGTATTTGAAGACCAGGCTGGCTGCAACATTGTTTAAACAATCCTGAAGCCAGGCCAAGAGCAGAGAACTGTTTAAGTGAGATGTTTGCTCTTTTCTCAGAAGTTTGTTCACAGATGTTTGCTGACAGCCCCTGTAGATGCTAAAGTCCTTGGCAAAGAAATATCTCTTATGAAACTAAAGAGGAAATTGATAGACAATAATGGAGCTCAATATTGTTATTGTCACCAGCATGCAGGCGACACTCAGGTGAGGGTGGGATATATTGGACATCAATGATTTGCCATGAGAAGATAGGCCAGATAAACACAATTAAAAAATGGGACCTCAGGCACAGTGGTAGAATAGATAAATAACAATTTTTAGCGTGCAACTTCACAGGTATTGCCAAAAAATGTGCCTTCCAATGGCGAGACTCAAGAAAGTTAACTTCAATCTACTTTTTGAGTGATAGCTGTTTTAATTATCTTCCGTCTTATTACAAAGCACAATCTATGCCCGCTGGTCTGCTGTTCGTACACATTTTAATATTTAAGGGCGAGTTCATGCAGGCAAATATGTGACACTCTGTGGCAACAGATTTCTCTTCCATGTTAATTTTTGGCCGAAGGGCCCAATGGCTCCATCCAAATATACCAATGCAGGTATGCTGTGGCTTCATCCGCATAAAGTTTGCACGGAATCTCTCATAGAGACATAGTCTAAATTAGAACTTGTGGCAATGTCATATCATTGCACCCCAGACTATGATTGCACCTTTACAAAAAGATAATGTTTGTGATTATTTGCTTAATATCAGCTATAGAGTTTCAGAACTTGGCTGTCAGATACAGAGACGAAGAAATAAAGAACTTCTGATCTAGCCATAACATATTGATTTTGGCAGTGATGCTGTTTTGGCGAGGACAGATTCATTGTGATATCTCTATAGCATTAACTCTGAGCATCAATGGCAAGCTTCATGATCAATTCCCAGCAGGTATCGAAATTGTTTATTATCGTTTTCATAGCTACGTGTTTTTCAAGTTTGCAATTTGCTTTATTCTGAAACTGTGATGTCAGAGATTCAGTTGAATAATTTTGTTTATTACAAGCACAGATTTCAGGAAAATGATGAAGTGCATGATGTATGTTACACTTGTTCAGCTTGCCCTTGCTGAAAGATGAAGCTTCAATGAACTGCAACTGAACCAAACAGACTACTTAGCCTCAAAGGTGAGTTGCAATTACTGACAACAAAAGTTGTTTTAAATAGTGATGACTGGTGTCTCGTGAAAAACAGCAACACATTTTGTTTGAATTACAATGAGACTCTTTTGGTGAGGTGCATTACTCAGCTTAGACATGCATTGTTTGTTGTGGTTGTGAACATATAGTGACATTGCCTGGCAGTTTTAAACTCATTTGTCATTAATTGTGATGTCAAACTCTGAACTTATATGTCATAGATGGAAGATTAGATCAATCACATTGACAGATACCCGATGATGTCACGGTTTAAAAGCAAAACAAAGTTTTCAAAAAACACATAGTTATGAAAACAATAATAAGGGTAGGATATGTTCAGAATAAACCAAAATATGTGTATATTTAGACACTCTGTTTCATGGTTTACATTGTGGAACTTGCAGAATTTTGTTTAATTGTTAGTAAAGCGAAGTGTTTTAAACATTTAAATATATAGTCTCAGAACAAAATGACCATCCGGAGACTTTCAGCTGACTAAATAAAAAACAGATCCATCGAAGGAGTGGGTAAAGCAGCTACTTGTTGTCTGTCAACTTTATAAAGTTCTGTTGTTTTCTTCTTATATGTGACAGCCACTCACTCCCAATGATAACATTCATCAAAATTGCAACAACTAGCACAATCCACATGGTCATTCCTGTAAACCTGTCGCCAATGACAAGAATGAGGGGAAATGTCATGAGACAGTTTCCTTGACAACAGATGGAAACTTAATCATAGAACCAGTTACTCTTGATATACTATCATCACTCACAAATACAGCCACAAACTGTAACTATCACTGTGTTGTTTGTCACACGCTATGTGATTTATCAACTTTTGCTCTTTTCCTGCATTTTCTTCCTAAAGTCTTCTGGTATTTATCGCTGTGATTGATTTGTTTTTCAGCTGTAAGAAGCCACAACAATGTATTTGTCGTATATGTACTGTGTTAATGAACAATACAAGTCACAAGCATTTTAAACAGAACCGATGTAGCATTATTTTGTTTATGATAGATAAGAAAAACCAAATATGACAGTGTCATTGCAGATTAAAGCCATGACAAGGAAATTAATTTATTGACAGATCGTTTCACTGATTGTTGCAACCATATTTATACCACTCAACACCTCTGTCAGCCAATCACATGTCAGCATTACAGGGAAATAATTCCCATATTCTTTGTTGTCGAGTTATCCTCTCATGTTTGACTGTTTGAGTGTTTGTCTCATGGTATAAGCCGGTTATTCACCATGGGATCAGGAATATGTGTTTATCACACCTCGGGCTAAAGCCCTCGGGTGATAAATCACATATTCCCTCTCCCGTGGTGAATAACCTATACATATCCTAACAACAGCCAAAACTTCAAGATGTCACTTGTCAATAATGAATGAAATGCTGCAACATGACATCTCAGGTTTCAGTTTAACTATCATATACTCACCTGAAGAAATAAAAGCTCTTTCTATTTATACCTGTACAGGGGGGCCTCTTCATCAGGCCCTTTCACCACTTCTAATATAATTTCCCACCAGAGGACCTGTGATGTATATGTAGTGTTTCCTTACTAGTGTTTCTCATCTGACCACATCCACAAAACAGGGTAGTTGCATGTTCTAGGTTAATGCAGATATATGCTCCTCCTATAAGTTTTGTTGACAAGACAAAATTGTACAGCGGGGGCTAATCATGAATTTCTCGAATAGCTTTCTGATATCCACTTCTCTCCAACTGATTCTTCCTTAATCTATCAAAAGTTGCAGTTATACAATTTACTGATGGCTCATTCAATCTCAGTTAACCTTTCTTTTCTCCCCATGTTATAAATATTGCTGAAAGGATGATCGAAGGAACGGATTAAACAGCCTAAGGAATTGTTAAAAGAAGAAAGACAGAGGGAAGGTGCTGTATGAAAAACTGACGAGAATCACAAGAAAAAGATCGAGAAGCAAACGGCCTGACTGGCCTATGTGGCAAAGTGGTAGTTGCCACAGATCCAAAGACGCAGTGGAGCCCATGCAAGACATTTCCCCGTTCCTCATTTGTTCCATCTAACACCATCTCTCCTTTGCTAAAATCGAGTTTAATTAGGAGCTAAAATATTATCCATCATAATCTTTGATAGATGAGAAACAACAATATTGTCTTGAGAACTTTTATATCCATTCCAATCGTTTTTGTGATATTGACCTTTCTCTAACTCATTATATTATCACTCACTCTATCAAAAGTTGGTGTTCGTATAATTTACTGATGGCTCATTCCATCTTAATTAATCTCTCATTTCTCCAAGTGTTGGAAAATGTTTATGAGAGGAATTCTGAACGATTGGCGGAGGAAAGGGTTATGCAGCATCAGTGAGTTGTAGACAAAGAAAGGGCAGGTATGTGACAAAGTAGCAGATATTTTAGGTATATATTTTTCACTATTTGACATGTTCACGAACTTGGAAACCTGCAAAAACGAACATATACACAAATTTAAAATTTGTGTAAGTGTGAAATATATCAATTCACGAATTTGTGTATGTATGATTACGAACACTGCAATCTGAAAATTAGCTAAAAACTACTCTAACCCTAATTTTAACACTACACCCTAATGATATAGCACTTCCATGAATGTTAGTGTTAGCAGATACACGAATGAATAATAAAGCACATTCACGAGTGTTAGTTATTACATGTACACGAGCACCTATGCTCGTTTTTTCATGTCCACGAATTCGTACATGCTCGTTTTTACACTTCCACGAATTCGTGAACATGCCAAATAATGAAAATATGTACATGGATATTTGCAAAGTTTGTTCAGAAATGTTTGTTGACAGCCCATTGAGATGCTAATAACTTTTGTAGAGATATATCTCTGAAAGAGTGAATCAATAGAAAAGGATGGTGTTGAATATTGTTATTCACACCAGCAGGCTACACTCAGGTGTGTGTGGGAAAATGAAGAACATCAACCAATAAGTGGTCTTGGGAAGATCGGTCAGATAAATAAAGATAAAGCAAAGTTTGAGAATACACCTTAGTAGTGAGCGGTAGAATAGGTATATCACTTGTATTGCGCATTAGTTCAGCTAGAATCAAACTAACAAACAGCATTAGCTAAGAACTAAGAAACATGCAGTGGATTTACTTTCACATAAAGAGGCCAAATTTTTCCAGGAGTCAGTGACAGTTGAAATTCTAAATTGAAGATTCAAGATTAATTTTTTGGCCTTCATATAATGGAATAGGTGATGGCCAACAAATTAATGATGAAGGATTGGAAGATAAATGACATATTATGGGTACGGGTAATGCTATACCATACTTTATCCACACTGAAACTGTCTTAAGAGACATAGTCTGCATTACAACTTACGGCAATGTCATAATAATTATTATACTTAATTATACCATTTCAAAAAGCTAATGCTTGTGATCCCTCTGTGATTTATTACTTAATAACTGATACATAGTTTCAGAACTTGGCTGTCAAATACAGAGACAAGGAAATAAAGTACTTCTGATATAGCCATAACATATCGATTTTGGCAGTGATGCCGTTTTGATGAGGACATATTCGATAGTGATATCTCTGAAGTGTTGTCTCACAGTAGCAAGTGTAAGCTTCATGATCAATTCACAATAGTATACAACTATGCAATTGCCTGATATATACTGGTTGGGGGAAAATATGATTATGCCAAAGGATATACTGATACTTAGAAACAATACATTTCTTTTTTAAACTTGGTAGTATGGGTAGGGGAAATTTTACATTAATGTTTCTTTGACAACAATAGGAACTTAGTCACAGAAGCAGTTAATGTTGACAAACTATCAATATTTACAAATAAAGCTACAAACTTCGACTATTGTTTTGTTTATCACACACTATGTGATTTATCTACTTTTCCTGCTTTCCAAAATGTCTTCCAGTACTTATCACTGTGACTCATTTACTTTAAAAAGATGGCCAAATTAGAGAAGGAACAATACTATTCATAAGCATTTTCTATTACCTATTTGCTCATGTTGCTTGATGCTGGATACCCCACAAAAAAGTTTTCTCTGAGATATTTTGCTATTTACTGCTGCCAAATTGACTGCTAAATGCTCATTTTCTTCTCATATTCTGCCACTAGACATTTTTGGGCACTCTTGACAGACAAGCCTTCCCAAATGGGACTTTTGCCAAAAATGGCTGTTTGACCGAAAGGCATCAGGACCTCGGGGACCTTCTCATTAGGCCCTGTCACCACTTCTAATTTAATTTCCCACCAAAGGACCTGTGGCATATAGTGTTTTCTTGCTAGTGTTTCTGATCTGACCTCCTCGACAAAACAGGAAAGTGGCATTTATTCTTGATAAATGCTGAGGTATGCTCCTCCTATGAGTTGTGTTGACAAGGCAAACTTGTACAGTTGGGACTAATCATGAATCTAATTTTGGATAAAAAGAAAAATGTGCACTCACTCATGCCTGCCATTAACCTTTCATAACAATCAGAGCCCATTTGAAATTGGATATTTTCTTTCTTATTTAGAAGTCAATTGTTAATAATCCAATATGAAATTGCTTTTCCCATCTTCAAGACATTGAGAAAAATCTTTAAACTGCAGGGATGGTTTTCTTATGATGGTAGTATATATATCCTACATTTATCACTTATGTGTGTGGAGTTAGAAATTAGGTTATCCTCACATGACAGCAAAAAATAAATGTTATACAAATTCAAACAAGGAAGCTTGGTAGGCCCTACATCACGTACAGTATAATCAAAATAAAGTAACAAATTTTCTGTTAAAAGTCCTCTGTTTACTTAATTTCCCTCCTTTCTTCTTTCCACCCCAAATCTCCTTACAACTACCTTTGACTCCTCACCACAACTTCATCCTACATTAAGAAATGTATTAAGGCAAGCAAAGTAATTGCAATTAGCAAGGGGCACAATATCAAAGAAATGCGGATGACGAAATTTGAAGATGTAAAAGGGTAAAGTAGTGGCTGATTCTTCCTTCCTGCTGGTGTAGCTATACTTTATGTTGGGTTGTTCTATATTCAAAGAATGACCAACTTCTATTCAGGTCCCAAAGCCAAAGCCTCTGTAAAAAATTAACCCAGAAACCTTGTTAAAATTAACCTTCTTTCCAGGGGCGTAATTTTCACGGAAATGTGGGGGGGGACAAGGCGATCATGCGGTTGGAATTGGCCGACGGATCCGCAAATAACTAAGTCGGTCAGTCCTTGAATATGGCATGGCAACTGCCAAAGCGGAAGAGTGAGACGTGTTCCTGCCAAATTGAATCTAAGGGCTATTACCAAAACAGTGACTCTTTTTTTTCACATAAAAAAGTGGGGGGGACATTTCATATTATGTGCCCCAGGGTCAAAAATGTGGGGGGACATGTCCCCCCCGTCCCCCACCAAATTACGCCCATGCTTCTTTTCTTGCATAGAAAGGCCATCTTAAAGGAGATTCTGCATTTTCCCTCCTGTGGTCATAAAAGTAATTCTTATAATAAAGTAGCCACCCTGGGAAATTCCATTAGGAGATTGCCTTTTTCAGAATGTGTCACTCAGAATGGTCGTGACATCAGTCATTCTGCATATTGATATGAAGGGTAAATCCTGCTAGATAAAAGTTCTGTGTCCGTTTTCCAGTTTCAGATGTGTCAGCAAGTGAAGTGTTACTTGAAAAAGAGAAAAGGGCTGTTATAGTTTGAAGCATATATAAGCAAACGTGTGGTATGATCATATTTTTGAATTGGTGAAGTACAAAAGAAACATTTCAGTGAATCAGTCCTCAGAAACACAGTTAAAGACAGCAAACTTTCAAAAATTTGGAATATTTCAAACTTCATTCAAAACGAAAGGTTTTACTAAGTCATAACAAATTCATATTTTCAGGCCTTAGAATCAAGACAAAAAGGATCCTTTTTAAAAATTTTGTCTTGTATAATCTCCAATCAAAAATTTAATATGGCCGTCTAAACATGGTGATGCTTTGAAAAAAAGCACCTTCATATTTTGAGGCTGTGAGCCATGAAGACTGTAACGAGGACAACAACATCGTAGTTACAGGTCTTGTTGACCAACTATTCTAAGATGCCCGACACAGAAAAGTAAGGGGAAGGTCCGAGCTGGAGAAGGGCCAGAAGTTGGCCGCCAAGAAGTCTCCGAAATTTCTTAAAGTGGAAATCCTGAACTTTCTTGGCCATAAGGCATGGGGAACCATCCTGAGTCTTCCTATAGATGCAATTGGGGTAATTCACATCCAGCCGTGGCAAAACATGACATCACTGGAGCTAGTAGCATGCATCAGGTCCGTCCCCCTTTACTCGCATGAAAAAAAAAGAAGCATAATTTTTCTATCTGAAGTCATGACTCCCGAAACCATTGCATGAGCTGGATGCTTTGCCCTGAATGTCCCATCAGCATCTTCTATTGATTTTATATAGAATTTGCAATATCTTTTGTTGGCAATAGAATCCACAACCAAACGTTTATAGTTTGAAAAAAAAATTTAATATCGAGCCATGCTTCCTAATGTAGCCAATCATTTTTTCACCATTTCTATCTTCTGGCCATCATGGAATAGGCTGAATGGTGTCTTTGGGGTCCTGACATATAATTTCAGGCCAAAATCATTTTGCATAGCCGCTCTGGCAGTCTTGAGTTCCACCTGAAGCTCTTCAACCACTTCTCTCATGAAGGTTGCAGGTACCTTGTCGGTTTTGTAGAGAGTGACTCCAGGAATGCTCCATTCCTCTCTTAAGTCTCTCCACCAACTCCTATACTTCCCTCTTATTCCTTTTCCATCAATGATTTCCTTCATGATATGTTATTCCGGTTATGAGGTCACTCAGACTATGTCAGGAATTGTTTTTTAGTCCATTTGGCACTGAAGCAAATTTGACTACCTCTTCCTTTTGTCTCCTGTGGAGTCATTTTTAATCACAGCTCATTCTAAAATTCACCAGGTATGGCTGACACCTTAATGATTGTGCGGTATTGTTTTCACAATTTTCCTGTAGATGTGAGATGCTTTTTTAGCACAAGGAACTTCATGGAAAATTTTGGTTCCCCACCCTGTATTTTTCATTAAAACGATTTAAGCAGTTTCTATAAGAAAATCACTTTAAACTGCTGCGTGTTTTTGCCTCACATATATCTAACACATCCAATTAAGCAATGCTGTTAATTAAACACCTTCTCTGACTTATCAGCACAAGCACTACAGTTTATATGCTAATAAGTATCCACTCACTGAGTCAGCAACTTATATGATCGATATACAGTGCTAAAAAAATTTCTCAATCTTGCATATTCATGAAGGCAGAAAATTTGTGTTGTCGTCTTAGACCTTTTCCAATAAATCCCGAAAATGTTTCACTTGATATAGCAAATACTGCATGGTTGATCTGCCTTTTCATACTACATGTGTTGGTGGTTGCTGTCACTCGAAACTACACACCATTGCTAATAAATATCGAATATTTCAACATTCTCCATTGAAATTGACAACTTTATCAACTTCTGCTGGAGCACACAATAGTCTGATTCAATGGTAACTACCTCCAATGACTGCTAAAGGGAAGAACATGTTGTTGTTTAAAACGCATGCTGCAGCATTAACCCCAGGTAAACTTACAGGAGCAAGAAATGTGGAAATTCAGGGTTTTTTTAAAGGTGAGGTTCATTCAACCAAAAATTTTTAATTCTTACAAAAAATTTAGTTGAGGCTTTTAAAGTGTGTTTAGAGAAGATGACTTGACCTTTACAATGGGCCTTGCTTACATTCACACTCTGAAATTTAATTTTATTAGACATTTTTTTCCAAAAAAGTATTCCATACTTTTACTTTGTGCAGGAGTGTAAAAAAAATTGTTTCATGGATACTTGTAGAGTGCAGCTGCTTTGTGTTTACAAAACACTGTTATAGAGTAATTGATCATATTATTAAGCCTAATCATATCAATGCCACATTGAAAAAGTTGTCAATATATGTGCGAATGCCAAATGGAATTACTAGTTACGAAAAAATTGTTCATTCAATTCTGCCTTGTCTCTGTGTCACTTCCTAAATGTGGTAGACGTCATTTAGTGAATGTGAGACTGATGATGCATGCCTCTCAGTTATCACACAAAGTTTCCCTTTGTAGATCACTGTACATGTTAAACTCACACTTGGAACATCCAAGACATTGTTTTCATATAAGCGGAACTGCCTTAGGGATTGGTCTCAGAATGCTGAGCAAACAATTGACACTGATGACAAGAAGCTCAGCCATAGATGAATCTGATCTCATCTGAGGCAGCCAAATTCAATAAAGCTGAGACGCTGGTGTTTGCTCTGACATAATTCCACTATAAGCTCATAGCTCAGCTGAGTTACAAGGTTGGCAAAGGATCGCTGAAGGCTTGATCAGTTTCAGCAATGCTCCATCACACCAGAATTTAGCATCAAGTGGAGTGCACTTTGTGTCAAATTATGCGTAAAACACTTTTATTTACATCTCATTCCAAGAATGCTTTTACGTGTTACTCTGTGTGACACCAATATGATTGCGTGACATGAGAAAGCCATCTGCAGCCCACCAGGTTAAAGATAATTGATCAGTATATAAAACTATTAGAAAGCATGTTTCAATTCAAGAAACAATCTGTTACCATCATTTTGTCTGCCACCAGTTGAAAATACTACAGAGAGGTAGATATATAGAGTATTACATAATTAAATTTCGGTCACTTGAAGCATTGACAATCTTGCGGGAAAAAGGGAAGTTGGATTGTTTTAGGGGGTAATTAAATATTATGATCCCGGTTACTTCTTGCCCTTTTTTGTAAAAAATATGTAATCTTTCTTTGGTTTGAATTAGAGAATCATAATATCTGATGTAGCTTGAGCAAAGAATAATTTTTCAGGGCATCCACCAAAAGTTATAAATGAACAGATCAGATGGCATTAAAAAGCCTTAAAGGATGCAATGCAAATACGATGCATTGTTTCCTTTCAAAATGTCTTCCAGTACTGTGACTCCTTTACTTTTCATTTTTCCGCAGTAAGATGCCTGAGAAATGTATCAGTCTTGTGTGTACCATAAAAAAAGCCAGGTCAGAGCACGAACGATACTGCTAATCAGAAACATTTTCTATTACCTGTTTGATTAAGTTGCTTGATGATGGATATCCAACTAAAAGGTTTTTTCTAAGATATATTGCTGCCAAATTGACTGCTTAATTCTCATTTTTATTCAAAATTTTTGGGGCCTTCTTGACTGGACAAACCTTCCCAAATGGGACTCGTGTCATTAATGGCTCTTTGACCGAAAGGCCTCAGGACCTAGAGGACCTTCTCATTAGCCCTGTCACCACTTCTAACTTAATTTCCCACTAAAGGACCTATGGCATATAGTGTTTCCTTGCTAGTCTTTCTGATCTGACCTCCTCGACAAAACAGGAAAATGGCATTTATTCTGGATAAATGCTGAGGTGTGCTCCTCGTATGAGTTGTTTTGACACGGTAAAACAGTACAGTTGGTACTAATCATGAATCTAATTTTAGATATACAAAAAATAATGCACCCATGCCTGCCATTAACCTTTCATAACAATCAAAGCCCATTTGGAAAAGGTCTTTTTTCTTATTTAGAATTCACTTGTAAATAATCCATTATGAAATTGCTTTTCCCTAAAAAGCAAAATGTAAATGTTATACAAATTCAAACAAAGAAGTTTCAAGTGGTACATCACATACAGTACAACCCAAAATAAAGTAGCAAACTCTCTATTAAAAGTCCTCTGTTTACCTATTTTCCCTTCCTTTCGTCTTTCTATGCCAAATCTCCTAACAACTACCTTTGACTCCTCACCACAACTTTATCCTACATTAAGAAATTTATTAAGGCACCTCGGAAAGTCATTTGCAATTAGCAAAGGGCACTTCTTCGGACTCAACACAGAAAATTTCTAACGCACTTCGTTTGATTGGTTGTTGAATTTATTCTCGTAAAACTTGTAGCATATACTTGGTTAACGTGGTTAACGTGGTAAACGTGCTAAACGTGGTTAACTAAAATCCAAATAAACAAATACAAGGGAAAATATTAATATGGTCTGTTTACAAATATAACTAAAAATATAACTGAAAATTGATGAATGAATATACACTTATAGTGACTTACAAGCTATTTGCTCTTCTCGCTGTTAAGTCAAATTACATATGGCCTATATATCATGACTGAGAGTGAGGCTCAAGAGTGATAGCAAGAGTGACGACGTCACCATGGAGATGACGTCATCATGCTGATTCTGGCTCCACCTATGGCAGTGTAGTATAACTAACAAATCAACTTTTAACAATAAATCATATAAATTACAAAATTCAAAAATAGTACATATTGATCTGTTACAGGCACAATATTGTAATGACCTAGCATGTAAACAACACAAACCTCATCTTAATACCTCCCTAGACATCTTAAATTGTTATTTGACAACATTTACCTGCAGTTTACTTCATTATTTCTCACATTCTATCCGTTCTTGCCATGTGCTTGTGTTTTCTTCTAATATTTATTTTTCGCGGCAAAATTAGGTCAACTCGCCCCTCGCAACATTAACAAGACGTTTATTTACGTAAATCTAACAGCTTTAAACTTGTCAAATTCATGATTGTACATCGTAATTTTATTATTTGAACGTAGTTTCATCAATGTTTTGCAAGATTTTAATGTATTTGTTGTACAATTGAACATTTTATGCAGAAGCCCCCTACAACATCGATGACTCGTCAGTTTCGTGAAAGAATTTTAGACGCGAATGATGGCGGTTTTTGGCGGGTTTTAACATAGTTTTCGGCTGGTTTTAACGTCGTTTTTTGGCGGGTTTTTGGCGGGTTTTAACGCAGATATCGGCGGGTTGGCGGGTTTTGCAGGCTATAAAAGGGTGCTTGGCGGGTTCTGAAATCAGTCTGGTCTCAGAACCGGACACGGGAACACCTGAAAAACTTACTGAGCAAGAGTTACCTTAGCCAGAATAGTTGATGGTGGGCATTTAGGCCTAGCCTATTCCAGAAATGATGACCAAAAAGCTGACACCCATTGAGATGTGAGCATAATGCTCTTTTATGATTTGAGAAATGCTCTGACAAACCTTGAAAGGATAGTCATTAAAGCAATAACAAATCACAATGAATCTTGGGTTCAGGCCAGCTCAGCTATGCCAAATGAAATAATTTATGGTTAATTCCAGCCTGGGTAAATTCAGAAGAAATTGGGAAAATTATTTTAAATGGAAATTATTATGAAAATCCATCCAGCGTCACAAATTCTTGATTTAAGAGTCAGAAAATGTCTATGAAATAAATGAATAAAAGTCCAAAACTTTAAAAACTTGTCTCTTTTAAAATTCTTGTTTAATTCCTAAGTTTGTCGGACGTTTGAATAGTCAATGAAATCAAATTGACATCCATGAAGGAAGATGAGATGCGTTTCAAGAGGAAAAATTAATTCCTCATAATTCCTGTATGATAGCGACAAGCACGCTACCAACACTAAGTCGTTACGTACAGAAATTTTTTGTGGCAGCGGTGGGATGCTGTAGAAATATTCACAAGCATCCAGAGATGAAAATCTGCATCTCTCAATACTTCAAAATTAACTAGAGAAAGTTAAAACGCACAGAAGTTTTGACCAGGAAAATTTATTGGAAATAAACTCAACACAAAGGAAGTGATTTGAGACAATTTATTGACATGAATGAAATTAATCTAATTCATGATCACCGTGCAAATGAATTGACCAAATGGGAGTTGAATGGGATCTATAAAGATCTGCAAATTAAGGCTTAGAGTTTCAGACTGACAAAACAATATTAAATTGTCACAATTTTATTATTTGAAAGTTTTTTTTTCAAATTTTTTCAAATGGATACCGGAATTGGTTCAGAACTACATGCCAGCGGGCCGTCTGTTCTGTCAGCTTTTGATCGAGATATTGATGTATCTGAAGCTAGCGATGGAGAAGTAGCTGGTCCGTCTGGTCGCGGCGATCTTAACAAAGGCGACAAAAGTTCGGCCAGTACACAAAATATGAAATTTGGCGACAGTGGTTACTTTACTCGATCAAAGGGAAGAGTGACGCAAAATAATGGAGCAAACAACAAGTCAGTACATGATTTTGAAAATACTGTTGTTGAAAATCAGAATAAAATTGTTGAAGAAATCAAAAATGGTTTCCAAGGAATTGCTAATTCAATACATGAAGCAATTGTACAAATGAATAGCGTTTCAGGACCAAGACGGAATATGATAAATTCGCAAAGTGGTCGTTCCGGACACGTTCCAGGTCCTAGAAGGACCACAGTTGATGATTCGTCTGATGAATCTGACGACCAGAGCACACAAGCCGAGCAAATTGAACCGTCTCCCCCAAATGTAAATGCTAACGGTGGTTATTCTAGCAATTTCAAGGGCTGCAAATTGCCTCCATTTACTGGAAGAGAATCTTGGAAAGTGTGGTTTGGGCGATTTGAAGAGTGCGCCCAATGGAAGCATTGGACAAATGAGGAAAAGCTGGATGAATTGCTTCCTAGGTTGCAAGGAGCAGCTTGAGAATTTGTTTACAACCAACTCGTACCTCGAATAAGGAGCAATTATGCCAAATTAACAGGAGATTTGAATAGTCGGTTTTGAGTAATTGAACTCCCAAAAGCTTTCAGAAGCAAGTTGTCCAAAAGAGTTCAACGAAATGGAGAGTCAGCAGAAGACTATGCAGCTGAATTGAAAATGCTGTACGACAAAGCTTTCCCTGATCGTTCTAACAAAGTCCGAGAGGAGGACCTCCTGAGGTATTTCATGGATGGTTTGTGTAGTGACGAAGCCCGTAAATTGGTGGAGTTCGTCAAGGAGCCGTCTACCATAAACGCAGCTGTTATGGAAGTAGTTCTTTTCTTGGAAGGCCATCACAAGAATGGTAGTGATCGCAACATAAATGATAAAGCTGGGCGCCGCAATTCAATAAATTTGGTCCATCCTGCTGATGATGATGACAATTACGACGTAGACGATGTCGAGTCTGAGTCAAGGGTTGCACGGATGTCTACGCAACCTGGAAATAAAGAGAAACATTTTGTCAATCAAACTATGAGAATACAAAATGGTAATGAGGAAAGTGCGAACAGTAATATGGTTACCCTAGAAACCATTAATGATGCACTGACAAAAGTGACAGAGAAAATGGCCACGTCAGAGCAGTTTTTGGAGCTGCAAAATGATGTGAATAATTTAGGAAGCAGGATGACTATTGTTGAAGAGGAAGTCAGCAGACGTTCCTACAAACCAAGAGGGAGTAGGCCTACAACAAGTCAACAGTTTTCTAACAATTTCCAGAGAAGGAATTCAAACAATGAATATTTTTGTTTTAACTGTAACCAGCCACGGCATTTAGCAAATGATTGTTCATGAGCACACTGGCTCACAGGACAAATGCAGATGACTGTGCAGCCAAATACGAATTTTCCAGGTTCGAGTCCCGTCGATAAAGGACCACAGTTGAGAAATGGTTCAAGTTGCGGTGCAATCCCCACAGATCGGGTTAATTCTCAGGTTCAGATCCCGAGCAGGACAAGAGAATCTGATGCTCAACAGATGTCAAACTTACAAGGGTCGACTCTGTAGGCTGAGAGAAGACCCCTAAAGATAACGGACAAGATAGAAATGAAGATGACAAGGACAGTTTCTTGAGTAAATTGCCATTTTATAATGAAGACATTTCAGAATTTTACGAAGAGATAAATCGAGTTTCCCCTGATTGGAAAGGGGTATACATAAAAGGACAAGTTGAAGGAAAGGAAATTTATTTTACTGTGGACACAGGAGCCTCAGTCACCATACTCGCAGAAAGAGTGTGGAAACAGTTGCCAAAGCAAGTGCGGAAAAGAAGACCAGTTAAGAAGAAATTGATAGGAGCAAATGGTGCTCCATTAAAAGCACTAGGGAGAGTGCTTGGACCAGTTAGTCTGCAAACAGAAGTTGATGTTGCAGAAATACAGGATGATTGTCTGCTGGGGGCAGACATACTTTTGGAACAAAAGGAAGGGCCTTTTGATTTTTTGTTCAGTGAAGGAACAATTAAGTGGAATAATGAGAGTATTCCCTGTATTAATCCAATAATACAACCTGTCAGGAAGGTTGTTTGTGAAGCAGACGTAACAAACCCAGAGAATTCTGAGATTATTAATGATGTGGAACTGGCAAATGGTTTGAGTGATTTGACAACCGAAGCATGTCCAAAATTTCAAGAAGTCAACAAACTGGCAGTGGTTGCCAGTACGACGAATCCAATGAATCCGGAGTCACTTATGGAGCGGATGATGCATCCATTTGATCCACCGGTATTTGAGGATAATAAAGAAGAAGGAGAGATATCAAACAGATTGTTCAAAGTGAACAATGGCCTTTGGAATGTCATGGAGACATTATTTTGCCTGATCATATTGATCAGATTAAGAATCAACAAATTTTTGATGTTGTTTTCCTGGTTGTTTTCAGAGATTGCTAATAAAGCATACGAAACAACACAGAGAATGACATTTAAACTTAATGATGGAGTACCAAAATTATTTGAGACTCCATTCTTGGACGACGGACGATTGAGACCCAAATTATTTTATCCAACGACCAATAATATTTGGCGAATGGTTCAACGCTTAATTGCAAGGATTTTTGGAATGAAGGAAACATTCCTTAAATCAACAATCCTATTAAACAAAATGTGTATCTAAATGCAGAGGAATTTGATTATTCCATGATAGTCGGAAAAAGAGGAACTGCAAAATACTGAATTGCATGCGGAAGATTACTGAATGGAAAGCGAAGTCTGAATTTACAATACAACAGACTTCTGAATTTCCAAAAATCCAGTGTGGAATCTAAGCACACTGTACAGTGGTGAACATACTTACCTTGCTGACTAAAGGCCACAAGACCTTGAACCGCTAGTGACACCAGGATGGGAAGCAGGAAGATGAACTGTGTTTTGAATGAAGTTCTGTGACCATGGCCACATCACCTAAGACCAAATGGTGAGGATGAAGATCGAGATGAAGATCAAGGTCAATCCTGAAGAAGATCAAGATCCAAGATGACTGATGTCCCTGAAGCTATTGTACTGGACTCGGATGATCTGAAATTGGAACATCATCTTCATCAATCTGATGAGATGCTTCGTCACTGAAAATTACAAGATTCAAGTTAAATTAACAAGATTCAAGTTGAAGATGTGAAAAAGAATTGCTCACCCTGAGGATTTTCGAAACCCATGGACAAAACAGCCGGATACCAACAGATGGAGCGAGGATACAAGCGGCACCACTATCATCTACAGTGATCATTGATGACTATCAATTTAATTTTATTGCATGATGATAAATAACAAATTTGTGAGTATGAATATGATTTAATTGTTAGATTTTAATGTTATTGTATCTCATGGATTGAGCCTGAGGCTACTGTAACCTTTTTTAAATGATATTGTATGTACTGTTTAAAAATGCTAAAACAAGAATCCGCGGATGTCCTAGCCGATTCAAATTGTTATTTTTAAAATTTCACTTTTATATGTATTTGATGTGTTTTAATGTTCAATTTAAGCTAGACAGTTTATCAAATTGTTATTTGGATGTATGGTAAGAATAATTAATAATAATTATACTGATATTGTGACATTCATGAGGACATTTGAATGTCTAAGTGGGGGAGAATGTAATGACCTAGCATGTAAACAACACAAAACACATATTTATACCTCCCTAGACATCTTAAATTGTTATTTGACAACATTTACCTGCAGTTTACTTTATTATTTCTCACATTCTGTCAGTTCTTGCCATGTGCTTCTGTTTTCTTCTAATATTTATTTTTCGCGGCAAAATTAGGTCAACTCGCCCCTCGCAACCTTAACAAGACGTTTATTTACGTAAATCTAACAGCTTTAAACTTGTCAAATTCATGATTGTACATCGTAATTTTATTATTTGAACGTAGTTTCATCATTGTTTTGCAAGATTTTAATGTATTTGTTGTACAATTGAACATTTTATGCAGAAGCCCCCTACAACATCGATGACTCGTCAGTTTCGTGAAAGAATTTTAGACGCGAAGGATGGCGGGTTTTTGGCGGGTTTTAACGTAGTTTTTCGGCGGGTTTTAATGTCGTTTTTGGCGGGTTTTTGGCGGGTTTTAACGTAGATATCGGCGGGTTGGCGGGTTGGCGGGTTTTGCAGGCTATAAAAGGGTGCTTGGCGGGTTCTGAAATCAGTCTGGTCTCAGAACCGGACACGGGAACACCTGAAAAACTTACTGAGCAAGAGTTACCTTAGCCAGAATAGTTGATGGTGAGCATTTAGGCCTAGCCTATTCCAGAAATGATGACCAAAAAAGCTGACACCCATTGAGATGTGAGCATAATGCTCTTTTATGATTTGAGAAATGCTCTGACAAACCTTGAAAGGATAGTCATGAAGGCAATAACAAATCACAATGAATCTTGGGTTCAGGCCAGCTCAGCTATGCCAAATGAAATTATTTATGGTTAATTCCAGCCTGGGTAAATTCAGAAGAAATTGGGAAAATTATTTTAAATGGAAATTATTATGAAAATCCATCCAGCGTCACAAATTCTTGATTTAAGAGTCAGAAAATGTCTATGAAATGAATGAATAAATGTCCTAAATGAATAAAAGTCCAAAACTTTAAAAACTTGTCTCTTTTAAAATTCTTGTTTAATTCCTAAGTTTATCGGACGTTTGAATAGTCAATGAAATCAAATTGACATCCATGAAGGAAGATGAGATGCGTTTCAAGAGGAAAAATTAATTCCTCATAATTCCTGTATGATAGCGACAAGCACGCTACCAACACTAAGTCGTTACAATATCAAAGAAATGGGGATGAAGGAATTTGAAGGTGTAAAAGGGTAAAGTAGTGGCTGATTCTTCCTTCCTGCTGGAGAAGTCGTACTTTATTTTGGTTAGTACTGTATTCAAAGAATGACCAACCTCTATTCAGATCCCAAAGCCAAATTCTCCATAAAAAATTTACCAAGAAACTTTTTTTAAAATGAACGTTCTTTCCTTGCATAGAAAGGCCATCTTAAAGTAGATATTGTGCATTTTCCCTCCTGTGGTCATAAAAGTAATTCTTATAACAAAGCAGCCACCCTGGGAAATTCCATTAGGAGATTGCCTTTTTCAGAATGTGTCACTCAGAATGGTCGTGACATCAGTCATTCTGTCCACATATTGATATGAAGGGTAAATCTCACCAGATAAAAGTTCTGTGTCCGTTTTCCAAATTCATATGTGTCAGCAAAGTGAAGCGTTATTTGAAAAAGAAAAAAGGGAAATAAACTGGAGATAATAATAAATTAGATTTATTTCTGAAACAAAATTGAATTTTTACACCTGATCACATTGATGGGAGGACATGCAGATTTTAAATTGAATGCAATACTCAATTGTTCTATGAACCATTTTCAATAGTATCCCATCATGCTCCTATTATTATCATCATCTTTATTCCTACACTGCGGTGTTTCAAATAAAAAATTGTAAAGCAAACAAATAATAATTACAGCGTTACAGTTAGTCAGAAAAACAGATGTGATCAATCAGACATTGAATTTCATCTAAAGACAGTCCACATTGAAATACCTATTCCCTGACCATTGAGAACACATGAACAGCAGCAGCTAAGCCTCGGGCTTACATTCAGTCTTGCTTCGCAGTTTGATATTCTCCATATGAATATTCAGAGAAAACAATCATTGGCACTAAATTTACATGCCCTACAACATAGAGAGAATCTACAAACCTCAATTCCCGAGAGTAATTTGTAGCCCTTTTTTTTTGTCTCAGTTGTTATAATTTCTAGAATATTTAAAGAAAAGAGTGGTATGATCATAAATTAGCGTATCACAAGAGAAACATCTCAGTGAATCAGTCCTCAGCAACACAGTTAAAAGGAAAGTAAACTTTCAAAAAGACCCTTGAATACACTTTGTTAATCAAAAATCTAGTAATATTTGTGTGCATTTGCTGTTCAAACAATTTTAGCAGTTTCTATGAGAAAATCACACTAAACTTTCGCCTGTTTTTGCCTCACATATATCTTACACATCCAATTAAGCAATAATGTTAATTAAACACCCTCTCTGATTTATCAGCTCAAGCGCCCACAATTTATATGCAAATTAGTATCCACTCATTGAGTCAGCAACTTATATGATCAATATAAAGTCAAACCTGTGTTAAGCAGCCAGTCAAGGGAATGGACAAAAGCGGCTGCTTAAGGCAGGTGGCTGCTTAATGGAGGTGTGATTTTGGAGCTGGCTGAAATCTGCCATTTGCAGTGAAAACAATTTGTGAATGTATGGCCATATCTTAGGCCATCAAAATAATAAATAATATAATTCTAACCAATTAATATATATTTAAACATGTGATTTGAATTAAATGAACTTTAAATAGATACATGTAACTAGCACATTGAAAATGCACTATTGATTAGTTGTTTCTATGCTGTCCCTATCATGTTATGTAATAGATAACGCCCTCGTTTGTGACAATATGCAATGTATCCGAGGGCTTTAGCCCGAGGATTATTGCATATTGTCACAAACACGGGTGTTATCTAACTTATACCACTAAGTACAAAAGAAATTAATTTAAATCACTTTGTTTGCCTTCAATCCTTCTTGTTTGACAACATTTCATTGAATTTGTTGCACATTCATGTTCCTCAGTTCATTTGAAGGTTGGCAGCCCTGAAGGCAACAGGTCAGAATTCTTTGTTCTCAGGAAATAATACAATACATTAATTTTGTAGATAGAAAGATAGATGGAAAAATAGATAGAAAGATTGATAGAAAGATTGATAGATAGATGGAAATAACACAATACATTAATTTCATTGATTAATTTTATAGATAGATATGGATAGACAGATAGATTGATAGACTGATAGATAGATAGATATATAGATAGATAGGTAGGTCGATAGTGCAGCCATTTCAGCCAAGGTCACTTTGGGGAGGTTGATTATTACAGTCGCTTAGCAAATGTTATTTTTAAATTATGAAAGACATTTGAAAAATAACAGAAAGCAAGGAGCAGGGGTTCGGGGGCGGCAGCCCCCGAATTAAGAAGAAAAAATAATTCTTTGAGCTTGCCAAATGGGACCAAAATTGTTGGTCTGCTGCTCCCCAATTTTTTGCAGCTTACATATCCCAAATGTACTATTTTATCAAGTGACCTTAAATTTGATCATTATTTCAGATAATGGTATTTATAAAAAAGAGTGAATATAGCCTTTTTATTGAGACCAGTTACACTTGATACAATCTTCCTCCTTGTTTACTGTCTGTGTTGTTCAGTTTTAATCCTTTGTTGGTCAGTTTTGTTTCAGTGTTTCCTTCAATTTTGCCAACTTGTAGTCAGCCAAGCATGCAATATCATGGTCAGGTGTATGAGCTGCGATATGCATTATATCAGAGCGAAATCCTGCCTTCTGATTGGCCAGAAAAAGCAAACAGTGGTATAAGCAATAATATGCTGGTTTGCAGTTATGTAACAGGATAGGGGTTACTTAGGTGGCTGTTTAATACAGGTCAGGGTGGCCATTCGGGGTTGAAAACACTGGCGTTTAACCACAGACAGCACATGGCTGCTTAATCCAGGTGTAAAACAATGCTAATTCAGATGGGAGGAATTGGTAGTGGCTGCTTACAGCAGGTGGCAGCTTAACAGAGGTGGCTGCTAGAGCAGGTTTGACTGTACAGTGTACAGTGCCTACAAAATGTCTCAGTCTAGCATATTCATGAAAGCAGAACATTTATCTTTTTCCAACATATCTTGAAAATGTTCATTTAATAAAGCAAATACATGTACTCCAGGATTGATCTGCCTCTTCATACTACATGTGTTTGTGGTTGCTTTCACTCGAAACTGCACACCGTTGCTCATAAATATCGAGTACTTCAACATTCTCCATTGAAATTGACAGCTTTAGCAACTTCTGCTGGAGCACATGATAGAGTGATTTAATGGTAACTACCTCCAAGACCGCTAAAGGGAAGAACATGTTGTCGTTTAAAACGCATGCTGCAGCGTTAACCCTAGGTAAACTTACAGCAGCAAGAAATATGGAAATTCAGGGTTTTTTTAGGATGAGGTTCATTCAACCAAAAATTTAAAATTCTTGCAAAAAAATGGTTGAAGCTTTTAAAGTGTGATTTGAGAAGATGACTTGACCTTTACAATGGACCTTGCTTGCATTTACATTCTGATGAAATTTTATTTGATATTTTTTTCAAAAAAGTATTCCATACTTTTAGTTATGAGCAGGAGTGTAAAAAAAATTGCTTCATGGATACTTGTAGAGTATGGCTGCTTTGTGTTTACAAAACAGTGTTATGAGAGTAATTGATCATATTATTAAGCCTAATCATATCAATTTCACATTGAAAAAGTTGTCAATATATGTACCCCACCCGTAGGTAGAAAAGCCCAAGAAATGGCATGTCACATGTCCTGATTTGAAGCATACCTTTCACCTCTCAGCACATCTCTTAGATTAGGGAAAAAACACAAGTCACATGGTGCTTAATCATCATCGAGGTTGAAATGCTGTCCTGATGAGATCCTGGGTATGTGTACCATTCTTTCCTGTGAGAACACACAATTTTATTGAAGCTTGCTGATAGTGTTTCGGGTCCATGTAAAATGCTCACTCAAAATCACTCTTTACAGTGCAAAAATCATGTTTAAATGGCTAAACAATGGATTGGCACATCATTGTGACATCATAAAGTTACAATCACAATTGCCATTAAGCCATGCACAGGTCTGCAGTCCTTTTCAACATCACTTGACCCTAGATTTCGGGGAAAACGCACTGCCAAGTTCACTTGAAAAACAAGCTGCGCTGGGTTCCCCATCTTGCCGTCTCCATGGCAACAAAATAACAACTTAAATACATTGTGTCTCAATAGTGCTTGGCCATTTTTATCATTGGTACCTCAAGATGTATTCCTGAAAATTTGAAGACTCTAGCTTGAATATAAGCATCTCTCAGAAAAATTGGTCAGAACTTTCTGAACGCCCCTGGTAGATAAGTCCAAATAAAATGAGTTTATGCGTGTTTTTTTAACATTTAGTCTTTGTTAAAATTTCTTACCCCCCCCCCTTGGAAATGTTGTCAAAAATTAATACCCCCCCCCTTGAAACATGTGTGAAAAGTTAGTGCCCCCTCGGCCAAAACTCCCACCCCCCCAGTCATAAATTCTAAACGGTCCCTAAATGTGGTAGATGTCATTTAATGAATGTGAGACTGATGATGCATGCCTCTTAGTTATCACACAAAGTTTCCATTTGTAGGTCACTGAACATGTTATTCTCAGACTTGGAACATCCCAGACATTGTTTTCATATAAGCAGAACTGCCTGAGGGATTTGTCTCAGAATGCTGAGCAAACAGTTGACACTGTTGACAAGAAGCTCAGCCATAGATGAATCTGATCTCATCTGACGTAGCCAAATTCAATAAAGCTGAGATGCTGGTGTTTGCTCTGACACAATTCCATTATAAGCTCATAGCTCAGCTGAGTTACAAGGTTGGCAAAGGATCGCTGAAAGCTTGATTAGTTTCTGCAATGCTCCATCACGCCAGAATTTAGCATCCAATGGAGCGTACTTTGTGTCAAATTATGCGTAAAACACTTTGATTTACATCTCGTTCCAAACAGGAGTCAGAATGCTTTAAGGTGTTACTCTGCATGAAACTGATAAGATTGCCTGACATGAGAAAGGTTGTTAGAAGTCTACCGGGGTAAAATCATTTAATGGGAATTGATCAGTAGATTCAGTAGATAAAATTAAATTAAATAAAGCATGCTACAAAATAATCACTCATGGCTACAATTACCAAACACAACAAAATGTGGCCTTTTGTGGAGGGTGCTGTCAGTTTCACAAGCCATTGTATATGAAGATGTTGTTGGTACAGAGAGAAGAACAGAGACAAATAGATAAAAGAAAGCCATGAAAACTATAGTTCCAAGATTAAGACTTGTTAGTTTTGGGAATCTAAGCATTGATAGTAAAATGGCCTATGCATATAAGGTGACTTACGCCAAGGCGTCGACAAAGCTGAACAAACAACCTAATCATATTTGTTGACAAAAAGCTCAGTGATATATTGGTCTGATCTCATCAGCATCCTTGACAATTTAATAAAGCTAGGTTGTTGGTGTTTGCACCAACACACCTCTATTATTATCCCATATCTCACAACATAGCTACAGCATTGGCAAAGGACCGTTAAATGCACGATTTGTTTAACAGGCACTTTTTCATGTCATAACTCTGCAACCATTCAAGCACATACTTGTCAAATCGGCCGCATAATACTTTGATTTATTATTCGTCTTCTCCAGAGTCACAAAGCTTCATAATTTTTGACTTCTTCACCGTGACAAAGCTTTTACGCATTGCTCTGTGTGATGCGATAAGATTGTTATGAATTTGAAATGCTGTGAGAAATTCTTAAAGGGAAATTAATCAGTTGGTAGGACTGTCTAAGGCCTTATGACAGGATATACTCCCCATCCCCGTTTGCTATTCCTGTAAAATCAGTTAACCCAAATTTTATCATTTTTGAGGGCATTGTCTGGCACATAGGATCAAAGATTTTGAAATGGAAATCTATCAGTAGATAAAGCTGTCAAGAAGCATGTAATAAGTCATGGGACCACTAATTACTCTCATTTTGTTTGTTATCATTTCTAAATTACGCTTGAAGTCAATAATGAAGTATTAACAATGATACTCCTCCAGTCGATAAGACATTACATGCTGCTTTCAAGTTCTACAACCTGCTTAGCAAAATTGACCCTAGGGCTGACTTTGATAAAACAATTTTAAAAACTGTAGCAATAAATGTGGAAATTACACAGTTAGGAAAAATATGAAAATGATTGATTTGCCACTTGGGCTTAATTGATGTCAAATTCTTGGAAGGAAGTAAAACCCCTGGATCAAGATAAAATGCCTTGAGATCAAAGCATTATGAATGATCAGGTGGTGCCACTTCATGAAGATTCGGTGACATCTCATTTATGGGCCATTCTCAAATTTCGGGACAACGGGTATAGGAAAATTGTCCTGTAACGGAGGGGACAATGTGGTAACGGAGGGGAATTTTGATGTAAAAAACCAACTGTAGGAACAGCGACAAAAGGAAAAATGATAAAAGATTGATGTAACTATTATTTTCAGAAGTACTTCATCTCGTATCAGTAGATTTTTTGGTCCAAATGTCGATTTCTTGCTCATGATCTGGTAACGGAGTGGACGGTAACGGAGGGGAACAATTTTTTGCTTTTCGCTCATTACTGCTTTTTATTTTGGAGATTTGACAAAATAATTGCAGAATATTAAAACCTGCCACCCTCAGCAACATATACATGAAATCGCTCTGTAAAATTATCATTGGTAAGCTTGGAAATGAAGGAAACGGAGGGGACATTTTAGTGGGACCAAAAACATTTTTTATGAACATTATATCATAATTTATTGAATACATGTTTTATGAAGTCTGCAAGGCAGTGGTACTATGGCGCACATGCGTCTGATGATATTCAGTGAAAATAGCTCATAAAAAACAATAACGAACAGAGCTATGGCAAGTAACGGAGGGGACAAAAAACTTGACATAAATTAGTGACACGACTATTGTATCAATTTAATCAATGAAATTATACCAAGAAAAAATTGAATATGAACTAAATATAAATTCAGGTCTATATTCCCATGAATCGTGCAAAGAAACTTAGAAAATAATGGTATATTAGGAGGAAAATAAACACTTGATTTTGTCATGTCAGGTCCAGTGACAGGGAAAAACCATCGATTTTGCACGGATTTCTGGACATAATGCATTGAAAATAGTCTAATGAATGACTTTTTGCTCCAAATGCAGTGGTTCTAAGTAGAAATATGAATAACAGATGCAGAGTGACGCTTCAGATATTTATGGCATTCATATTAACGTCAGGGAGCTCGAGTGACGCAAATTGTCCCGAAATTTGAGAATGACCCTTATCAGCCTTCTTAGCTGCAGAGTGTGAATGTAGCAGGAAGTAAGAGCAACTATAGAAGGGTAGGCACTTCCTTTTAGCAAGCTCGAGCTCTTCATTGCAAAGATTGCAGAAGTGAGATAGCAAAATAATGGCCAAATACGTAACATAGCATTTTTTGGTGACTTGTATGATATGATCTTCCTTGGCATTTATGGATCTTGCTATGGGAAAACTTTTACAGAACAAGATTTGAAGTGCAAATTACAATCAAACCCTTGTTGACTGTCATGGCTCAAGGCTCTGTCAACAAAAGATCCAGGGGCCTTTTTCATTAGGGCTTGTCACTAGGTCAAACTGCATCTTCTGGGAATAAGGACCTAGTCAGCAGACAGGACATTTGACATGTCATTTCGTTACTGTAGTGCTGCGTTCTTACATCCTGTGGCATCCTTTCAGTAACTAAACAAACAATAAGGAACAAATACTTCATTTTGTTAAGGTTTACAAAAGTTATGATTAACATAAAACAAGGAAATGCAGAATCACTGCAGTGGACACATGAACACAGAGAGATGTCTGGCATTCATGAACACGAAGAGATATCTGGCATTCGTGAATAGGAAGATTGATTGATTGATTGATTATTGTTTTTATTTGCTGATTATAAAGGGAGGTGAATATTGTAGAAATATAAAAGAAAAATAAAGTAAAAAAAACATTCATGGAGCAAGAAGACATGCTACATTATTGCTGCTATAAGGGGGCCACCTTCGTCTTGAGAATGTGATAAAAATACACAATATAATTTTTATCAAAAAAGGATAGTACACAATTGACTGGCATCAACGGCTGTCTGGATGAGACTGACGACCACACACATAACAATTTATAATGAAACAATTCGTTTCATAAGAGCTTATGAAGTTTTGCCTAACATAGGATTTAAAGCCATCAAAGCTGGTATGAATCTTATCCTTAAACTAGAATTTACCCATTATTAAAGAATGTTAAAAGCAGGATACAATGGGAAAAAAAGCAAGTGAATAAGGAAATAGAGACAAAGCAACAGAGAAGAAGGGTTAGCATTTTTGTGATGCAGCTGAAAGAAATGTAATTTCGGAGTGCACCACCAGGTGTGCTGCAGTGCAACTTGATGAATGTATGGGAGGATTAGTTCGGTATTAAATGGGGTAAAAGTAAAGGTGCATTAAAAATGGGAAAGACAGTGAAATAATTAGGTTGTGATAGCGGTTTAGAGGTTGACAAAGTATTACTCCTGTAGCTTGGGTATTAAAAGCAGGAGAAGACATTTGAGAGATTAATTGCATGTTTGGTTTGAGAGATCCATGCACTCCTGGTGGCAATTGTGATATGGAGTAAAAATTGGAAATGAAAGAGAAGTGAGAAGGTTATATGCTCGTCACAGAAAGACAGGACAGAAAAAGAAGGATAGGTGGAAAGTTGGGGTGAGTGGGACGCTCAGAGAACGTGTATTTAGGTAAGGCAGCAATGATGATGTGAGCCAAGATTTAACTGCAATATTACCCGGAGGGATATCGTGCACATGTTGTTGAAGATATTTGGATACCTGTAACTCATGCCTTATCTTGCAAATTCTTGTCTGGCATTCATGAACACGAAGATATGTCAGGCATTCATGAATACAAAGATATGTCCGGCATTCATGAACAAGAGGAGATTCTGGAATTCATGAACACGAAGATATGTCAGGCATTCATGAACACGAAGAGATGTCTGACATTCATGAACACGAAAAGAGATGTCTGGCATTCAGGAACACAAAGATATGTAGATATGTCTGGCATTCATAAACACAAAGAGATGTCTGGCTTTTATGAGCATGAAGAGATGTATGGCATTCATTGACACAAAGGAAATCTGGCACTAATGAACTCGAAGAGATGTCTGACATTTATGAACACAAAGAAATGTCTGGCATTCATGAACGCAAAGGAATGTCTGGCATTCATGAACGCAAAGACATGTCTGGCATTCATGAACATTAAGAAATGTCTGGCATTCATGAACACAAAGGAATGATGGCATTCATAAACACAAAGAGATGCCTGGCATTCATCAACACAAGGAGATGTCTGGCATTCATTAACACAAAGAGATATCTTTCGTTCATGAATACAAAGAGATGTCTGGCATTCATTAACACAAAGAGATGTCTGGCATTCATTGCATACATTGACACAAAGAGATATCTGTATTCATGAACACAAATGAGTGTCTGGCATTCATGAACACGAAGAGATGTCTGGCATTCATGAACATTAAGAAATGTCTGGCATTCATGAACACAAAGGAATGTCTGGCATTCATGAACACAAAGAGATATCCGGCATTCATGAAGACAAAGAGATGTCTGGAATTCAAAATAGTCATCAATGCTTTAACCACAATGTTAGTATTTTGAGGTACTTTTTCGCAAGGACTCTTTATTATTTTATAGTTATGACACACGCAAACAAATGTCCCATTCTTCAGGGCAACTGATTGTTCCTATTTTCAGGCATTGGCAATTTCTTTTGGTTAAACAAGACTTTCCATCAGTCATTGGCTTAATTGTTGAATCTTTATTCTCTGCCAATCCCCACAAACCAGGTCTCAGAGACACTCCTTAATTTGACCACAGTACAAATCATGTCCAAGATTTTACAAGTCTTAGTGGATTATGATGCTATCTATTGATAATTATTGTGTTTTATCAGACAACTATGAACCATATTTCCCAGAGTAAAGAATAACAGGGTAATGGTTTAGCCAAATGACTATCAAGTCAATACCTTGTGGCAGTAATCAAAACAAAGTACATTCACAAAGTGATGTAACTTGCACTAGAACACTTTTTGAGTTTCCATTTCCCCTTCTTGTGCAATCAATTCCCCAACTTCTAGCCAATGCGAATCCACCAAACTGAGCATCACAGTTTCAACTCAGTGTCAAAGTGAAAATTGGGTCTGGGAAAACCTATACAAGTTTGACATCACAGCCTCTCAGTATATGGGCTGCCAGAACAAATATATGTATGTATGTATGTAGTTTATTGTCCAAAGGACCAATTAACAAAAAGATACAGTCTTGAAATGACATGAATGAATCATTTTAAAATTACAAATTAGGTGACAGTAAATATAACGTGTATGATAACTTGTGAAAAAAGAATGTTCACATAGACAGGTCGTTAAATAGTTAATACTTTACAACACATGAAATGTAGGGTAATACTTCAACTTATACGAGAGTACTAGAATGTCACTGAAAATTTACTATATTTTTAATACAAGTGCAGAGGTTTAGTGTGACACCTCTGTTTATCACTTATAAGTGTTCAACACATCAAAGCAGAAATTAGCCAATTGGTGAACGTCATTGCTCTGCATCAGTTCACACATAGAAGTGACCTTCAGGTCTGGGAATTGAGACCTTAAGTCTTCAGTCAAGGGACAGGTAAGGGCCACATGTGCCTCCGTCTGGATGTCCTTCTCACATTCACAAAGACGCTGTTCTCTCGGGATACGAGACCAGCGACCAGTCTCAATTTTGAGACGATGACTGCTCAAGCGAAATCTTGTCAAAGCTATTCTGTGGTTTTCCTGCACGGGTACAACCTTTTCGCGGTAGATCTGATGAACAGAAAGCTGAGGGTTGATGGACCTGTATGTCACAGCCTTTGTGGTAGTTGCTTCTCTAATGCGGTTCAAGGTGCCATTGTTGTCCTGTAGTAGACCATGCTGTGCTTGAGATTCAAGGTCATTGATGTATTTACCCATGGGGCTCTTTACGGATTTTGCCAGTTCCATTGCTCTGCGTATGGGACTGTGAGCATAGTGAGGGCTCAGCTTAATCTTTTCTAAGAAGTTCATTTGTCTTTGTTTGATGATCAGCTGAACAGGAAGCACTCCAAGTTCTGCATGAATCAAGTCATTTGGTGTTTGCGTGCGGACACCAAGCAGTTCTTTCAATGTAGAATTGTAGATGGATGCCACACCTTTCAAGTTATGAGTAAGCCAACTTTCACTGCCATAAAGTACTGAGCTACACATAGCACTATCCCATACTTTCTGCTTCACAATAAATGGAGCGCTGTTGTTCTTCCGTAGAAAGGAACTAAACTTCCGAGATTGTTTCTTTTTTGAAAGCAAGTGCGCATGAATTTGCTCTGCAATTGCTTTGCTAGAGACAGGAGTACCAAGGTAAGTATACTCCTCCGTTGGGTTGATGGTGATGCCTCCAATGTTGAATGGACGCTTATCCGTACAATTGACTGATAAGAATTGTGACTTAGATGGGTGCAGTGTCATTTTTAGTTCTTCAGCAGCAGCACACAACAATGAAAGTTTGTGATCCATTTTATCCCTGCTCGTGGCAAGAAGGATGGTGTCATCCATCAGCAGAAGAATGTGATCATTTCCCAAAAAGCCATCATTTTCACAGGCATCCAGTACTCTGATGGTGTCATTTATGTAAAAAGTAAACAGTGAGCAACTTGTAGATCCACCTTGACGGACACCTGTTTTGGCATCAATTATGGCATTTCCCATAAAACTCTTGGTGCAGCGCAAGGTCTGATACATAGCATTTAAGTACGTCTGCCCACAACCAGATCTGGCGAGCTTGCGAAGTAGTACAGAGCGGTCCACCTTGTCGTAGGCTTTTTCATAATCCAGAAACACCACATACAAAGGCTGTTTCATCTTTCGAGCAACATCAATGAAAAGTCTCAATGTGATAATCTGCTCTATGCATCCTCGACCAACTTGAGCACCAGCTTGCTGAACATCTGGAGAAAACCATAGGATAAACCTTGAGTTCAAAATGGCATCATACAACTTGCAGAGACATGACAAGATGCTAATCCCTCGGTAGTTTGAACACAGGGATCTCAGGCCTTTTTTGTAAATGGTGAATAATTTGGCATAGCACCAGGCAGTAGGGTAATCACCCAAGAATATCACATTCATCAGGAAAGTTAATAGAGAAATCCAGGGAAGGGGCAGAAGACTTAAGATCTCAGATGGGATTCCATCAGGCCCAGGAGACTTGTTTCGTGACATTTTACGAATTATACCATCAACTTCCATCTCTTGAATTGGATCATCTAACACTGGACATGATGTAATTGAAACTGGCAAAGCAGGTCTTCAACATCTTCTGGTGACAATAACTGTTCAAAGTACACTTTGAATTCAGTGTCAGTAGGTGCCAATTGGTTATTTGTGAGTGTATTAAATTGTCCATTCCAGTCAATAGCAGTCCACAAGCGCTTCGAATCATTCATAGAAAGCAAGTTCCTCCAACGATCCAGTGATGTTTCAGCATTCACTGTGCTTGCATGTGTAGATGGCTTCTTTTTACTTTGAAAGCAGGTGTTGTGGAGTAGGGCAGTGACCTTTTGACAGAGTTCTTGCACTTCTTGGTCATTGTGAGGTAACAGCCCCAAAGCGTCTGGGAGCAACGACATAAATTTTTCTTGGTCAATCTTTTGAAAGTGAATTGGAACAGCCACATTGTGGTCTTTTGGGAGAGTATCCTGTAACAACATTTCTGCTCTAGAAGCAAGGATGTCCATCGGTGCTGTGGGGCATTTCAGAGTGACGGTTAATGCAGCATGGTCAGTGGATACGGGGATACTTTGCAAAATCTCAAAATGCTCTGTATAATTCAGCATACATCTTTTGGCCAATGCCCAATCAATTGGGGAAATCCAATTGTTACCTTGCTTAAATGTCAAACCACCAGGAAAGTTCAAGTCATTTGCAACAAGATGGTTCAATGGATATAATCCAAAATCATGACACAAACTCAAAAGTTCTCTCCCATGAGAATTTTCACGAGAGTCCGGATTGTCCATGTAAGTAATTCCATCTGTTTCAAGAGTATCAAGCTTGGGCATACGAGCATTGAAATATATATATACATAACATAAGCCGTGTGTTTACAAACAAATGGTTTAAGCCCCCTGTTTATACCAACTTCCATCAAAGTTCAAAGTTGTAAGTTAGCAAGTTTTTAGATTAATCAAACAATTCTGTGGGGATCATAACAGTTGTCTACTGTGAATGCTCACAAAGCTGCCATTTGGTAGGATTAGACTGGTGATTGCTGTGATAAATCATAGGGATCACAAATGTATTTCCTTCAATATATCAATGTTTGAACTGTGATGCGTAGTTTACTGTCAGCCCATTGGCTATCAAGCTGTGATGGCGTGGTTGTAGGGGCTATCCCTGATAAAATTCTTACTATGACAATGTGTTGAAACTGTGACGCTCAGTTCAGGAGGATCAACATTGGCTAGAAGCTGGGGAATCTGACCCAGTTTGAAATGACATCACAGCTTGTAGTTAATTTACATATATTGCAATGCTAGAAAAGAGTCATCTGTGACATCACAGTTCAACAGCATAGAAAAGAACTTGAGATTCCACGTAAGTATGACGAGGACTGTAAAAGTGTTGTGTTGCCAGACACTATTTTCACACATCCAATTAAGCACTGATGTTAATTAATACCCTCTCTGATTTATCAGCTCAAGTGCCACAATTTACATGCTAATAAGTATCCTCTCACTGAGTCAGCAACTTGCATGATCAATATACAGGGCTCAAAAAATGTCTCAGTCATGCATATTCATGAAAGCATAACATTTGTGTCATCATCTTAGACCTTTCCCAATAAATCCTGAAATGTTCATCTTGATTAAGTAACTTCTCCAGGATAGAATTGCCTTGTCATACTGTGCGGTCATTTTCACACAAAATAAAAAAAGTTTTGTCAATATATACATATAAATGTCAGAAGAAATGACCAGTTACACAAAAATTGTTCACTCATACATGCCAAGTCTCCTTGTTGGTACTCATGTACGGTGGAAGGCATCTACTGGATGTCAGACTGGTGATGCAAGCCTCTTAACAATGACACAGAGTTTTCATATACAGGTCAATGTACATGTTATTCTCAGACTTTGAACCACCCTAACATTTTTTTTCGTTTAAGAGAAATTGCCTGAGGGATTAGTCTCAGAATGCTGAGCAAACGATGTTGACAAGAAACTCAGTAATAGATGGATCCGATCTCATCCAACGTAGCCAAATTCAATAAAGCTGAGATGCTGGTGTTTGCTCTGACACAATTCCATTATAAGCTCATATCTCAGCTGAGTTACAAGGTTGGCAAAGGATCGCTGAAGGCTTGATTAGTTTCTGCAATGCTCCATCACGCCAGAATTTAGCATCCAATGGAGCGTACTTTGTGTCTAATTATGCGTAAAACACTTTGATTTACATCTCTGTCCAAGCAGGAGTCAGAATGCTTTTACGTGTTACGCTGCACGATACTGATAAGATTGCCTGACATGAGAAAGGTTGTCCGAAGTATACCGGGGTAAAATCATTTAAAGGGAATTGATCGGTAGATTCAGTAGATAAAAAGCATGCTACAAAAGAACCACTCATGGCTACCATTACCAAACACAACAAGATGTGGCCTTTTGTGGAGGGTGCTGTCAGTTTCACAAGCCATTGTATATGAAGATGTTGTTGGTACAGAGAGAAGAACAGAGACAAACAGATAAAAAATACAATGAAAACTATTCTGCCAAGATTAAGAGGTGCTAGTTTTGGGATCTAAGCATTGAAAGTAAATGGCCTATGCATATAAGGTAACTTAGGGCAAGGTGTGGACAAAGCTGAACAAACAATATATGTTGACAAAAAGCTCAGTGATAGATTGGTCTGATCTCATCTGCATCCTTGACAATTTAATAAAGCTGGGTTGTTGGTGTTTGTGCCAACACATCTCCATTATTATCCCATATCTCACATTGGCAAAGGATCACTGAATGCTCGATTTGTTTCACAGGCACTTTTTCATGTCATAGCGTTGCGACCATTCAAGCCCATACTTGCCAAATCACCTGTAGAATACTTTCATTTATTATTCGTCTTCTCCAGAGTCACAATGCTTCATATTTTGTCTTCTTCACTGTGACAAAGCTTTTACGCATTGCTCTTTGTGATGCGATAAGATGAGTGGTATTTTAATATCCTATCCTGTAATTAATAGTTGGCAAAGGAGACTCAATATGCCAAGGATATATTGATATCGATTAACTAGAACATTTCCTTCACTGAAGAATTTGTTTCCTCTTTTGTGATATTTAACACAGTTTCAAGAAACACTTCATTGATTGAAAATGAAAATGAAACCCAGGATTACATAAATCGAACCTTTTGTTTGGCTCGAATTACAGATTGGTGACATGCACTTGTTACATGAAAAAAATTCAGAGATATCGATAGGCTGCATGGCAATCCCTCACATGCATCATTTATTTAGATTAACCTCTGTGAGAAGGACAGAGCTTTAATATATGGAAGCAGATATTCATATACAGTCTACTGCTGCATCAATTGAATATTGACTCTTTAATTCATTTGGTGTTGGACAGTGCAATTGAGACCAAAATTAATTTGACATGCAGTTATTGCAAATGAGTTGTTTAATATGAGAAGATGTAGGACAAAAACACTAAATTTGATACCAATTTTAGCCTAAATCTCTGTGCAAAGGCAACTTTTAATTTGTCAATCTGCATTTCATTCTACTTATTTTTATAACACGAAATTCTTTAAAAAAAGAATTGTAGGGACCTGAGGTTTCTTCAAACACATATTTTATTTTCCAATTATTCAAATAATGTTTTATGTATGTGTAGTCACATCTATACCTCCAATGTACCACTGTGAGCGTGTGATTTAACAAACCTTATACATGTTACCTCATGCCTTATTACAGGTGTTATTAACATAGACAGCAAACCAAGCAATGAGAAGCCCTTTTATATTCTTTGTCATGAACATAAAATTTCTACTTCCATTACAACAAACTAATTGTGTCTTGCATAATATTTGGATTATTACACTTTTTGACTGGCCAGTTTGTGAGTTGAATATCTAATGATCTCATACAGTGTTTTCTTTCATCACTTGTCTTATATCATCTCAAATCTTTCTACACTTAGGCCATATAATTTTTTTGAAGGAAATCTCTATGGGATAATATTATGCTCCAGGTGTGCTTTGGATATGGTCCCCAATCACTCAACCATGACAGTCATGGTTGAGTGGCTCCCAAGGTCATGCAGTGATGGAACTACTGAGCGTAAAGAGGGGCAAATATATACCTGATTTGTAAATTGTAGTCACAGTTACCTTCGCTGTAGCATAAGTACCCTCCTAATATTGGAGGTAAATTTGGAGGGTACTCCTGCTATAGGTAAAGTATATCTGCAAGGCCAACTTCCTAGTGGCCCCCTCCAGAAACTCAAGAAACTCAACCACTGCAGTACACATAAATTGATGACAAATAGCACTTGGCTGATTCTTTTTGCCCCTTTAGTTAGGGACTTCCACTGTAAAATCTTTCCTCATTTGGAGCTTATAGCACAGATCTGAGATGGTCCCTACAAAAATGTTGTGCTAACATATGACATAAATGTGTAGGCCTATGATAATATCTCATAATTACTCGACTAAAGAGTTGAAGTAAATCCTCTTTGATTGGAACATTTGCATTGAATTTTATAGTAAACTATTATAAATACAGAAGGAGCAGGTTTCAGTGTTGCATTCAGCGAAAGAGGTTCTTAACACTCTGGCATTTCAACTGAAGCATTGATGGATCACAAGCTCGATTCTTCCTTTTGCTGATTGATTGATTGATGATTAACTTTACTTGTTGATTGGGAGTCCCTAAATGAAACACCCAGACTTATACAGAGAGCTCAAAGCAGTTCCATTAATCCATTCCTTCATGGCTTTTTCTTCCTCATGTACTAAATATACGTTTGAGTGTGTAAATACAGGAATTGAAGCTAAATTAATAGATCCTGCAGAAAAATGACTTTCCAAATGGCAACAAGCATACATGATAACCTGCTCAACAGAAAGGTCTCGCCAGTGCTGCTTCAGGCGAAATGCTTTCAGTAGAGAAATGCACTGGCATGTTTATACCTATTTTAAATAAATGTATCCTCTGCACTTGTGATACATTTAGCAGTGTTTCTCAACATATCCATGTGACATCAGGTCAATACCAACATTTTAAGTTTATTCGCAAATCCATCTATATATTTCTCATCTCATGCAGATTAGAAATGCCTTTACATGTTACTCTGCGTGATACTGAAAAATTGCATGACATGTGAAACTCCAGTGCTCAGAGGTCTGATAGGATCAAAGATTTTGAAATGGAAATCAATCAGTAGATAAAGCTGTCAAGAAGCATGTAATAAGTCATGGGACCACTTATTACTCTCATTTTGTTTGTTATCATTTCTAAATTATGCCTTAAGTCAATAATGAAGTATGATACTCCTCCAGTCGATAAGACATTACATGAGCACTGCTTTCAAGTTCTACAACCTGCTTAGCAAAATTGACCCTAGGGCTGACTTTGATAAAACAATTTTAAAAACTGTAGCAATAAATGTGGAAATTACACAGCTATGAAAATGATTGATTTGCCACTTGGGCTTAATTGATGTCAAATTCTTGGAAGTAAAACCTCTGGATCAAGATAAAATGCCTTGAGATGAAAGAATTCCAAATGATCAGGTGGTACTACTTCATGAAGATCCGGTGACATCTCATTTATCAGCCTTATTAGTCGCAGTGTTTGAATGCAGCAGGAAGTAAGGGCAGCTAGAAGGGTAGGCACTTCCCCTTCAGCAGGCCTGAGCTCTTCATTGCAAAAGGTTGCAGAAGTGAGAGATCAAAATTAATGCTTAATATGACATTTTTGGTGACTTGTTTGGTATGCTCTTCCTTGTGTTCCTGCATGGTATCTTTGCAAACGACAAAAATGGTTTGAGACATATATCTTTGTCCCTAAACCAAAAGGTATTTAAGGTTCATATATCTTGCTTTGGGATAACTTTTACAGAACAAGATTTGAGGTGCAAATTGCAATCAAGCCCTTTTTGACCCGTATGGCTCAAGGCTCTGTCAACAAAAGATCCAGGGGCCTCTTTCATTAGCGCTTGTCACTAGGCCTAACTGCATTTTCTGGGTAAAGGGACCTTGTCTGCAGACAGGACATTTGACAAGTCATTTCGTTGCTGTAGTACTGTGTCCTTACACCCTCTGGCATCCTTTCAGTAACTAAGCAAACAATAAGGAACAAATACTTCAAAATTGTTAAGGATTCACAAAAGTTGTGATTGACATAAAACTAGGAAATGCAGAATCACTGCAGCAGACACATAAACACAAAGGTATGTCTTGTATTCATGAACACGAAGAGATGTCTGGCATTCATGAACATGAAGAGATGTCTGACATTCACAAACACAAAGAGATGTCTGGCATTCATGAACACAAAGAGATGTCTCGCATTCATAACACAAAGAGATGTCTGGCATTCATGAACACAAGGAGATGTCTGGCATTCATAAACGGGAAGATATGTCAGGCATTCATGAAAATGAAGGGATGTTTGGCATTCATGAACATGAAGAGATATCTGGCATTCATTAAGACAAAGCGATTTCTGGCATTCAATTAAGTCATCACTCTAATCTTAATTACTGCTTTAACCACAATGGTAGTATTTTGAGGTACTTTTTCGCGCGGAACCTTTTTATTGTATAGATGTGACACACGCAAACAAATGTCCCCTTCTTCAGGGCAAGCGTTTGTTCCGATTTTCAGGCAATGGCATTTTCTTTAGGTTAAGCACGATTTTACATCACCCATCATCTAAAATGTTGTCATATTCTACCAATCTCCACAAATCCGGCCTCAGAGATACTCCTTGATTTGACCACAAAGTAATTTATGTCCATGAGTTTACAAATCTTATTAGATTATAACGCTATTGATTAACAATGATTGTGTTTTATGAGACAACTATGAAGCATATTTGACAGAGTAAAGACAGAATAAAAGTGTAATAGTTTTGCCAAATGACCATCAGTGAATGCTATGTGGCAGTAATCAGAACAAAGTACATTCACAAAGTGATGTAATTGGCACTAGAACACTTTTTGAGTTTTCACACTCTCTCTCTTTGCCAAGTAAACTTTTCTGCTGAGCGCATCAACTAACTTGCCTTTCCCCATATCTATTTTTTTCAATCTATATGATACAGGAGGATGTTACATAATATTTTGCTGCTCTATCTTATTGAGTGCAATTGTTGGAAGTTCTTTGGATTAAACAAGTTTCCCATTCATCCATCATCTAAGTTGTTGAATCTTCATTGTCTGCCCATCTCTACATATCAGGTGTCAGAGAGGGATCTTCCCTAGTTTGATCATGTAAAAAGCTTGTCCAATGCTTGTATGAAACTTTATTGGATTCTGATACCATCAATTGTGTTTTATGAGACAAGTGACTGGCATATACACAAGGCAAATACAGTCTAAAAGTACTATAATTACAATAGTTTGCAGGGGGGGGGGGAGGAATCGGGAACCCCCCCCCCCCAAAGAATTCCCCCTCCACAATTTCATACCGTGGGACATCATTTGATAAATTTTGATAAGTCCCCCTCACCTTTTTTATGAAAACCATTTTGTTGCAGTGCTGGTCCATGGGCTAAATTTGATAGGAAGCCGGAGAAGCATGTGCCCAACTTTTTCTGCTTGGGTGGAGATTTGCCGAAATATATCATTATAAATTCAAAATTCATCATTTCATTCATCGAAGACACTGTTTATCTGTACACTCAGATCCTTCCTGACAGTGCCCAACTTCATTTCATTTTTTGGCGGCACAGCTGCTCTTACCCCCAAGAATTTCATGCAATCTGGAGGTCACTCTCTTTCACCAATCTCATTCAAATTTGCTCTACATGCTCTACATGTTTTTAATCTTCGACCAGTCACTTTTGGTGCCCTTCTGTGATGGCAAAAATTATAAAGAAACTAAAACTGACTGCCTTCCATGGGTCAAAAGTCAACCATGCCTTCTTCTTCATCTTCTCCTTAGTATATCCATGATGGGTGTGCCTGTGTCAGAACCATGCACTGTCTGTGCTGCTTAAAGTGCTTGCACGTTATTTTTTATGGTTGCTACTGTCACTGACGAATACTATTCTCCCTCAAGCTGCCACACCTCCTCATTGAAGTTGCAGAGTTTTCCTGGGACTCATGAGATTGAGGGATGCCCGACACTCAATGACCGGCACATGGGTGCATAATGATCTGATAATATTTCATTTTATTCCAATCTGTGAACTTGTTGCAAATTATCAGCTTCTTTGGGCCCACTATCATCAAATAATGTATTATCATGCAACCTTGACTATCGTCTCAACAATGTTAATATAAGCTATAATTTAATTGAGGGCTGCAATGAGCTGAATTATTTCAACGTGACAACTCCATCAAAATTAATGATGAGAGTAATGTTGACACTTCCTTTCAAGGTTGAAAGTCATCATCACTTGATCAATTTCTTCAAGGGCTAGACTGGAATATTCCTCTAAATAATTGTCTAATTAGTGAGATGTCTGTTCAAGGAAAAGCACTTTCCTTTCTGTTAAATTCTGACAACAAAGGGCAAGTTTGCCACATTTAAATTTGGAGGTAGGTTTGTCTGGAAAAAGTTTTATTTACAATTGTACATCTCTTATGGTTGAATAAACATTTCAGTTTAATGAGATAATACTTTTACTCTAAAGATTAGCATGTGAACATCTTGAAATTGATAGTTTTAGATCAATATACTAGCCTTACATATAAATATTACAGCTGTACTTTTTCAGGTGGCACATAACACTTTCAAGATTTCGGTTCTCTCTTGATGGATGGATGGATGAATGGGGCTTCACTTCCTGTATTTATGCACTTGGTAGGCTAATTAGGACAGGAGGAGGACACGGCAATGAGGTGAAGGATGATTGAAACAGTCATCCAACACAGTTCTCTCTTGAAATCTTGGAGAAATGAAACATCAACAAGTGATTGTCAATTGCTTGTTTAAGAGCACTTCACATCAAGTCACAAAATTACAATCTTTCAGGCGCTTGTTCGTATCAAATAAAAAGTAGAATTTTAATATTCATATTGCCTCCTGCAGAGGCGGAATGCTTTTACGTGTTGCCCTGCGTGATACTTATAGATTGCATGCCGTGCGAAATACCAGCAGAGCTCCAATGGGGTCAAAAATACTTAAATAGAAAATCAATCTGTAGATAAAGCTGTTAGGAAGCATGTAATAAGTCATGGAACCACTTATTACTCTCATTTTGTTTGTTATCAGTTCTAAATTACCCCTCAAGTCAATAATGAAGTATTAACAACGACATTCCCCCAGTCGATAGGAAATTACATGCTGCTTTCAAGTTTTACAACCTGCTGAGTAGAGACAGCCTCAGGACTTACTTTGATAAAACAATGGAAAGCTTTTACAATTGAAATCAATTTCCTATTGATTGTTCCTTGTCCAGACTTGGTACAATCGACAGAAATGCTATGTTTACAAGTCTTTCAGAGAGGCAGAATGGTTTGTGATATAATTCACCCTTGTTCATAAACATGGAATACTGTTTTTTGAGGGAAAAAAAACTAAAGAAAAAAGTAGATTTGTGTTTGTAAGCCTGCAAGGTCCTCTTAAAAGTTCAGGTTAGCTTCTACAATCACCCTTTGAAAGCCTTGACTATTATTTTTGCAGGAATTTACAATTTTTGGTTTGATGTGTCCACCTGTATAAACCCCCCTAAATCTCCATGTTATATTAGCAGCATGTCACTTTGTCCCTCCTGTTTCAGGTATAGCTTTGTCAAGTCAATTTCTTTCTGCAGTCTGGAACTTTCCTCCCTAACTGCCATGACTGACAAAGTTGACCAGAATTGTTTCCTCTACCCAACTACGCAAACTGAAATTGAGAAAATTATAAAGAGCCTGAAAAAACCAAAGACAGCTCAGGTTATGATAACATCTCAAACAAAATGTTGAAGAAGATATACCCTAGTATTATACCTGCTCTTGAAATTATTTATAATAAATCATTACAATGTGGAACTTTTCCAGAAAATATGAAATTAGCTGTGGTGAAGCCACTGTATAAAGGGAAAAGTAAAACTGAAATTTTGAACTATCGTCTTGTATCTTTACTCCCGGTCTTATCAAAAATACTTGAGGAAATAGTTCATAGTAGAGTAGTAAAATTTTTTCTCAGGCATAAAGTGATCTATGAAGGTCAATATGGCTTTCAAAAGAACAGGAGCACTACTGACGCAATTCTGGACCTGACAGGTAACATTTTAGAAAGTTTTAATAAGGGACATTATACTCTAGGCCTTTTCCTGGACATGTCAAAAGCATTTGATAGCATTGATCACTCTACACTATTGAAAAAGTTGGAATTCTTTCCCGTTGTTATCTCATGAATTACGGAACGCCCCAGGGCTCAGTATTGGGTCCTTTGTCGTATCTTGTTCTAGCGAATGATCTTGTTAAAAGTCTGAAATTTTGTAATTGTATTGTTTTTGCTGATGATACGACTGTGTTTGCCAGCGGTAACAACTTGAAATTCTTATATAGAAAAGTAAATGATGATCTGACTGGCTTGAGCAAGTGGTTTGACAGCAATTCATTGACAATTAATGTAGACAAATCTAAATATATATTGTTTAGACAAAAGAAAAAACAACTAGGTCAGTACGGAATTTTGAAAATGAGTGGATTAGAAATAAGTCGGGTAAATAGTATCAAATTCCTAGGTGTGACCATAGATGAACATTTAGAATGGAACATCCAAGTGAAAAATGTTATGACGAAAATGATAGCTGGAAACTATAGTCTGAAAATGGTCAAAAATGTGCTACCAATGAAATCTAAATTAATGATATACCATGCTAATGTGCAAAGCCACATAAATTATGCTTTGAGTGTCTGGGGGCGAATGATTAAAGAGAGTGACATTAAGAAACTTACAATGCAACAAAATAACTCAATAAGGATAATTTTTAATGTCGGAAGAAGGACGAACCTAAGTAAATTTTATAAAAAAACATGCATTTTAAGAATTAAAGATCAAGTTAAGCTGGCATTGTTAAAAATCTCGTTTAGATATTCACAAGATAAATTACCAATACGTATTACCAATTTGTTTAACCTAAGTAATCATGAGTATCTCACAAGACATAGAAATAGTTTAAGGGCACCACACCACACTACCTTCCAATACAATCAAAGTTTTCTTGGACGGGCACCTGGTTATTGGATAAGTCTGCCTGAAAATTTGAAAAATAAAACAAGGGTTGGGTCATTTATAAAAGGTGTTACAAAAGAGAAACTAATTGATTACTGACATCTGGCAGTACATTATATTTATTTATCTTATTTATAGATTATATGTATGTGAAATTATGTTTGTTTGTGTGTGCTGACTCTTCTAAAAAATCAATCTTACTTCTGGCTGAATTTCATATCACGAAGTGACTGTTGTATGATTACAAGTACTTTTTTTCTGTTCTTTTCTTTTTTTAATTATTTGTTTTTTGTGTTGTTCTTGTTTTGTTTAAATGTGGGTGCATGCCAGGCTATGCCTGTAACAGTTATCAAACTTGCATGCATCCACTTCAAACACACTATTTATGTGATACTCATGGATAATATATATATGTATGTACATTGTGTTTGAAAAAATAAATAATCTAATCTAATCCATTTATCACGGGTAAATGCTGGTACAACAGCAACACGTTTGACTGAAACTGGAATTTCAGTATGGTCTCAAAAATGATTTACACTTCATATCAATGTGTGACCAGCAACGGAATTGAGAGGAGCTGTCCAAGTGACACTTTCTGGATACAAAGCAATCGTCTGATGGATGTCTACTGAATGACTGGTGGCCCACTTGAAATTCTCCTATTTGATGAAAGAATGAGGCTTGTCTCTCTTTCTTGAAAGTATTTCAATATAATAGTTTCTCTTCAATTTTGTGTTGTTGTCTGGTGCTGCACAATAATTGGTAGTCCAAAGATCTTGTAGAAGGAAATTACAATTATGTAAAGTCAAATTTTTGTGATGGGAGAAAATTCTCAGCAAAGATTAACCAATTATAGACACCTTAGGAGAGTTGGACTTATTTTTAAATGCTAATTATTTGAAGGGGGCCGGGAAATTTTGGTAGAGTTCCAGGGGCGGTGAAGTGAGGCTGGTGAGATCCATAACTACTACCCTAACCAATCTAGTGTCTGTAGATGGATATAAAGAAGGACAATTGGAAAAGAAAGGAAGGGTAGAGTCTGAAGGAAAGAGCACAACAGTTAGTTGAGTAGCAGGACAAGCAAGTGTCATGTGTCATCAGTCAGTAAACTTTGAACTTTTTGAACTTTATTTGTACCAAAATGAATACATAAATATAATATAATCATAAGGCACAGCAGGGCCAATAGTTTTGACAAAAACTGCGAGTGACTCCTGCTTAGTACTACAAAACAGCATCTAATTAAGCTTTTAGATTATTACAATCTTATAACGCTGATTACATTCTCTGATTACATGACCATACATTTAAAACACTAGAAAAAAATAGAAATTTTATCTACCATAAATCAAAAAATAGAAAAAGACAATTTACGTGGATATACAATCTTATGACAAGGATTACATTTTCTGAGTACATGACCATACAATCAATACACTAGATAAGAATTAAAATTTTATCTATCATAAATCTAAAAATAGAAGTAGACAATTTGCGTAGAATGCTGATGGAGGTAATAGAGTCGGTTACATGGAGGTAATAGAGTCAGTTACATGGAGGTAATAGAGTTACATGGAGGTAATAGAGTTACATGGAGGTAATAGAGTCAGTTACAATTATGCCGTGGTCAAGAAAGGTATCTTACGTGTCTTGTTGAGCTAAGTTTGACATGAAACAGATTAATGTTTTAACCAGTCCTTGTTCAGTTGACAAAATAAAACAGAAGCCAATTACAGCCTCATATCAACTGATTCTAAATTACACCAGGAATGTTTTCCCTCAAAGTCATTTCTTTGAAAGATCTTGTTTCAATCTTGTTTCAGTGAGACCTCCCATGAGATTTGACCTTTGACCTGTCTGGGATTGAGGTCAGAGGTGAAATGGCCAGTCTCATCGAGTCTACCATAGGAGATATAAAGTTACTTACTTGACAAACCATCAATAAAGTGATGATTTTCTTTGAAGTAGCAGATTCCAACTCTTTTCAAATGGAAAAATAAGTAAATAGCTGGAAGATGCATAATAACAATCTGAAATGTGTCAGAACAATTAATAATGACTATATAAATGCACCGAACAAGGAAATCTTATCACCATTAAATGATTAATACATATTATAATTATAATTATAATATCAAGAGAAAAGTTTTAGAAAGTCTGAAACTTTGTTGTTCTCATTCAATGAAGAGGGGTGTGACATTTACTTCAATTCAGCTCAGTAGCGGATCCAGGGGGGGGGGGTTTAGGGGTTTAAACCCCCCCCCCCTTGGGCCCAAGCCAAAAAGCCACATAGACAACTAATACTCGCGCACGTGGAATAAAAGTCCGCGAGAACTACATGTAACCCGCATGTTTGACACCTCAATAGGGAGTAGGAATACAGACCTTGCACTCACGTAAACATGGGGGTTCTGCTCAATAAGTAGTTTCAAAGTTCTCTTTGGTTTCTAATTTGAAGAGGATAGTTGGTGATGCTAAAGTGCACCAAAATTTAAAGGCACTAACTAGTACTGTTGATGCTATCAGTAAAGTGACACATTGCAGTCATTTCTGACAATCGTTACCTTACTAACTGCACCACAGCAGTTTCGCTGGCCTGTCTACAACATTTAAAAAAATGACAGCTGTTTCGATGGTTGGGATCCAATAAGAGAATTGCCCTAAGTTCATGATATACATATGAGTAACAGTTTACCTCTTGGAATTAAGAAAGTGAGAGTGAGTTTGCGAATCCCCGGCTGGGTAAATAGCACTTTGCAGTCCAGTTGTGACACCTGAACTTGATGCAATGGATAATATTTCACCTTGTTGTGTCATGAATGTGTCTTCTGCGGCTTTTCTGCCAGTCCACTTTATTTGACTGATTTAGCTTTTTTGGACAATTTGATATTAATCCTGTAAATCTGGACTGTAAATTCCATGGATACTGTCCATTACTTATCAATATTAGCTCATCATAGTCATCAATATTTTAAGCAATATGACTTCTCATAAAAGTTTGTGGTTTCTGCTCTTCATATTACAGTAGTTTGTAGCTGAACATAACAGGGAGGCTTTGCTGCACATTTCTATATGAAGTGTACGTGTAGATCGATGTGCTATCTTATTACATTGTTTTCAAAACAGCCCACACGTTCACGTGTTCTGAAAATGTGTAGCAACACTTCGCTAATTTCTGATGAAACACCAACAAAATATGTATTGGATTAAGCAGCCTAAACAGCATTCAGGTTGCTCAAAATTCATCTCAGAGCACGTAAAATCTGTTGGCTTCTGGGGGCCTTCAGCGGCCCCCAGACCCCCTGCCGCATAAGCTCAGCCCTTCGGGCTTCGCATCCTCTGATAGTCCCATCACTGAACCTGAACCCCCCCTTCCCAAATTCCTGGATCCGCCCCTGCAGCTGATCTGCTTCCAGGCAAGTAATTTCCCAAATTGCAAGAAAAATAAATGTTCTTTGAATTAAACACGTTTTCACATCATCCATCATCTAAATTGTTGAATTTCCATTCTCTGTCCATCTCCACATATCAGGTTCCGCAAAAGACGTCTGCCAAATTAGATCACAGACAAAGCAATAGCCATGCTCAGACAAAATTTTATTGGATTGTGCTGTCATCAATTGTGACAAATTTTATATGTAATGCATTTGAAGACAGACAATAAGCTTTTTAAATAATTTGATTATTTTGCACAAATTTAAATGCTTGTAAATAGCAATAGAATACTTGCAAGTAATACAGCTTATAAGAATTTACATTTTAAGAGTTTTAAATTGTTTAAATTAACAGAGGAATTTTTTGTGATTGCGAGTTTATATTGCGAATATGTATATACTTATATTTCTATTACAAATTATTCATTTTGTTTTGATTATATTGCTCACTTCTGTCAAATTTGTATTATTTCAAAGTTAATTGTAAGCCCAAGAAGGCTGGGGGCTAGTATGTGAACTCATTTCACACGAATAAAGACTTTTCTCTCGCTTTGTCTCTCTCTCTCTCTCTCTATGACATGCATTGTACATATTAATCCTATGTTGGGCGAATTGAATGCTTTGCCAAAAAAAAATTCTTAAAGGTTTTGTATTCTTTAGACCACTGCATATCTGAGAATCTTGCGAATCATAATATATGCAGGAGATAATAATGGAGAGCTGTGAAAAATAATAGACTCACAAACAAAATAAATTAGGAAGGCAAGCTTACCCGACAGGCATGTTGAGCCGAGAGATATTAAAAACACACAACACACCGGACCTGCAAGGTGGTTTAATCAGAAAACTTCAAGCAGTTAATTAAATCAAGAATGAAGACTTGCTTTCCAAATTAAATTTGCCTCTTTTATTCCCATCAAAAATAACCAGTGTTGATATATTGTTCAGGAAAGTTTCACATGCAGTTGCTGTTTTTCATGAATGACACACAAATGCTGCATGTTTTAGGAAAATGACCTTTTTCCCTTGCTGACATTGATAGATTGTTTCTTTTGAGTAAATTATCGGAAATAATGTTACTCATGATTTTGCTGTGGACAAAATGGTATGGGGTGATTACATTTTCAAGCTGAATACTGACTCTTAAGTGAGTATCTAATATGAGACTATGTGAATTTGTGAAGATTAAGTAATGAACTTCGTAATGATTTCCCTCTTTGATTCCATATCTCCCAGAGATTAGCTCAGTATGAGGGACGATATCAGATAACAAGCCACACAATATAATTATAGATAGTGGATGGTGAGGAGACCAATAGTGTGTTTTATTGGCTGAAGCAGTAATATTGATCGAGGCCATAGACTGCTGAGGCCAATAAAACTCAATATTGGTTGACTCATATCCACTTTTTGTTATATTCTGCACAAAAGTGTTCGTAGTTATAATTTTTTTTTTAAAGTAAATAGCAGCAAAAAAATAAATTATGCTATAACAGAAGTTGTAATTACAGGTGGCCCAAAGCAACTACAGAAGGTCCAAAGTTGCGTAGCTACAGTTAGGAATTTTACTATTGCACCTGTGTAGAAAGTTTCGCAATCTTGGAATGTACTTCAATGAAACAATGTCAATGAAAGATCACATAAGCAAAGTCTGTCAAATAGGATTTCATCAGTTATACCTTTTAAGGCAAATTCGAAAATACTTTGGTCAGAAAACAATAGAAGGACTTGTCCACTCACCACTCATTTATTACTTTATTCGAGGATTGATTTTGGGAATGCCATGCTTTACGGATTACCTGACTGCATCATTAAGAAATTACAAAGGCCGCAAAATGCTGCAGCATGATTAATTGTTTGTTTTAAATCAAAACAAGACAATACATCAGTGATTTTGAAGACCTTGATCTGGCTCCCTGTGAGATAGTCCAGTCCAAAATACCTTTGTGATCTCCTGGAAAAACCATCAAAAACAAGAACTCTGAGATCATCATCAGATGCCTTACTCCTGTCAATTCCGAAAGTAAAGACTGAAACCTTTGGAAAAATATCGTTCCGATATGCAGCCCCAAGAATGGAATGACCTACCTCACCATGTCAGAAACTGTGATAATCTTGGTAATTTTAAAGGATGCTAAAGACTCATTATTTTAAGCTTGCACTCAGGTGACTTTTTGAAATGTATACATCTTACTATGTTTTACGTGCTTTTATAATTATTGCATTCTTATATACATGATTTTATGTTCATATTTAATTGTAAACCCTTCTGAGTATTTCTATAATAGAGTGTTTGATTCAATAAACCGTTAAACCATTAAATGCACTTTAATTTTCTCCCCCGTACAACTCAAACTTATGAACCCGCCTCCCCCTCCCACACAAAGTTATCATATGGACAGGAGGATCCAGAAAATTGTTGTGGGGGGGGTCTAGTGGGTTATCGTGTCGCCAAGCACATGACCCCTGACATTAAAAACCAAACTCCTTGCTGATATAGTTAACGTATGAGAAGTGATTACACCTCCACCATGAAAGCAGAGCTGTTACTGGCTGAAAGCTGGTCATGTGTCAGTATTTATTTTAGTCTATTAGTAACGTGCAATAGTTCAAAAAACGAAAAATCTCAATTCTCTTTTCAAAAATTTGTTTTCCAAAGCTTAATATTTTTTCCAAAGACAAATGCCTTGCATTTATCTACATCTACACAGTGACACTGCCTAGTCAACTTTGATAATTGCGCAGTGGGTTGTGCGGAAAAAGAAAGAGAGAGAGGGGCGGAATAGTAAAAAGATAAAAAGAGGGTCCATCCAGCCGCTTTCATCCCTTCTTGACCTGACCTATCCGGTTCCAGAACCTGCTTGAGGGATATGTGAATCCCTCCCCAATTATAGTGCAGGTATGAAACTATGAATCAGATCAAATCAATTTACATTATTGATGACAATGTAAAATTTAATGTGTCCTGTTTGATTTTTTTTGCCTGGATCCGTTTCATATGGTTTATATATGTTAGAGCATAAATATTGTTTTATGAAAAACAATGAATCATGTTAACTGATGAGGTCTGTTTACTAAGACTAACTAACTTCCTCATTGCATGATTACATAATATCAATTCATATTACTTCATTTCACATGTTTTCATTTTTACCCTCGGCAATGCACACATTGCCGACGGGTATGTAGTTACTTTTGGAAAATTTGTCCGTCCGGCGGGCGGGGGGACGGGCGTATGGATAACAGTCCGTCGGGCGGGCAGGCGTATGGATAAACCTGCATGATTCAGTCAATTTTGCAGCTACATCTATAGCCGCCCGTCGCGTCAGCAAACTTAGTGCAACCACAGCTCATAAATTTTGAATTGTTCAGTCGACTGAGAATGAAGGACAGCCTGTACCTGCGATGGAGTTGGTCCCTTATCCAAAAGTCAGTTTCCGTAGAGCAAGCATACCTAAATTTCTCTCACTGTGTCACCACAATGTCTGAATAATTCCATTTGGTGCTTAACTGTCCTATTCTGTTTTGAAAACTTAACTTTCTCACTCATTTGTGTCGTCTGCTTAAAAAAGAATATTTTGCTGCCAGGTGTCACCACTAGCATAGAATTGTGCTTGCAGTGCCACACCCAGGAAAAATGGCTGAACTAACAGCAATCTGGTTTTCAGCAGCTGAAGTTCAATTGAGGTATGAATTAAGTTGACACAGAATTGACAGAAACGTTGTTTTAAAATAAGAACAGTTAATTTGAGCTCTGTGAATCTATGGCATTGCCGTCTACATATTATTTTTATTGGACTTGAGTGTGAAATTGAAAAGAAATCAAGAATAATGATTAAATTTTGTTGAAGTGTAACAGCAGAAGAATGTTACAACAGATTCTATTATTACGAGTTTCCCTGGGCAGTTTTCTCACTATCTATATAGCTTTTTCAGCTTCTCTGATTGGGTCCTGAGCCACAAAACGTCCTCCTTTTCTGGAGCATAGAACATTGGGTTTATTTTTAAAAGTTGTCTATGTGGGCATTTCTATATTTTTGCACAGGGCAATTTTCGAATTTTAAGTCCTGATTATTCCAAAATGAAAACAATTGCAGTCAAAGTTTATTAATAGTAGTTGTATATCATTTTAGATAACACGTCTAGCTAATTTCAGGTTCCTGTGAATCATAGTTTTGATTTTGAAGCACCTGACATTTCGTCATGCGATGACTTTCTCTCTTATTATTATAGCGGGGCAGATTTGTCATGAATAGGGAAGCAATAATGCATTCATACATAGAAGCATGAAACTTGGCACACAGTTCAAAAACGTCTTAAAGAAAATATTTAGATAGGGAGCCACTTCAGATTTGACCTGGATGACCCATGGCAGCCATTTTCCAAAATGGCGGCTAATTATCTCATTTCCCTGCTTTCTTTGAAGTGCCTATAGCTTTAAAGTATGAAAACAGTGCTCAGTATTCCTTCTACAGATGTAAAAAAAACATAATCTTTGACCTATTTTAATCTTAGAAAACTAGATGTTTGACACACAAGATGGACATTCAATATGATTTCATTCACTTATTATCATTGCAATGTACGTGCAAAACCAGTATTAAATCAATTTCTTGTAATTTGACAATGCAACCAATGTTTTTAGACTTCAGAATCAAAACAATTTGATACACAACAGAAAGTTGATTTTATTTTATTTCATCCTTTATTATTGCATAGAAAATTGTAAATTTTTATCCATTTCTTGGAAAATTGTACTTGCAACTGTTTTCGTCTATTCTCAACTTTAGAAAAAAAGATCTTTTATACATAACAAGAGTCACAGAGATTCAATTTTTTAAATGTTGTTATTGTATGTAAACATTTCAAAACACATACTCCGCCAGTGTAACAGCATGATTTTATAATTTGTACAGCAGATTTTATATGCAATTTATAATCTATTTCATGCAAAACATATTACACAGCATTTAGAGTAACAACACAGTTAATTCATAAAAACATAGGTAGTGAAAATATAATCATGAACAAGAACATTTTGGCTGCAAAAGAAACATCTGATACACTCAGGTTCTGAAATTACAATTGGCTTCACTTATACAAATTCCATGTTCCACTTTCTGCTGATCTGTGCATGCTGTCCGCCTGTTTATGTATTTCTCACTTAAAAAAAAATAGGAAAAAAGATTTGAATACATTTGCAAGGCACTCAGACATAGATTGGAATTGAAATATCAATTCTTGGGGTTTGACTAAATTTTTCACACAAAATCAGAATTTGAGTTTAAAATAAGTTGCACTTTGTAAATAATTTAAACATAACTCACCTTTTGTAGCAGAACACAACCAGAAGAACAAAGTAAATCAGTAAAGGAATCAGTGACAGAAACATATCTGCAAACAGACACACCAAACAAAACTTTGGTCAAATCAATTATAGCTGCAATTGACACAAAAGCTTCTATCATGTAAATGAACAGTAGAACTTTTACTTTGAGTTGATTAATACCAGCACATTTTTGCACTGCCATGACGGATGACATCACATTCTCCGCTAGTGTATGCTAAAGTTGTTTTTGAAAGGCTTGCTTTGTATTTTCCTTTCTTTTGTTAAGTTTTTAATTTTTTTGGTTATATGTGAAGGTTGTTGTTAGAAAAAAAGGATACGATTTTCACCAAAATATAAAAATGTGTGAAAGAATTCTTACATTTTGAAAATAGTTTTGATCTGTTGACTTGGACACTGGGCTCATCAAATTCTGCAGTAAGGCTTCCATCAATCTGGTCTCCCGTCTCATAGTCCGAAGCGGTAATCATCCTATTAGTCTGTTGGTCATTCGTTTCATCGACATGCTCTCCGATCTCATTGTCAGTGGTAGGTAGGTTTTCATTGGTTTGCTGGTCTCCAAGGTTAGTGACATCTGGAGTAGGGCTTCTACCCATCGACTCTCCAATTACTTTACCCTCAGTGATATACATTTCATTTATTTTGACTCCTGGTCTATTAACATCTGAAGAAGGGTTTCTATCAATAGCCTCCCCTGTCGCAGCACTTGCAGTGACAGATATTTCAAAGGTTTGTACTCCTGGTTTAATGACTGGTGTTTGGCTTCCGTCAACCTTTTCTGCTTTGATCTCGTCACCCGCTGTGGTTGTCAGTTGATTGGTTTGTGGGTCTCCTGGTTCATTGGTTAGTTCATCTTCAATACCAGGAGTAGGGGTTCTGTCAATCTGGTGATCTATCTCATTGTCTGTGGCGGTGGTCATTTCATTGGTTAGTTCATCTTCGATACCAGGAGTAGGGGTTCTGTGAATCTGATGACCTATCTCATTGTCTGTGGTGGTAGTCATTTCATTGGTTACCTCATCTTCGATACCAGGAGAAGGGGTTCTGTCAATCTGGTGATCTATCTCTTTGTCTGTGGTGGTAGTCATTTCATTGGTTACTTCATCTTCGATACCAGGAGTAGGGGTTCTGTCAATCTGGTGATCTATCTCATTGTCTGTGGTGGTAGTCATTTCATTGGTTAGTTCATCTTCGATACCAGGAGTAGGGGTTCTGACAATCTGGTGATCTATCCCATCACCTGTACCAGTTACTGTAGTCATTTCATTAATTTGTTCCTCTCCTGCTTCTTTTGCGGTTGGAATAGGACTTCTCTCAATCTGATTCTCTATCTTGTTGCTCGTTGTGGTAGTAATTTCTTTGACCCGTTTGTCTCTTGTGTCTTTCATAGCTGCTGGAGTAGGGCTTCTATAAATCTTGTGTTCTGTCTCATCGCCTACAATGGCAGTTATTTCAATGTTTTCTTTGTTTTCTACATCTTTTACAACTGTACTTCGGCTTCTATGAATGTACAGTTCAAAGTCTTTGCTCGTTGTGAAATTCATTTGAGCTGGAGTAGAGCTTCTACTGATCTGGTCTGCTCTCTTATTGTCTGTGAGTGTAGTTGTAACTTCATCAGTTCCTTGGTTTTCTGCTTGTTCGACAGATTGTGTAGTCTCTGCAAAAGAAAAATAAGTATCATACAGTTTCTTGGGACATTCCCCAGTTCCATATTTCTTTACCAATGGCAAGCAAAATCCATAATGAATTTGGATCATTGGACAATAGTCATGCTTGGTGTGTGTTTGCTATGCAGTGATCCCTGCGTTATAAGACCACCCCTTCTGCGGTCATGAAGCGGTCTGTCGTGGGGGTGTGGTCTATCATCGGGTGCAAAATACACTAAAAATACTACTTAGTGAGGGAGGGAGGCAGTCACATAAATGCAAGGCGGTCTTACAACAGGGGGTCTTGCAACACAGGGATCACTGCATTGGTAATACACAATAATAGACAGCTTCTGCAATTGTTTAGCTTGTTTGTAGTTATGTTACGAGTACTTGGTTCATGCATTAAGAAAGACTGTAATTTCAAGCACGTTCCGAAGTTCCCAATGAAATAAAATGAAAACGGTAGATCTGCCTGTTCAGAATGATATTATTAAAGAGAGGAGAAATAAAACTATGTGTATGCAAGTCAGGAAGTATGTAAAGCTTTTCAGACTCACCTAATGCTGGCTGAGTTGTTGTAGGAACCAAAATTATTTCATTCATTCCACATGGTGATTCAACGTCTGACCAACACTTTCAGGAGAGTTCACTTGACCTGTTGAATTTTTTGGCAAGCGCAGAATGTGACTGAAAAAGTGTTAATCAAAGCTATGCTTTCATGATAAAGTGAGTATTTGGGAGATAATGGCAATAATATCCATGTTATTGTTTTCCGTACTCGTACATCTATGTTAGTATGTTTCGCACGATGATGCAGATTTTACATAAGTGTTATTGTTGATTATTCATTATCGTGAGTCTGGGATACCCGAGGTCACGGCATGCGCCTCCAAGACCGAGGCCAAGCTAAGGCCAAGGATTGGGCACCCGAGAATAAGGCCAATGACGAGGCAAACAAAATATGGATGAGGCCAGGATAGAGACCTCCAACACTGCTTGTGATAGTGTACCAGTATTCAAAATCCCTGCTCACTGTTGAATTTTTCACAGTTTAATAAATTTGCATAAACATTATCATTTCTTTTATGACTAGCCTCAACTGCATGATGGTGGAAATTGCTCATATTCAATACATGCAAATCAGGTTAATGACAAAAAAGCAGCTGCATTCCAAGGGTTGGCTGCTGCACAGCTATAATGTGACAAACTTCAACTTTTTAAATTGGTTGAATATTTTTCTTAAGCCATTTTAATAACAGTAATTCAAGAAAATATATTGTTAATTTTACATGAAAAAAAAAAAGTCAATGAAGATAATTGACTAAATGCAATAAAACTATTAACAGGTGAGGTGAGATGAAGCTGGTTGTTTAATGTCCACTGTTAACAGTTTTATCACATGACGACACAGTATTTAACTATTAAGATGTAGTCATATTACATACCTATGTCTCCATGAGGTGAGATAAATAGACTTATCATCAATAGCTATGCCAATAAAATCATAATTTGTGTCCTCCCTGATGAAGTATGTGATGCCCCCACTTCCATCTAAACTGACTGACTGGACACTTTCACCATCACAAAAATATAGGCGAGAATCTGAATAAGAACATGGTTATTAATGCTTTCACAGCATTCCATTGATTTTAAAAGAATGTTGATATATAGGCCTTTATATTTATTTTATCTGCACTGAAAATATTTTTTACTAAATTGCTTAGTAATTTGTCAAAATTGTCAACCTTTTTATAGTTATTCAATTTAGTAACTTATTTTGTCATTTTTTTGCTAAAGTTTGTAGATTAAAGGAAGGGCCTCGTGTCCCACTTTGCGTTTATATGAGGATTGCTTGGTGACTCCAAAAAGCTGTATTTCAGGGCCTGCGAAGCTGTGACCGAAGTCCTTTTTCTCCAGAGACTTCCACCAAATCCTTGGCAATTAGAGGACATAAAACTGAACGATTTCTAGAAGATATTATGAACATGGTTATCTGTCTATTATTTAGCACTCATGCATAAAACTGGCCATGATTGATGAGGCCATGCATAGGGAGGGGGGCAAAAAGTTTGGGAGACAGTAAGATTCGGGAAAAAAGGCTAAAAGATTTGGGCAGATGATTAGATAAAAGCTATTAAAAATGAATGATTTCCAGGCAATTTCATTTGAAATGATAGCAAATCTAGCTCTTGAAATTCGGGCAAATGTCCCTTGCCCCCCTCCCCCAAAAATTGCGCCCGCCGTACGCCTATGACCTGGCCATGAAAATGAATCAGTGTCTTTTTCACTCTAATGTAGTCCATCAGGCACTTTCAGAGAATTGGAGATCCCTGCACAGAAAGGCAGTAACTTCATACTGAATATTATAAATAATCATGCAGACTTAGTCACTTACTTGGCTGATCCAGAGCAAGACCCCATGGCAAATGCAGACCAGTTACTAATGAAATTCGACCTGTTCCGTCAATTCTAGCTTTTTCAATAGAACGCGTACCGCTGTCACACCAGTATAACCATCTAAAAGGAATATTTTATTACGATTATTTATACACGTCGTTAAATTATAGTGGATATTTTTACAAGATGCTTCATAACGGGAAAATTCTGTCTGTGATATATCTGTAGAGGGGTGGGGGGGGGGGGGGTCTTTAGGGGGTTACACGCCTTAAGATTAAAAAAAATTCCCAATATTTTTAGAACATTTTCCATTTGTAACCCCCAACCCGTCGGACATATTCTGGAACTGCCCCAGTGCACTCAGAATATTCACCAGCTGTTAATATAAATGGTACATCGGTTTGCGTCATAATAAGAATTTTGATGTCTTCTGTTCTTGACTAGGTGCATCATGCCATGCTACCAAACAACATTCTTAACCTGTTTATGGGGTCAACCAAAATGCCTCTTGGGGACGACAGGCCTACACTAATGATGGTCCTTTTTGTCTTGGCTTGATAGTCAATGACTTGAACAATATCTTTTCCGCTGTCAGTAACGTAGAGGAGTCTTGTAACTTCATCCACAGCTAATCCGTTTAGAGAGGATTCTGTAATCATAGAATATTGCAACATACAACATTTTAATAAACCATAATAGATGCTTTAAATAACCCAAAAGAGAGAGATAAGCGATTTATTTCAAACTAATCTTATAATAATACTATTGAATATTAATTCTTGGACCCGTCATATTACTCCAGCTAAACTAATGATAGTTCAGTTATGAAAACCTGCAAGCAGCTCTTCTACACTGTCCACAATGTATTTAGCCGGGTTAGGTATTTGTAATTTTACAGTCACAGAAATTGTGTCCTCACGGGTCCTATGCTAGTGTTAGTAAACCGATGTATGTCTTATTATCGCTAACTCGTGCACAAATATATTTAAAAAATCTCACTTGGTGGGAAAGACATGAAGGTGACAGCTCCATCATCCAGTGAAAATCGTCCTATTCCCTCGTTTCCTGCGCCGACATCAGTCCAATAGATGTAATGTCCTACAGGGTCGTGCCCAATGGCAAAAGGTACTTTAACTCTCACTCCAGAACTAATGTTCAATGGTTCATGATTCCCACCACAGGTCGACATATGGAAAATGTCTTTGCGCGAAATATCAACAAAATATAAAGACGGAGCATCGTTCTCTGGAAGTAAGAGAAGACATTCTTCATTTTGAACATCAGTTACTGTTACATAATCATCAGTTGACAAAGATTATATAACTTTAATTTTGTTATGTTTCGCCGTTGTCTGTTTTTAAATGAAATGAATCACATATTAATAATTTAATTTAGCTTGTCAAGGCTTATAATTAACTATTCCATAAAAATTATAGATACAGGGAATATTACTGGAGAAAATTGAATTTTAAAGACACTTTTTAATATGAATATGTCACGCTTTGCTAAATTCAAAACTAAATCAATGATAAGAAGCTGGTCCCACTTGACATATTTTCCTGCTGTTGACCATTGATGTTGAGACCATCGCTGCACAGATTTTTTAAACCTCTCTTGTGCTCAGTTCACTTTGAAAAACGGACTTTGGCCATTTTGCTGTGTGAATATAATTATGTATCACGCAAATTGACAATTCCAAAAGAGATTGTCTAACATAATCAAGGACTTACCAGTTTCAGCACAACAGATCGTTTGAGCGGCAAGAAAAATTAAACAGATTATCAAAAGTTTTGATTCCATGATTCTCTTTATCACATAGTGCTGGAGTAAAATAATACTACAAAGAATGCAAAGCTAAAAAAACTCATTAAATAATATAAATGCGGATATTATTGGTACTGCATCAGTTTAAATTAAGGAAACATAATTAGGGTTTGTTAACTTCCTTAAAATGTATTTTTACGTGTAACAATGTTAAAATATCATGTTATCCATGAACATTGTTACTATTTTTTTGTGAATCTATATTTGTGTATTGAACAACAGGACGTGTGCTTCCACAGCTCTGGTTGGTTAATGAACTTCTTGCGGGACTGCACTGCTATACATGCCCCAGTGACGTATTTAGGGGGCCATGGTGCCATGGCCCTCCCTTAGGCCCAAAATGAACATGGAAGAGATAGGAAACCCCGCGGAGCGCCTAAGGGTGCCGGAAGGAAATGAGGGCGGCAGGGGCGGTCGGTTGAGAAAGGGCAAATGTAATTCGTGCCACAAAAATTGAATGTAGTGCAATAATAACTTTTACTTTATTCTTATAAATTTTTGACTAATTTTATTGTAAATTAAGGCTTAATAAGGGTTTTCTTTGAGATCAATAGGGCATCCTTGCCCCCCATGCCCCTCCTGGCAAAGGGCAGGAGGGGCAATTGCCCCCCCCGCCTGCCCCCCCTGTTCCGGCACCCTTGGGAGCGCCACATATTCATCCCATGTAATGCCCCCCCCCTCAGGCCATTTCTAGATACGCTGCTTATTATGCCCTCAAATGCTGCTGTATCAAAGACAGTGATGCACTTTTCATCGAAATTTCCAATATCAGGCATCTCAGGAAAAAGTGAACATTTCTTTTTGGGGGGGAGGGGTCGCAAGAAATTTTTTTTAGCAAAAATGTTCTTTTTAGTCAAAATCTGAAAAAAAAACAAAGTTGAGTCCTCAATTTTTACAGTAGAAATTGAAATGAGACATTAACGACAGTGCTCAGTGAAAGAGGACTGTATGATGCTGGCGGAACTTTTAAAATTTTGCCTTTTTTTCTCAAAATTCCCGGTGGAATAAAGAGTTGAAATAAAAATTAAAAAGCGACTCGAGAGTTATCGGCTTTTGTTTTAGTGATTAAAAAAAAACTCTTATCAATAGGTACCGACAGCTACTAATAAAGTGATGCCAAAAACTTTTTTTCCTTTAGATATTTTCTGATTTGATTGAAAGAAAAAAAATTGAATGAAATATGCTAAACAGCCTTTAGTGGAGCATCATTTGAAGAAATCGCACAGTAGGGTGGGGCAGGCAACCTCCCTTAGCTTCGAGGTGCTATTTGACCTACTTTTTACGGCCGATTATTTGCTAATGCAGTCAGGAAGAAATCAATTGCCGCTTATAACTAATTGAACAAATGGCTACCAATTTGAATATAGGGGAATATATCCATGATATGTATGCACACATTGATTTGTTCCTGATGAGATCCAATGATGTTCATTTTCGGACCAAAGTGTAGACCAAATTGTACACCCGAATGTGTAGATGTCCAGTACCTAGAAAGGCCATGAGTCAAATTTTCAAATAATTCTTTTTTTTTACATGCAACTTCTGAATGAAGAAAATAATGAAAGATGGGAAATCACAATTACTGTTATTAAAAGAAGTTTGTGAAGCACTTGAGCTTCATACTGTTATTTCAGAATTCTTTTACTGTAATTTGATGAGATCAAATGAGCCAGTTTTGTTGTTCATGAAAGTAGCTCGAGAATTATCATGGTGTTTGAGGTAGTGAGGTACAGATTGGATGTCTTCTCACCGAGACATCTCTCATTACATCTATCAGCTAAGACTCAGTGAATGTCTTGCCATGAGTCATGACAAAATGCTAATTACTCCTCACCACAGGATTTGCTGTCTGGGGAACTTCAAAGAACATCAAAAGAACCTGATTGGTCTACCACATCGCTGTCTAACAGAAGGTGTATGCATTATGTGAACAAGTTATTTTGACTTTATATGTCATATCTTCTTTCGATGCTAAAGTATTCTAGTCTAATTTTTGTTATTTGCACAAATTGTGACTTATACGAAAATAAATTAAATTTTGTTTCATTGCATTATATCAAAACTGAATACAGTAGTCACTGCGTCATGAAGAGAGACCACTGGGGTTTTTATAACGCAGATATCACTGTAGTTACTACTGTTTCAAAATTACTCTGCCAATTATAGCATTTGCCTACATTAGTTCAAACTCTGGATGCTGAATCCATTACAATTTCTACGGAGCTTCAAGTGCTCTGCAGTTCAAGTAATAATATTTACAGACTGTCAGTAAAAATCAAATCAGAGTCACCTCATCTCTGAACATCTGCCATTATGTGTATAAATTGTGCGTATTTCATTATACAGTGTATATGATTACGGTAACTACAGTTATCGGATGATGTTATCCAATTAACTTGTATTCACAATCTAGTTAGAAAATCAGTCCCAATCAATGGAGGTCAATTGTATTCCTACCCACATAATCCCTTACATCATTCCAACTTCAAAGTCAGGCAAATCAGGGGTCTTTTCGGGAAGTTTTAGAGGTTAGATAGATAGATAGATATTTATTTCTCACCCAAGCTTGTACATACAACAACTTATATACATGAAACGTCCACGGTGTTATCAGTGCAATATGCTTTGGTGAGGGGTTGCACAAGAGTTATTAAAACTATATTCAATTGTGCATCCCCAACAATTACTTACACAGGTATGTAAATCAAAAAAAAAAAATATGCATACGTATATTATGATATGAAGAACAAGAATATAGGAAAGGAAGTAAACCTGCTGCCAGTATCTTAATATGTTTGTATTTTTTGTTTTGTGAATGACTTACTATAAATGACTTAATATTTTCTTTCATTTTCAATGATTGGTGCAAGTTCAACCAGAGACCAGGTGCCTTCCCAAGAAAACTAGTGTTGTATGAGTGAGCAGTGTGACGAATCGCTCTTAGATTATTCCTGTTTCTTGTATGATAATCATGATTGCCTAGTTCGAATAAATTTACTATTCCCTCTGATAAGAGTCCATTCAGGTTAATGCAGTCTGTTGTCATTAAAATGCCGTGTCAACATAATCAAGGGTTTCATTTTTAAAACATGTACTTTTAAAAGTTTCTCATAAAAGTATTCAAGAATCACGAAAAGAAGGAAATGAGAGGTCACTCAGCTCAGACCAGCAATTAATGGATTTAAACTCATTCTTTTCGTACGTGCAGTTGTTGCAAGTCCACCACTAATTAGAAGATGACAGACAATAGTTCTGTTTTAAAAAGAAAAGCCCAAGTTAGCGTTTTCAAAGGAAAAAATCATTGAACTTTGTAATGTAAGTCGTTAAAAGTAGAACATTCAATTTCTAAAGGTCCATTATTTTTAAAATACTTGCAGAACGTATGCGTTAATATCGGAAGAAGCAAAGAATGTTGAGATGGGTGATTCGGACATTATGTCCTGTATTTTTGTACTTGGTTGGCAAATAAAAGGACGAGAGGAGGACATGAAGATGTGGTTGAGAATGATTGAAACTGATATCCAACATAGAGCCATGTGACTTGGTAATAGCTGAATTCGAACCCTGGACCAAGTTATTAGCAGCCCAGCACACTACCACAGCCCTTCAAGTTGCTGACTTTGAACTTAATAAATTCACCACTATTTAAAAAAATCAGACATTCACACTTGCTGAGTTTTTTCCAGAATTTTCTTTCAAATTGTCAGATAGATAAGGAAAATTTCCTAGGCTAAAGCACATCTTCACATCATCCATCATCCAAATTGGTGAATCTTCATTCTCTGCCCAATCCACATATCAGGTTCCAGAGAACACTTCTCCTTAATTGAATCAGAGTACAAAGCACAGCCGTGCTTGGTCGAAATTTTATTGGATAGTGATGACATCAATTTGATTTAATGACACAATTGCAGCAGATCGCACAAAGCAAAAGACACACAAATCTGCAGCAGTTTTATCAGTGATAAGGAAATATCTTATACAATGAAAAAGTAGATATAAAGAAAAGTTATGTGCTTATAGAATCCAGGAATCAGTGGGCGTAAGTCATGAGAGCAGAAGTTTTTTGATGAGTTTACTTTAAGACTTCCTAACTGTAATTTGACGAGATCAACTACAATTGTATGTCTTGAAAGTATACAGTAGCTGAAAGCGTTTTCTTACTGACTGACTCCCTTCAGGTTTCTCATTGTGTCTGAGGTATAGATTAAATGTCATCTCAACACACCAAGATGCCTTTTATGACATCTGATATGCTGCTGCAGATTCTGCAGAGAGTCTTGTCATCACACAATGCTAATTACTCCGCACCACAGGATCTGATGCCTGGAGAACTTCAAAGAACATCAAAAGAACCCGATTGGTCTACCCCATCACTGTGTCACAGTTGGAAGTTGGTGTCTGCATTAAGTGAACAAGCTAATTAGACATTTATTTGTCATCTCTTCCTTGAATGCTGCATATATTCTATGTTACCTTTTTTACCTTGAACATATGAAACATGCAACTTTTGTGGCCAATAAGTGGCTCTATAAACGTAATCAAGGGTTTCGCTTACCTTTAATCTCTTTTAAAGTTTCTTGCAAAAGTAGGTGAGAGGGGGGCTGGTTGGCACAGGGGCAGGTTGGCACACCCTTATTTGTGCGAAGCTGAAGTGTAGTAGAGAAATGTGTTATTGCCACATTTCATATACATGATAAGGCCCTTCAGGAGAATCAGCCATCTTGTGAACAAGTTAAGGGACCGTTCAGAATTTATGACTGGGGGGGGGGTGGGAGTTTTGGCCGAGGGGGTACTAACTTTTCACACGTGTTTCAAGGGGGGGGTATTAATTTTTGACAACACTTCCAAGGGGGGGGTAAGAAATTTTAACAAAGAAAAAATGTTAAAAAACACGTATAAACTCATCTTATTTGGGTGTTTTTACGCGCAAAAGTCTGCGAAATGACGCGAATATGTACGCGTGGCCGTGTATGGCAGTATATATGTGTGTATTGCTTTGTATGTCGAGGGGGGTTACTAAAAATACGCGTGAAACCTAAGGGTGGGGTACTAAAAATCCGCATGAAACTGAAGGGGGGGTATCAATTTTTGACGTGAAGTTCCAGCAAAACTCCCACCCCCCCCAGTCATAAATTCTGAACGGTCCCTAATTAGACATTTGGCCAGTAAATGGCTATCTAATTCTAAATATTATCATGGGTTTAGTTTTAATTTCATCTCTTTCAAAGTTTCTTGCAAAAGTGCCGGGAATTCGCAAAAAGGAGGAAATGTGAGCTTGAGCAGCAATTAATTGATTTAAGCTACTCCTTTGCATGCAGTTGCCGCAAGACACAATTGTGCCATTAATTAAAGCAGAGATGGTACCTCTGTTACAAAATCCAATGAACTTTGAAATCCAACAATCGTTAAACCAAGATGACTCTTTCTTACATGCCAATTATTTGAAAATACCAGCAAATAAGCCGTTGCATTGCGTGTTAAGCCTTTCATGTTTTTGTTTTCACATGCACAATTTGCAGTAAAACAGAAACAATATCAAAGAAGCAATCTAAAAATGAGAATTCATGCGAACAAAACACAGGCAGCGCAGTTCATTAAAAATGCCCAAATCTTAACTAGACAACTCAAGATGAAGAAGAACATTAAGGAACACTGGGATGAACTGAAAAGTATTTGAGCATGTTCATGATGCATGTTTTATGCTGCGTAGAATGTTTGCTTCTTTTAGTTTTTCAAGATTTTTTTCTTTCTTTTCTTTTATGAGGATTGTGTAAGCAAACGCCGAGTATCTGTACTTGATCAATAAATGCAAGATATTTCCTGGCATTACCACTGCTCACGTCTTCATCAGCATATCTTCCCACATCTCTGACATTTGCTTAGTCTCCTCACACACTCCTGTGGCCACTTGATCTCTGGAGATTTTCCTCTTGCTTTTCCCAAACAAAGGCTTGTTGCTTGGCACATTCTGAGTCTCTGAAAAATTGAAAATACTCTGATTGGCTTAAATAGATATATAGATAATTTATTTCACCAAAAACATAGTGCATCATACATAAACAGTAAATTGCGCTGCAGCACAGTAGTTATAAAACTGTAACAGGCATAGCCTGGCATGCACACTCACTTATAAAAAACAACAGAAGAAAAAATATACTAAATATAACAATGTAAATTAGCCGAATTAAACATTCATGCTGTGCCAAGATTCATAGAAAGATATTTTTTTATAACACTTATTGGTGATAATATGAATATAATGTACTTTCACAAATTGATATACAAAAATTATATATATATAATATCCGGCCAGATGTACAATCAATAATCATTAAATTTCATTCTGGTAACTCCCTTAATAAAAGACCCTACTCTACTTTCATTTATTAATCTGGTAAATTGATCAAGCAACCTGGTGCTTGTCCAAGGAAACTTCAATTGTATTGGAGGGTAGTGGTCCTGTACAATAATACTTAATTTTCAAATAATGCTTCTCTTTAAAAAAATTATTTACCTTAGTTCAAGAAGAATCAGTGAAATGTTAAACTGGGTCATCTTTGGTGTCTTATAAATAACCATTTTCACCTACCTTATCCGTATACTATGTTATTCTGAATCATCCTTCACTTATGGCGGGAAAAAAATAATAAGACAACTTTGGAACATAGATACACTCGTAACAGTTATTTTTTTTACTTTTTTCCTAAATCTTGATTCTAATTAGAACTACATTTACCTGGATGGAAAGATTCGTTTTTCTATTCGTCTTCCTACAAATGGCAACACTTTCTCAGACAATCATTTGTATGAAAAGGAGGTGGGGTGTATCAACTAACCGTTGGTATCAACCAACCTGCCTTTCCCCTACATTTTTTTTGAGATTCACAGTTTCTCAACAATCAGATTATTTTTTCTTCAACATAAATTTACATTTGCTGCTCTGATTTTTCACAAGCAATTTTTCACATGGGCAGACAATTGAAATTTCCTTGGCTAAAGCACATCTTCACATCATCCATCATCTAAATTGTTGAATCTTCATTCTCTGCCCATTCCAAATATCAGGTTCCAGAGAAGGCCTCTTCTTAATTTGATCACAGTACAAAGCACAGACATGCTTAGTCGAAATTTTATTGGATTGTGAATTTGTGATGACATCAATTTGATGTAATGACACAATGGGGAAGCAAATCTCATGAAGTAAAAGACACACAAACCCGCTGTAGTGTCACTCCACCATGATCAGATATGTTCCATAAAAAGCTATCATTAACAACAGTTAAATATACGAGCAAGGCATATCAGACCACAGGCCATGATGACTGCTCAAAGTCTTTGTTTTTTAACTTTGAAAACAAGAGAAGAAGGTAGAATGAGAAAAATCAACTGCTGTTAATAAGAGTTTGTGAAACAGCGACACTGTACACTATTATTTCAGTCTTCTCTGTAAGAGGTCCTTCTTCACTTGTAGTTCAGAATTTATGTGTAGGTGGCATCTCCAAGAAATGGCAGCTCTGTTGGAAAGCTTGTTGGACAGGGACACTCCATACAATTATTTCAGACTTCGCAAGAGGGTAATTTGATAAGATCAATTACCACCAGTTGGTCATCATCTGAAATTATTTTTCGTAATGACAGAGTAACATTCCCTTTTACAATCTCACAGTGTCGGAGCCTCTGAGGTGTAGATTGAATGTCTTCTCAACTCACCAAGGTGTCTGTTATCACAGCTATCCTGATAAAGACTTGGTGGAGTGTCTTGTCATCACAAAGTACTAATTACTCCCCTCCACAGGATCTGAAGCCTGGAGAACTTCAAAGAACATCAAAAGAACCAGATTGGTCTACCACTTCACTGTGAAGTGGGTGTGAGCATTACACAAACAAGCTAATTATACCTTTATTTGTAATCTCTTTTTTCGAAGCTGTATATTCTACCTTACCATTTCTTTCCTGTATGCATGTTGGAATTCCATCAATAAACTAGCTATAATAATTCCTCACAATGCTATATCTAAGAATTTTTCCTTATTCTACAACACAAGTTAAAATTTTGTTTTTATCTATTCCATCAAAATGAGGCAAGCGGGTAACAGAGTGGTAACAGTTTGGGCCTGCATTGCTGAGCCCATTTTCTGTTTTTTTGTGGCAATTTTTCACGTTATCAGACAATGAAAATTTCCTTGGATAATGCACATCGTCACAACATCCACCATGTAAATTGTTGAACCTTCATTCTCTGCCCATTCCCCATATCAGGTTCCAGAGAAGGCCTGTTCTTAATTTGATCGCAGTGCAAGGCACGGGCATGTTTAGTTGAAATTTTATTGGATTGTGAAGACATCAATTTTACGCAATGACACAAATGGATGGCAGATGTCACAACAAAAAAGATACACAAACCTGCTAGTTTCACTCCACAATAATAAATTTTTTCTGCAATGAAAAACAGTAATTAAGTACTGTGTAACAGTTATGTAGAAGCCAGACTTAACTGTGTGCACGCAAAAAATACCCCCACTAAAAAAAATATACCAGAGGATCTGTTGCTTGGAGAACTTCTAAGAACATCAAAGAACTAGATTGGTCTACAACAGGGTAGGTAGCTTTTTGTGAACAAGATAATTATGTCTTAATTTGTCATCTCTTCTTTGGATGCTGTATATTACACTATACCATTCCTTCCCTATAGGTATGTTGTTCATTTAACTAGCTAAAATTATAATTATTCACAATGTTGTTTTTAAGTATTTTTGCTTCTTCTGAAAACACTGTATTCTGTCACAACGAGCCAACCAGATGGTTGAGTTGTAGCGGTTAAGTCATGTATTTCAAGGGCACGTCCACATGTCAACAACCAATATTTAGTTGTTGCTTTGTTTATTTCACAGTTTGCAAACAATCAAATTATTTTTTATTCAACATTTACATTTGCTGCTCTTTTTCACATGACAGATGATGAAAATTCCCTCGGATAGAGCACATCTTCACATCATCCATCAACAGAATTGTTGAATCTTCATTCTCTGCCATTCCACATATCAGGTTCCAGAGAAGATCTCTCCCTAATTTAATCACAGAAAAAAGTGAGGACATGCATAGTCAAAATGTTATTGGGTAACGATGATATCAATTTGATGTAGTGACACAATTGGGAAGCAGATCTTGCAGAGTGATAGACACACAAACCCGCTGTAGTGTCACTCCACTATGATCATCCAAGTTCCATAAAAAGCTACCATTAAGAACAGGGAATATATGAGACAAGCATACCACACTGCAGACCTTGAAGACTGCCTAAAGTAGTTGATTTGTAACTTTGAAAACAAGAGAAGAAAGTAGAATGAGAATATTGCAACCATTGTTATTATCGTTTTCATAACTTTGTGTTCTCTGAAAACTTCGTTTTGCAGTTAATCGGTGACATCATAGTGTATCGGTGAATGTGATTGGTCAAATCTTCAACCTGTGACATATCAGTTTAGAGTTTGACACCAATTTTTTACAAAGGATTCTAAAACTGCCAGGCACTGTTATTTTTTTGTAAAACCACAACAAACAACTTCTGTCTAAGCCGAGTGAGGCACCTCACCTGAAAAGTCTCAACATGCTCAATGTTTTCCAAACAAAGTGTGTTATTGTTTTTCACAATAAATTTTGTTGTCAGTCATTGTTAGGGGCGACCATGGGGGCTTGGAGTTTTCCACGATGGAAAATTATTTATTTCACGATACCGGCAGCAGTAATAATTTATTTCAAGAACTCCCCAACTATTCATTCAAAAATCAAGCGACACCTCATTCAGAAATACCCCCACCAGAAATGATTTAATTTAAGCCTGCCCAGAAAGAATTTATTAATTTCTCTAAAACTGAGCAAGGAATGCGCTATTTCACTAAAACTGAGCAAGAAATTATTTATTTTTAAAAACTCCAACCCTCCCCCTCCCCCTCAATATTAAATGGTCGCCTCATAACTTTCTTTTGAGGATTTAGTAGTCTGTTTGAGTCTGTTTGATTCAGTTGCAGTTCATTGAAGCATTTGTCAACCAGTGCATTTATCAAAGATAAACATACATAATCCATGTGTCAATGCATTTAGTCAGTTTCTCGAAATCTGTGCTTGTGATATACGAAGTTATGCAACTAAATCTGTGACATCACAGTTTTGGGATAAAGCAAAGTACAAAGTTGAAAAACACACAGCTATGAAAACGATAATAATAAGAAGAGTTTGTGCGGCAGCAACTCTCCGTACTATCATTTCAGACCTTGTTACCCTGTAATAGGTCTTTCTCAATTGGTAGATCTGAATTTAAGATTAGGTGGCATCTCCCAGCAATGGTAGCGCTGCTGGAAAATTTTATTATTATTTCCGACTTTGTAACTCTGTAATTTTATGTGATCAACTACCACCAGTTGGCCATCATCCGAAATTATTTTTCTTAATGACTGAGTAACTCTCCCCTTTATAATTCTCACAGTGACTGAGCCATATAGATTGAATGTCTTCTCAACTCACCAAGATGTCTGCTATCACAGCTATCCTGCTGAAGACTCGGTGAAGAGTCTTGTCATCACAAAATGCTAATTACTCCACACCACAGGATCTGTTGCCTGGAGAACTTTAAAGAACATCAAAAGAACCTGATTGGTCAGGGGAACCCCATTATCTGTTATGCAGCAGGCGCCCGGCTGGCTGGCAGACTGTCAGCTAGGATGTTCCCAGCTGGCAAAGTTGTCAGCTGGGTCCAATTTTTGAAATCCAATCTATGAAATTTGCAGTCAGGTAATGAGAAAGCAGTTGAGGTGGCAGCCGGGGAAACAAATGATTTATATCAGTTGGCTGGGAGGTGCTGAACGATGTTTGGGCATAACAGATATTTTCTCCCAGTTGCATAAAAAAAGGAATCTAAGTGTCACAAAAGATGTGCAACCAGGCTTACACTGATATGGGCAATTATAATAACACACAGTCATGAGGTGCCCTTGATTGGTCTACCCATCACTATGATTATGCAGTAGATGAGAGAAGTACGAGAACAAGCGAATTAAACAACTAGTTGTCTTTTTCTTTCTATCTCTAAGCATTGCCTTATTACATAATTTTTTTAAAAATTGTGGCATCTTCAAGAAACATTAATTTTGATGTCATTGTGTTAAAAACGCCTTATATAAAATTGAGGCAGCTGGAGGCTCTAAGGTGACAGTTCAAGGCTGCTCTTGTTGATGGTACTTGACCTTTATCTTGGGTTCTTACTCAAGTGGCGAACTTCAAGAACCATTAAGCCACATTTATCCTACTGGTTTCCACCCATGGTGTAGGAAGACAATTATTACAACAGTTTTCTATTTTGTGGAATTCACCATCTCGTTAGCAAAATTGGTCCAAATCAGTGGAAGTCAATTTTGTTCCTACCCACACAATCCCTTTGATCTTTCCAACCTCAAAGCCTGAGAAAGCAGGTGTATTTTCAGGTAAAATGTCACATTTTCTGCTGTCTGTGCAACAGAAATAAAACCATCTCTTAATTTTTGGACTACAGTAAAACTCAAATTAAAGTACGATTACCCCAGCAGGAAGGAGGTATCAGCCACTAATTTTCCCTTTCATACCTTTGGGCTCGCACCAAATAACATCCTACCTTTTCCTACATTAATTGATTAAACTACATTTTTGAAATTACATTAGAATTGCATTAATGCAACACCAATTCAAACCCCGCCACCCATTGTGTTTGATATCTCTTACATATTGCCCTTTGCTAATTTAAATTACTTCCTAGCTGTTTTAATAGAGTTCTTAATATGGACTAAGGTTGTTGGGAGGAGTCAAAGTTGGTCGTAATGATATTTGCGGTGGAGAGGAGAATAAGGGCAGAATAGGTAAAAAGAGATCGTTTTTATGCCCTGGCTTTATATTTTCCTCGCTGATCTTTCTGTCTGATAATTAAATGTTTCTGCTGAAGTCCATATTTATTAGGTATGCAGAAAATAAAAGTTAGTACAGATACATTGGTGAACCCAGTGCAGTGGTAAGAAAATACTAAGACATGATTAAAAGTTTAATTCAAATGCAGTTTATGGTCATTAAATGGCTTTATCAACATAATCCAGTGTTTTCGTTTTGAATTACATCTCATTAAAAGTTTCTTTTAAAGTATTGGGAATCACAAAAAGGAGGAAATGAGAGCTCAGACCAGCAATTAATGGATTTAAACTCCCTTTGCATGCAGTAGCTGCAGGTCCACCACTAATTAAAGGACGACAGACGGTAGCTCAGTTACGAAAGACCAGATTTGCGGTTTCAAAGAAATAATTCAATGAACTTTGCAATGCAGTAACCATTAAACCAAGAAGATGCATTTTCTGAAATGTCAATTATTTCGATTATACCTGTAATGAAGTCTGAACATTGCATGTACCAGCTTTCAAATGCAAAATAATAAAACAACAATGAAGGCACTAAATAAGATGTCACGAGAGAAAGCACATGCAGGATATTAATTTTCAGTAGTTATACAAGTTAATCTCAAAGGGAACTGGGGGGGGGGCTAGGATACGAAGGCATAGCACAGCATAATTATAGCATGTTACTGCACGCAGGTCCGGTTAGACCTCTTTATGCAGATCTATAATATTCTTGATGGGCTACAGCAGCCTACTCTAGTTGAGACTATGAGGCAGCAGACAATGTAGCTGCTTTATTTCACGTCCGCGCATACATGCATTGCACCAAAAATCCAGGACAGTTCATCTGAGTTCCACTGAGTGTTGATCTGATATAAGGCCTCGTGACAGGAAACACCTTCACTTGCCTTCCACTTCCTCCCTCTTCCCCCACTTGCACCCTCCTTCCCCCCATTTGCCTCCTGCTTGGTGATAAAAATTGTACCATGACATTTTACTCGGAAAAAAATCCATTGCTTGCCTTTTTATTTGACCTATACCCTAGTGTTCCATAGAAATTATTTGTAAGGCACCATATTTTTGGTACGACACCTTCATGTCATGAACTGTACAATACAGGTAACAAAGATATATCTGTTTTAGTTTTTAACAATATTTTAGTAATTCAAATTATTTTTACCATTATAAAGTTATGTTTATATGAATACTATATGGGATCAAAATGGCTTGTCATTTAAGCCGGATGGATTCTATATACATTACACATTCCGCAGAACTGTAGCAGGTTTTACAATAGACGGTTTATGGACTTCCAGAGACATGTCTTTTATCAGCTTTGTTAGCAGCAAAATTCCAATGTTGGGGGATGTTAGGGTAATGAGGGTCAAACACACTTTACAAGCCCATTTGTGATTGATGTCATAAACTGAAGGTCTGGCAATTGCAAGCCCGAGTACATGCATTTGTTACTTTCCCTGAGCAAAAAGGCAAATGCTGATTAAGATTACATGCCTTTTTGGCTCTTTGATTGCTAACTTCATGCGCTGGAAAATATAACATATATTCTGCAATTTATTATTAATTTTTTTCTTCATTATTTTCATTTGCTGCCCGTTTTGTTACAGGCATTTTTTCAAATGGCAGGTAACGAAGATGTCTAATGTAAAACACATTGTCACATCATCTATCATCTAAATTGTTGAATCTTAATTTTTTGCCAGTTCCATATATCAGTTTCCAGAGAAGACGTCTCATCCCTAAACATGCTTGTTTACTCTGTGAGAGATTTTTATATATATATACTGACTTCTGCAATCTGATTGGTCGAGACAACAATGCAATCAACATCCGTCCATTCACAATTGCTTTGTGACGTCTTGTGCTACCTGCTAGTCCACTGATATGTGAATGGAAACGAGTCTGAGCTATCGTAGCTCTGTTGGAAAGTTTATGAGACAGGGACACTCCATACAATTATTTCAGACTTCGCAAGAGGGTAATTTGATAAGATCAATTACCACCAGTTGGTCATCATCTGAAATTATTTTTCGTAATGACAGAGTAACTTTCCCTTTTACAATCTCACAGTGTCAGAGCCTCTGAGGTGTAGATTGAATGTCTTCTCAACTCACCAAGGTGTCTTTTGTCACAGCTATCCTGATAAAGACTTGGTGGAGTGTCTTGTCATCACAAAATGCTAATTACTCCCCTCCACAGGATCTGAAGCCTGGAGAACTTCAAAGAACATCAAAAGAACCAGATTGGTCTACCACTTCACTGTGAAGTGGGTGTGAGCATTACACAAACAAGCTAATTATACCTTTATTTGTAATCTCTTTTTTTCGAAGCTGTATATTCTACCTTACCATTTCTTCCCTGTATGCATGTTGGACTTCCATCAATAAACTAGCTTTAGACATCACCAAGATACTGACGATTTTGCATGTCAGCACCCAGCTAGGGATTAACTCTGTTTACAACTGCAAACAAACATCAGATTATTTTATTTTGCAAAGATTATAAGTTAAAATGTATAATAGAAGAAGCATAATTATGATGTCAGTTAGTTATTATTTAAGTCAGTTAGACACCTCTTTGTCGGGTCCTAACATGCATTTTTGTCAGGTAGATCCCAACCGGAGGGACAAAAATGCATGTTAGAACCCTCCAAATCGGTGTCTAACTAATACATAATAATTCCTCACAATGCTATATTTAAGAATTTTTCCTTCTTCTACAGCACAAGTTAAAATTTCGTTTTTATCTATTCCATCAAAACGAGGCAAGCGGGTAACAGAGTGGTAACAGTTTAGGAATGCACTTTTTGCCCACTTTTTGTTTTTTTGTTGCAATTGTCCACGTTATCAAATAATGAAAATTTCCTTGGATAATGCACATCGTCACAACATCCATCATGTAAATTGTTGAACCTTCATTCTATGCCAATTCCCCATATCATGTTCCTGATAAGGCCTCGTCTTAATTTGATCGCAGTACAAGGCACAGGCATGCTTTGTTGAAATTTTATTGGATTGTGAAGACATCAATCTGATGCAATGACACAATTGGATAGCAGATCTCACAACATAAAAGACACACAAACCTGCTACAGTTTCACTCCAAAATGATAACTTTTTTCTGCAATAATTGTCACATCATCTATCATCTAAATTGTTGAATCTTAATTCTTTGCCAGTTCCATATATCAGTTTCCATTTTCACTCCAAAATGATAACTTTTTTCTGCAATAAACAGCAGTAACTAAGTACTATGTAACAGTTATGTAGAAGCCAGACATAACTGTGCACAGGCAAAAAATACCCCAATTAAAAAAATATATATATGTTTGACTTTTGAAACATGCGAAGAAGGTAAGATGAGAAAATTGCAACCCATGTTAATAGGAGGAGTTTGTGAGACAGCGACACTTTATACTATTATTTCAGACTTTGCAAGTTAGTAATTTGATATGATCAACTACCACAGTTGGTCATCAGCTAAAATTATTTCTCTTAATGACAGAGTAACTCTCCCTTTCATAATTCTCACAGTGTCGGAACCTCTGAGGTATAGATTGAATGTCTTCTCAACTCACCAAGGTGTATGTTATCACAGCTATCCTGCCAAAGACTCAGAAAAGAGTCTTGTCATCACAAAATGCTAATTACTCCACACCACAGGATCTGTTGCCTGGAGAACTTCTGAGAACATCAAAGAACTAGATTGGTCTACAACAGGGTAGGTAGCTTTTTGTGAACAAGATAATTATGTCTTAATTTGTCATCTCTTCTTTGGATGCTGTATATTACACTATACCATTCCTTCCCTATAGGTATGTTGTTCATTTAACTAGCTAAAATTATAATTATTCACAATGTTGTTTTTAAGTATTTTTGCTTCTTCTGAAAACACATGTTAAAATTTTGTGACTGTATTCTGCCACAATGAGCCAACCACATGGTTGAGTTGTAACAGTTAAGGCATGCATGCCGAGGCCACGTCCACATGTCAACAACCAAAATTTAGTTGTTGCTTTTTTTATTTCACAGCTGGCGAACAATCAAGTGATTTTTTCTTCAACATTTACATTTGCTGCTCTTTTTCATATTGACAGATGATGAAAATTTCCTCGGATAGACGACATCTTCACATCGTCCATCAACTAAATTGTTGATTCTTCATTCTCTGCCCATTCCACATATCAGGTTCCAGAGAAGATCTCTCACTAATTTGATCACAGAACAAAGTGAGGATTTGCTTAGTCAAAATTTTATTGGATTGCGATGCTATCAATTTGATGTAAGGACACAAATGGAAAGCAAATCTTGCAAAGTGAAAGACACAAAAACCTGCTGTAGTATCATTCCACCATATATTTTCCATTTTAGAGTGTAAAAGCCAACAGTCACCCCCAAAAAATGTCTGGGAAACAGTAAGATTAAAGAGGATAGGAAAATCGGGCATATGATAAAATAAACACTACTGAAAATTAATGATTTCCGGGCAAATTAATTTGAATTAATTTGAAATGGTATTAAATCCCATTTTTGATACCTTTGTGTTAAAAAAAGGCCTTATATAAAATTGAGGCAGCCAGGAGCAGAAAGGTTAGCTGTTCAAGGCAGCTCTGCTGATGGTACTTGCCCACTTGGGTTCTAACTCACAAGTAAAAACCCACAAGAGTGGGTTAGGGTAGAAGATCATTCTGAGCAAATTTCGTCCCGTTGGGTTTGTGCAGTCAGAAGTTATGGCATATATTAAAGGTTTCTGGTGTACCAAGTAATTAGGTACATTTGCATGTTGTATTTAAAACATACACAAAAACTTTGAAATCTCAATTGAAAATCACCTGGATATATTCCTTATATTAATTTCCATAAAGTTATGCCATATTCGGAGGCATTCATGCCTTCAGTGGGAAGCGATGCACTTTATTCTGTGTCATTGGAATAGCATTGAATTTACCTGAATTTTGACAAAGAAAGCCTCTCTGTGACAAAAAATAAGTCATGTCACTAAATAAATTGTTTGGTAGGTTACTTTATGCTATTAACTTGCTGCGGAAGTTTAAGCCAGATTGTATCTCTTCATACAAGTCAACAGCAAATCAAAAAAATTATGATTTATCACATCCTATTTGCAATGTTATTCCAATGGGAGTTCAGAATGAGACAATTGACAAGTTTTTGAATTGCTTTGTATTCAAGTACAAAGGCCAGAATTGGCTGAAATCGGCACAGGACAAAGTCAATGACATCAGGAAGATTCGGAGGAGTGTTTTAACCAAAATGATTTATTTCCAATTCAGGAGAGGCTCTGTTTGTGGAATTTTAGCTAAATCTAATGGTATTCCAATGGCATAGAATAAAATGCATTGCTTCAAACTGAAGGCGTGAAAGCTTACTAATATGGAATAACTTTATTAAAATTAATATCAGTAATATATCTAGGCCACTATCATCCTTGATTTCAATATTGTTTGTCTGTATTTGAACGCATCATGCCACTATGTATACCTAATAACTTGGCACAGCCAAAACCTGTAATAAATGCTATAATTTCTGACTGCTTGGATGAAATGGGAGAAAAATTCTCACGGAATAATCTTCTACCCTAACCCACTCGGGTGGGTGAAGGAAATTGAAATATTCGCAATACCTTTGGAGATTTGGAGAGGGCAAAAAACCATTGCTGTCTAATAACTTGGCACTGGGGGTACTATACACTAATAAATAAAAAAAGTGTCACAAAGACACTGTTAGCTTATCGAAAAATACATTTCATTTATAAGTAAGTAAGTTTTTATATGTGTAAAATTTATTACGAAATATAGGGGTTCATGACCCATCACATTCTTACAAGTGATTGCTTAGTGATTCATTGATTTTTTTGTTCCTGACAGCAGCATGTCTTGCAATTTCATCGTTGGTCTAAAAACAATGGGTCACCGTTCAGACTAAAGTGTAAGAAGTGTATTGCAGACATACGTATCTTGGATTTGCAGTCAATTGCCACCATGCTCCCTTAAATAATGTCAGAGCTTGTTAGCAGTGTATGACTTGATGCTTATCAATCAGGAATTTGCAAAACATTTCACAGTTCAAGTCTAATGTAAACTGGCTTATCACAGCAGACTTCGAGAAAGGACTCTTTAAAGTTTCAAAAGAAAAATGAGTGATATCCTCCTTCCTGGAACCATTGATTCTCTTTAAATGTAATTGTGACTGAACAAACGGTTCTATCCACATAATTAAAGGTTTTGTTACAAATTATCTTCTTGAAAAGTTTCTTGCAAAGGCATTGCTAGCCACGAGTTAGGAAATGGAGAATTTGTTTTGAAATTGATAGTTTTAAATTTCTCGTTTGCATGCAGTTGTTGCAAGGCAAGCACTGATTACAAAACAAGAAATTGTTGTTCTGTCATGTAAGTGAGGCATACACGTAGTTGGTACATAGAACGCAAGGAAGTAGAATAGAATTGTTACTGGGTAATTATTTGAGCTATGATGTATTGTATGAGGACATGTCAGTGATGTTAACAACATTGAATTTAAAATTAGTAGGATGCCTATGGAAATGTTTGAATTCAGATCAATTAACATTTGTTGTGCAGCGCATTATTAATATCAACATGTTGGATTTTGATGGGAAACCAATATCCTTCTAAAAAAAAAAAAAAACAATTTCTTTCTAAAATCAGAAGCACCTACAAAGTGTTTTTGAACAGCTCAGAAATCGTCAGATTTTTCATTGACATTCCCAAGCTCATATGAATCATTTAACAAAATCAACAACCTTAGAGGATTTCATTTAAGCACTCCTTCTTATGACAGTGATTAGAATTTGTTCTATGCAAAAATATGACATTCTCAATTCTAATAACACACAGAAAATGAGTCTGGCTAGCTGTTTATTGACTTGATGAATTTTGTTAGCAAATAAATCAAGAGCTACTAATCAAATCTAGCAAATGTGCAATTGTCATGAAAGCATCCAATCAATTCCACAGAAAGCTCATAGAACTATTTTGTGATCATTTGCTGAAAAAGTAGATATTTTATTTCATATTCAGTCTCATGATACAATCCTTAGTACTTATTCATCGAATATCGGTTGATGTCTGTGTGTTACAGAAGAATTCAACGGTGCCAAGTACAGCAGGTAATTTTCCTGGAAAATTAAGTTTGTGGTGAATTTACTAAATGAATTGCTTTCTCAACATAATTAGAGGTTTCTCTTTAAAGCACAACTCTTTAGAAGTTTCTTGCAACGGTATTGGAAATCACTTGAACTGCGGTTAATGGATTTGAAGTCCGCCTTTGCACGCAGTTGCCGCAGGTCAACCACTAATTACACAGTCTGTCACTTTAATACAGAAAAAACAGTGGACTGTTGCACTGTGACAATATATGTAGGGTGAGACTTTAATGAAATATTTTGACTTTGTGAAAATGGCACTTTGTGTGTCATCATGCTGATGATTTGTCATGATCATACCAAATACCTCCAATTTTGATTTGATTTAAGGAGACTTATCCCACTTGTTGGTGCCAACCAAACGAAAGGATTATGAATCTTATTTTCACTCTAAAGTTATGACAAGTTAAATGGCTTTTCTTGGTCATGACTAATCAAACAGCCTCTATGTTTTCCATGCTGAAAGTATTGAATTGAATTGAATTTTTGAATTGAATTGAATTTTTTTTTTAATGAGTCACAAAGTGACTTTTCACAGTGAACTGGTCCTCATTTTTTCTATATCAAAGTGCGAGACAGTCAAAGGATGATAGATGGTAGCCCTATTGCAAAAAAGAAACAATCCATTGACTTATTTTGCCATGAGGCCAAAAATGGTGCCAGTCCCGCCCCTAAAACTGCCTCTCAGGTAAAATTTGTGGAGTTAGCTAATTATTCATAATATGAATTTCAGACCAGTTTCCCCTTAGGCGTATTTCGCGGGGGGTCCGGTGGGGCTTCAGCCCCCTGGCATCAGGGCAAATGGCATATATCAGGGCAAATCCTGACCAATCAGGGCAGATCCACTGTCCTGGTCACATTCGTGCCATGTTAAAATTTCATGGCAAAATATTGACAGCCCCCCATGAAACGCCTGTCCCGTACACCTATGAGTTTCCCTGTCAAACAGATACAGTTTACGAAAAATAATTCAATATACATGAATACTCCAAAGCAAGAAATTACACAATTTTATACTTTTTTTTTCAAAGTTGAAAATGGCCTAATGGTTAAGGCGCTTGACTGCGAATCCACTGGCAGTTAGTGGTAGCCAGGGGAGGGTGACCATTGTGTAGGCAGAGGTCCACCCTCCTGTGTGGTATAGGTCAAACATTCCCCTGGTTAAGTAGTAAATCTGTTCATATGATACTTCAGAATGTTGTTATAATAACACTATAATATAATGAAGAAAGTCAATAAGCCTAGGATCAAAATGGCATCTCATTTGAGATTGATAGATTCTATATTCATGGCACTCTACAGAATTGTAGCAGGTGGTGCTACTATGGAGAGGTTAGGGACTTCCGGTGACATGTCGTTTATCAGCCCTATTAGCAGCAGAGTTCCAATGTAGGAGGAAGTAAGGGTAATGAGGGTCGTACACACTTCGCAAATCTCTTGCGGTTGACGTCATAAAGAACAGATCTGACAAGTGCAGTCCACTCTTCGTGTTATTTGATAATTTCTTTGAACTAAAAGGGAATTTTTTTAATTATGATGACTTGCCTAAAGTCTAGCTCCTTGATTGCAAATTATATGAACTCGTTATCACTGAAAAATAGCGTGCGGTTACAGAATGATACATAATAATGAACATAAATGTGAAATTACATATTTAGATTGCAGTAGACGGAAAACTAGTGAAACTAGTTTTGAATCGAAAACATTCTGAAATTGATCAATATTCCTACTTCACGATCATTTCAGTCTTCATAAAGAGTGAGCTACTAATTTGCTGGGGAAATCCCAAAATCCTTCATAAATACCTCAGCTTCTGAAAATATTGGAACATTACTAGAACTCAAACAATGGATGTCGTCGCGCATAGGCGTACGGCGCACGCAATTTTTTGGGGGGGGGGGGGGCGAGCGACATTTGCCCAAATTTCAAGATCTAGATTTTATACCATTTCAAATTAAATTGCCTGGAAATCATTAATTTTCAGTAGTGTTTACTTAATCATCTGCCCAAATCTTTTAAAGTTTTTGCCCGAATCTCACTGTTTCCCAAACTTTTGGTGGGGGCGATCACCCCCCCTGCCCCCCCCTATGGTCGTCGGTGAAACGAGATTGATTGTTACAAATCATGACTAGTCAATAAAAGCTCCTATTTTTGGTTAAGCTAGCAATTGCTCTGGTATTTTTAGTTAGTATCAGAGAAAACTCTGGACAGGAAATTTATTTGATCTATTCAAACTAATAAATATTAGTAATATCGGATGATGACGCTACACTGAAAATTGGAACATTTCCTTTTTCTATGGCCGATTCAAAGTGCTCCATGTGTTACTGATAAAGTTGCATGACATGCTGCCGTCTGGCTTGATAAAATCAATGAATCATTTATCGATCACTTGAAACCAACAGTTAGGAGCCATGTAATAAGTCATGGAACAAGGTATTACACTCATTCTGTTTGTAACCAGGTCTAAATTGCCCTGAAATCAATATTGATGTATTACCGGTGACATTCCCATGGTCAATAGGGAGATTGACGATTACTAGGTTTTACAACCTGCTGAGTAGAGCCCCAGGATATTACTGGTGTAAAACAATGGATCTCCTAAGTAAAACATCTATCGATCAATATTGGCCTTGTGATCTATTGACTGAAATACATCAAATCAACTAGTCTACCACAAATCAACAATGTTGATATTTTAATGTAAATGTAAATGTAGGCTTTTTTATAGTCCATTACACCGACGAAGTCAGTCTCAACAGACTTTACAATTACACCCTTGGCAGGCCTGTTCAAGCATGAGCCTTTCTCAACTCCCCGGGGAGTATGCAGCCAGGCAGCCGTTTCCAGCGCACACAATGCTAAGTCACTCTACAATCGCCATCACTGCCTATAGCCAAGTACCCATTTACACCTGGGTGAAGTGAAGCAAAGAGTTATGGAGGATCTGCTCAGTTCCTCCGTGCCATTGGTGGGAATCGAACCTGCAACGTCTCAGTTACCAGGCGAACACCTTACGCACTAGGCCACGGCACCTCTTTTACTCATCCGAAGCAATTCATTTACTTATTTCAGCCTGAATTTTGGTCATGACGATTTGTTGAATTGGGATAAGTGTCTGGTCAAAAGAAAGCACAAACATAACACCATTACAGCGATGCACTTTGATACCAAAAAAGAGTGTACCTACTGTTGCGCTGTGAAAATGACACTTCGTGTGTCATCATACAGATGATTTGTCATGATCATACCCAATACTTTCAATGTTAATTTGATTTAAGGAGACTTATCCCTCTTGTTGGTGACAGCCAAACGAAAGGATTATGCATGTGATTTTCAATCCAAAATCAGTTATGACAAGTCAAATGGCCTTCTCTTGATCATGACTAATCAAACTGTCTCTATGTTTCCCATGTTGAATGTATAGAAGATGACACTTCATCAGCTATCATGAATCACAAAGTACATTTTTCACAGTGAACTGATCCTCATTTTTTCTTTATCAAAGTGCATCGCTGTAATTGATGCCAATCGGTCAGGAAAATATCCTAAATGTCCACAGTTGATTTAAGTTTATCACAGTACACATATTTACAACTCTATGCGGATTAACAGCCAACAGCAATTTCAAAAGAAACATTCAAGTTGGCATGTGATATGACTGACTCAACCGCAATTTCACTTAGGATAAGCTGCAAGGTCCTTTTTTGTAGCATTTTAAATTCCTCTGATTGGTCCTTGACCGATCATCAGCCAATTAGTGGAAACTCAGAAACTACGTTGCAAGTGGTTCAAGCAACTCAATGAACTCATACTTATTGAAATTGCAGTAAGAGCCTTTTAGTAATTTGTTTGTGTCAATTATTTATTATAAGTAGTCAGCACTTGTCAAAAACCCATCAGCATATAGGTGTCACCGTGTTAATAAATGAACTATCAACATTTTCAAGGTTATCACTGTGTGTTTGTTTTACGCCTCTGCAGCACCTTAACAAGGTTATCACTGCATACTCACCAAGTGACCTAATGAAGGATATTTTTGTTTACATTTTGCTAGTTCTCATATACAGAGCAAACAACAAACTTTGCCATATAGCCAGTATGCTGTCTTATAGTACATGTAATACACATAAAAAATGTGGGAACAAACAGTTAAGTTTGCTGGGAGATTAGGCAGTTTTAGTAAATTTTAGTGCATTTTTAACCAGAATTGACAAATATTTTGATTGCTAAACATTTTGTGCTATTAATTTCCCAGCAGGATGTCTAATACATAACATATGATACTGTCTATTTTATATTGTGACCGAATTGGTTTAAATAGAGACCAAAATTTAAGATTTAATGGTTAACCAGGTCGCTTCGCATAAAGCGAACAGTACACAGTGTTTTGCTCTTGACAAGAAAATTAGAATACATACTACAGGTAACTCTCAATAGCGTCACAAAGCAAGTTCGCAAGTCATTTTTACTGCCAAAAATGTTTTCCAATGGGCCGCTAGTCTGCAAACAGCTCTAAAAGACTCTTTAAAGGTTTTAAACCAACTGAGTGATAGTCTTCATGCTTGAACTATTGATTCTCTTTAAATGTAATTGTGCATGGCTGAACAGACGGTCCCACTCACATAATCAAGGGTTTTTGTTACAAATTATCTTCTTGAAAAGTTTCTTGAAAAGTATTGCTAGCCACGAGTTGGGAAATGAAGAGTTGGTGGGGAAATTGATATATTTAAATTTCTCTATTGCATGCAGTCTACTGCCAATTACAAAACGAGAAATTTTTGCTCTGTCATGGAAGTGAGGCATTTATGTTTCATATAAACCAAGAAAGTGAGATGAAATTGTTACTGGGTTGCAATGTAAAGACATTGGCGTCATTATGAAAAATGTTTTTACTATCGATAAAACATCGAAATGCATCGGAAAAGTAAGAAATTCTGCCTTTTTACAAGATGCATTTTGTTGCATCTATATGTGAAATTAAAACTGTGTCAGGTTTTTTTTTATTTAAAAAATTTACAGATTAATAAATCAGGCTGAAAGAGATGGAAAGGAAAAATTCTATCTAGCCTTATTTCAACCTCTTGCCATCTCAAACATTTACAAAACACTTTGAAAATGTAGTGAAGAGGACCCTTCATAAAGTTTCAAAAGCAAACTTACAATTGGATACTGAATCGACAGGAACCCTGCCAATGTGTCTGATTCTTTGATTGATAAGTCACTTGAGACCTTGATTTGAAATTAAAGGTCTTGACACGACAGCTCAGGATAAAGAAGTCATGATGCTAAGATGGATGGTTTGCATACACTCCACAGGGCAGGGCTGAGTTGCTCTAATAGAGGATGGTTCACAACTTCCACTGACAAAACAAGTAAGTAATATATCGTCTATGAGAATTTGACATATAAAAAATCCCACTACAGCATTCAATTCGACTGAGTAGGAATCATGAGGAATTTTTTTTACATGCATGTATGATTCAGATAATTTCTATCATTTCATTCAACATCTCTTTACTTTAACACATTAATGTATAGCCATCAAACATCATAGTGTATATATTCCATGTATTTCAAGACAAATAAACTTCTAGAGTCTTCAGTTTTGAGTCTTAAAAACACATTTTACGTAAATATACACTGTATATAGTGATGCTTTACAACAGCTGTGATGGGTTTCATATTCAAATTTGTCCACCATTTATGAAGCACAATTTTCTTGCCACTATGCAAATAAAATAAAACCCCTCCCCCGCAGGGGGATAGGGGTTCTCTCTGTGAGTAAGACTCACAGGACCTACACTGTGAAAAACAGTGTGTTTCACATTGCCAATACCTTTTGTTTCTCAAACTAGGACTGAACTAATTCCTAACAAAAATCCCCTTAATCCTCACACCTTGAGGAGGGGGCTCTGTATATAAGGATGCCTGACCCAAGTATTCCTCACTTCCTTTATTTTGATTCAGCAAGAACGAGAAATGTCGGGGAGGCGGGTGGGAAAACTCTGGAGTGTAGGTCCTGTGAGTCTTACTCACAGAGAGAACCCCTATCCCCCTGCGGGGGAGGGGTTTTACTCTATTTCATAAGACATCACAGGACCTACACTGTGAAAAACAGTGTGTTTCACATTGCCAGATTCCTAACCTGGAGGTGGGGAGGAACCGGACTGGCCTCAGAGCTCCCAAAAACTTCAGCTGACCGAGATCTGACGCCCTGAGACGACAGGGGTCAAGCGAAAATTGCCATCAGGCTGCGGGTGGAGATGAGCCAGATAAAATCTGGTAAATGTAGAGGGACTAGCCCACCAACCCGCGAGCAAAATCTCCTCGAGAGAATGCCGACCCGCCTGATAGGCCCATGAAGCAGCCATGCGACGAACTTCGTGAGCATGAGCATGGAGGGGCTCAGTGTCATGGGCCGTTCGGATGCACTGAGTGATCCACCGTGACACTGAGTCCGCAGAGGGGGGTCCAGAGCCTCGGATCTTCTGGAAGAGGCGCTGGTCCGCCTGTAGTCCGCCTGTCAGCAGAATGTAACGTTGCAGGGTAATGACAGGACAGAGTCTTTCATCACGCTCTGGGGATGCCACGTCTGGCAGCAGTGCTGGGATGTAGAAAGGAGCAGGATCGTGGCCTTGGACGGCTGTCTTAGGCAAAAATCCGGCGACAGTACGGAGCCAGACTCCTGTATCCGTCAGTCGCAGATCCTGAGGGTCTCGGGAGATGGCCTGGATCTCTTATCCTCGCTTACCAGTGGCCAAAGCCAGCAGGAATGCCAACTTAATTGCAATAAATGTGCGATCGACCCGAGTGGTGAGGGTCGTAGGATTTGGTGTGGTAGCGATATATTCAAGGACCCGTGAGAGGTCCCACGCTGGTACCCGAGGCCGAGCCGTGGGTTGCATAATCGCCATGCTTTTAAGCAAGCGAGATAACATAGGGTGTTGCCCAAGTGGAACACCTTCTACAGGACCCAAAGTGCCTCCAGGGGATGACCGATAGGAAGCTACTGTGGTGGGGGTGAATCCCTTCTCCTCATGTAAGAATACCAGAAAGTCTGCTATTGCAACTATAGAGGGACGCAGGGGATCCACGTCGTTGGAGCCACACCAGTTACAGAACGCTCGCCAGTGGGACTGGTAGAGGCGTGTGGAGCTGGGTCGAAGGTTGCCGGACGCAAGCGTTGCAGCTCGGACTGAAAGTCCTTCCGCTCGGAAGCGCTGATGGATAGCGGCCAAGCGTGAAGGTTCAGCCACCCCGGGCGCTGATGGTAAAGCTGCCGGTGAGGTTGGCTCAACAGTCGACGATAATGAGGGAGCTGTATCGGTGGACTCATCAGAAGCCGCAAGGCTTCCGGGAACCACGCTTGCTTTGGATCCTGGTACAGCGAGAGGGACTTGGTCCCACCTTCCCGCCGGATGTAAGCTGCTGCCACTACACTGTCGGTCATGATGCGAACTGACTGGCCTTTCACATGGGGTAGAAGAGTCTGAAGGGCTCGACGAACAGCCCGGAGCTCTAAAACGGAGATATGGAGAGCTGCCTCCTGCCTGTTCCATCTGGTCTCCCATGTGGGCTCCCCACCCCACCAAACTGGCGTCTGTTGCGATGGTGAGGGTTGGGGCTGGAATGCGGAGGGGCACCCGTGTACTGAGCCAGGTGATGTCCATCCATGGCTGCAGGGCCAAGCGGAGCCCTGGCCGGACCGGAACAAAGCGGTCCAGGTCTCGTCTGAGATTGATGCCGAGACTTAATAGATAAAACTGCACGGGCCTGACCTGCAGGCGTCCCAGCTTCACGTAGTCGGCTATGTGGTTTAACACGCCAATTAGTCGCAAGAGGAGCCGGAGGCGGATGCGTGACTGAGCGTTGACGCTGCGGACCAGGGTGACCAAAGCCTGGATCTTGTCTGCTGGTGGTGCCACGGTGCCGGTGCGAAGATTGAAGTGGATCCCTAGGAAGACAAATGTGTCCTTGGGAACCAGATTGGATTTCTCGTACCGGACCAGTAGACCGAGCTTGGTGAACAGCTGTAGTACTTGCTCGGTGTGTTGCTTGGCTACCTGGACCGACGGGGCCCGAATGAGCCAGTCGTCCAGGTAACGGTGGACCTTGATGCCTTGAGCCCGAAGGGCCGCTGCCACTGGCGTCAGCAGATAGGTAAATGACCGAGGGGCGATATTTAGTACGGTAGGTTGATTTCGGAACTTCACCATTGCACAAATTGGGATAGTGAGATTTTCATATCAGAAGGCTACACCCAAAATTTGAGGTCTCTAACTTGAAAACTTTTTTGAGGAAATGACATTGAATTTTTGACATTTTGAACATTTATCGGTTGTTTCGCAAACTTGCGGTATCGTATAACTTTGTCATTTATCATCATAGATGAATACAACCTATTATATTTGAAAAGATCTCAAAAAGATCTACAATTTGAATACAAACATGAAGGGTTTCCGATAATTTTTCATCTGCACTTCTTATAAGATTTCACAATTTTGAGAAAAAAAGTCAGATCTGATGATTCAAAGCAGTAATAAACAGGAAATTTCTTGGAGGCCTTACAATGAGCCATATCGGCGGTATGGGGGAGTAACAGTTTCATTTGGCAAACCTATTTGAAACTTCGCCGAGTTTTCAAGCTGCACAGTTTAATTTTTTTACAAATCAAACCTTAGAAATATCATTTAAAATGTGGTATTGATGCAAACAAGTTAACATCCAACATCAAGCATAAAGCTTGTTTAAAATCTGAGATGTAGGCCTTTATATGGCACTGCACACAAAAAAAGCAAATTGCATTTTTTCTCTCTCTTTTTGAGCACTGATATTATTTTTGAAATGTAATATTCCCAATCCAAAAGGCATGATGTGTTCTGTAAGGATCCAGTGATGACATAAAGAGCTGTCTAATAATCTACCATCTTAGTTCCATTATAGAAACTGTAAAAACTGTAAAGAAGTGCTTAAATAATATTTATCGTACCTTATTGGTCAAAGCAGGGAAGTTTCATGTTACAACTTCCGCACACCGGTACAGAAACATTATCATATAGGCTAATATCCAATCAGGTGGTTGTTCTATTTGAACTTCTTCTTGGTTAGAATGATGCCCTGGGATCCATTTCTTTCTCTTTTTTAGGACATTATAATACTGAATCTGATTCTGAAATGACTCACTGACAAAATCTAATAACCTGATACCCGTGGTCAATTAATATTTACAAGTTAATTTCTGTGGTTCTATTCAGGATACCTGTGACAATCATTGAATAGACAAAGGTAACTATATTTTAGGTCTAGGTGCTTTACCATAGATCACTAATATTGCCAGATATCTAAACAGCCAATGCAGTTAAATTTACACCTACAGTCATATTTTGATTGGCAAGTCAAGCAAAATTAAAGTTACTTGCACCTTCAAATTTGTCCTAGACCATTGATGTTGGTATTCAAAATGTAGGTCTAATTGAGCCCAGTACAACCATACCAATTTCATTGGCTTGTCTCTTAAATTGACTAAGTTATTCAATACGAATCGGCAAACCTAGCGAAAAATGTCTAAAAGCTCAAAACTTTAAATCGATTTCCTCAAAAAAGTATTAGAGTTAGAGACCTGAAATTTTGGATATGGCCTTTTGACACGAAAATGTCACCATCCCAATTTGTCCAAGATTGAAATTCAGAAATTTTTGCAAAATCAACCTACCCTAATATTTAGGCCAAATGGCATGGCCTGAAATTGCCAGACTTGGTCTTCTACCGCGATCCGTAGGTAGGGTTGGAACTCGGGATGCATCGGTATATGGAGATATGCATCGGCCAGGTCTATAGACATGGTCACCTCCCCCACCTGAATCTGTTTGTGGATACTCTGTGGAGTCTCCATGCGAATGGTGGGACAGGTTATAAACGGGTTGAGTGCTTTCAGATTGATGACAGGTCTGAAGCCCCCTGTGCGTTTTGGCACGACAAACAGGAACGGAACAACTTTGACCAGAGCTTTTTTGCAATTAATGAATTTATTTCTAACAACAAGACATTCTTTTGAGTATTGTCCGACGGCAGACGGATTGGTACAGGAATTGATGTTAGAGGGGGTTTGCGACCCCAATGCCAAGTTAAACCTAGTGTTAGTAACCGATGGTGCCATCCGGACAGTTGTAACTGCGAGTTCCAATGGTCGTAGAACAGAGTCAGCCGGGCTCCCACTGGAATGTCAGGTCCGCTGCTTGGCTTTCACCGTGTTGGACTTGGAGCCACGGGATTGTCGCTGCTGCTGTTTAGGTTCCGAAGTCCGAACCTCAGTGGCAGCCGCTGTTGGCGTGTAGGTGGATGAGGCTCCTCTTCCACGTGAAGCATTGGACCGTGCCTGACCTCGAGGCCGATCCTGCCTAGCCGCCCGGGGCTGGGGACGTCGATTGTACCCACCGGCCGGGGCCTGTTTTGGCACAGGCTGTTGCCGCATGATTTCTGGTACACTAGCCGAGGCGGGCCCAAACATCCCGAGACTCGACTGAAGGCTGACAGGCTGCAACTGTAGCCAATTCCGTGTGTGGGGCAAGGAAGAGCCTAGACCATCCAGGATGGCCTTGCGTCTGGCCAAGGTCGATGATGCCAGGATTGCCCCACCAAAATCAATTGACTGGTGCAATTCCTTTACTGCAAAGTCCCGAAGAGCCTGCAGCTGAGTCGGACTCGCCTTGCCCACTGAATCGAAGTACACCCCGAGAATCCATTCTAGGGCTGACAAACACGAGAGCTGTGATCTCGACATGACATCAATGTCGGTGAGCCAAATATGGTCCACTGAGGGCTGGCGGGAACCGGCCCACTCCCTCTCTCGTGCAGACAGTTTGTTGGGCTTTAAATCAAACCCGGGACTCGAGTGGCAGTGGTGTAGCCAGACATCTGCCACAGGTGGGGCAGTGGGTGGGGCTGGACTTCTTGAGGGGGGGCGAGACCTTTATCGACATTTATCGACTTTTTTTGGATAAAATTCACAGGACTCCCACAATGGTCATTATCATCATCATTAAACAAGTTAAATTGACCATGAAGTACAAGAAATTTAATTATATGTTGTATTTACATATCATTTTTTAAGGCCTTAGATATTTTGCTGCTTAATGTTAAGTTATTATATCTTGCATAAATTTGCTTGACTGAATGCCGCTAAATATTGAATCTAGATGATTGGATCCATAAATGAAGAAAACACCATAGAAAAACATCAGAAAAGTGACATTTTTATCAAAAAAAGAATTCTGGTATTTTAATTGTGGTCATGTAGGAGCGTGTTTTAGTCACATTTTGCGAAAAAACATGACAAAGGGACAAGATATTTTCTTAATTCTTGACGCCTTCATTGAAAGTACACAATTTTTCCTTCGGGATGAGTCCCAAACTTTGTCGAAAGAATGTACAATGAGCCTTAAAATTTTTTTCAGTCAAATATCGGACATTTCTGACTCCAAGATTGAACTTTGTCCTATGAAGAGACAAGATTTGCAACTTCACTAAATTTACCATTTCTGAATTTTAAAAAAGTAGGACTGGCCAAAAAGGAAAAGTAGGATGATTTCTAAAAAAGGTAGGAAAAGTAGGAGTTCTAGGAGTCCTGCAATAGAGGCACTAAATTTCAATGTAGCAACATCAGTCTCTGATATGAGTTGAGAATCATTATCCTGTTTGAAAATATCTCTACAAACTCATCCAAATCAAATGAATTTGACTTTTGTCATTCAATATGGATGAATCTTTGGTTTGAGAGCCTCTCATGTGCCATTGAATTTTCACAAAGGTTTTTGTCCTCTTTATGACAGAGAAGCTTCGCTCACAAGAAGCACTGGACGCTGAGATTGTCATTGCAATTTTACAGAGCCTCACTGTATCTGTATGGTTGAATAAATTTGACAAATTTGGGAGTGTTCTGTTGGTGTTTCGACACCCTGCATTTTTCGGCTCCACCAGTCGCTTGGCCCACTAACTGATTAGGTCAGCGTTTGAAACACTATTTGGTAGAGGCCATCCTAAGCAGAATAGTAAAACCAAGTCATACACTGGACATTTCAGGCTAATTTTATTTTATTTTACTCCAAAGCCAGAGGGGGGGCAAGAGGGGGGGCAAGAGCAGCCACAGGGGGGGCAATTGCCCCACCTTGCCCCCCCCTGGCTACGCCACTGTCGAGTGGAATCGAGGTTTGAATCTTGGCACCAATTTAGATGGTCCAGGGTGCAGGGGAGCATTGGGTGGTGGAGGCTGGTGCTGTGCAGAGTTCGGCCATGCACCACCCCAACAAGACCTCATGGCCGTCTCTCCATACATGCCCTGGTCAGTGGTGAAGGTGGCAGGGCAGACCGTCGCTTCTTCGGGGGTGGCGGACCCGCGATGGCTGACTTGACTGGTTCGGGTGAGCCTGGCAGAGCGGTGAGGTTGACTAGCCCAGATTGGTAAACGGTGTCGACAACCTGGTACCAAGAGATCGGGGCATCAGTTTCGGTCTCTGCTGTGGCTGAGCGGGCTGGGGATCGGTGAGAAAACTGGTCCCAAGGGCCCTCAGTTGACCGAGGTGAGTCTCCAAGCCCTGAGGAGGTGGAGCCATAGTGATATCCAAATGGTTCCCCTGGGGCTCTGGAGAGGAGTATCCTGGAGTCCGTGGTATCTGTAGGATTTCCTGGGAGCGCGGAGGAGTCACTGGTGGGCGGGGTGACGAGGGTACGTCAGCACCGGAGGCCTGAGTCGACCCGGGGTCAACTAATTGTAGTGCACCTCCCAAGTTGCCCACTGGCACTACCAAAGATCTAATGGTAGGCCTGGCTGGAGCCCTCTTGTCAGCTGCTGGGGGTGACTTGTGTCTCCCGGGTGTCGACGAGATTGCCGATCCACGGGGGGGTGTCGCCGAGTTGGTCCGGGACCTGTCGGCGGCTCGGCGGCGTCTGGAGCCCTTTGGCGAGGCCTGCCTTGCGCAAGAGGAGCCCAAACGTCCCTCAGGAGACCTGGTACGCCTGTCCCGGTGGCGAGAGGCACGGAAATGGCATGGGGACGAAGATTGTCGCCCAGTCCGCGGATCTGGAGGCCCGGGAGGGCGGAGATCGCCGTGCAGCAGAGCCGGCACTCGTCCGAGACGAGGCCCTGGAGTGTCTGCCCCGGTTGGGGGAATGGTCATGGCTTGTAGAGCTGCTCCTGGACGCCCTGGACCGCGAGCCCCTCAAGGGACGGCGCGGGGAACGTTCTCGTGACCTGCTGGAGTCACGGGGGCGACCTGGCTGGTCATCTCGGCTGTAGCGGCGCTTTGGCATCTCGAAGCGTCAGGTGGAGCCGGCACTAAACTGAATCGAATTCAGAATGACAAGTGCGACGAAATGGATCCAGCGTGGTCTTAAATACTGTCGAAATGGAAATAGTTTGTTTCCTTAATCGGATTAAGCAAGGAACTTTATTTCTGTGGATTCTTGGGCACAAACTGGCGCGAAACGCTGCCCAAGAAGCGTAACCCGAAACCGGGTCAAGTGAAACCAGCGACCATGTCGACCAAATTCCAAAGGCGCGGGGCCAGTTTGGACGTGGCCGAATCGACTAGTAAACATCAAACAATGGAAAAGCACGATGCTGACCGATGGAATAGGAAGAAGAGAGCTGAAGAAACGACTGGAAGGACAGCGCAAGCTCTATTACGTAAGTACTTGACCTCCCTTCGAAAGGGAGGTCTAAGTCTCTGGTGTCCAGTCCAAAGCATTGCGAGAGAAATGCTGAAAGGAAAAAAGTGAGGAATACTTGGGTCAGGCATCCTTATATACAGAGCCCCCTCCTCAAGGTGTGAGGATTAAGGGGATTTTTGTTAGGAATTAGTTCAGTCCTAGTTTGAGAAACAAAAGGTATTGGCAATGTGAAACACACTGTTTTTCACAGTGTAGGTCCTGTGATGTATTACAAATAGAATGGAATTTATGTTCACAATAAAATAAAATATATGTTCACTATAAATACCATGGTGTAGTATGCATTGCAGCAGGCAAAAGCAGTATGGTCGAGTAACCCCTTTACAGATGATTTCATATTTGTAGACTTTCGTCAAATAACAAAATATTTTGCAAAATTTCTGGTCTGACATCAAAAAATCCTGCCAGGTGATTGGTCAAGTTGCCCATTGCGTGTCACTTTTTTCAGCTTGCTTCAAGCAAGTGATGTTTGTTGGAAAAATGATATCATAATTTTGACCCGTAGTATACTGCAAAGGCCAACTTGATATTGTGACAGTTGTTCACACATATCAGAAAATAATCCATGTACATGAATTCTTTCATTTCTTCATGAACTGTTGTATTTCATACCTCTGTGTACAACTGTTGATTGTTTCCATTGATATTAAATCAGTTTCAAGCTGACTCTGAATGGCTTCACATCTGCTGATAAAAAATTATAATGCATTGCCCAAAAGCATTGTCTATGACATCATTAAGGGACTATTCAGAATTGAGAGGGAGATGCGAGTTTCACCTGGGTGGGTGAACGTGCTTCAAGGCGGGTAGTTCTAATGGGAATCAGATCAGGGACCCCGCGATTGGTAGCCCATTGTCTTGCCGCCTGGGCCGAGACCCTCCTCTGAGAAAATGTTACCTTCACAATTGCACTTGTTTATTTCCTGTATAAACAGTCATTACATGGATCATCTGATCCCAATCGTCTGAATGCACAGTATTGGACTTGCACAGTATTGGACTTGCAGAATGTGTGTACTAAAAATGTGTGAAACACAAACTGAAACTCTCACTTGACACCGCTAAAGTCAGTCCCTGTTAGGAGATCAATGGCTTAGAATGCCATGGTCACCCATGTAAAATGCTATGTCACTTTTCAGGAGAGAGTGGTGTCATACCTTCTCTCGGCCAATGAAAATTGCAAGAAAAATGATGTATTTTCTACCTCAAATGTCTACAAATATAAAATCATCTGTAAGAAAATGAATTTTAATTTAAGAAAATGAATTTTAATTTAAAAAAAAATGAATTTTAATTTAAGAAAATGAATTTTGATTTAAGAAAATGAATTTTAATTTTAGAAAATTAATTTTAATTTAAGAAAATTAATTTCAATTTAAGAAAATTAATTTTAATTTAAGAAAATTAATTTTAATTTATAATATTTCATCATTCTTCACAGCATGCTATTAACCAAAAAAGTCCCAACAAAAACATGTTGCAGTCTGTTCATATATTGCATCACATCTCACAGTCTGTTCACAGAGTTTAGATATGGATAAAAAACATCAAATTGATCCATGGCATTTTTAGCATTGTTTTAAAACGAAAATGATGTGAAAACTTTAAAAAGGCCTTCATATTGTGGTTTATCGTGATACCTAAAGCCCTAATTCGTCATAAAAAGTCCGAGCAAGTCCCATAATCAGAACGTGACACCCGATGATTGATGGTTCAATGGCACTTAAAAAGTGGTAGGCGTCACCACCAGTAAGGCGATGGGGAATCGCCTCGACATGTCACTTATCAGCCTTATTAGCAGCAGCTAGAGATCCAGCATTAGATGAAGTTGCATCTCAGAGATAAGAGGGCACATAGCTCATTGATCAAATTACTGCAGTTTTTGAATAGGATCCGATTCAGTCAAAGACAAAAGAGTATTCTTTCCATGCTCATAATGACATAATCAAAAGAGGCTGGCAACAGCAATCAAATGTCTTCTCATACACCATCATAATCATATACATGTTACTTCATTGAATAGCTGCAACATACAGTATGTATATATACTTCTTGCCACCTTTAAACATTTACAGAACACCTTGAAAATGTGGTGAAGATGACACTTTCATAAAGTTTCAAAAGCAAACTCAAAATTTGATGATGCTTCAAAAGTAACAGTGCCAAAATTTCTGATTCTGTGACTTATAAGTCAGAGCAAGGCTTTGATATGAACTTGAAGGCCTTGACAATCATGAAAATGCACAATAAAAAGAGTTTCGATTGTTAAGATGGATGGTTTGCAAACATCTGCAGGCGCAGAGTAGCACCACTAGAGGACGGTTCGAGACTTCCATTGACACATTAAACAAGTGCTAAGTAATATATCATCATTATTATAAGAAATTGACATCAAAATACAAACTACAGCATAAGATAGACTGAAACAGGATCTCAAGTTGATATGGAATTCTCAACTTGATATAGAAAGTGAAAAATAGCAGACGATCATTCTTCAGAATAGAATATGGAATCCATATGCCATTCTTGAGAATGAGGTATGGATTCCATATTCTATTCTGAAGAATGATTGTCTGCTATTTTTCACTTTCTATATCAAGTTGAGAATTCCATATCAACTTGAGATCCTGTTCTGAGTTGGATTCCTAAGCGATATTTGTTAAACACATTTCTATAATTTCATCCAACATCTCTTTGATTTACCGTCGTAATGTAGAATATTTTATGAATGTAAGCATGGACCTGACAGGCAGGATAATCAGCGAAATGTTGTAGTGAAATGTTGTAGCGAAATGTTGTAGCCTGCTCACAACTACAGAAGGCTATTGTAGCCTGCTTGCCACCTTCAAACATTTACAGAACACTTCGTAAATGTAATGAAGAGGATGCCTTTGTAAATTTTCAAGAGTAAATTTTCAATCGGATACTGCTTGAAAAGGAACAGTGCCAAAGTGTCTGATTCTTTGATAGATAGGTCACTTGAGGCCTTGATATGAAATGAAAGGTCTTGGCATGACAGCTCAGGATAAAAAAAGTCATGATGTTGAGATGGATGGTTTGCACACACCCTGCAGGGGCTGGGTAGCACTACTAGAGGATGGTGCGAGACGTACTTAAATTGACATAAAAAGTAAGTGATATATCATCCTTATTATGAGGAATTGACATCAAAAATCCACCTACAGCATAAGATATAACTGAGTGGGATTCTTTTTCACGACTGTAGTTGGCTTCATTCAAATTTGACATGCACTTATGAAACACAATATTCTTGCCACTGTGCAAATAAGATGAATATATGTTCACAATAAATAAAATATAAGATCACTGCAAATACTCTAAATACTATAGTGTATAATATTGTAGTAGGTAACTACAGTACGGCACAGACAGCACCTACAAGAAAACGCATTTCAACATACTTCACACCATAATGATAAACCAAAGAAGTCAAAACAATAACATCTTACAGTCTGTTCATATATTGCATCACATCTGACAGTCTGTTCACAGAGTTAAGATATGGATAAAAAACATAAATTTAATCTATGGCATTTTCAGTGTGCATGATTTATAGGAGGGAAATGATGTAAAAACTTTAAAAAGGGCTTAATTTTATGGTTTATCCTGAAACCTGAGGCCCTAATTTGTCATAAAAAGTCTGAGTAAGTCCCATAATAAGAACATAATACTTTAAGATTGATGGTTCTGGGAATTTCAAAAGTGGCAGGTGCCGCAACCAAGGGAGGCAACCGGGAATCCCATTGACATGTCACTTATCAGCTGTATTAGCAGCAGAGATCCAACATTAGATGAAGTGGCACCTCAGGGTTAAAAGGGCACGTAGCTCATTGATCAAATTTCTGTGTTCAATTTTTAAAAGTTGCTACTGAGTTTTGATGGGTCTCCGATTGCGTCAAAAAAATTCTTTCCATATTCACATTGACATTATCAAAAGAGCCTGACAACATCAACCAAATACCTTCTCTAACGCCATTATAATCATTTACATGTTATTTCCAGAAATAATTTCATTGAAAAGCTGCAATATGCAGTATGTATGTATACCTCTTGCAGCCTTTAATTATTCACAGAGCACATTGAAAATGTAGCGATGATTACGCCTTCATAAAGTTTCAAAAGCAAACTCAAAATTGGATATTGCTTCAAAAGTAACAGTGCCAAAGTGTCTAATTCTACGATTGATATTCACGTGAGGCCTTGATATGAACTGAAAGGTCTTGACAATCATAACAACGCATGATAAAAAAAGTTGCGATGTTAAGATGGATGGATTGCATATACCCTCAGGGGCAGGGTAGCACTACTAGAAGATGGTTCGAGACTTCCATTGACATATTAAACAAGTGTTGAGTATATCATTCTTGTTATGAGAAATTGATATAAAAAATCTAACTGCAGCATAAGATAGGACTAGTGGGATTCCTAAGCGATTTTTGTTAAGTACATTTCTATAATTTCATTCAACATCTCTTTACTTTGCAATCTTAATATAAAACATTTTTATGTAAATGTTGATGCTTTTTCACAACTTCAGTGACTGTTTTCATTCAGATTTTTCCAGCATTTATGAAGCATTATTTTCTTGCCACTATGCTAATAAAATGAAATATATCTTCACAATAAATTAAATATATGTTCACTATAAATACCATAGTATATATATTGCAGTAGGTACTGCATTATAGCCTAGTAAATTCCTATAAGAAATATCATTTTTAACGTACTTCACACCATGCTGATCAACCAAAAATTCACAACATTTGATAACATCTCATTCTTTTCACAGATTGCATAACATCTAAAAGTCTGTGTTTATAAGAAACATTAAATTGATTTAATGCATTTGCGTTGTTGTTTCTGAAAGGAAAATGATGTGAAAAATGATACAGAGCTTAATTTTACGGCTTAGTGTGAAAACTGAGGCCCTAATTTATCATAAAAAGTCAGAGCAAGTCTCATAATCAGAGCATAATACTCCAAGATTGATGGTTCTGGGCATTTCAAAAGTAGCTGGTGGCACAGCCAGAGAGGCGTTTGAGAATCCCCTTGACATGTCACTTATCAGCCTTGTTAGCAGCAGAGGTCCAACTTTAGCTGAAGTGGCACCTAAGACTGAGTTATAATCGTTTTCATAGCTACATGTTTTTCAAGTTTGCATTTTGCTTCATTCCAAAACTGTGATGTCAGAGATTAGTTGAATAATTTTGTTTATTACAAGCACAGATTTCAGGAAACTGACAAAGTGCAGTGACACATGGATGATGTATGTTTCACTATGCACTGTAACTGAACCAAACAGACTACTTTGCCTCAAAGGAGAGTTGCAATTACTGACAAAAAAGTTGTTCGAAATTGTGATGACTGGTGTCTTGTGAAAAACAGCAACACATTTTGTTTGGAAAACAATGAGGTGCAACACTCTGCTTAGACATGCATTGTTTGTTGTGGTTGTACACTAATAGTAACATTGCCTGACAGTTTTAAATTCCTTTGTCGTTAACTGTGATGTGAAACTCTGAACTGATATGTCACAGATTGAAGATTAGACCAATCACATTGACAGATACCCGATGATGTCACGGTTTAACTGCAAAACGAAGTTTTCAAAAAAACACATAGCTATGAAAACGATAATAAAAGGGCACCTAGCTCATTGATCAAATTACTGTATCCAATTTTTAAAAGTTGCCACTGATTTTTTTAATGGTTCTGATTCGGTCGAATTAAATTATTTCATGTTATAACATCATCAAAAGACGCTGACAACTTCAATCACATGTCTTCTTTTACACCATCATAATCATACACATCTTATTTCACAAATATTTCACTGTAAAGCTGCTATATAAAATGTCAATCTTTATGGACCACAAAATTAGACAAATTGCGATATTCAAAGCCTTTGCAGTTTTCAGATGTGTTACCACACAAACAAAAAAGGACAAAAATGACATTTAATGATTTATAATGAATTGTTAATTGCTTTCATTGAGATTATCCGGTGTCATGTAAGCAAGTGTCATGTTTATCTTTCTTGATCAGTGTGACTGCTGAAACAAGAGTGACTGCCCTCAGCTATTTGAGAATATTAGCAATGCCACAGTATGTAAATATTGACTGATTTCTGGGGCAGTAGTCAAATCTTTTTAGGGGGCAATGCATTATTAGGCCAATGGGCTTCCGGCCCGAATTTTCAGATTTTTGCCCAAATTAAATGTTGATTTATAAGGTTTCAATTTTGAGAGGGGGGTGGCAGTTAGTCGCACCATTGCCTCTTATGCCAATGCTCAACAGCCGAATGTAATCGCTCTCCTTCTTCTTTTCATGCATACACTGCACTCTAAAAAATGTCGGGACAAAATTGGTTTTTTAGATTCAAAATGGTTTTTTGAAAAACCTTATTTCAATGCAAAACCAACAAGGATTTTTAAAAAAGATCCATGTTGGTTTTTGGCATTGAAATTTGGTTTTTCAAAAAACCATTTTGAATAAAAAAAACCAATTTTGTCTGAAATATTTTAGAGTGTGCTCATTATTATTGTCTATCATCAAAAGTACACATCTTTGGTGTATCTTTGACTCCAATTTCTCTAAAATATTGTTGGTTCATTGAAGTGCTGACACAAACATCATTAAAAGATTCAGTCTTACATGCCAGGGAAATGTGAATGAATCCAATTATGAAGTCATTAAAAAACATCAAGACACAATATTTTTTTGTGGCAGTGTATCAGAAAAAACATGAAAGCCTTCAATATCGTCATTATTTAGGATCATACTATTGGAGACATACAAAAATAAAAGCCTGTGTTGAGCTTTGTAAATTAATTCTTTGTCAAACAGAGGCCAGAAAGGAAAAGACAGCCTGTTTCTTTTCTGGCATACATATTTTATCTATAGCAGTATAGCGGTAAGCTCTAAAATAACTGAGTGAGTGACATGTAGTTGATCTATAGGTAAATTCAATTTGGATAGGATGGCTTCAAAATTTAATTTGATATATCAAATTTATAATGATTTATATAAGTTACCTCCGGTAAATGGAAACGAAAACATTTAATCTAAAATTGTCCAGAAATGTCTTTAATGTCAGCATTCATGCATCAATCATTCAACTTTCACATGATTCTGTGCCAATGTCTCCTTTCTTATGAACTCAATGATTGTGCATGAAAGCCTGCGATTTGCATCTCATGTTTCACTCATCATTGAAATGGCATGTTTGTTTTAATTGGCATTGTTAGAAACATGTAGATGGGTTTAGTGATCATGTCAATTGAGCTGCGTATAAGATATCAAGAAGGAAATCAACGCAATCATGAATGAAAAAGAATTAACTTCATGGAAGGGAATACATCTAAGCAAAAAATTAAAGAGTAGGAGAATATAGACTCAAGAGGCATTATGACACACACAAACAACAAGAAAAGTGTTAAAGTGTACATAGCAGTTGCATTGTATCAGTCTGAATCACAGGCATCACACTGAATTGCAAGCACTTAATTGCCTGCATTAATAGTGAGGCCCTCTCCAATAAATCAAAATATCGCTGTATGTTTCTGTTGGCCGTCCCCCGACACCTTTTGCTACATCACACATTTTGCTTGTAAAACAATTAATTGCATGACATATTGTAGTTTATATGGGTAAAAAAATCTTCAATTATCAAATTACTGTGATAATTTTGAATATAATTCTGATTATGCATCATGGTGAAACAGCCAATTACTGCAATCATTTTTTGAATGTTGACACTAAGTATTTTGAATGCAATTCTGATTATGCATCATGATGACAAAATTATAAACGACAGACAGCTTCATCACTCCTCTTCTGTTAGACCATCATAATTATATTGCCCAAATGGTGCAGTCATTTCAAAAAGCATTTTGCTGAAACGCTGTCAGATAATTAGCTGGAAATCTAGAATCAAACAGCAGCATTCAAAGCTTTGGCCTGTCATCAGAATCGGATGTATGTTGCAACAGAAACAAATAAGGCTAAATGACATTTGATGTAATAATGAATTCTAAATTGGCTTCACTGAGATCATACTGTCCCAAAGTTTGCTTTTTTCGTCTGTTCATTTCTAGAAATACGAAGAAATACTGTCACATTTCTGAGAACATCTGTGACGTCCTACAATGTTCTATCTTTAATGTCAGTGAGAAAGAAGATATTTCTATAATATTATGACGTCAATGTAGCAAAATCCAATGCCCGCTTCTGAATGTCAATGAAAAAAAAAATCAAATAATAATAAAAAGGAACTTGAAATGTATAGAATTCTGAAGAAAACAATTGATCCATCCATTTCATTGCAATCGACTCCTCAATTCCTGTTATGTGATCAGCAATACAATTGAACATATATTTAAAGGTAGTAAGTCCGCATTTTTAATAGACTGTTTGTGGAAAAATTTCAGTCATATTTAAAACATTCCAGTTGAAAAATTTACCTGATTGCTATTCGATTGGCAATATAAAAAGTTTATTTTCCTTAAAAATATAAACAAATAGTTTTTCATGCAGTGAAAAAAACCTGCTTTGTTTACATTTCAAGCAATGCAGGGCTCTCCTCAGGTAATTTAAGGCTTTACAAGTAATTAAACTCACTTAATTATAGAAAACATGCATTTCCGTTAATTAGAAATGTATACTATACTTTAAATCTATCAATTTATGATCTATAACAGCAAGTTAAATTTTACATAGAATTGGCGGACTTACTATCTTTAAGGAGCTATTACTGGAAACTATTCTTTCCTAGAAACTTACAACTGTGAGAATGCAATGATTAACGAAATGTGCTGCAGGCCTATTGCTCGTTGCCATGTTGTCAGCATAAGTCAGAGAATAAGAACCTCACTGCTCAGTTGTGACATAAAAATTATGTCTTTCAGTAACAAATATGCCATTCATTTCAATGTAGAAGTTAGGACCTTTGGTGGCATCTTTAATTTCCTTAACACGTTTTACGTAATGGAAGTGCTGACATATTTGTCATCAAAATATTCTGCTTCATGTGCCAGGGTAATGTGAATGAAACCAATTATGACAGTCATTAAAAAACATCAAGACACCATATTTTTTGTGGCAGTGTATTAGACAAACATAAAAGCTATGAATGCTGTAATTATTTACAATCATATTGGATGCATTAAGGAAGTCACCATGTCGAGCTTTGTATAATTGTGCTTTGTCAAACGGAGAAAGGAAAGGAAATGACTGTCTGTTTCTTTGAACTTTTTAAGCCATATACATATCAGAACAGCAGTAAGCTCTTAAATAATAGGGTGAGTCAATGACACGTGTTTGGTCTAGGTAAATTCAATTTGGATGAGATGGCCTCGCCATTCAATTTGACCTCACATTTATAATGATAAGTGAACTCAGGTAAATGGGAGCAAAAACATTTAATCTAAAGTTGCGCGGAAACATGTTTCATGTCAGCATTCATGTATCAATCATGCAACTTTCAATTGGTTCCTTTCCAGTGTTTCCTTTCCAATAAACTCAATAATTGTGCATGAAAGACTGCAACTCACAAACTGATGCTTTGCTCTTCATTGAAATGGCATGTTTGCATTAATTGGCATTGTTAGAAACATGATGATAGTTTCAGTGATGTCAATTGAGCTGCATGTAAGATATCGAGAAAGAAGTTGCAACCTCCATTAAACAGCATGAAATTCTAACAACCGAAAAGCGGCGGCCCCCATTAGCATGACAGACAAGCCTGATAAAATCAGCACACCCTGAATAAATGAATTAACTTCATCAGAGGAAAATGTTGTTTGTTTGTTTGTTTGTGTTTTACGCCTCTGCAGCACCTTAGTGGGCTAAATCGAGGCAGGGGATCAGCGTATGATGATGAGATGAGAAGACTGTGAGTCTGGTTCATACCCTATTAATTCAGGGATGCCCTGGGTCTTTCAGTTGCCCCAGCATAGAATGCTGGATACAATAGGCATTAGCTTGCTCTTGACAGAACACATAGTGTTGAATTCTTAATTCAATGTATTTTTAATACATACTTTAATTAGCTGTTTTATCATTTATTTATTATTATATACATAAACCTAAAAAAAATGTTTCCAATGTCTTTAGCTTAGCTAGATTTACTGTAATATTGTATAGCCATAGAGAGGGGTTTGCTGCTGTGTGGGCAATTCTCCATGCTGCTTTGTTTTGGTGGTCACACTCCAGTTGGCCCAGCTGATTAATTTAGGTTATGTAACTGTGAGTGCTAATTGACACACTTCTGAAGGTCTAGGTTGAGGCTTTTGTCAGAAGATTCACAGTCACAGAACAGTCAAGATGTGTTTTTAATAAAAGAAATGAAAATTGTATTGTACTGAGCCACAGCTCACACAGTATTATTTAGGTATGTCAATCTACTTCTATGTGTTGTAATACAAATTTAGCCATGATTTTACGTTGTAATTCCTTGTGATTTTGGTTATTTTGATTGTTAAACTTTTGAATTTATTTGTGTGCTGTGATAGTTATTTAGAGTGCCATATTAATTTTTGTACAGGTGTGCCAGTTATGTCTCCAATTGGATCCCCGGGAGGCAAAGTGAACCAACCCTGAAATTTAAAAAAACATTTAACCAAATTTGTAATGCTCATGGTTCTGAAACTTTTTCAGTTACATATATTGAAATTATAACAACTTTAATGTATAAAACCACAGTCAAGTTGTGATAATTGCAATATATGTAACTGAAAAAGTTTCAGAACCATGAGCATTACAAATTTGGTTAACCATGTTTTTAAATTTCAGGGTTGGTTCACTTTGCCTCCCGGGGATCCAATTATTATGAAGTAGTCAGTGGGCATCCTCTAGTGTATGTGGAGTGTGGAGAGTTGCATATTGCTGTAAGTGAATTTTGTGAATCTTTATTGTGTTTTTATGTAGTTTATACTTAGCTATTTCTGCTTGATTATTTCAATGTCAACTTGACCTAAACATTTGAATTGAACTTCCTGTCATGCTTTCATGTGATGTATAGATGAGTCATCATTATGTAATTTAATGCTATTTTGTGTACAGTTTATCTGTTCTGCTGATTTAGTTTGATTTTATGATTTAACAATTTCTATCTAATTTATACACATTTATTTACTTTATTTCTACCTTATTTATGTTGTTTTAAATGTCGTTTTAACTTAGTAATATTTATGTACAATTGATTTATAACTTATTTCTTTATTTATAATATTTGTAGATTACCTGCTTCTACGCTACGCAAGCCGAGTAATAAAAGTGCAACGACATCCAAGACTCGTGTCTTTGTCCACATACGCTACAGTAATAGCAATAGCTACAAGACGGAGCTGGAGGAATAGTCTTAACACGGAACCATGGCGGATGAAGAGAAGAAGCAACGAAAGGCATCTTTTTGGTACATCACACATTATGCTTGTATAACAATTGACTGCATGACATATTGTCGTTTATGGATAAAAACAACTTTGAAAATTGTACACATACATTGTAGCACAATGATAAATTTTTAAGCCTCATGGTGACATCATTTTAAAGAGCTGACAGCTTCAGTCACACCTCCTCTGTTATTAGACCATCATAATTATATTGCCCACACGGAGCAGTCATTTCAAAAAGCATTTTACTGAAACGCTGTCAGATAATGAGCTGGAAATCTTGGATCAAACAGCAGCATTCAAAGCTTTGGCCTGTCATCAGAATCGGATGTATGTTGCAACAGAAACAAATAAGGCTAAATGACATTTGATGTAATAATGAATTCTAAATTGGCTTCACTGAGATCTTTCTGTCCCGTATGAGCAAATTTGCTTTTTTCGTCTGATAATTTTTAGAAATACAAAGGAATCCTTTAACATTTCCTAGAATATCTGTGACGTCCCACAAGGTTCTATCTTTAATGTCACTGAGGAAGAAGATATTTATATAATTATGACGTCAATGTAGCAAAATCCAATGCCCGCTTCTGAATGTCAATGAAAAAAAAATCTATTGATTACAAAGAGGCAGCTGGGTGGTGTAGTGGTTAAGGTCCCCGCCTGCTCCGCTGAAGGTCTTTGCCTGCATGGGTTCGACTCTCGGTTGGGGAACCCGAAATTTTCAGTGTACCTTTATGAGCAAAATCCCAGCTGGATGTCGTTCGGATGAGACGTTAATTTGGCGGCCCCTTGTATCAGTGTCTGTGCTGGGCAAGTAAAAGATCCCTCACATGGGGTAAATGTGTAACATGTTGAGGACTCCTGCTCTCTCTCTCTCATCTCATCAATCAACCCTCGTGAGCGCCCAGAACTGGGCTTAGAGGGCTGCACTTACCATATCTATCTATCTATCTATCTATAAGAGAAACTTGAAATGTATCGAATTATGAAGAAAAAAAAATTGATCCATACATTTCATTGCAATCGACTCCTCAATTCCTGTTATGTGATCAGCAATGCAATTGAACATATATTTAAAGGTAGTAAGTCCGAATTTTTAATAGACTGTTTGTGGAAAAATTTCAGTCATATTTAAAACATTCCAGTTGAAAAATTTACCTGATTGCTATTCGATTGGCAATATAAAAAGTTTATTTTCCTTAAAAATGTAAACAAATAGTTTTTCATGTCGTGAAAAAACCCTGCTTTGTTTACATTTCAAGCAATGCAGGGCTCTCCTCAGGTAATTTAAGGCTTTACAAGCAATCAAACTTACTTAATTATAGAAAACATGCATTTCTGTTAATTGGAAATGTATACTATACTTTAAATCTATCAATTTATGATCTATAACAACAAGTTTTAAAATTTTACATAGAATCGACAGACTTACTATCTTTAAGGAGCTATTACTGGAAACTATTCTTTCCTAGAAACTTACAACTGTGAGAATGCAATGATTAACGAAATGTGCTGCAGGCCTTATGCTCGTTGCCATGTTGTCAGCATAAGTCAGAGAATAAGAACCTCACTGCTCAGTTGTGACATAAAAATTATGTCTTTCAGTAACAAATATGCCATTCATTTCAATGTAGAAGTTAGGACCTTTGGTGGCATCTTTAATTTCCTTAACACGTTTTACGTAATGGAAGTGCTGACATATTTGTCATCAAAATATTCTGCTTCATGTGCCAGGGTAATGTGAATGAAACCAATTATGACAGTCATTAAAAAACATCAAGACACCATATTTTTTGTGGCAGCGTATTAGACAAACATGACAGCTTTGATTGTTGTAATTATTTTACAATCATATTGGATGCATAAAGAAAGTCACTATGTCGAGCTTTGTATAATTATGCTTTGTCAAACGGAGACAGGAAAGGAAATGACTGGGTGTTTCTTTGAACTTTTTAAGCCATATACATATCAGAACAGCAGTAAGCTCTTAAATAACAGGGTTAGTCAATGACACGTGTTTGGTCTAGGTAAATTCAATTTGGATGGGATGGCCTCAAAATTTAATTGGATATCAAATTTATAATGATAAGTGAACTCGGGTAAATGGGAGCAAAAACATTTAATCTAAAGTTGCGCGGAAACATGTTTCATGTCAGCATTCATGAATCAATCATGCAACTTCCAAATGGTTCCTTTCCAGTGTTTCCTTTCCAATAAACTCAATAATTGTGCATGAAAGACTGCAACTCACAAACTGATGCTTTGCTCTTCATTCAAATGGCATGTTTGCTTTAATTGGCATTGTTAGAAACATGATGATAGTTTCAGTGATGTCAATTGAGCTGCATGTAAGATATCGAGAAAGAAGTTGCAACCTCCATTAAACAGCATGAAATTCTAACAACCGAAAAGCGGCGGCCCCCATTAGCATGACAGACAAGCCTGATAAAATCAGCACACCCTGAATAAATGAATTAACTTCATTGGAGGAAAATACATTCCAGCAAAAATTAACAATTTAGAGCATCAAGGGGGGAATTATGATACAAGTAAATTTAAAGATAAGAAAGAAAAATGTGTTTTAGTGTAGCAATCATATAGTATCTGACTGAATTGCAGGTCTAAGCACTTACTTGTTGGCATGAATAATGAAGCCCTATCAAATAAGACAACTTATTGTTTCATATTTTTGTTGGTATAGCCCCTGCATCCGTTGCTGCTTCAAATTATGCTAAAACAAATGATTGCATGACACATTTTATACGGACAGAAAGACCTTTTAATTGAAAATATCTGTGACATGTTGGACATTGCTTTTGAGGGGAGAAGAAAGTTGACAATAGACCTAATTTGTGGTTGATATAATACTTGAGGCCCTAATTGACGACAAAAAATCTGACCAGGCCCCATGAATAGAACATGGTAATTGATGGTTTTCTGATTATGCTAGGATATATATATCAAGTTTTCTCTAAATGCTCAAATCACTGATTATTAACACAAATTGCTAAGTTATACTCTTGCGACCTTATCAGAAAAGGGTCGTATCTCACAGTATACTGTGTAATAATTACAAATGATTCCCTTAAGATTTTGGAAAATATCAGTGACGTCACAGAAGGTCAAATTTCAAACTTCTCTGAAACATGTGAGGCCTACCGAAGAGCTGACATTACTGTCGCTAAAAGATTCTGCTTCATAAGCCAGGGAAATGTGAATGAAACCAATTATGACAGTCATTAAAAAACATCGAGACACCATATTTTTTTGTGACAGTGTATCAGAAAAACATGAAAGCTTTGAATGTTGTAATTATTCACAATCATATTGGAGACATAGAGAAATAAAAGCCAGTATGTTGAGCTTTGTAGATTAATTCTTTGTCAAACAGAGGCAAGAAAGGAAATGACTGTCTGTTTCTTTGAATTGCCTTCTTAGCTATAGAAAATTTAATGGGGATGAGACAGCTTCCAAATTTCATTTGAGATCACATTTATAATGATAAGTTAATACATGGAAATGGGGCCGAAAACATTTATTCAACAGATTTAATGTCTAATCCCATCTGTCATGCAACTTTTAAATGGTTCTCTGCCAGTGTTTCCTTTCCAATGAACTCAATAATTGCTCACGACAGCCTTTGACGTGGAAACTCATGTTTTGCTCTTCATTGAAATGGCATGTTTGGTTTAATTGGCATGGTTAGAAACATGATGAAAGGTTGAGTGATATCTGATGAGCTGCATGTCAGATATTGAGAAAGAAGTTGCAACCTCTATTAATGAGCGCGCTAGGGAAACAAGAGAAAAGCAGGTATGAAATAAAGATGATTAACCTCATGTAAGGTAGCATTGTTGAAAGAGAAAGGAATAGATCCATCAAGAAAATTAAAGACATAGTGATAGGCTCAATGAATTCTCCTCTTCTTCTTCTTCTCTCGTTGTGCTGGTATACCCCGGATCGCCGGGTAGCTCAACCTCATTTTTGAGGGGGCTGCACTTGTACTAGGTTCAATCTTCTGTGTTGGTGATCGCCGTACACTGTATGATGTATGAGATGATAAGGAATGTGATTGACTGCTTTGCTGAAAGGTTTAAGAATCACTTAGATAAAGAATTCAGCTAACTTCTGTGTAGTTGATATGTATTTTCTTTGATCAGGTCAATTAAAAAGGCGTCTGTGGTGAAATATTTGCTAAGCTCATTCAGAACACTGTCCTGATGCCTATTCCATCAAGAATTTTTGCAGACTCAACTTTTAAATTGTAAGCAAAACACAAACAACATTACGGAAGTTCATTCTTCGTTTTTAATTGTTATTGGGCACTGTTTCACAGTCAGCAAAAAGAAGTCATCATTGCAATCTCCCCATTTCCCTGATGGCTCTATTGGCCTGATAGAAGTTTTTGATGTATTTTTTTCGAATTCTCAGCAATTTCTAAGTGAAAATAAGCACAATCAATAAGTTGTTCCGTTAGTTGAAACATGGTTAATATGGTTTTGTGGACCGAAGGTTTGCCAACAGAATGATTTTTATGCCAGTAAACTCAAGACAGACTGTGGCATGTCAGACAATTTGATCAGCATTGACTGCAACACCACGCCAGGTACATTATCAAATATTCCAACTCATGTGTGTGATAAAATGCAAATATATATTTTTTCCACAATTTGACACCAAATTCATCACACTTTGTTAACTTTGCCTATGAAGAATTAATTTTCTATTCTGACTCATATTTTGCTGAATTTGATCTCCCTGAACAATAATTCATTAAATAGTTGCAATTACATGTGAGTGTAGAGTAAGATATTGTCTTGCCTGTCATAGGCTATACCAAGACAATAATGTATGTACAGTTATTTGTGCATGAAACCTTTTTTCTTTTCATCCAGTCCTGTAAACAAAACATTAGGGGAGACCGGGGCTGATTGTCACAGGGGCAGGTTGTCACACTTTTTATTGCACTAAACTAGAGAGTTACACAGCTCAACCAATCATTGTTTACTACTTCTATAACCCACTGCAGTATTTTTGAGAAATCTTGACCCCTGGAAGGGAGTCTGGTAGGCACACGGTCTATTAAAAATTTCTGGTCACAAAAGGTAATTTTTTACCTCCAACTTCCATGTTATCCTACTATTTATCAAATAGTTGCTGAAAAAAGTACAGTTAATACACTTACTATGTAAACATTTCTTTAAACAATGACAGGAAGAAATATTGAAAAATATGATAAGAACGGCCTTGGTCACCCCTTTTTTGCATTTTCATCAGTCTGGGCAGGTTGTCACAAAAAGATGGGGCAGGTTGTCACACTTTTTGAAGCTGGTTGTAACCCATTGGGACAATGTTTTTAAACCAAAAAACAAACACAAATACGAATTGGTGATTTATACATGCCATTGATGACTAAAGATGTAGGCAGATATGACATAGTGCCTAAATAAATCAATTTCAAATTTATAAAGAAAATTTCAAAAAAATTTGTAATCATACTCTTCCTGATCAGAATGCTTTCCTGCTGCTTGGTAAGCCTTCATTTGTAGCACCCTTGTATACAGTAGCATGTTTGTTGAGGTCTGCACTGGGCAAGTAGAGGATTCCTCATATGTCCAAAATAACTTGTTTTAGTCCAGATTTGCCTTACATAGTCCCACTTCCTGGATCCAGGCTCTTAACCAAAAGTGTGACAACCTGCCCTGAGTGTGTGACAACCTGCCCTGTCAGATAGGTGTAAGTCACTCCCCTTTTGACATTCATTAGAATGGCAGTGCTCCTGCATGCTTGAAATAGAAATAGTAGCATATTTAAGTTCTACATAGTGTTACATAGTGTTACAACCTGCCCCTGTGACAACCAGCCCCGGTCTCCCCTACTGTATCATCACTGTTCTCTTTCTTTATTGAAATTTTATCAAATGTTCATTGTACAAGAATTCATGTATTTTTATGATGTATAATCAACAAGCACTTTACTACAGACTGCATCAAATTGCAAGCAGCAGCAATACCTGTCATTATCCTAATGTGAATTGTGAATCACAAGATAGACAATCTGATGAAAGCAATTACGAAAGTCATTAAAAAACATCAAGATGACACATGTTTTTGAAGCCATGCAAAAGACAAACGTCAAAGCTTTAAATGTGGTAATTAATCATAGTTATATTGGAGACACACAGAAATGTAAGACATTATATATAGACTTCATAGCTTTGTCAGCCAAATACTTTCTGTATCACACAATCTATCAGGTGACAAAGGCAGGGAACCGCCATTTTCTTCATTAGAGCTGTACCAGGGAAAGACAACATTCTTGAGTTTAGAAACACCAGTGTACAGTACTGTAAATAGAATGTTGGCAGAGCTTTCATCACAATTATTTGATTTAAAAGCTTTTAAAAGTGAACGTCATTTTGGACATATTTTTTTGGTGGGAATTCTCATGCAAATAATTACATTAATATTCAAAATTCTAAGTAATCAGGTCACAGTTATGCCTTAGGCTTCTGTATGTGATGTTTGAGAAAGAACTGAATTGTATTTGTCTTGTGTGGAAGTTTTAATGAATAATTTTTGGTACATAAAAGTTTTCATGTCTGTTTCATCTATCATGCAACTTTATAGCCACACCTTTCCAGTGTTTCCTTTTCGGGGAATCAATATTGCATTGATCCCATCATTTCTAGTGACTATGTTAAATCGTTCATTGAAATGGCATGTTTGTGCTAATTGGCAATGTGAAAACAGGATTCATGCGTGATATTGAGAAAGTGGTTATAACCTGACAAAAGTACTTTGTATAGTGGGCAAACTACAGAATTTGTTGATGACAAAATTAATACCATCAAAGTAAAAAACTCTATAAATGCTAATCACCACAACTCACAATTAAATGACATGCATCTTCATTGCCAGATAATTTTCAAAGAGACTTAAGACGGTAAATGACATTGACTGGCTGCACTTTAAAAAATTCCAGACAAAATTGGTTTTTTAGATTCAAAATGGTTTTTTGAAAAACCAAATTTCAATGCAAAAAACAAAATGGATTTTTTTAAAAATCCATGTTGCTTTTGCATTGAAATTTGGTTTTTCAAAAAACCATTTTGAATCTAAAAAACCAATTTTGTCCTGACATTTTTTTGAGTGTGGCTGCTCTGCACAATCTGAAGTAGTTAGAGGCATGGTGAATGGCGCTTCGTGAAGTTGAATACCTTTTATGTCAAATAATATTGAGAATATAAAGTTGATGAGTTTGTGGAGGTTAGACTATTCCAATATTGATATTAACAGATTCTGATTAGAGAATTCACAGAGCAGTCTGAGAATATAAAGTTGATGAGTTTGTGGAGGTTAGACTGTTCCAATATTTATATTAACAGATTCTGATTAGAGAATTCACAGAGCAGTCTGTTGTTTTACTGGAATATAGTACAGAGCATACCCATGAGGTCTTTCTGCCTTGTAGGTCATCAATTAACTGCAGTCCATTAGGATACATCCTGACTCCTCACGTGTCTGTTGCAATAATTCATCATCAACGGCTTAGCAATTCAAACTGATTAGAAAACACACTGAGTATAATTTGGTTGTTCCATGACCTATATAACGGAACTCCTGTTTACAGTTTATCTAATGAAAAGATTGATTTTCCATTAATGATTTCACAAAGAAAAATCAAGACTAACTAGCAGAGGTCTTTCACTGATCTTGTCGGAATAATGCAGAGTAACTTGAAAAAACATTTTCACTCCGCAATTGATTGTACTAAAGATCATGCCAATACTTTGACACAAGGCTTGCACCTTGGCTGTGAAGTAATAGTGTCCAACGGCTAAAATAAACGAAAGGGACTCTTTATGCTCAGGAGACACTACATGTATCATATCCCTTTTTGAAAATTCATTAATGCAGGGTTTGCCCACTCTCTTGTGGAGCTCCCGACTGCCACTCTTGAGGTAAATTGACTTGTCAAATGTCTCACTTTCAAGGTCCATGCAAGGAATGATAATAGATGTTCTAATTTAGAGCTGGCGAAATATCGTAATTAAAGAGCTCTAAATGGGCAGCCTACATGCATTGGCCTCTTTTTGAAAAGGGATGTGACAGAATGAACAAAAGCCAAAGGATTTCTTGATGAGAGCATGGTGATTTTCTCTGTAGAAAATTTACGTCAAAAAGGGCAAGAAAAACATTGACATCAGATTATGTCGTCCAATGTAAACACTGATATAATAGTGTTTTTGTTTGTACTTTTTATATTTTTCAGAATCATTATTGAGTAGGTAGTTGCGACCAGCATTCAAACAGCAATAATGTTGAGATATAATTTCAAATATCTGGGAAAGTTAAGAATTACTATAGGGTAATATATATATAGTTGATGTATTTAAATCAGGAAGGAGTACAACCAAAAAGCGATATATATCAATTGTTCAGTGATCAATTGTTTTTCCCAGGATTTGCTCAGCAGGTTCTAAGCAAGCCTTCATCTTCAATCTTCCTATTGACCATGGAAATGTCAGCAGTAATAAATCAAATATTGATTGAGGGCAATTTAAAACTGACAACAAACCGAAATAAGTGTAATAAGCTGTTCCATGAGTTATTACATGGCTTCTAACAGTTTCTTTCAAGTGATCGATTAACGATTCAATGACTTTTACTCTGCCAGATAGCAACCTGTCAGGCAACTTTATCAGCAACATGCAGAGTAACATGTGAAAGAATTCTGAGGCAGCAAGACAAAACCACACGGCAAAGCTAAGTGATTGCCAAATAGCCCAAAATAAAAATGCTCCCTTGATAACCAACGTCAGCTACCAATTTCTGGTTATTAATATTCCAAATAATACAGCGGCACATTGTTAATATATCCCATTTCTAATTTGTAAATATGAGGTAGCAAGACAAAACCACACGGCAAAGCTAAGTGATTGCCAATGAGCCAGAAAGAAAAAATGCTCCCTTGATAACCAACGTCAGCTACCAATTTCTGGTTATTATATTCCAAATAATACAGCGGCACATTGTTAATATATCCCATTTCTAATTTGTAAATATGAAACCCTGACTTGATTGTTTCTCATATAGGAGGCTCTTGTTGTGTTGAGGAGACTAAATTACAAAAATAAAGGACCCTTTGTAGTGTAAGTGGGCATCCAACACTTGGTGACCCCACTGTCTAGGTTCTGCAGCTGTGAAAGGCCTTTCTGCTTTTGGCTGTTTGTGTAGGACTTATCAGCAGCAGTTACACAATTTTGTGGAAAGTACATTGGTGGCTGACACAACATTCAACAGGTCATTTTAGCCATTTTAATGCTGTTGTGACATTGCTGGTCGATCCAACATCATTCCAAAATTGAATGTCTTTCTCCCAAGTGACATAAATAGTCAATTACTCAAGTTGCACCAACAGTCCCGTTGACATCCAGAAAGTGCTTTTCATGATTAAGCCAATTCTTCATGATCAATTCGCAATAAAAATGGAGCTGCTAATTTTCACCCAAAGCTTCATGATCCTTTGTAATCTACACTCTCTGCAAATATTGGAAGGGTAATGAAACCTGGGAAGAGGCTTAGAGGGACTTAATGTTATGAAACTAGAAAATTAATCTGGATTCTTCTATTGATCAGTCTGCAGCAAATAACTGTGTTTATGATTTAGTCATATGATACCCTCAAATGGCAATGGGTCATCCAGACAAGGCAATCATTTGTGGACATGCACATTCTAACATTTTCTTTGACATGAAAGCTTCCACATAAATTGCATCGGGGTGATGGATGGATGATGACGGAGTTTTTGTTTGTGTGTCTTAGTACATTGTAGGCTATTCACAGCAGAAGAGCACAGGAGGAGAACACAGCAGTGAGGCTCGGAGTGAGCAGGAATAGAACCAAGAACAGAATAATGAGAAGTCAAGACCAAAGTTGAGCTCCCTCCTCGACCAACGTCAAGCGGCTCCCTGTATAGTAGAGGTATACATGAGGTTAATGAACTCATGTAACAGAATTTGCATCGAAAAATTGAGTCTGAGAAATTGGTCACGGAACCTATTGCACGTTCCTCTACTAGTACCTGATAGTATGAACACTCAACACAAATTGTCCTAAATTGGTTAACTAATATAACTTATTTTCTAACAGGGTTACTGGCACAAAATGTTGTCATATAAATGAAGTTAACTATTATTACATATTCTAATTGATGGTGGGATGAAAGTGTGCAAAACAGGCTCTTATACTACAATTTACATTGGAATTCTGCTGCTAATAAGGTCAACAGTTGAAATGTCAATGGAAGTCCCCAAGGATTATATTTCAACCCCAGACTATACTCAAGTCTCAGACTTTATGTCAAATTCGGAAGATCAATCATCAAACTAGGACATTGTGACACTCATTTTTGAGGCAGTTTCGAACGCACCTTGAATGTAAAGAAATACCTCAAATGAATCTTCTATCTCATAAGTTTTATTTTTTAAAGAAATTGTATCAAAATGTACTGTACTCTTGTAAGTTTCAAATAAATCTTCATTCATTCATAGTATATTCATGTATCACCAATTTCAGTAAACTGTTCATCAGTGCAATTAATAGTTAGCAACCATTGAAAAACGAGACTGACTGTCAAAGGTGGTGCAATCTAGTCAGCATCATGTCTAGCGGCATGAAAATGCCTTTTCTATACAAATTTAATGTCAGCATATGTCTGTCATGCAATTTCTAAATGGTTCTCTGCCAGTGTTTCCTTTCCAATGAACTCAATAATTGCTCATGAGAGCCTAGACTTGCAAATGTTTTGCTCTTCATTGACATGGGATGTTTTGTTTAATTGGCATGGTTAGAAACATGATGAAAGGTTGAGTGACATCAGTTGAGCTGCATGTCAGATATTGCGGAAGAAGTTGCAACCTCTATTAATGAGAGCGCTCGAGAAACAAGAGATGAGCTGCATGAACAGGTATGAAATAGAAGTGATTAGCTTTTTGTAAGGTAGAATTGTTCCAAGCAAATAGAATTATCCATCAAGAAAATTTAAGACATAGCAAAAGGGTCAATGACTCTGAATGGCTGCTTAGCTGAAAGGTTTAAGAATCTCTTAGATAAAAAATTCAGCTAATTTCTGTATAATTGATACACTGTATGTATTTTCTCTGATATGGTCAAGTTCCCCCGTGGCCTAATTGGTAAGTGCGCTTGTCAACTGGCTTTGAGGGCGTGGGTTCAAATCTCATCCCGGGAACTCACTTTAGTCCGAGCCCATGGGACATTAAATGGAGGTGGGTTGTATCCAGTATTCTATGCTGGGGCAACTGAAAGACCCTGGGCATCCCTGAATGAATAGGGTAAGTGCCACACTCACAGCCTTCTCATCTCATCATCATACAGTGGTCACCTGCCTCGATATAGCCCACCAAGGTGTTGCAGAGGCATAAGACACAAACAAACAAACACACAAACAACTCTGACATGATCAATTAAAAAGGCATCTGTGGTGAACTTGTTTAATTTGTTAAGTTTATTGAGTACACTCATATCCTGATGCTTGTTCTGCTTATAATCCTTGCAGACTCAATTGATAAACTGTAAGTGAAACACACGCGTCATTTAGAAAGTTGAATATTCATTTTTAAACAGTTATTCAACATGTACTGTTTTGAAACGAGCGAAAATAAGTCATCAACAAAAATTACTAACTCCTCATCTCCCTGATGGCTACAGGCCTGTCAGAACTTTGTGATGTGTCTTTATTGAATTAATATAATTAGTAGTTCCGTGACTTAAGACTTGGTTAAGAATGGTTTTGCGGACATCCCATTTAATGATTTTCATGCCGGTCAAGGTGGACTGCTGCATATCAAGCATCTGATGCTGATCAGCACTGACGGCTACATCATGTCAGCATTCGGACTCATGTTCAAATTCAAGCCAGTTTTTTTCACAACATTACCCCAACACCTTGTGAAGAACTCATCCCTATCAGCGTGCCTCGGCGGCCCAACGTCGGCCCAAAGCCGGTCCGATGCTGCTGACATTGGACCGACGCCGGGCCGACGCCTGACCACCGAGGCACGCTGACAGGGATTGTCTATTCCAATTTTGTTTCATTCAATTGACTATCAAGGAAATTTTATTTATTGAATATTTGCATTTACAGGTTAGTGAAAAGACCAATTAAGATATTGTCTTGCCTGTCATAATAACAGAACAACTATAGTTATAATTTGCATCCTTTTCATTATTGAAATTAGATTCTATTCAAACTGTACAATAAAATATCATAGTACAAGAAAACATGTATTTTTACGATCTCCATGAACTTAATTGCAGACAGGATCACATTGCATGCAGCAGCAATACCCGTCATTTTCCAAATTATGACAAGAAAAAAATAACAAATTGTGAATCATAAGGTAGACAATCTGAAAGTAATTACATTAGACATCAAAAAACATCAAGATGCCAAATGTTTTTGAAGCCATGCAAAAGACAAACATCAAGCTTTGAATGTGGTTATAAATCATAGTTATATTGGAGACACACACACATGTAAGACATTATATAGACTACAGAGCTCTGTATGCCAAATACTTTCTGTATCAGACATTCTATCAAGTGAAAAAGGCAAGGACCACCATCTTTTCCATCAGAGCTTTGGATTCTGGTGTTTGGAAACATCACTGGATAGTGCTGGGAAAAAGATTGCAGGAAACTTCTATCACTCTTATTTCATTTAAAAGGTTCATATATATAAATAATTACATTAATATTCAAAATTCTAAGTAATCAGATCAAAGTCATGCTGCCTTACTGCATGTGATGCCTGAGAAAGAAGAGCAAAAACATTTGTATTAGTCTTGAAGTTATAGTGAGTAAATTATGGTACATAGAAAGATTCATGCCTGTTTGATCTGTCAAGCAACTTTAAAACAGCACCTTTTGAGTGTTTCCTGTTCAGGGACTCCGTATTAATGCAATGAAACCCACAATTTCCAGTGACTAAGTTTAATTGTTCATTGAAACGGCATGATTGCAGCAATTGGCGTTATTTCAAGCATGACGCATGCATGATATTGAGACAGAAGTCTCTGCATGATGTGCAAAAAGGAGAAATTGTGGTTGGACGAATATCATCAAAGTAAAATTTACACATGCATGCATCCTGATCACGGAACAAAATCAGAGAAACTCAGTGGACATAGAGTTGTCTGGATGGCAGCTCTGCACAATCAGAATTAGATTAATTGGCTTAGTTAGAGGCTTTGTGAATGGCTCCATGAAGTTGAATACCTTTCGGTTGAAAATTGTCATTGTGACGTTGAAATTTTGGAAGTTAGACAATTCTAGTTTTGATAAAAACGGAATCTGGATTAATGAAAAACCACACAGCAATCTCATGTTTTACGTACACAATGCCAACCCTGAGGTCTTAAAAAATTGTATACAGGTACAAATCCTCTATACTTGCATACAAAGGACATTAATATATAAATTGCAACCTTTACAGTTTGTCACATCAAGCAGAGGACAGATGTTTGCCCAAATATCTCAGCAACCACAAGACCCACAGGAGAAATATACATACCTATGTATGGCTTAGCTCATTTGTAATATGAATATCACATTTTCGTAATGTTTTGGGCCTTTTTTGTCCGATATTTGACAATTTATGGACATGGCAGTCAAATTTTGCAAAATGTTGACATTTGTGAAGCTGCCAATCTGACACACAATGGGCAGTGACATCACAAAAGTGCACTGCAGCGCCACCCCAGACTTAGTTCTTGTCAAGTTGGTATTAAATAGACCTCCAAGCTCATTGTGCTGTTTTTTATGGTCTGTACAAACTATGCTAAATTTCTGTCTCAATGCTTGACGTGACAAACTGTAATCTCTCTCCTGACTCTTTGTATTTTGTCAGTGGCAATGCTTTATGATCAATGTCTTAGAAATTTAGACTGATTAAAGAACACAATAAGTGTAATTCCATAACCTGTAACATGGTACTTCTTAAAACAGTTATTCCACTTATCAATTTTTCATTTATGATTTTTGCCTGCCAAATTTCGAGAGAGACTGTCAAAGGTCTTGTAAAATATCCTGGGGCTTTGCTCAGCATGTTCTAAAAAATCCTTAATCTTCAATCTCCCTATTGACCATGGAAATGTCAGCAGTAATAAATCTAATATTGATTGAGGGCAATTGAATACTGGCAACAAACAGAATGAGTGTAATAAGCTGTTCCATGAGTTATTACATGGCTTCTAACAGTTGGTTTCAAGTGATCGATTAACGATTCAATGATTTTTACCCTTCCAGATAGCAACCTGTCAGGCAACTTTATCAGCAACATGCAGTGTAACATGTGCAACAATTCTGAGGCAGCAAGACAAAACTACATGGCAAAGTTAAGTGATTGGCAATGGGCCAATAATAAAAATGCTTTTTTACTTCAGCGAACTTGTTCACAGAAAGTATTGGTATCACTTGGGTAAAATGCTGTCTGTCCGCAGGTTGTGCGGCGGGCGGATAGATTGTTTCGGGGCCAGCACTAGGCTTCTATTGAATGTACATGGATGAAATTTGGTACACATATAGCTTGTATGGTCTAGTTGTGCCTTTTGGTAGTCACTGTTGCATGTTCAAGAATGAAATTTGGTGCAAATGTGGGCTGTATGGTCTAGTTGTGCCTTTTTATGGTATCATTGATAGATATTCTATACTTTTTGAAAAAAATTAGAAAAAAAAAAAAATTTCTTTTTGGTTTTTGGGCTATGACTCGGTCACTATTGCATTTACACGGATAAAGTTTGGAACACATAAGGCCTATAAGGTCTAGTGTTTTCTTTTGAAAGTTTGGATGGTACACATTATATACTTTTTGAAATATTGAATGAATAAATAAAAAATTATTATTTTTTGTTTCTGGCTCTAGACAGAGTCACTATTGCATGTAGGCCTACATGGATTAGGCTTGATACACATATGGCTTATATGGTCTTGTTGTGCCTTTTCATGGTCTGACTAATATAATAAGGCCTTCCCTGGTTTTACACAACCTGGCAAGCTGATGGGCAGATGGCAGGGCAGCAGGCAAATAGAAAAAGAGCCACAACGTGACCTCTATGGCATACCTATATGCAATTTGGTAAACATGCAAATTTTATGGTGTAGTTGTTATTTGCTGAAGGCTTGCTGCTGCACACAGTGCACAGCCTATGTTTTGATAACCAAATAACCCAAGGCCAAGTACAATGTGAGCTCATTTACATGCATTCATCACTTATCAATTATTGTATTTAAATTTCGATGCAAATAACCATATAAGCTCTTGCATTTCTTGTTGAATTTTCCTTGCACGATGAGATGATAATTAACTGGTAATTTACCTATACAGTTAATAAACCTATTTTTCAAGGTTATATTCTTTAAACATAATAAAAAACATTATATAACTTAAGTGTGTTGATAAGCAGACTTGTAAGGCAGATATAGCATAACATGTATTTCCACTCAGTAGTAGACCCAGTGGAGGTGGGGGGCTTATTTCTCTTCTATGCTACTGTACAAGATTGTATCAACTCGATCTTGAAATGGGATGTCCTAAAGTGGTTATGTTATATTAAAGATACTTCGTCAATGCTGAACATGTGTTAGATAAATAGTTTTGATTAAGTAAACTCATGTTACATCATGAAAAAAAAAGTTTCACCCGTAACCCAGTTAGAAAATAAATTATATTAGTTAACCACTTATATGAACCAACTTCCTGCAATAAAAACAAGTATGAAGACAGAGCCTTTTCACATGCTGCTCCAAAACTGTGGAACCAACTGCCAGAGATCGTCAAGGCCTCAAAAACTTGTGAAGGCTTCAGGAGAAATCTTAAAACTCATCTGTTTAAGAGTTTCTACAAATAAATCCATCTTGCACAAGCGCCACTGAGCAGTTTACTGGAATTGGCGCTATATAAATGTCTATTATTATTATTATTATTATTATAGGATAATCTATGTTGAGCGTGTTCTATAACTTCTGTTTTTGCTCAATCCGAGCCTCACTGCTATGTCCTCCTCCTGTGTTCTTATGTCCTGATTAGCCTACAATGTACTTTAATACATAAACAAAAACAACCTCATCATCCATCCATCACCCCAACGCAATTTATGTGGAAGCTAGCGTGTTGAAAAAAATGTTAGAACGTGCATGTCCAGTTGTCCACAGATGATTGACATGTCTGGATGCACCACTGCTATTTTGAGCATATCATAGAATTGCGACTAAACTATAAACACAGTTATTTCCTGAAAACCAATAACAATGAAAATCATTAAAATGATCAAGATTAATTTTCTAGATTCATAACACCGAGTCCCCCTAAGCCGCTTCTCAAGTTTCATTACCCTTCAAATATTTGCAGAGAGTGTGGATTACAGAGGATCATGAGATTTCGGGTGAAAATTAGCTGCTCCATTTTATTGCAAATTGATCATGAAGGATTTGCTTATGTGTAGAGCAATTTTTGGATTTCAACAGGATTGCATTCCAGAGGCAACATCACTGGTCATTTGTAAACTCTTCACTGTCACTTGAAAACAAACTTCAAATTAGAATTTTAGATCATAGCAACACTTCCATGACAGCAACAAAATGGCAAGGATAACCTGTAAAATTTTGTGTCAGCTACCAAGGTCCTTACCATCAAGATTGCATTACAGCTGCTGACAAGCCCTATTGAAATGACTCCCAGCGAAAAGACCTGTCGCAGCTGCATCTAGGCAAAAGGGTCGCCAAGGGTTGGATGGACACTTACACTACAAAGGGTCCTTTATTGTATTGTCATGTCCTCAACACAACAAGAGCATCCAAGCTGAGAAACCATCGTTCAGAAAAGGAATACATGAACAATGTGAAGAGGTAGCGTAAGAAAGATTAATTACCAGATACCAAGAAAAAATTATTCCGCTTAATTTCCAGAAAGTTGTGCTCATCTATGACTTAAACGAAAATTCTGAAAATGAGACGGTAGAGCTACATTCATACACCTCTGATAAATCTATATACTGGAGGTAAAACAGAATACATTTACCAATTATCGTGTTGTTGCCTTCAACGTCCTTCAACATTTACAGATTGATGGATTTTGCACCCACCATGCATAAACACCTTCAAAATTAAAACATCAAACATTGATATCTTAATTCTTTGTGTCGAGCCATAATTCACATTTGCCTTACCAATTAATCATGGTGGAAAAATAATCAGATGTACCAAGTTTAAAGTAGAAGACTATTTTCATTTCCCCATAATGTTTCCAAGGATAAATTGAACAAAATTTCAGGATGGTTATGTTGAATTATGGTATTCATATTCATGTCTAATACAAACATTCAAAGTGAAAATTTAGCTCGGTTCTTGGCACAAAACTCACATGCATTTTATCAAGCAAAGCCTTTTTATCAGCAAGAGACACATCTGTAGGTAAAAAGAAGCCAATCACATAGCCTGTAAAAGTTCTGTAATACAATAAGCATGCACTTTTTCTGACTTTCTTCATGACAAAATTATTGGGACACTTGCGTTTGATAAAACGCATTTGATTTTATTCCCAACTTCAAACCAAAAGCACTCTTTGTTACCTTTGTCTGTGAATAAAGGCATCTGCGTATGGCACACGCGAATTTTGGGGGGGGGGGGGGCGAGCGACATTTGCCCGAATTTCACGATCTAAATTTATAAACATTTAAAATCAAATTGACTGGAAATCATTAATTTTCAGTAGTTTTTATTCAATATCTGCCCGAATTTTTTAGCCTTTTTGCCCGAATCTTACTGTTTCCCAAACTTTTGGGGGGGGCGATTGCCCTCCCTCTCCCCCCCCCCCTCCGATACGCCTATGGCCTATAAAGGTCATAAATTATAATTAGATGTGCCTGAAACATCTTCATTTTTTTCATCCAGTCCTGCAAACAAAACATTACAGCATCATTACTGTTCCCTTCTCGTATTAAATTCTTATCAAATGTACATTGTAAAAGAACATAAAATGACTTTTTATGATCACCCTGAACTTAACTACAGACTGCATCATATTGAATGAAGCTGCAATACCTGTCAGTTCCAAATGATGACAAGAAAACAAAAAACAGATTGTGAATCTTAAGGTGGACAATCTGATGAAAGCAATTACGGAAGTCATTAAAAAACATCAAGATGCTGCATGTTTTTGAAGCCATGCAAAAGACAAATGTCAAAGCTTTAAATGTTGTAATTAATCATAGTTATTTTGGAGACACACACAAATGTAAGACATTATATAGCCTACAGAGCTTTGTCAGCCAAATACGTTCTGTATGAGACATTCTTTCAGGTGAAAAAGGCAAGGACCACCATCTCTTTCATTAGAGCTTCGGAAAGATAACATTCAGGCGTTTGGAAGCATCAATATACAGTGCTGAAAATAGGATGTATGCAGAACTTTTATCGCAGTTATTTGATTTCAAAGCTTCACGTCATTTCAATTTTCATAGGATTTGTTTTTGGTGGTAATTCTCCAGCAAAAAATTACCTTAACATTAAAAATTCAAAGTAATCATAAAACAGTTTGCTTTACTCTATGTGATGTCTGAGAGACAATGGAAAAAGAATTGTATTCGTTTAGAGTTAAAGCTATAATGAGTAACTTTAGGTACATAAAAGTTTTCATGTCTGTTTCATCGATCGTGCAACTTTAAAGTTACAGCTTTCCAGTATTTAATTTTCGTGAGAACTCAATAATAATGCATTGATCCCATCATTTCCCGTGACTACGTTTAATCGTTTTTGAAATGGCATGTCTGCGCTACTTTGCAATGGGAAAACATGATTCATGCGTGATATTGCGAAAGAAATTATAACCTCACCAAAGTACTAAACCAGAGAATTTGTATAGATGACAAATATCATCAAAGTAAAATACTCTATGAATGCTAATCACCACAACTCACAATGACATGCATCTTCATTGCCAGATAATTTAAAAAGAGACCTAAGATGGTAAATGGTGTTGTCTGGTTAGCTGCTCTGTACAATCTGAAGTGGAATAATTGGCTTTGTTAGAGGTTTGGTGAATGGCTGCATGAAGTTCAATGCCTTTTATGTCAAATAATATTAAGAATAAAATGCTCTGATGTAACACTGTCATGATGTCGAAATTGTGAAAATTAGACAGTTTCAATATTGATATTATAAACAGATTCTGATTCATGGAATTCACAGAGCAGTCTGTTGTTTTGCTGGAATATAGTACAGAGCATACCCATGAGGTATTTTCTGCCTAGTAGGTCTTCAATTAACTGCAATCCATAAGGATACTTTCCATCCTGACTCCTGACTTGTCTGTTGCAATAATTTATCATCAATGTCTTAGCAATTCAAACTGATTAGAAAACACACTAACTAAATTTATAGTACTATTGTTACATGACCTATACAACATAACTCCCTATTACAGTTTTTCTGTCGAAAATATTGATTTTCCATTACAGGAGATTTCATTACCATGCGATTCTTGTCATTCACACTTTGCTGTGAGGAATCAATGCTAAACCAACACCAAGGATTCTCTCCAGCACTTACTACGTTTGATAAATCAAATGTGTGACATTCTGTTGTTTCTAAACCAATCAGATTGACTGAAAATGGCATGTATTTGGTGGGTCAAGAACCTAAGATTCGCATACTAATGAAATCTCCTGTAATGATTTTCACCAAACAAAATGCAGACTAAGTATCAGAGGTCTTTCACCAATCTTGCAGAATTATGCAGAGTAACTTGCATGTACTTGAAAAAGCATTTCACTCTGCAATAGATTACACTAAGTATCATGCCAATACTTTGACACAAGGCATGCACCTTGGCTGTGACGTTACAGTGTCTAAGAGTTAAAACATGCAAAAGGGAGTGAGTGACAATATAATTCCCTCTGCTCAGCGCAATGCCTAGTTCTCACGATGACGTAACAGGGCTTTCTTGTCGCGGCGCTTCTTACTTTTCCAGGAAAGGGCAAAGATTTGAGCATGTACGCCGTCAATTTTGGCTTTACGGCGCGACATGAACAGCATGCGCCGTGTTAAGAAGTCTTGCTACGCAATTCCTAGAAATTTGACGATGCAGGAAAAAAAGTTTCAGCCGGCTGAATCTTTGCGAGGGGAGAAGTGGCGATGCAAGAACAAGCGAATCAAGAAATTGTTGCGCGCCGCAGGTTTTTAAAGGTTCAGCGTGCCAAGAACAGCTTCGCTGTTGCAACAGCAGCGTAGCAGAAAGCTCTTGCCTCATGGCACGTGTTTCAGACACACATCGAGGGAAGTCACATGTTCGCCGCACTTGTGAGGGTCCTCGCCGCGGCTTTTGGACCCCCAACGCAGCAGACAGGGTGGCGTCTGAGTGCATGCGTTGTTCTATTTTTAGCATCAACCCTTTGTCTGCGTGTCAACTTCTTGCTGCGCTGCGGCTGGCGCAGCGTCAGCGAAGAAGGGGGGGCGAAGCAAGGGAAAAGAGCTGGTCCGCACCCTGCATATATATAGAGGGGGCCAGTTTAGAGCACCATACCCACTCAGATCTTCGACCAGAACACACCTAGAATCCACGACACTCAACTGCTACATTTGCTGCTACATTTGTTGCTACAATTGCTAGTACTTTTGCTGCTACTTTTTGCCAACATGGGACCAAAGAAGAAAAGAGGGACCGTCATGAGGGCACCAACCAAACTCAGCACGAGGTCTACACTGCACACTCCTGGCAGCACTCCTGCTGCAACTCCAGTGACAACTCCAGCTGCAACTCCTCTCCATGACCCTTCAGATGCTGCAGTAGTAGCCTTCTTCACCACAGCCATGGCAGACATCTCTCTACCTGGACTCTACACCTCCACTACAGCCAAAGATGTCAGCCAGACGAAGACAACTTCAAGCAAAGCCACTGTTGTCAGCGAGACCATCTACGAGGGCCACCAAGATGACAGCACTGAAGAAGATTCCTCATCTGAAGCTGAAGGAGACAAGCCTGTTGACAAGCCTGTTGACAAGCCTGCTGACAAGCCTGCTGACAAGCCTGCTGACAAGACTCCAAAGAAGACTCCAAAGAAGACTCCGAAGAAGACTGCAAAGCCACAACAGAGCCAGCCTGATCTTCGAGATGTCATTCTGGACGACACCTTCGAGGAGGAAGACCATCATTCGTCTGATGATGAGGACCCTACAGCTGCTGAAGCCAAGTCCAAGGGAAAGAAGGGCAAAGGGAAGGCCCCCAAGAAGAACATCAAAGACTACATGGGCATCACAGCGGAGCAAGAAGACGACCTGCTCAATTGGTACAGAGAGCATCCTGTCCTGTACATGAAGGGCTCCAGAGGGTACAAGGGCAACGAAAAGTTACTTCTGGACCAGACCAAAGCCAAGGAGCTGGGACCCAAGTTCACTTCCCAGGATGTCTTCAACTGGAGGAAGACAGTCAGAACGCACTACTCCTGACTCATCAGGCCTGAAGCTTCAGGAGCCGGCTGGAAGGAGAAGCTAACAGAGAGGGACCAGTACATCCTCGCCAACTGTCGGTTCCTGAAGGACTCCATCGTCCACAAGCCAGGCAAGGAGCTGTCCGCCATTTCCCAGCTGTCCGGCAACAGACCAGTCTCAGACTCCGGGGACAGCTACAACCCTGAAGATTCCCTGCCAGCTTCTTATGACCTGCAGGACCTCCCAGCTGAAGAGTCATCACAGGACAGACCTGACAGCCAGCAGTCCCAAGTCTTCCCTGGTGTGCCAAAGCCTGGAGCCGTGTCAAGGAAGAGAAAGGCCACAACAGATGAAGGCATGACCTCCGCCATGAACGTCATAGCTGGCAGCATGCACGCCATGACCTCCTCCAAGAAGACCTCCAGAGGCTCTGGCTGCAGGATGTGCCCCGACTACCAGGAGTTGGACGACGATGAGGAGTCCTGGAGAATCAAGTGCCAAGACCTCTACAACGTGGGACGTCGCTGCAGCCCTCAACTGAGACAGCGAATTGTGAAAGCGGTTGCAGAGGCTGCCCTTTACTGGGACAAGCAGAGGGAGATGGAAATCCGCAGCCGCCAGACAAGACCTCAGGAGGAAACCTTCCAGCCTCTTCATCCTCCTCAGCGCCAGCAGATGCCACCTCCTCCTCCTGCTGCGACGTTTGTGCCGTCTCATCACCAGCAGCACCACCAGCGGCACCACCAGCAGCAGCCCCACGCTTCCAGCAGCCATCACTTCCACCAGCAGTAGCCAACGCAAGGAGGATCCAGCCAGACTCCCAGCTACACCATGATGCAGCCCGGCCCAGGATTCTTGACACTGATGCTGACTGAGAGCCCCGAGAAGTACAGCTACCTGGACCCAGCTATGGTCAACCGATGGCCCAGCAGCAGCAGCACCAACCTTCCCCTTCACACAGTTGGAGTGAGACTGTCCTTTCTCCACAGAAGTAGAAGATATGCAGCAAAGACAACAAAAAACCCTCGGCCCTTTTAACGGCCACCAAATCCTCCCAAAAGGGCAGGCCACGTACACATCCTATGTTGACAAAAAAAAGAGCTTGTGTTGACCGAAAAGAGCCAAAAAAGAGCAAAAAAAACGTTGACAATCCCCCCAAAAAAAAGTCCGGTCCTGGCCTTCATTAAAAGTCATCACCTTCATAAAAGCAAGGTGCTAGTTCCCCCTTTCTTTGCCCAAAAACCTACCAAGTGCTCCACTAGTACAAGTGCTGCATTCTTTGGTATAAACATATTTTTATTGCACTAGTACAAGTGCATAAATTTCTTAATTAAAATGTAATGCACTAGTACAAGTGCTTTGGTTTTAAAACTTGTGTTGGTTGCACTAGTACAAGTGCATCACTTTGTAATATAACTTGTCTAGGACAAGTGCTTTTTTATGGTTAGAAAAGGGATAGACAGATAGATAGGTAGAAAGATAGATAGATAGATAGATAGGTAGATAGATAGCTAGATAGAAGAAAAAATGTGCACGTCGCATATACACTGTAGCAAAGAAAAACAAGTGATCGTCATGTTGCAGTGATGACACTTGCATAGATAGAAAGACAGACAGATAGATAGATAGACATACAGATATACAGATAGATAGATAGGCGGATAGATAGCTCGATAGATGGAACACAATGCTCGTTACATATATACACTGCAGAAAACAAAAGCAGTTGTCGTCACTTTGCAGGGATTGGACTTGGATAGATAGATAGATAGATAGATAGATAGATAGGCAGATAGATAGGCAGATAGATAGCTCGATAGATGGAACACAATGCTCGTTACATATATACAGGGTGGTCAAAAAAAAACTTTACACTAATGAATAATTTTTTGGATGACGCTCATTGTAACAAATGCTTATTTTTCAATGCAAAAACAACTTGTATAGCAAAGAATAACTCTTCTAGAGACAATTTATTCATTCGGAGGTCGTTTTGGACTGGTGACTTTTCTGCAGTGGGCCTAAATGAGGCAGAGGTGTCAAAAATGTAACTTTGTGTCCGTTTTTCCCATACAAACGTAATGGATGCCTTTTTTGGGCAACTAAGGTCTGTGGTGTCTTGCAGGGATCTGCCTCTAAGTTTGCCCGTCCATAATAGTCACATTGATTGAGATCTTGTGATAACAGGGGCCATATTGTCCCGCTTAGAAACTTGACAGAGCGAACCTTGGTCCAGTTCTGGGCTTTCCAAGGGAGTGTGGTTGATGCCCCGTCTTGTTTGAAGATCAAATTATCTGTGACACTGTATGTCTTACCTATCCAGGGCTTTGGATGCTCCCTCAAGATGTTTATATGTACTTTTCATGTGATTTCAACACCCTGATCATCCACCTTCAGACGGCTTTGTTTTAAAATCTTATAATGGCCATAGTGAAGTCTGAACTTGCTCTAGCACCTTCTGGTTTGTGCTGAATTGTGTCTCTGTCTTCTCAATTTCATTTTATGTTGTATTTATTTTGTCCTGTGAAGCTCAATAGCTTCAAAATTGCTGATGGGCCATGAACAACCCAGAGTAGTAAAAACGCAGGAGCACTCCCGGCTTCCATTTTGTCTGCTATCAAAAAAGTAATGAACCGTTTTGATTATTAACCAATTTTCCAAAGATGTAACATACTTGGCTTGTATACACAATAAGTACCCAGGCACTGACTCAATCATGGCAGCCTGGAAAATGAAATATCAATTGTAAAGTTTTTTTTTGACCACCCTGTAGATAGTTAGATAGATTGATTTTTGGGCTTGTTTTGTCAACATAGGATGTGTACATGGCCAGCTCAATTGGGAGGATTTGGTGGCCCTTAAAAGGGCCTGGGGTTTGTTGTTTTGAATAGATAGTCTACATCTTCTTCAGATTTTCTCCAACTGCCAAGGGACACTTCCTGCTGGACTGTTGACATAGGCACGTTGGTAGTCTCGAGCAGCCTTGGCATCTCTGGAGGCATTTCCGTGTCGAAGTGGTTCTCCTAGGTCATGCAATTGACGGTCTCCTCTCCAAACTCCTTCAGTGACGTCATGTGTGTGCGGATCTTCTCTGTCCATAACTTCATTGTCACGGGCATGGTGGACGCCTACTCTGTCTCGCAGAATGTTGTGTAGAACACAAGCAGGCATTGTAATGTATGTCACTCTCGTAGGTCGTTGGGGCATGGTGGTCAGGAAGCATCTGAACCTGTGTGACAGCAGACCGAAGGCATTCTCCACCACTCTCCTGGCTCTTGAAATCCTGTAGTTGTAGACTCTGGAAGGAATTTCAAGGTTCCTTCTTGGCACTGGTTTGAGCAGCCATGTCTTCAGGGGAAATGCCTTGTCACCCACGATGTAATATGGGAAAGGATTGCCTTCTGTGCCAGGTAGAGGTTCTGGAGGTGGTAGGCCTAGTTCTCCGTCGTCCAGGAGTTGTTGAAGTGTTGTGTCCTTGAAGACGCCGCCATCAGATGCACTTCTTTGACAGCCAACCTGCACATAGATGAACTTGTAGTCGGCATCAACGAGGGCCATCAGGACAATGGAATGAAATCCCTTGTAGTTGTAGAACAAGGAGCCTCCTTGCCTGGGACATCGGATTGCGACGTGCTTGCCATCCAGAGCTCCAATGCAGTGAGGCAAGTTCCATCTCGTCTCAAAGGCCTTGGCTATCTCCTTCCATCTTTCAGGCTATGTGGGACTTGTGGGTAGTGCCAGCTGTCTTTCGAAGGCATGAACGATGGCAAGGCAGACCTCAGGGATGAAGTTGCAGATGGTGTTGGGTGCCAAAGCATAAGCTAGGGACTTGTAGCTGTTTCCTGTAGCCATGTACCGCAGGGTGATAGCCAACTTCAGACCAGGTTCCAAAGCCTTCCTCATGTTTGTGTCTTGCTTAGTGATGAGCGGTCCAACAGCTTCCAGGAGTTCAGCAAAGATGTCAGGGGGCATTCTAGTGAAGTTGTAGTAGCCAGACACATCATTGACTTGCAGTTCAGTTGATAGTAGTGACCATGTTGTTCCCTCTGCAGCAACCAGTTGCGAATCCACCACCTTTTCTGTCTCCTGGCCCTCCTCCTCCTGTGTCTCACATAGACAGCTCCCAAAGCAGCAGCAGCAGCACCAGCCACAACAACAATTTCTTCTTCATTCATCATGCATTTGTACAGTAGGCAGTCGTTGTGTTCTCTATGAAGGGCAATCAGCAAATGAAGCAAGGAGGTCCTCTGTGTCCCTTTTTATGGTGACCAAAAGTGACTTCTGCATCAGCGAAAGACACTTTGCCTCAGCGCTGCAAGAAGAGACCTTCGTCGATGCTTAAGAGACCTTCGTCGATGCTTAAGACAAGGACGACGAAGAAGCTCAGCGCCTGTAGTGCCCTCGGTGATGTATAAATGCATGTGCGACGATGAACAACTCAGGTACGCAGAAACAAGTACCTTAATGCAGCGTGGCATCGTGACAGTCCTTGGCGGGGCTGTCCTTTTCAGCGGCACATCTTACCTCTGATATACGCCAACGGTTTCTTGATGCGTTGCAGGTCGCCAAATTCATACGTAGCTGCCTCACAACCATCAGCGGCGTCACAGGAAACAACATTGGGCGAAGTAAAAGCAGCCTCGCCGAAGTCCAAAACAAAGTGCGACGAGTCTGGTTGGAACGTCGGTGAGGCAAGAGAGGCGGAACTCGGCGAAGAAAGCTTATGCAGCGCCGCTGACACCTCAAGACTCACCGAGGCTACAAACGTTAATCGCCGCACATGACACTAATTGATTACGTAACGTGCTTCATCCAACGATCTACGCCACAACTTTCCAAGAAATGACCTCTTATGCCGCGCCGCTTTTAAATCGCCGTCGTGAGAACTAGGCATTAACTACATGTATCATATCCCTTTTGAAAATTCATTAATGTAGGGTTTGCCAACTCTTTTGTGGAGCTCCCGAACGACCATTTTCGAGGTAAATTGACTTTTTAATGTCACACCAGCTTTCAAGGTCCATGCAAAAAATGACATTAGATGTTCTAATTTACAGCTAGTGAAAGATCGAAAAAGCTTCATTACTGACTGAATGACCAAAAGCCAAAGGACTTCCCGTTGATCAGCTCTGCAGAAAAATTTCCTCCAACAAAGCAAGAAAAACATTGACATCAAAGTATGTCTTTCATGTCTTTCCAATGTCAACATTGGTATATCAGTGTTTTATTCATCAATTTTGCATCCCTAATCGAGAAGGAGTGCAACTTAAAAAACGATATATATCAATTGTTTAGTGATCAATTGTCTTACACCACACACATCCTGGGGTTTGCTCGGCAGGTTCTAAATAAGCCTTAATCTTCAATCTCTATATTGACTATCGAAATGTCAGCAGTAATAAATCTAATATTGATTGAGGGCAATTGAATACTGACAACAAACAGAAATAAGTGTAATAAGCTGTTCCATGAGTTATTACATGGCTTCTAACAGTTGGTTTCAAGTGATCGATTAACAATTCAATGATTTTTACTCTGCCAGATAGCAACCTGTCAGGCAACTTTATCAGCAACATGCAGAGTAACATGTGAAAGAATTCGGAGGCAGCAAGACAAAACCACACTGCAAAGCTAAGTGATTGCCAATGGTCCAGAAAGAAAAATGCTGTCTTGTCCTCTCTTGATAACCAACGCCAAGTACAATGCATACTCCATTAAACACATTGATCAATTACCAATTAAATGGCAGTGATGTAGTCGAGGCCAGGACATCCGAGGCCAAGACCGATACAGAGGCATGAACCTCTGAGGCCAAGGCGAGGCCGAGGTCATCAAAATATGGCCATCACTCAACCAAAGACACCCGAGACCGAGGCAAGGCCAAGGATTTGGCATCCGAGACCGTGCCAAGGCCGAGGCCATCAAGATAAGGCACCGAGGCCGGCCTCGAGGACGAGGCCGGCCTCGAGACCTCCAACACTGCCAATTATTGGTGAAGTTGTTGTGTGCAAATTTTCATGCAAATAAACATATTTTCCTGTTATTGTTCTCACTGAATTTTCCTTGCACGGTGAGATTTGATCAAATTAACTGGTAATTCACGTGCTGTTTATATACCTGCACTTCAAGGTTATGTTGATTAAACAAAATAAGACAATAGATAACTTACTGCAGTCTTAGCATGTTAAGACTCAGAATTGTCAGGCACATAATATAGTACAGCATGTATTTCGACTGAGTGGTGGCTTATTTTCCTTAGGTTGGGGAGGAGGAGCTCAGTTTGTACACTTGGCTTCCAATTGTTTTGTTCTTGGTTCTTTTCCCTTTCATTACTGTGTCCTCATCTGATGTCTTTCTGTCCTTATTAGCCTACAAATAGCTCAAATGCATTACTTTGTCCTCCCACTGTACCCTTCTGTCCTGATTAGCCTGCGAATTGCTTAAATACACTGCTGTGTCCTCCTCCTGTGTCATAATGTCCTGAATAGCCTACAGAATGTTTAAATACACAACTTAAACACCCAAATTATCCATCCATTATCCTTATGCAATAAGGCTAGAATCCAGTAAAAATTATCTAACTTGCAGGTCCAAAAATTCTGCAAGACTACCTTGTCTGGATGCTCCACTGCCATTTTGAAGTATCATAGAATTAGTGACTATAAAACAATAAACACAGTTATTTGCTGTAGACCGATATCAATGAAAAGCATGAAAAGAATTAAGATTAATTTGCCAGTTTAAGCCAGTTTAATAACACTGAGTCCCTCTATGCTACTTTTCTGGTTTTATCGCCCTTCCAATATTTGCCGCTCGCGTGTGGATTACAGAGGATCATGAGATTTTGGGTGAAATTAGCTGTTCAGTTTTTATTGGAAATTGATGATGAAGAATTTGCTTAATCATGCATAAAGATAATATCCTGGATTTTATCAGGACTGGATTAGAGATCATTTACTATTCATTGTCACTAGACACTTCAAACTAGAATTTTTAGATCATAGCAACACTTCCAAGACAGTCACAAAATGGCAAAGATGACCTGTCAAATTCAGTGTCAGCTACCAAGGTCCCTACCCTCAAGATTGCATTACAGCTGCTGACAAGCCCTAATGAAACGGCCCCAAGCGAAAAGGCCTTTCGCAGCTGCATTTTGGCAAAATTTTGGGTCGCCAAGTGTCGGATGGTCACTTACACTACAAAGGGTCCTTTATATTGTAATGTGGTGTCCTTAACACTACAAGAGCCTCAAATCTGAGAAGCAGTCAAGTGAGGGTTTCATGTTCACAAATTAGAAATGGGATGTATTCACAATGTGCTGAGGTATTACTTGGAATGTTTATTGCCATATGCCAACCAGAAAATTGTTTTGCTTGATTTACACAAAGATGTGCACATCTTTGACTTAAAGGATAATTTTGACAACAAAAAGGTAGATATGTGGCTATAGCACCGGAGGGAAATAAGAATATTTTCACCAATTACCATGTTGTGACCATCAACGTCCTTCACTGTTGACAGATTGATACATTTTGCAATCATGCATAAACATCTACAAATTAAACCATCAAAAATTGACATCTTAATCCATGTTGTGAGCCATAATTCACATTTGCTTTTCCATTTAATTCGACAGACAGATAACCATCCACATGTTCCAAGCGTAAAACAAAAAATCATTTTTATTCCCGTGTCCGTCTCGAACTGCGATGGGCAAGCAAAGATCCATCACATTGGGCAAATGTGTAACATGTTAAGGACTCGACTCTCTCTCTCATCTCATCAATAAACTCTTGTTAGCGCAAAGAACTACTCTAAGAGGGCTGCATTTATTATATCTGCCTATCTATCTGTAACAAGCATGTCCTGGGGCTATACTCAGCAGGTAGTTAAACTCCTTATTGACCACAGGATTGTCACAAGTAATACATCAATATTGATTTCAGGGTAATTTGAAACTGGGAACAAACAGAATGAGTGTAATAAGTTGATCTGTGATTTATTACATGGCTCCTAACAGCTGGTTCAAGTGATCGATTAACAATTCAATTATTTTTACCATACCAGACATGAGATTAACCAGGGAACTTTATCAGCAACATGCAGAGTGAGTTAAGAATGTATTGTTAGCCAGCCACACTGCAAATGTCTTTATCTGGATCTGCCATTGCCATTATGAAGATATCATTTAGAAGTCTGAACAGTTGCTGAATTTCACTGAGGATGAAAATTGATGAAAGGCGTTAAAAGAATCAAGATTTATTTTCTGGCTTGATAACTCCATCTGATATTTGTGGAGAGTGTGGATTACAGAGGATCATGAGATTTCCTTTAAAAATTAGCAGCTCCAATGCTCCATTTTTATGGCAGATTGATCAGGAAAACTAATTCCTGGATTCAAACATGTGCGGGGCAACTTGAGCGTTTGACTACATGACATTGTATTGATTGCAATCTGAAAGACAAAAATGATCATAGCAACAATTCCCCGAGAGCAGAGACTGACAGAATGACCTGTCAAATGTTATGTCAGCTCACAAGGTCCTTAGAAAATTGTGTTATAGTCGGCGACAAGCCCTAATGAAAGGGCCTCAAGCGGAAGCCTTTTGTAGCTGGAGTAAAGAGGGTCGCCAAGGGTTTGATGGCCACTCACACAACAAAGTGTCTTTATGAGGTGTCGCCCTCACTACCAAGGTCTCATAGATGAGGAACCACCAAGTCAAAGACTTGTCATGAATAGGGAAGTAATAGACGGGACAGAGCCACCGGCTCACCGAGCGAAGCGAGGTGTCTCGTCCCTTATGGCTATCAGGCAAGTGGAGTGCTCCCGACAGTTCAATCAAAAAAAGTGATTCAGACATCCCATAATATGATCCTGGCACTTGCTTCTCTTCACGCGTGACTACAACGTGACTACCTTCTTCTTATTCTTCTGTTTGATATTCCGCCGAAAAAACAAAAATTTCCGAATAAAAAAAATTTCCGAAAGAAAAATAAAATTTTCCGAAAAAAAAAAAAATTTTGAAAAAAAAAAAAAAAAAAAAAAATTTTCCAAAAAATTTTTTTTTTCTGGAAATTGAGAAAAATTCCAAAAAATAATGCTTGGCATTTACCGATGAATATTGTCAACCAATTGAGTCTTTACAAGTCCCGTCTTCTATGCTGCGGCATTATCATATTAGTGCATTTATACATAGAAGCATGAAACTTGGCACACATTTCAAAAACGTCTGAAAGAAAATATTTAGATAGGGAGCCACTTCAGATTTGACCTGCTTGACCAATGGCAGCCATTTTCCAAAATGACGGCTAATTATCTCATTTTCCTGCTTTCTGTGAAGTGCCTATAGTTTGAAAGTATGAAAACAGTGCTCATTATTCCTTCTTCAGATCTAAAAAAAATTATCAATTGATTTCTGGATTGAACTGAGGAATTTTAGGGTTGTGAGGGTTAGAACTGTTGAAGAAAATGTATAATTTTCGCGGTTTCCCTTAGTTTCAGGGAATCTCTATTGATTTTGAAACTGTCTACATATTTGAATTCCTTGTAAGAAGAGCTTTCAAATGAATGGTCGCATCAATAGTTTCCGTGAATTATTTGTCAAAATGAATGAAAAAACAAAATCTTCAAAAAACATTTTATTTTATTTTTTTCCATTTTCGCACCAAGTTTACGGAACCCATTGATGCGGGTACTCATTTGAAAGCTCTTCTTACAAGGAATTCAAATATGTAATTTATTTTGAGATTTGTAGAGAATTGGTGTCACCATCCTTAACCGCGAAATCCAGTGTTTGAATCAATATTTCTAACAAAAAGGATTCCAACAATCCTGAAAATAGACCAAGGCTACCAAAAAATGTTATAGTAATGTACTGAATACTTAGAGAAGCAATAAAAAACAATATTTACGTGTATTCTATATGTAGGAACTACACAGAAAGCAACAAAATGGAAGAATTGCCCGCCATTTTGGAAAATGGCTGCCAGTAGGCACCTAAGCTAAATCTGAAGTGGCTCCCTATCCAAATACGTTTGTATAGATATTTTTAAAGCGTGCACCAACTTTCATGCTTCTAGGTATAAATGCACTATTTTTTTTACATACCTGCCCCGCTAAATGGTACAATAAACTACAGACCAGTATAAGTATAAGGCTGATGATCAATGGTATAATAAACAGCAGACCAGTATAAGACCATAAGAGGTGATAGCCTAAGAAAGTATATGCTCATTAAAAAAATTGTCAAGTGGCTCAATATATATTGATCCATTGTGAATTAGTTATCCAAAAAATCCAGATACAGTGTGATTTGTATTGATATGAGGTGTTTCTTGAGCTATTTGTGATCTTCTTATCCCCTTTTTGTAAACGTATTGATACACAATTTAATGTCTTTTTCATTAAAAACATATCTCTGGTTATTAATTTGTTAAAAGAATGAGATTTATTATATTTTATTTTAATATCAGTGGTAGAAAGATATCAAGTGGTCCATTAAGGCATTTTTTGAGAGGCTTATAGCTTTTGAAAGATCGATTGCGTCAGGTAATCTATAACAGTTGTGTTTAGTCTTCCAAATTGGCACTAAGCTCTGATGCATACTTCACATTGCATTATTATATCTCAACTCAAAAGCCATGTCTGTTTACTCCAATTACATAGTTTCAATGTGAAAATAGACCTGAACGAATTCTCCACAAAACAGAGAAAGAGTTCTGAAGTAGACTTTGAGCAGAAAATGGAGGATTCCTGGTCTCTTTAGCATTTTCTGTACTTTAAATCACTTTTTAGCCCACAACTACATTGTACGTGTTTACACATGATCTAACACATTCTCACTCCATTGGCTCCTACTCAAGTAGCAAGGCGATTGAGCTTTCCTGAAACAAATCAAGCACATAGCAATCCTGAGTGATGCTTTGGCGCAGTTGTGATTGAGAAACTGATGAAATTGTCTTGGTGGAAAGTGTAAACAAAACTGCTTTATCAAATCAGCTTTCCTGCACAATATCAAATAAATCTAATTCATTTCAACTATTGAAATTGTTATATCACCTATTACTAACCCAATGTTTCTTATATAACTGTCACTGCTCTCAAAACAGTTCAGTGCCATTGGTGAGAGGCAGAGTATTTTAGAAGCATCGATCTTCCATTAGAGTTTACTACCCTTGATGAATTGGACATCAAACACCTGATGTTGGTGACAACGTATTAATGCTACTTGAAATTATGCAATGAAATCCAGGTATTTGATTGTGTAGAAGTAGGCCCACTAAGGCAAAGTTAACTATTGAAATAAATTATATATTCAATTTGATTTTGTGTTACTCAGACAGTCCTATATTTTTATATTGATTTAATCTGTTTAATTTGTCTATTCCTTAGTTATAAGTTATGTTAAATTGTAGTGCAGCATAATTTTAAATTTATGAAAAACTTTTTAACAATGTATAGGGGGTCATACACGAAAGAGGCACAAACCAAGACCAACTTAATATCTAGGCCAATGTACGTATAATTATGTTATAACTGTAGACAATAATTTTGGCAAATAAACTACATCTGTCTGTCCGTCCGTCTATCGAGCAAAGTTATCAGCAACATCTTCTACTGACTTGAATTTCTGAGGCAGCTACACTACAAATGTCTGTGGATCTCCAACTGTGACACATTCATTTCCAGGCTTCATAACACAGAGTCTGTTTTATCTACCTCTAGGGTTTTAATAACCTACTAATATTTGCAAAGAGGTTGAAAGAGCATTGATTCCAGAGGATCATGAGATTTCATCTGAAAATTATCAGCTACATTTTTATGGCAAATTGATCATGAATGATTTGCTTAATCATGAAGATTAGTTCCTGCTTTTCAACATAATTGTGAGAGACAATTTGAGTCTTTGGCTATTCAGACCTTGAGAGAAAGATACTTTTTTTAGAACAAAAAAGATCATAGCAACAATTTAATCAGAGCAGACACTGACAGAATGACCTGTCAAAAGTTGTGTCAGCTCACAAGGTCCTTGGAAAATTGTGTTACATCTGGTGACAAGCCCTAATGAAAAGGCCTCAAGTGAAAGCCTTCTGTAGCGGGAGCATCTAGTCAAGTGGGCTGCCAAGGGTTGGATGGCCACTCACAATACAAAGTGTCCTAATGTGGTGTCTCTCTCACTACAAGGGTCTTGTAGCTGAAAAATAAGCAACTCAAAGAGACATAGACTGTCACCTGACAAACCAAAAATGGGATCTTCTGGCAACTTGTTGTGGTGGAATCTTGTAAGTTGCTGAATAATTACCGGGGGATGGTGCTGAATAGTACAGATAAGTTACAGGTATGCCTGAGAGGTGCTAGCCACAGATTTTTTAGTATATCTGCATTACATCATCATAAAGTAGCTCAATATATTGATCCGTAGTGATCCGAAGGAACGCGAATCCAGAGTGATATGTTTTGGTCTGAGGTGACATAGATCTTATTCATTTCTATCACCAAAATAACACAATTGTAAATCATTCTTAATTTTTAGTTAAGAAAGAACATGTGAAATCTCTCTTACATATTTGAATGCATTCATGAAGGAAACATATCTCTTAGTTATTTGATGCAGGAAGTAAATTTTCATTGTGTGTTTTATTGACAGAAAGAGATAGAAACAGATCACTCTGCATCGATCACTTATATTCGTTCAAAGTCGCTCTTAGCAATACATCAACAAAGAAGAGCCCCTGATACTTCCATGAAAGGAGTATTTTTATTTAAAATTGTCTATACTGGATTTTCTTTGAAAGTCTGATAGCTTTTGAAAAGATAGATTGCTTCAGGTTGTTTGTAAAGGTTGTTTTCATCAATGTGAAAACAGACTGAACTTCGCATGAGAGGAAAGGAGTTCTGAAGTAAACCTAGGGCAGGAGACGAAAGATTCATGCGTGGTATCTTTAACATTCACTTTACTTTAAATCATTTGTTAGCCCACAACTGCATTGTAGGGGAGAGTGGGGACCGATGGGCCGCTTGACAAATTATTGACCATGGAGGAAAATACACTTCAGGATTCATACTGTGCACCCTATTAGCTGGTGTAATTGTCTTTAAAATGATATAAGATTCACATAGATAAACTTAGGAAGAAAGATTAGAAAACACATTTTCTGTCAAGAAAGATGGCGGCCCATCGGTCCCCAACCATGCTAATAACTAGCCAAAGCGTGGATAAAGAATTCAAAATTTGTTTCCAATATGTTTTTGTTGATCCATCTGAGTGTACAGGACAATAAGAGATCTAAAGAATATAGATATGCCCAGATTTTACATTTTGAAAAAAGCTTATTTTCACAAATGTCATGAGTTACATTTTTGTAGAAATAGTCTATCTATTGAGATGATATTTTAGCAGTACATGGACAGATGCATTAAAAACTATATTGGAGAATTCCAAAACGATTGGTTCATTGGTCACTAAGAAATTTTTTTTTTTAATATTTGGTCGATACCGAAGTTTGGCTTCCACCGTGATCATTAAAATCTTGTCTAAAACCTCAAATTTGTTGATGAATATTAAAAAATGAGAATATTTTAAATTTTTATACATCAATGAATCATTTCTGTCAATCATTTAGACTTTTAGGGGAAAATTAAAATTTTCCAATGATACTGTACTAGTATGCCACCTGCAGGAGAAATCTTGAATCAAAACAATACAATTCATCAATAACCCTCCATTAGCTTATATTATATATCTTAGTGAAATTTAATTCACACTCAGGCTTGTAGCTCACAATTGTGTACACAATTTGGCCAACGATGATGAAAAATGAAAGTTAGAGCACAATTAACTACTTCTTATATTTTGATAGCCAATATATTAGGGAAACTAAATCCAAAAGGATAGAGCTTGGTGAGCTTTCGTTGTTCCATGATACAGGTTGAATCAGTACACTGGGATGAATCGTGACGGACCTGGAATACGGTTTATTTCATAAAAAAATAAGTACTTCAACTTAATCCAGGAAGTTAATTTTTGGAACACTTATAATACACATACTGGAGTATATTTTGATGGGGTTTTATATTTCTAACTGCAGGCAGTGAGGAGCTGCATCTTAAGCTTCGCCCTGCAAAAATTGAATTCACCAAACCTGGTCAAAACACTTGTGCCACAAAAAGTATAAGTATTAAAGCAACCAAACAAACAGGAAACGTTCAGGATATAGTGTTGACTAACTTTGGAAAAAATGGTAACCATAGTCATAATAGCATTGGCTATACTCAACAAAAACAAAGCCAAAGTCAATTGCAGTGACATTTTCGGATGAAAATAAATGGTTAATACCAGCACAAAAAACCAAATTAGGGGTCTAGTAATATGAAATGAATAATGAACACGGTTAAAAGATAGTGGAAAATCAATTTAACCTTTTAAAATTGGTAAATAATGATTAAACACTTCAATATTGCGATAAGATAAATTCCCTGAAATTAACAAGACATTATGTGACATAATATAGAGATAAAGGCATCAAAATAAGGAAATTCTATTCTAAATCAGTTAGTTATAGTTCTAGGGAACCTAATTATTAGACATAGTATTTGATTTAGGATGTTGGGTCTTGGGTTTTGTTCCAAGTTAATAGCCGACTTTTGACTCTCCGCAAAACAGCCCCACTAATTTTCATTTGAAAATATATGCAAGGTCCATTGAAGAAAAATAATTCAAATTGGCATTATTGATATTGGATTTAATCCAGAATTACCTGTCTATAGCATAATTAAGAGAAAAATTATGGTTTTTGAAGTTTTCTCTCATTTATCATATTTTTAAAAATATGCTAATTTTGCGCATAATTGAGTTCAGATTTTTCTCAATTTTTTTTTTGCTTCTTAAATGTGTTTTCTAAAGGTTATACACAAGTATCCATGCAATTGACACGACCGTGGTGACGTAGCAGCAGGAAGTGTTGGTTTCTTAAAACGTGACATACTTGTGAACGCACTAAGATCAGCTCTAACAAGTTCAATATAATTGTTAGATATTTTGTCCTATATTGCAGTTTGATACATAAATATCTGTAAAAAAATTTCAACTTTATCTCTAAAACTATGACACCTAGACCTACGAATTTGTCAAACGCGACGTACTTGTGAACATTTGCACAAGCAATGCAAAAGTATCCTAAATGTGCTCTTATAATGGTCTCAGGAACTGAAGAAGTGTTGGTCTGAAAGAGGGATACTATTGGGCTTCCACACAGCCATTAGCAATATTCCAGATATATAGGATATATATTCCAGGAGAAATTGAAAGTGCATGTAAGAAAATTAATGGTTTTCAAACTAAGTGACATCTCCATGTAAAAAATTCCCCTGGTGAACACTAACACCGTAAAACCATAATTTTTTTTAGCTAAATATGTTCTTTGTGTTTCAGTCTGTGATACTGAACCAATTATCTCATTTTGAAAATTGTTTAAATATCAAAATCATCACCATTTATAAGCAATTTATAATACTATTTGTGAATGAGCTATAAACAAGCCAAAAAATGTGTTTTTTGAGCAGAATTTTGATTTATGGTGATAGGCAAATCAACCAACACATATCAAACCATATATTTCTGAAAACTACACATTCTCCTCTAGTCAATCAGATACATGCCATGTCCAAATAACATATCATGTTGAAATAATAAGCTTTCCAGTCTGAAAAACAGCCACTGTACACAATACCATGCTACAAGCCCTCAATATTGTATAGATCTATGTCTAATGGGATCCTTATGTTTATTATATCCCAAATACTACCAAGATTGAAAATTTGTGATTATGGATATTTTAAATGTCAACCATTTTGTGTTCAATTTAAATCATTTATTTGCTCTTTACATCTGCGAGTATTACCGTTCATACAAAAGAGATTATTTTACTAAATTGAGCAGGGTGACCACTCTATGATGCCAAGGCATCGCTGTCGAGTGGCCACCCTGTTGATAAGAGAATAGAATAATATTAATAGTTGTTGGTGCCAGCCGGAACATCAGATGGACAGTGGTGAAGGTTGATGTTAATGGATTTATCCATTTTTCAAATAATAATTTAAAGGGGTATAATACTTACTAGACGTTATGATTTAGTACATACTGGAGGTATGTGTTTGAAGCCATTACTAATGCAAATCTATCACTGTAAATTCGAGGGCATTCATTTAAGTCAAGTTGAAGTTCCATTGTGCTTTTTCCCATAAAAGACTTTAATATCCAGCCCCATGCCGATACGCCACCTATAGAAAATATCAAGAAATAGTGGCCCGTTGGTCCCCATGTTGGGTGGCCCATCGGTCCCCAAAAGCTTTGTGAACAGTTAAACTCCTCTTTTTTGGTGAAATATGGTTCTTGTTCCTAAAATAAAATGTGTAAATTGTCGCCGATATATAGGACAAATCATCATAGAAAATATATTGCGTCCAGTCTACACACTTTTGAGATATTAAACTTTTTCTGAATCAGAAAAAAAATTTCAGATGTTAAAAATTTAATTTTGCCTCCTACACGCTTGTGCTATCACTTATTGATCAGTGGTCGATATGGTATTCATAGATGTGATAAGCAATACTAAAAATGCAAATTAAATGTTATGAAACGTTTTTCATGTGGAGTTAGGAGAATGGCCCATTTGTTCCCATGGCCCGTCGGTCCCCATGTTCCCCTATGTTTTTACACATGATTTAACGCAACACACTCCACTGACTCCTCCCTAAGTAGCAAGGCGATCGAGCTTTACTGAAACAAAATTAATCAAGCACACATTCCTGATTGATGCTTTGGCGCAATTGTGATATGAGAAACTGATGAAATTTTGTTTGTTGAAAGTGCAAACTGCTTTATCAAATAAGACTTTCTTTCCACGACATCAAATAAATTTACTTCATTTCAACTATTGAAGATATTCATTAAGCTATTCCTATCCAATTGTCTCATGAAAATTTCACTACTCTCAAGACAGTTCAGTGACATTGGTCAGAATCAAAATATTTTAGAAGCATCAATCTTCAATTGAAGTAGACTACCTTTGATGAATTGGATATCAAACAACTGATGTTGTGGAAAACTTATTATTTCCACTTTAAATTATGCAATGAAATCCAGGTATTTGATTGAGCATATGTGCTACTCTTTTAATTACTGGTCTCAACCTCCGAGGTGGAAAGCCTAATCTAAAGGAAATATGAAACGGCTAGTGTCAGAAATTTACAGTCTTTCACTTTGATAAAGAAAAAATGAGGACCAGTTCACTGTGAAAAATGCACTTCATGACTCATGATAGCTGATGAAGTGTCATCTTCTCTACTTTCAACATTGGAAACATAGAGGCAGTTTGATTAGTCATGATCAAGAGAAGGTCATTTGACTTGCCATAACTTATTTTGGATTTAAAATCAGAATGCATAATCCTTTCGTTTGGCTGTCACCACCAAAAGGGATAAGTCTCCTTAAATCAAATTAACATTGAAAGTATTGAGTATGATTATGACAAATCTTCAGTATGCTGATTCACGAAGTGCCATTTTCAGAGTGCAACAGTGCACTCTTTTTCAGTATCAAAATGACACGCTGTAAACATAATATTGAAACCAAGAAGGTAAAACTATTGAAATAAACAATTCAAGGAAATTCAAAACACATTCACCACTTGCCATGTTGTTGCCTTTAATGTCCTTTGCTGTTGACAGATTGATGGATTTTGCACGCATGCATAAACACCTTCAAAATTAAATCATCAAATGCTGAGATCTTAAGCTTTTGTAATGAGACATAATTCTCATTTCCATTTCCAATTAATCTTGTAGAAAAAAGATGAGTGAAATTGGCATTGCACATCAAACACAACAATTTGTTTATTGCTTAAGGAAGAAAATAAGCAATATTTTGGTGATCATCATGTCAAGGTGATATCCTGCCTGGTGCAATTAAAGTGAATTATTAACTATATAATTATCAGAAGTATAGCAAGAGAGTGAGATTTTAGTTATCAGAATTTGTTATCACACAAATGATTTGTTACTCCGGTTAAAGTTGTTCCATTAATATCTAATGAAAGACACATTCTCAGTGTAACAAATTGCCAATGACACATACTAACTGAGTTACTTTAATCATTAAATTTGAAAGTTGATTGGTGAAAGAATTTACTTCATAAAATAATGTTTATTATGAATAAATCTTACAACTTTGTACGAGGAATTTTCCATTACCAAACAAATTACTCAGCCTAAGCAAAATTAGGCTTTATTTTGAGTTTGTTCTATTCTTTTGTAGAACTTGAAATCCACTTGTATGGAAGGAGAGGAAAATGTTCAATGATATGTTTTGCATGTGATGTTCCTGCAACTAACCATTTTGAGATGAGATATCAAAGCACCTACACACTCATATAATGTACACTGCCCTCAGCAGAACCTGAGCTTCATGTTCACATTTATCACAAAAGTGCATGTTAAATTGATATGTGATGATTACAGTATCTTTTACTTCCTTTCACATTGGAATTACCCAGCTAATAAGGTGAAAAATTACATGTCAAAAAGAAGTCCATGGCTCCACCACACCTGCCACTATGGAATACCGTGAAGCCACCTATCTAAAAAGGATTACATTAAAATCCTGAACTACTCACTTTTCAGACTTTGATGTCAAATTATAAGCTCAGGTGGCATATCAATCATCAAACTAGGTCTGTTGTGAACACTGTTGTGATCACTCATTTTTTAGCCATGTCTCAAGGCACTCCAATCTTATACAAATTCAATTAATGATTACCTGTACATACTGCATTTTCCTTTGAACAGAATTGGAATTAAACCTACTTTAATGACCAATATTCAAGATGAAATGACACCCCCAGATTAAAGAATATAAGTTGCAGGGTGACCCAAAAAAAAGTTGTAAATGAACTTTAGCAATGCACTGTATAGCTGAAAAGTACCCAATCTTCATGAAATTACACAAATTACATACTGACAAAACATTCCTAAAGTGATTTTGTCCCAGTTGCCACAATTTCATTGAAGAGTACTCTCAAAAAAGAAATGCTCACAAAGCAAATTTGCAGAAACTACATAATTATTCTTCAGCAGGTAAGTCTCCAAGAAAATATCAAGCCCCAGAGATATAAAACAAGCACAACACACAAGACTTGTGAAGTGTTTTAATCAGAGAACTTCAAGCTAAGTTAATTTAATCAAGAATGAAGACTTGCTTTCCAAATTAAATCTTCCTCTTCCAGTGTCATAAGATTAATGAATGTTGAAAAATAACTAAGGCAATTCCCAAGATACAAACCAAACTGCTAATTTGTCTTTTTTAAAGACGCATAACTATATATTTTCTGTACATGAATGTTTCCTTTGCAATGCATTCTAATGTTAGAATTAATGTCTCTTCCAGGAAAATACACCAACTCAAAATTTTTTCTTCAAAAATATTTTATTTGAAAAAGCTCCAAGCCCATCTCCTACCCCTTGATATCTTTATCTTATACCCCTCCAGTTTTCTCACCTCACCCACAAGAGCAACCCATCAGCTTGAGTGTTTTCCTTCTAAATATCCAAGATCAATTGGCCTGAAATAATGAACTCCAATGATTCTTCATTAAACGATACCTACCAGTGTGAAAGATTAGTGTGATTCATTCAGTATATTTCCTACAATCTCTCCTGCAAATCTTGAAGCGAGAGACGGTAACTGTAACACTCGGAGACGGTAACTGTATTTTGAAATTCCTCCAGAAGACGGTAACTGCAGTGATTTGCAAGGTCTCTGGAAGCTTTCTAAGTATATATATGTGGCAATGGGGTAGGGGGTGGGGGTCCAGATGCATAAATGATCCTGTATTCTTGACAGTACACACTAAAACATTTCGGGACAAAACTTTCTGGTTTTAATACTAAATGGTTTTTTGAAAAATCCGTATTGGTTTTTGCATTGAAACCAAGTCATAATTAAAGTCCGAAACATGATGAAAATGAAATTCACAGTGGTAATTAATCAAGTTCATATGTGAGAATCAACTTTATGAACACTCTATGATCATGCGGGGAAATCAATTTTGATATTTTATTCAGTTCTTAACTGTAAGACTCAATCTTATCAATGCATCTGTAGTACTGATTCCATGGCATGGACTGTGTAGGCCTGAATTTATAAATTTGCAGGCAACCGTAAGCAATCCAAGTCTGGGCTGGGGTGCTTGGATTTCTTTTAAATTGATAATGCCTGGCTTAGTTTAGATGCTAAAAATATATTTATTTACCTGACAGCAGTGAAATAAATACAATGTTGTTTCCGTGAAGTTGATTTATTAACACCTTAGGCCTATTGTTAATTAAGAAACCTTTATTTTGCCTTTATTTAGGACATTACAATGTCATTACATGCAAAATAATTCAGCATCCTCTTTCCCAAACTGAGGATGCTACATATCGTTTCACTCTTGTTAATTCCTCTCAAGTTGCAAGAAAGTTAAATTTACTCTGAGAGAGTACAATTACCGTCTCCGAGGAGAATTGTTACCGTTCACATCCTTGAAATCGTTTGACTGTTACCGTCTCTCGATTCAAAATTTCACTGGCCAATCATGCTTTTTCTATTGAACACATGCATGAGTTTGTGATATGAACAGTGCACTGTTATTTCAGCCATGTCCAAAGCCATGTATGCCATATTAACAGTAGAAATGGACAGTTTTATTCTGGACACATGAGAAACGTTTTTGGTGTCCACCATTTTAGGATACGGTAACAATCGTTACCGTACTCATTGGTGCAGGGGTGTAAATGCTGCTCACACCTTCATTATCATATCATCCCACAACTCTGATGTTTGCGCAGCCTCCTCGAAGATTCTTGTAGTTTGTAACACTTTTTCTTATGTTTAGGCCAAATAAACACATTTTACTAAATAATAGCTTTATTGGTACTGATCTGGTGTCAAGAGTCCCTTTTTTTATGGACAAAATTGTTTAATTATGTTTTTGAAATTACTAGCATTCTTCAAATGAATGTCAGGATCTGTAAATAATTACATTTTGCATGCTTTAAGATTTTGGAACAAGTGGTGTTTTAAAATTTAATTTGATTAATACAGCCCCTTTTTTCTGAGATTTGGTACCATATGAAATGTGAAATTGGAGTAAATTGACAAGTAGATACAAATTCCATCCTAATTATAAATATAGTCTACTTTGATCTTCCTTGGCAGCAAAAATACAGCCATGACTATTTGTCTTGGTTGGACATTTCCTCCTCCGGGATGTTGCAACTGAGTTGCAAAACTTAAACCAAGAAGCCATCAGTATGATTTCCTTAATAACATGACTGATCTGCAATGCATGTGTATTTAAAATAGCATAAGAGGACATGTGATTGGTTATTGCAAGATGATACCACTCAACACTTTGACTTGGCGTTATTGGAGATTACTTCATTGTCTCTTATGCTAAACCAATATTTAAGCGTTGTAATTCCATTTTTTTCATCAAATAAAAAGATGTAACCAAGTCCTTGAACAATCATGCTTTTTATACACTTCCCACTATACTCCTTTTAGAGGCTGCATTAAATTTTCTACATCAGCTGCAGTACTTTCATCATCAGAATGTCTTCAGGGAAAATTATTTCTGATTGATATACTAATACTACCAAGGTAATATAATCCCGAAATTCAATATCTGCATATCATCCACATATCACTTCAAACGCAAGCCTGTCAGGCTTCAAGGACATGCTGTTTTGGGATGTTGGATTATTATTAGGTCATTACAAGTAAGCAAGTTCTGAACTGACTCTCCAATCACCATTACTCGACAAATCGAAGAGTGAAGAAGGACTGTAATCGAGTGAATCAAGAAAATCAAATTTCTTATATTTTTCACCTAAGCTATCAAAATGTCATATTAATATAATATTCAAGCATCTTTGTCTAATCCTTCAGTTCACCCACTTTTGCTATAGGATGTTATATATCGTAGCACAGTGAAGAGTACTCTCAGCCAACAACATAGAATTGACATATCTCTTACAAATTTACTTAATGAGAACAATTCACACAAAATAATTATTTAAAAAATTGATCTTTTTAGTTTAGGAAAAACTCTTCTTGAGAAAACAAACATAAGACTCAGACTCAGACTCTGACTCTGACTCAGACTCGTTTATTTCTTGCTCATAAAATAAACAAAACACATATATTACCAAGAGCAAAGGGAACCCTCGATGGCAAAAACATTGCCGCTGCTGAGGATCCCCAATGTTGAGAAAAGTATCAAGGCACAGCAGATGGCTCGAACTTATCAACCCAATATGACGGGTAAGAAAGAGACAAAAAAAGGAAGAATCATAGATCAAGTATAGAAAATAAAACACACAGTTTTAGAGCTGACGGCCTGAGACAAGAGGGTCTGCAACAGTGAAGAAGGGACTATCTTGTAATAAAATTAATTTCTGTTACATATATAACAATGAGGAATTGAACAATTTGGATCATAACTATCTAATAATTTAATTTTGATGTAGTTTTTGTATCCATTAAAACTATGTGTAAAAATCTTAGTCTTGAAATTTTCTTGCATGTCATTAAATAATTTGGTAAATTTGTATTTTATGCCATTTCTTGCAAACTCATGTCTCACAGCAGGCAGCAGCAGAAGAGAAGCATGTCTCGTATTATAATTATGTCTAGTCGAGTTTTCACCAGGATTGACAATCTCTTGAAAATATTTAGGCACTGGGCCTTTGATAAACCGATAACATAGTTTGCAGTCATGCAGTGCACATATATCTTCCAGTTTTAAAATCTTCAACTGTTTGAACAGGATATTCGTATGAGCATTGAATTTGCTATTGGTAATAATTCTCACTGCCTTTTTTTGTAATTTAAATATAGTTTGAGAACGCCAGCCCCATAGAGTTATGCCATAATTGAAATACGATGAAATTAAAGCATTATAGATATTAAGCAGAGCATCAGCTGGTAAGGTATGCTTCAAACGACACAAAATGCCTATTGTTTTACTGATTTTTTTCGATAGAGTAGTAATATGTCCTTTCCAACTTAAATTTTTGTCTAACACTAATCCTAGGAAATTGAATTCATTAACAAATTCAACCTTAGTATCATTACTTGAAATATCAGGAGGAGTTACCTGCCTTTGGGGTGCATGAAACATCATAGCTTTTGTTTTACTAACATTAAGTGATAGTTTATTCAGTTTTAACCATTTATAAATTAAATATAATTCATTGTTAATGTCACTCTTCACTGTAAGATAATTAGTATAATTCAACGAAGCAAAAAGAGTCGTATCATCTGCGTAGATTATTGGTGTTAGACATGTGGTAATGCTAGGAAGATCATTAAGATAGATAATAAATAACAAAGGGCCTAATATAGAGCCTTGAGGAACCCCACATTTAATTTTCATCAAATTTGATTGAGTACCATTCATTTCGACATATTGAAATCTATTACTGAGATAGCTTTCCATTAATTGATATGATGAATCACTAAACCCATAGAATTTTAATTTATGCAATAAGATGTTGTGATCCAGTGTGTCAAAGGCCTTTGAAAGATCCATGAAGATAGTAATAGGTATGTTATTTCGATCCATTTCCAAGATTATTTTGTCAACTAGTTCCATTGCCGCAAATTCTGTAGAATGATTAGACCGAAAACCATATTGACTTGGGAAGAAAATATTAAGTTGATCAAAATGGTGATATATCTGATCATACATTATTCGCTCAAAGACCTTTGACACACTAGGTAGCACCGAGACAGGACGATAGTTATCAAATAGGTAATTTTCTTTTTTTTTATATAACGGAGTAACTTTTGCAATTTTAAGTTTATTAGGAAAGTGACCGGACAGGAAAGACTGGTTTATGAGTTTCGTCAAAGGCAACGCTATTTCATTTTCAATATGTTTAAGTAATTTGTTTGATAACCTATCTTGACCAGCACTGGTTTTTGGCTTAAGTGAGTCAATAGCTTTAATGACTATGTTCTTATCAACTGGACTGAAACCAAATTGGTTTTCCACTGGAAATTTCAAAAAGTCCTTGAAAGATTCATTTACTGGCAGTACAATGTTCTCTGACAAATTAAGGCCTATATTTATGAAATATTTATTAAATTCATTAGTGATTACATTTAGATCAGACTGGGAATGATTATTGATGAGAAATACCTTGGGGTAGTCATTTGAATTTTAAGTTCTATTCATTATATTATTAATGGTTTACCAAGTTTTTTTCATATCACATTTAAATCTAGAGAAGCAATTAGAAAAATGTTTTTTGGAGGATCTTTGAGTATGTTTTAAAATTAACCGTAGTACTTTGATATTGAGAACTTTGTGGTGAAAGTGATTTAAGTTTAATATATAGCTTATCTTTATAGGAAATAGACTTGAGTATGGCATTGGTCATCCATTTAGATTTCTTATGCTTGTATTTATTAAAACGAACAAACTTCACAGGAAAGTTTTTTTTTATATAATGAGTCAAAATATCATTAAAAGCATTGTAGCCCTCTTCAACATTTTCTTCAGAAAGCCTGCTAAATTGCTCAGATGCCTCTGGGCTATCCATATCTTTTTTAAAATTCTCATAATTTTCATTAGTTTCAGAGAAAACTTTAACAAGTCTACCCCGACATCTATCGCTGTTTAAGAAATCTAGAGAAACAAAATAAGGAAAATGATCTGAAATATGTTTCAGTAGTACCCTAGCAGTTGTTGGTGAATAATCATCAGAAACTTTAACGAAGAAGTTATCTATTAATGTACCACGTTGTTGAGAAAGACGTGTTGGAACAGTAATTTTTGGTATGTATCCGTTAGACATAATATTATCAAGAAAATCATTAACAGCATTATTGTCTTTATAATTCAGCAAATTGATATTAAAATCTCCAGTTAGAACGACATGTTTATTATTTTTTAATTGGTTAAATACTGAGGCTAAGTCAGTTATAAAATTGCTAATATGCTCATAATTTGGTCTTGGAGGTCTATACAAGTTTCCCAGAATCAACTTTTTTTTTACACGATGTTTATCTGTGACGTAAATCTCTATGAACTGACCATCCCAGAACTCGGAGTGAATATCCAAGTTAACACATTTAAATTCATATAATTCACGAAGATAAATAGCAACTCCACTATGTGCACTGCATGACTTACCAAGTGATATGAGATTATAACCTGGAAGTTTAAAAAATGATAGGTCGCTGTCTGCTGTGAGCCAAGTTTCCTGCAAGCAAATGGCATCAATTTTGCTACTAGACTCATTACATTGATCGATATAAGTTTTCAAAATTTCAAATTTAGCATTTAATGACTGGCAATTAAGACTAATAATTTTAAAATAATTTCTTTTAGAATCAAGTAAATGCATAAAGTCTTCATCATTGTTATATGGAGAATGTTGAAATAAATTTGGTTCACCGTCAGCGCCACTCTCATCATCAACCACATCACGCTACATCAAATCAATAAGCGAAAAATTTCCCTCAAAAGTTGGTTTGTCATGGATTTTTGTCAAAGAAAGAAATTGCCATCCACTGTGCCTGAAAAAATATAATTAATGAAGTAATTGAGCAGACAGAATTGTAAATAGTTTTAAACGAGGAATAATAATTGAGCTTGTCTGAAGACATTAAAGATTCATTTAAATAACACATATTCAAAACGTGACTGATAAACATGATCACAGAGCAGAGACAAAAACTGCACCTGATGAGCAAAAATGGATGAGTCCATATATATCAACGAGACAAAGATATTAGAAAACTAGAAACATAATAAAGTACCGAGTAAACCCCCTTCCCCCTTACCAGAAAAGCCTTTGAAGTAAATATACAAACATTGTTAGCTTTATCCATATTACCAAACATCAAGTATTACCAAGATAAAAAATTTTAAATTACAATTATAGCAACCATCCCAGTATTATGATGTTTAACTTCGATCATAACAATCATCCCAGTATTATGATGTTAAACTTGTCCCAGTTTTGAAGCAAAGAACATGTCCCAGTTATAACGTAACGAATAGAATACATGAAAAATTATAACAATTGATGAAAAGGAAAAAAAAAAATACATACACCCATTCACACCACTTAATGTACAATTAATTGTTATGAACAAACTTTTTCACATTAACATGACACAATTTTTTATATCAAATTCAAATATCGAAAATTCATTCCCTGTCATGTCATTCATGCAATACCTTAAAATTAAAGAAAGCTCAATAACCATGCAGATAATTTGAAGAATTGCCATTAACTTTACCACAAGAACTAAATGGTACCACAATTTCACAAATAAGCCAAAAGTACCCGTTTAAAAGAACATCAAAAGTAATAATGCACAAGTAACATACTTATCACAGAGTTATAAAAAAACAAACTATTTTGCATTAACATGCGTAATTAATTATTTAAAATTAATATCGAAAATTCAGTCCATATTATGTCATTCATGCAATACATTAAGATTAAAGGAAAACTTAGTAAACATACAAACAATTTGAAGCATTACCATTACCGAAAGTACCATACATTACCACAATTTCACAAGTAAGCAAAAAGTAACCATTTTAAGGACATCAAGATATATAAAGGCAATGGTAAACATACTTTGTACAAAATTAGGATCATATATAGATCTCATAGAAAAACCATACTTCAGTGAGAGAAAGGCATTTGCAAAATTCATTTGTAAAATTATATTTAAAAAAAAATTATGGTTTTGACATAAAGATGTATATGTATTACCCTCATATAAATATATTCATCTATTTGTTTTTATTATTAGGGAAAACAAGACTAAATAGACAAACAAGCAAGTTGCTCATTAGTGTTAGTAATATGTAGTTTTCTTAAGCTAATAGCGAGGCGCAGCCCGCTCGATCGCCGAAGGCGATCAAGCTGTGCCGAGCGTTTATGGCACGTGACTATTTTGTCAAAAGGGACTTGATCAAAAAAGTTTGTACATCTGCGCAATCGCACTTGCCTGACTTGCATTGCGTCATTTGAATCCTACGATATTCTCGGCGGGGGGTGAGTACATCTGACAATCCCAAACAGCATAATTTTGATATGTGAAGCCTAATCTGACTGGCTGCGATCGAGATCGTATCAATGTCAACCTGATCTAAAAATAAGCTGCCGAAAATACTTGGGTTACCACGGTGATGACGGCAACTTGGCCCGCACATAGCTTGATCCACATAGCTTGATCCACGTGGTTGAACCCACAGAGTTCTGTCACCTGTGGTTGAACCATTAATTTTTAACTACCGGTACTAGAATGTTTAAATCTGAAAATACATTTTTATTTGTGCAATCAATGTTTGGGAGGTCAGGTCGCATCATGCAAGCCATCATCACTTTCGGGTTCTGACTGGTTGATTTCCGTCATCTGATTGACGCCTTTTAAACAACAAAATCTCTGGATGTATTTACCCTAGATCAATTTTTGTCAGCACATTACATCACCTACAAACCCGACTGTTATTGTGGCCCGTCACAAGATCGTAGCGTCAACAACTGAGCAGTTACGTCGCGATTAAAACGACTTCCAGGCATGGAAAAGCAGCCTGGAAAAGTGTCTCGCTTGCAAGCATCTGCAGTTGCGTCCTGTCGCATGAAACAAGTCACTGATCGGCAGCCCCCAAAATGCAGACAATTTTTTAATGTCAACTCCTCAACTCTCAAGTCATTACAACACAGTAAGTTATTCAGCTGGTAGCACAACAGTAACTGAGACAACAGACGTACGTGACCAACCTGCTAGCTCCAATGCAAAATGAAAACCCAAGGTAAATCCATTATGAATCAGAAACAAAATCATTTTTCAAGTCAGAAGTGTCTGACGCAAAGAATCAAACTGACAAGCATTCCTTTTCCTGACGTCATACATTGATTTATGAAATTGCTACATTTGTCCAGGCACCTATCAACAAAACCCAGACGTTTTTACTTACATCATAACTATTTTGCACCTGATCTACAACAACTTATTGTTGCAAATAAAATGTAACAATTTTCAATTGAGTGAATGAGTGCACAATTATCAAGGTCAAATAATTTTGTATTGCTTTGATTTTAAAACTCAGCCTGTTAAAATATTTCAGTTTCATGAATAATTCAAAGATACATTTATTTGTACAAGCAACACAATTTCATTTTACAAAAAAATGAAGATGAATTTATATAATATAAGTGTGGATATAATCAGGTGCTAACATAAAAAAAAGAAAAAACAACAATGCAAATTTCCTGACTGGAAACCTAAGGCTACCCCAGTTTTTCAATGCCTGTCCTTATTTAGCAATCTTGAGCAGATATGTATATATTATTGAATGATCAGGGAACAAAGATGCCGCAGGGGGTTGAATGCGGGGGGGGGGGGGGAGATAGGAGACCAGGATTGAGTCGTGGGTGGGTGGGGGGGGGGGCAAGACTAGAGGGCGGAGTATAGGGCAAGATGTCAATCCATATGGATCTTGAAATGCCACCATTTCTCCTCAAGGGGGTTGGGGGCTTGAGTTTTGTTTAAAATAAATAAATAGATAATTTCCTGCTCAGTTTTCGTGAAATAAATTGATTCTTTCATGACAGTCTTGAAATAAATAATTTCTGGTGGGGGTTTTTCTTAAGAAGGCGATGTTTGACTCAGGAATAAATATTCGTCGACTTCGCGCTTGAAAATAAATAATTACAGCCGCCGTTATACCTTGAAATAAATATTTTCCCGCTGAGGAAAACTCCAAGCCCCCCCCCCCGATTATTAAATGGTTGCCCCCTATTAAAAGACTCAACAGCGATTGGTTCAACACAACAGGCAATTAAAGACTGGTCAGATAATTGAATTGGTTCAACAGACAATCAAAGGCTGTTGATGCATCATGATGTGAATGTGGATTCCAATCAGATTGACAGCTGGCTTGCTTAGGGTTGGAACCAGAAAATGTCAGATGGAAAAATATCGGAATAAAAGTTTTTACATTAAAATGTACAGGTCAAAGGGGGGGGAGGGGGTTTGAACCCCCTAACCTCCCCCCCCCCTTGGATCCGCTACTGTTGCTTTTTTTTGGTTGGTACATCTGTCCTTCTCAGCTGCTCCTCCACTCAGCACTGGGATCAGAAGTAAGGCCCGGACTACACTGAGTACAGTAGTTAGCTTTAGGGGCCGACCAGACGATAGTCGGGGGGGGGGCTATGGACTATACCCCCGGAAAAAAACCTTTTTTTTTCGTTTGCGGTGCGTCGACGAAAAATTTTTTTGCAAGTGCACTCGCGACAAACTTTTTTATTGCAATTTTAACACTACGGTACCCTAGCTACAGATGGAAACATTCTTTTTTTTTATTTCCTTATGCTGAACAAACTTTTTTTTTCAGTGTCAAAGGGAAACAATCTTTTTTTTTGTTCACCAAATATCCATAGCCCCCCCCCCCCCCAAAGATCATCCTGTCGGCCCCTTAGCGCCTCCTTTCCAATATGCAAACTTGCCTAGTATGCTCTTGAGACTGAATAAGAAGTTCACTTATGAATATATTATTACCAATTAGGCCAAAGCCAAACTTAAAAAAATATTTGTTGCAAATTTTATGCAATTTTAGGTCTATATGTTATAGTTAAGTTTTTGCAGTATATATATAACTCCTGTTTATTTCATGGTAACCGCAGCAGTAATTTTTGTTTCAAACAAACAAAATTCTCAAATATTCATGCCTAAATCAAGCAACACTTCACCAAACTGAAGGGACATTTTTGTGCATCCCCAGCTTAGGAGGCGACAATTTAATAATCAAGGGGGGGGGGGCTTGGAGTTTTCCTCGGCAGGTAATTATTTATTCAAAGGTAACGGCTGCAATAATTATTTATTTCAAGCGCGAAGTCCCCCAATATTCATTCCTAAATCAAGCAATGCCTTGTTAAGGAATACCTGTTTTTTGGGAAACCCCACCAGATATCATTTATGTCAAGACTGCCATGAAAGAATTTATCTATTTCAACAAAACTGAACAACTGATTAATTATTTAGAAAAAAAACTCCAAGCCTCCCCTTGAGATTAAATGGTGGCCCCCTTCCCAAAATGCAGTGACTGTTAGGAGTCGACCAGAGGATAGTTTGGGAGGGGACTATGGATTTTACTTCCAGAATGAACTTTTTTTTTGCTCACGAAGCGCCGACGAACAATTTTTTAAAAAGTTTATCGCAATTTTAACATTACGATACCCCAGCTAAAGGTAGAAGCAAAGTCAGGCGTGAACAGTGATTTTTGGCCAGAGTAAAGTAAAGTCAAACATTTCATACAAAGGACTAGTCCTAATATGTGACACAAAGTTGTGTGGTTAGTAGAAAACCAGAGCTCTCTATCTTTTCTGGAAGGCCTCCTGCAGCCTTTCATGATTTTCTAGTGCATCTAGATTTCTTCAGGTGATTTTTAATCAAGTTTAAGATGTTCAGGTGAGGAGGTGAATCAAGCTGTCAGAGTAACAAAAACTCAGACATTGTGTTTGTCTGGAAATCTATAGTGTTACAATTTGTTACATTTCCAGACAAGTGATATAGAGGCGCCAAAAATAATGATTGACATGCCTGTCAGAGGACCTAGAGCTACAAAACCACTTGCCTCTGATTGGCTTAGAGGTGGAAGGAGGAGGGCCCAGCAGTCGGCCAAGTTTTTTTGGGGGGGGGAGGGGGCAGAGAGAGCTGAGTCCCGTAATAGTGATCACAATGGTGATGACGTCACAACAGTTTGCAAGAGATGACGTCATGATGCTAATCTCTGGTAGGCTGCAGATAATCAAGTGACTCTACCTGACTGTCCTGGCCCTTGACCCCTGGGACAGGGGTCATGAATCATCCCATTGGAAAATCACGACATTTGAAAGACCGGGTTAGGGAGAATTGAGATAGCTCAGAAAACATGTCAAATTTGTTAATTTAATGATACCATCTAAAAACTAGACAATATTTCCTACTGACGGCACCCATTTCTATTTTTCTACATGGTAAAAATTCAACCATTATCCTGTGAATCTGAAGAAATGATTTTCTTTCTTTTAATAGGCCCATGCATTGAAGAAATGACGTCTGATTAGTCAGTTTCTGACTGTGATCATGATGTCACGGAAAACACCTTGTGACATCATAGGAGAGTCCGATGAAGTCACAAATGTGATCTCAATTCGATTGATGAATTTTGGTTACTTTTTTTACTATCAGGCCAAAGATAATTCAAGTGGGTACCAGAATAAACAAAGATTCTTGATCATTATAGGATTAAATTGGTTTGAGACATTTTTACTGAAGGATTAAAATGGTCGTGGCATATCTCTATTAAAAGTTAAGGAAGAAAGGGTGTGATTCACTGTAAAATTTGAAATTCCGCATTATCGGGTAAGCTCAAATGATTGAGTGAGATGGTTGCACAATTTGTTTGAGTTGACATGGCTTGTTGTTTTAAGTCATGATAATCTGATTTTACCGGTGATATCAATGAGTTGGGCTGGTGGGGCACCATCAATTTTGACTAAAGCATGGTTGTTTTGCGGGGAAACAATTTGAGGATTTCGCGGGACACAATTACATAAAGGCTTCAGTACAATTTGCCCCACCGTGCACCACTGGCACCTCTTTAAAATGAAACTGACTCCCCTGGATTTTACTTTGTTAAGAACCCTAGATTCTTAGTGTTAATAACTGCAGCAGTCAAAAATTATCTTTTTTGTGCCTCGCTCTTATGCTGTGGCATTTACATATTATGTCAGCTTAGCATTCTTAAGTTTAAAACACGAAAAAAGTAAATAAACAAACCATTGTTAAGTCCATGTCATTATTCTTAACAATAACCTAATCAAGTTTCACAAAGCTTGACGATATAAGTAAACATTTTCTGCAACTAAGAAATCACTTAAGTCTCAGCTTATTGTAAAATATTTAGTCCCAGAGTCAAAACTTAGTCCCTAGTCAATACTTACAATTAATATACATACCGTACCAAGAAGAACTAGAGCAATAAGTAAAGTGAATTACCATTTAATACATAAATACATTATGTCATATTAAATGCGAACACATAATTAATGCAGACAACAAAAAAAAGTTTCTATACAAACAAAGAAAAAAAAACAAAAAAAAAAAAACGTCACTACAAATAGCACATCAATTGATATTTTAAGCCAGCCCACTCCTCATAAAAGAAAGCCATGCTCACAAAGCAAATTTGCAGAGAACTACATAATAGCATGTAGGTCTGCAAGAAAATATTAAGCCCCAGACATATAACAAAAAGCACAACGCAAACAGGCCTGCAAAGTGTTTTAATCAGAAAACTTCAGGCTGAGTTAATTAAATCAAGAATGATGACTTGCTTCCTAAATTAAATCTGCCTCTTCCAGTCTCAAAAGATTAGTTACTGTTGAAAAATGACTCAGAAACTTACAAGTTTCAAATGAAACTGCTAATTTTTCATTTTCAAAAGACGTAACTACAAGTTTCATTTCTGTTATTAAGGTCTGATTAGCCGATGAATTTTTAGTAGGATCTCCGCCGATTTGTAGTCCAGGGAAAACAAATATCATTAGATTACTCGAATGGACAGATAGAGGTGTGGATGACAGTGAATAGCGTGTGCGAATAGGGTGTCAGAGACAACATAGAGTTGTGTAAATATGTAAATCGTGAATGTACTTGAAAACATAAAGATTGCTGTATAGCATGGCAAGATCCATGAAGAATTGGCAATTTGCTTAAAAATAACAAAATCTGGGCAAACAACAAAAATATAATATAGGATATTAGTATCAATGTTTATTCCAGGAAAATACACCCACTCAAAATTGTTTTCTTCACCGATTTCAATTGGAAAAGCTCCAAGTTCATCCAACTCCTTGATATTACGACCCCTCCAGCTTGATCACTCATAAGAGCAACCAACAAGCTTGATCTCTAGTGTTTTTCTTCTTTAATGTAATTATCTACTTCATGAAAAATTCTGCTGGATTTGTGTTGTCAAGACCAGAAATGGAGAGTCTGCTCCCAAAATTGCTTGTATGTGACCCAATCAATATTGTCAAGATATTCACCCAAATGCTGCTCACACCTTCAATATCATATCTTCCCACAAGTTTCTGGCGGTTTATGACACTTTTTCTCATGTAATTGGCCGCTATACTGTATCACAACTCTTTCAGTGTTCTTATCTTGATCTGAAGAGTATCGCTTTTGTAAGGGAGGACCAAATAAGATGTTTAAAATGCTAGTTTTCTTCAATTGACTGCTTTTTAATATTATCGGAAGAAAAATGTCTTTCTTAAATCTAAAAGATTTTGGGGAATGCAGTATTTTGAAATTCCAAATGTTATTTTTAAACAACTATGGTGGTTTTTTCCTTGAGGTTTGATTTTTCATTCTCTTTGCTATAGGTCTGTTACCATCTTTTCTCATTGAAAATCTCTTGGCAAGTAAACATTTTGTCTCATCTGTTTCTGCTACAATAGACTTTCGGAGGGAAAGACAGATTAGCTGATTTTCAAAGATCTAATCGAAAATTTACGTTGCTAAGAAAGCAATTTCCTTCATTGATCCAGATTCCTTGAATTGTTAACATTTGACTAAATACAAAAACATTTTCAGATTTCTTTAATCAGAAATATATGTCTGTTTCATTTTCATGAGAATGCTAGAACTCATATATATTTTTTTTTGATTGCAATAAAAAGCATATTTTGAATATTTCGTTTGAGATGCTACTACTAAGCCAACAGAGGAACAAAAAACCACTGCAACTCTGTCTCCTTTAGTTCATACACTTCTGTTTTATAAGATTTAATTCACCTCACTGCTTCTCCGCACAACAGTCTGATAGAGGATTACCACTTCGTGAACTGAAAAGGAATCCCAACAAGAGAAGACCTATTTATATAAATAAATGTCATAAGAAATATTTTACAAATGATAAGTCATCTGTTACCCTTTCTATCACATTTTAACTGGCATTGAAAGCAAAAGTTAGCGTGAAATTCATGAAATCAATCCTTTTCTGATACTATTTGTCTTAAAACTCTTGGAAACCCAACATTTGTCTTAACTGCTTTTGGTTGAATCACTTTTACCGGGGAGAAAACAGATTAGCAGACATTTTAATTTGATTGATGAAAATTATTTCATCTCCTCTCAAGGTTTCAAGTCCTTTTAGCACTTAAAACTACTTTGATGAATCCCTCCAGGGGCTAAATTATAGAAATTGCTCTCATCAATTGCCTATTAATAGAGACTACACTCAGTGAATAACACCTTCTGCCTATTCATATTTGAGAAGAGAAAGATCAACTTAGTTTTAATCAAAGTTGGGAAATATTGTTTAATGCTATCCTTTTGAGATTCCCAAAAATTATTATTTTGCATTTTCACAAATTGCTAACTTGGTATCACTGACATAAGTAATATTAATAAACATAGTTTTATCACATCTTAGCTCAAGCTATGTAGTCTTCAATCCTGAACGTATTGACACTTGTAATGAAAGACCAATAAAGTGATTCGATTCCTGATTCTTACTTCATTAAATGAGAGACATACTTTAATACTTCTGATTTTGTAAATGAAGAGAGAGATTCCATTGACGTCTTTACAGTCCAATGGCAATGGAGTGATTGGTACAGATTAATTTTTATAAAAGATTCAACTATGGGTAATTTTTTATTGATTAAAAGTTCACTTTAAAAGCAGTTTGTGTTCAATAAATGGGTCTTTCACCTTAATCAAGGGTTTCGTTTTAAATTATGTCTCCTTAAAAGTTTCTTGTAAAAGTACTGGGAATCACAAGTAAGAGGAAATGAGAGTTTGAGATGCAATTAATGGATTTAAACTCCTCCTTTGCATGCAGTTGTTGTTGCATGTTCACCACTAATTAAAGGACAGCAGATAGTAGCTCTGTTACAAAAGACCAAATTTTTGTTTTCAAAGAAAGAATTCAATGTACTTTGTAATTGAGTAATCATTAAACCGATAAGACTCATATTGAGCTTTACGATACGATAAGAGCATGAAATCGTTGTAGCCTATGCTGGCGCTACCTTGTGTATACCTCACCTTGTGTTGATCTTCGATAACATTTGAACATAATTTGAGTTTCAGATATCACATGATTTAAGATTCAGTATTTCAGTTCAGATGTATTTGTTATCAATTAAGGAACAACGCACAACATAAATTTATATACAGTCAAGGTCACTATTTAACATTGTGCATTCCATAATCATAGTAAATGATTTATAGCTTCTATATGCATTCCATATGAGTGTAGCAGGTGGTGCTACTATGGAAGGGTTATGGACTTCCGGGAACACATCATTTATCAGCCTTATTAGCAGCTGAGTTCCAATGTAAGAGGAAGCAGGGGTAAGGTGGGGTCATACACTCTTTCATTTTGTATTGATACCATGAAGGAAAGTTCTGAAGGTGCCAGGATTCAATGGCATCAAGATTTGTCCTTCAATAAAATCAAGATGATTATGATTGTTTTATTATTTCATTAGAATTCCGCACCACAAACAGGACACGTATCATCATCAATGAAAAGTATGAGAAATATCCCAAAGTTATTAAAATATTTTGGAACCTAATGGCTACCTTTCATCCACATTGATTTAGTATATTTGATTTATAATTCATGTAAGTCGTTATATGAGAAAGTTGTAACAACATTATGACATAAAAAAAAATTTAATCCTGAAATGAAACAACCCAACTAATTTACATTACTCAATCAATTTCACTCATATCATGTGTTCTAGCATATGGCAACACTTTTTAAACTGATTTAATACCTACCAATAGTTGCATTTGACTACTGTTATTGTTAACTGTTTTAAATCATAGAAAGGGCTGACAATTATTGCTTTTAGACCTTTTGCATGTGTGCTAAATACATCCACTTAACTGCATTTCAGACTCAATGGTGTATCCGTCTGAGCATCAAGGGCAAGCTTTCGTCACATGCCAATCTGGGATGCAGCATCAGACTGCTCGTGCATGTATCTCTGCATGCCACTGATAAGGTTCTTGGGCATGTTGAACACCATCTGGTATAGTAAAAATCATTGGATCTCTCATTGATTATTTGAAACCAACCCTGGAGCGATGTAATAAGTCATGGAACAATTTATTATACTCATTTTGTTTGTTGTCAGTTTTGACTCACTCTGAAACCAATTTTTACATTACTATTGACATTCCCATGATACAAAGAGAGATCTAATTTACTTTAGCTTTACAACCTGGCTAGTGGAAATCCTTTATAAGGCAGGAATTTCGTATCTTTTTCATATTACTCTTTTTTTCTCTTATCTTTTTCCTTCTCTCCCATTTTATCTTTTCATCTTATCCTTTTTATTGATGCATTTTCACAACAGCTAGTTTCATCTGCTACAATGCAATGAAATTGTTTCCCAAAATTGCATGACGCACAATAGTTTTCACGAAAGTCCCGATTTGTCAATTTCCCAAAAATGTGTTTCAAAAGTCAAAGTCAATTCAATAAGGATGGTTATTAGCAAACTTCCACTGCAATTAGGCCGAACCTGATTACTTGTTGATAGACAAATGTCTCATTTTAGCCTTTTGCAATGGGGACTGTTCTCGGATCATCAGTATCTCCTTTCTGTAGCCAAAGCCAAATATTTTCATAAGATTGCCCAGGGAGGATTCGCGGCATTTTGGGCCAGATATGATGATGAAGGCATGGGCTGTGTTGACCAAAGAAGTATCATGCTAATTCAATAGTTGTTTCTTGGACTGCTACAGGATCCTGCTACTGGAAGCTATATTGCTTTTACATCGATTAAACTGGCATCTCCCAGTGCAATTTTAGGCATTATTCTGTGAAAGCCTTCATCAAAGAAAAAAATATACCATCCCTTAATTATACTGTTAAGTGATCAATTGCCTCACACCAGGTATATCTGGGACTCTATTCCGCAGGTAGCGAAACTTCCCATTGTCCAATTGTCCCTTGTAATTTGTCAATTTTGATTTCAGGGGAGATTTGAAAAAGGAAACAATAGAGTGAGTGTAATATGTTGTTGTGTGAGTTGTCGTAACAGTTTTTCCAATTGGTTGACTAACAATATCAATTATATTTTCCATGCCAAGCATGTGAACCATCAGTTGATTATCCTATGATACCAGAGTGTTCACTTGTCAGATTTTCACGTCAGATTATAAGCTTGAATTTCATATCAATCCCCAAAATGAGGTCTTTTTGAACTCTAAAATAAGCAAGTACATTTAAATTTAGTTATATCAAAATTACTTTGTGGAAAAGCTATGCAACACTTCTTTGAAATAATAATTTGGTGTCAAATCCTTTTTTATAAAAAATTATTATGTTTCAAATTTGATTTCATTTTTATTTCGAGTCTTGAAACACAATTACTATGGCATTAGGGTGTGTCAATTTTTAATTTTTATTCAAATTCAAAAAGCACTAGTGCCTAAAATGTGTGATTTGACCTGGGGAATCCTAATCTGTTCTTGAAATTGTGATACGACAATTCTTACTTACTTCAATTTTGGTTCAAAGTTTCAATGTTTTTTCTTTTTCGACCATTTCCGCCAACCCGCGGTTCTCCATAACTTTGCCAGTATTTGTATACCTACATTTTGCATACCAACATCTATGGTCTAGGATGATATATTGACTTCCATTGGCTCTTTGGCCTGCACTTTTTAGAAATGAAAGTGTTACAGACAGTCTAATCCTGTTAAAAAAAGGCTTTTTAATTTTTATCATCATTTCTTTTGCTGATTTGCTTTTGAACTTGTTGAGGTACAATGACAGGAGCAGGTATCAGGCTCTTTAAAAGTTTGGTTTCAATCTCCCATGGCCAGATTGTAGGTTATTGTAGGAAAAACAGAACACATTCATCAATTACCATGTTGTTACCTTTAATTTCCTTGGCTGTCAATTGATGAATTAAAACTCATGCATAAACAGCTTCAAAATTACATAATCGAACATTCACATCTCAAGTATTTGTACCAGCCATAACTCAATTTTGCTTTCTATTAGTAGTGGTTAAAAAATAACCAAATTGACGTTGAAAGTTTTATAAGAAAATCTTTAAAGAGTATTGAAGCAATGAAGTATAATATTAACATTTCTTTCCATGTCTTTGAGAAGTATGCAAATATAATTATTTTCTAATAGATTTTTAGTTGCAACAGAGGTGTTTTAACAAAAAGATTTTTTTATGAATGGCAAAGAGGGTTATTGTATCAATTTGCAAATGATGACCATGCAAAGAGTAAAATTATAATGACCGTGTCAACGATAAGATTACCAACAACATGACCAGTAAACATTGTGTTTGTTCAGATATAATATGGTCCTCTGCTGAGATAGAGGAAAATGCTGAAAAGAATTGGCAGGAGACACTGAGAGTGCATGAGGAGACTGAGCAAACAGCTGAGATGCAGGAAGATATGATAATTGAGGCGTGAGCTGTGTTGAGCCAAGGAAGTATCTTGCCAATTTATCAGATACCTCTGATACTGGAAGTTTGCAGACAACAGTCTCTGCAAACATGCAATTTGTCTTCACAAAGAAGCATTGTGTTGTGAGTAAATGGATTCCATTTAAGGAAGGAATACAACAAGCCCTTAGGATATTCACCAACGTGTGTTATGGCACATGGAGTGAATTTGGTTTGCTCGGCCAATGGCCATGTATTGTCAACCATCTTCAAGTCCAAACAACAAAACTTCTGCTTAATTCTTCCTTTGACAGATGCAACTGACCTGGTAAAAGTGGATCAATGTAGCCTGCTATTGAAATGACTTATGCTCCATAGTGTGTTACAGTCCTTGTCACATTACATTGGAATCTCAACTCCCTTCTATGCTATTGAAGTGTGATGTCAGAGATGACTCTATTCACTAGCATTGCAATATATGTAAATTACCTACAAGCTGTGATGTCATTTTAAACTGGGTCAGGTTCCCCGGCTTCTTGCCAATGTGAATCCACCAAAACAGAGCGTCACAGTTTCAACTCAGTGTCAGAGTGAGCATTTTATCAGGGATTGCCCCTGCAACCACATCATCACAGTTTGATAGCCAATGGGCTGACAGTGAATCTACGCACCACAGTTTCAATATTGATGTATTAAAGGAAGGCTGTTGATAACTTGATATGTGATCCCAATGATCTATCACTTGCAATCACCAGTCCAATCTGACTAAATGGCAGCTTCATGACCATTCACAGTAGACAACTTTTATAATCCCCACAGAGTTTTTTCATTGATCTGCCAACTTTCAACTTTACAACTTTAAACCTCAATGGACCTTGCTATAAACAAAAGGCTTTGACAATTTTGGTAAACACATGGATTTTGTGATGTTTTGTTCTTCTGGTAGCCAATTGGCTGACCGGCTGTGATGTTTAACTTGCATGGGGTTTTCCAGACCCGATTTTCACTCTGACAATGTGTTGAAACTGTGATGTGCTGTTTTGGTGGATTTACATTGGCTGGATGCCGGGGAACCTGACCCAGCTTAAAACGACATCACAGTTTGTCGTTCATTTACATGTATTGTAATTCTAGAATAGAGTCATCTCTGACATCACAGTTCAACAGCAAAGAAACGAATTAAAAGACATGTCATAAGCTACTTGTGCAAGATTCTCTACACTTGGAGATATGGAACAAAATATACTCATCAACGGTTTTGCTAGCCATTTGTATTGAGTTATATGCCTTATTAAATGTATTATTAAGCAACAAAACACATCTTCAGACCCTTTATGAGTTCATTATTAGATTTCAAGAAAGTTAACTTAGCTGTTCAGGACTAATTTGGACTTTCCTTCCTCATAGGCAAATAATCAGGAGGTGTTATTCTTTGAAAGGACGTTTCACTAATTGGACAATCTTTGAGAAAAATTTTGCCTTGAGAGCATTATCAAAGAAATTATAAGTGTTAAACAGACTCAACCTTGAAAGCAATGGAAAAAATTACTTTGATCATTAAAATGACAATTTCTCAATGGTAATATTCAACAAAATTTCATCCATGACCTTCAGAAGTCAATGTTTGATTATTAGCATATTACCCATTCGAATAACTTAAGAGTGTACTTTGAATTAATCATATATGAAAAAAAAAACAATGATTTTTAAAGTGAATTATTTCAATAGTAAGAATATCCAATTTAGATTATCAAAAAAGAGATTTGAAAGTGTATGTGACCCAAGTAGCTTTTACTTCCATTCACATACAAATTCCGCCACCAAGAAGGTTGACAAATGAGATGTCTATGGAAGTCCCAAATCCTGCAACACCTGCCAACATGAGATGCATAGAAGCCATCTATCTTATAAAAGGGATCAGATTCTAATCCTAGACTGCTCACTTGTCAGACTTTGATGTCAAATTATAAGCTCAGGTGACAGATCAATCATCAAACAAGGCCTGTTGTGAACGCTCATTTCAGAGGGAGACGTCAAAACTCTCTAGAAATAAGGAATACACCATAATCAAATGGATCGCACTCTTCTAATTGCAAAAAAATAATGAATTGAATTAGATTAACAATATTTTCCAGCCATATTCTTGTTTAAAGTCACAAAAGCAATCCAGATTAATTTCCAAACTTGGCCCAAAAGATGAAGCTTTTATCGATTTGTCTGGTTCCATGGCTCTCAATCCCTTTTCATCTGCCACTTGGGTTCTAATGCCCTTCTAATATTTGCAGAAGGGAAGGTTATTAAAAAGGATCATGGGATTGTGTGAGTCTCTCTGTGAGAATGAAAAGCTTGTTTTTTTATAGCCAAATGATCATGGGGTAAGCTGGGCAATAATGTTTAACCTTTTCCATTTTTAAACACAATTCATAATAAAATCAGTCAAATGCAGGCCAATGGTAGGTATTGAATCTATTTCAATGTATGAAATCTATTTCAATAACCTTGCAAACGATCACAACATCATGATGGATTGTTTGAGTCATGACAATAGTTAGGGTTATTCTATTGTATAATTAATTGAATTGGGTTGATTCAATCAGCAATATTGCCAATGTCACAATTGTGTAACAACTTTTCAGACATATAACTACTTTTACAAATCATAATTAAATTTATCCTGTCAATTTAGATTAAAGGTATCCATTAGGTTCAAAATTTTATGCTGCGGAACTCTAAAGAAAAAATGAGATATTTGTTTCAAAATTTCATGGAATAGTCTTGATAGAATCGAAGCCTGGCACTTTCAGAACTTTCCTTTATGGTATCAATACTAAATGGCTTGGAAAGTGTGTATGACCCTGCTTTACCCTCACTTCCTCTAACATTGGAACTCCGCTGCTAATAAGGCTGATAAACGACATGTCACCGGAAGTCAGTAACCCCTCCATAGTAGCACCACCTGCTACACTTCTGTGGAATGCATATAGAAGCTATATATCATTTACTATTTTGATCATAGACTCCACAGTGTTACAGCCGATGAATTACAAGTGCTTACAGAAATGCACTGGGAAGTTTCTCGTGAGGTCATATCTCTATTTTTGCCATGTTTTCTTTATGACTCATGAGCAGTAAGTGACAATTATGTTCGATATGATAGGCAGCCTACCATAGTTGATGCTGACACTTGATTTCTTATGATCAAATTTATGTACATAAATTGGTCAATAAAATTGAAATTTGATGTCCCCAAAAAAACTTGTAAATTTACATTGTAAGTAGTTGTAAATTTTTAGATTGTAAATAGTGACCTCTACCATTCTGTATGTTATGTTTCGTTCCTAAATTGATAACAACACATACATCATTAATTAAAGGAATAAATCTTAAATAATGTGAAATTCGAGACTCCATTATTTTCAGATGTAATCAATGATAAATTGGTCTTATTGGTTTTTTAATTCTTTCTTTGAATTTGGTCTTTTGTAGCAGAGCCACTGTCTGCTGTCCTTTAATTAGTGGTGGAATTGCAACAACTGCATGCAAAGGAGGAGTTTAAATCCATTAATTGCTGCTTGAACTCTCATTTCCTCCTTTTTGTGATTCCCAATACTTTTACAAGAAACTTTTAAAGAGACATAATTTAAAATGAAACCCTTGATTATGTTGATAGAGCCATTTAATGACCGCAAACTGCATTTAAAGTGAACTTTTAATCAATAGAAAATTGCACATGGCTGCAATCTATTGAAGAACTTGTTTGTTTCAATCATTCTGCACAGAAAATAATCTGATCATTGAATTGTAAAGACATTATTTGAATATAAATCTCCTTGACTATAAAGTCAGAAGTTTGTCTCTCATTCAATGTCATTAGTATCAGAATATGAATAACTTTATTATATTTTCATTAGCATCGATAGTCTAAGGATTATGAAAAAACATGTGATATCTATTTGTTTACTAGGAATTATAATAACATAGTTTTGAGATACCAAAGATGTCTGCAAGCTGTAATAAGATTATGATTGTCAATACGTTAAAGATTGAAGACAACCTAGCGTGAGTTAATACACAATAAAAACTATAATTACACAAGCAATGTTTTTGAAACCATTTAGAAATTTGTGAAATGTAAATAATCATTTTTTGGATTTTAAACAGATGGCATTAGAAGATATTTCCCAATTTTGATTATAACTAACTTGATCTTTCTTTGCTCAAATGTAAATAGACAGAAGGTGTTATTCATTGAATGTAGTTTCTTTAAATTAGGCAATTAATGAGAGCAATTTCTATAATTTAGCCCTTGGAGGATTCATCAAAGTGGTTTGAAGTGCTAAAAGGACTTGAAACCTTGGGAGAAGATGACGAAATAATTTTCATCATTCAAATTAAAATTTCTTAAAGATATCGTTAAAAGACTTCCCTCTCTAATAACGTATTGAGGTTAAAGTTAATGTTGCAGAATAATAAAATATACTTATATGCAGATGTGAAGCAAAAGGAATTATGTTTGAATGTAAATTACCGAGTCTGTTTTAATTGAAAGCACTTCAAACAGTCTTGAGGCATAGATGCTAGTGTGAAAATATGAGCATCTGCAAGGAAACATATTACTTATTATTCACTGTAGTTGGTCATCAGCTGAAGTATTTCTTTTTTGGAACCCAGAAAAGCACAACTGATTCGATTATGTCGTGTGTTTTCAGCTTTCCAGCATTTTTAAAGTTTGCCTCTAAAATGAGGGTTCACAATTTCATAACAAACCTTGATTAATGATTGATGGGGCACCATAGCTTGTAATTGGACATAAAGTAAGCAGTCTAGGATTAGAATCTGATCCCTTAAGATAGATGGCTTCTATGCATCTGATGTTGGCAGGTGGTGCAGGATCTGGAACTTCCATACACATCTCATTTGTCAACCTTATTTGCTACATAAATACAAAGTGAAAAGAAAGTCAATGTAACTGGGGTCATGATCAGGGGCAGACTGGCCTATGTGGCAAAGTGGCAGCTGCCACGGACCTATCCCCTGGGGGGGGGGGGACATGCAATGTGTCAAAAAATGTCAAGAAAAGAGACAAGAAGCAAAAAAAACTTTGCCACCCTGTATGATAGCTGGATGCAACTTGAACAGCACAGAGCTGGCTGTTTCAAGTGGGGGGCCCAATCTTAATTTGAAAAAATTAGGCCCATGGATATTGTACTGCGGATTGTGGGGAGATATTGGCCCATTGACTTGTGTTCGCCATGTGGCCTGAAATGGCGCCAGACAGCTCCTAGTCTTAATATAAACTTTTCAAATCTAAAGTGGAATACATGTAAATCATAATGACCAAAGTTATTTTAACCTTCTACCAAATTTGGCCTTGTGCTATAGTTAACATAAATTATTTCCAACATCAAACAAATTTGCATTTTAATGATGAAAGCAGTGTTGTCAGTCACTTTCAAGGCTGAGAGTCTGTTTAACACTTAACATTCTTTGATAAATCCTCTCAAGGGAAAATAATTGTTGTTCCGAAAGATTGTCTAATTAATGAAAGGTCCTCACAAAAGAATGACACCTCCTGATTATTTTAGGAAAGAAAGACCTTAAGAACCTTCGGGATCATTATCTTTTTCTTTTCATAGCTAAGTGTTTTTTGAAAACTTCGTTTTGCAGTTGAACTGTGACATCATCAGGGAATCTGTGAATGTGATTGGTGTAATATGCAACCTGTGACACTCAGTATGGAGTTTTACATCACGGTTTATTTTTGTATTTGTGTTTGTATATATTATTGATCCCCTGATGTGGGGAAATTTGTGGTGAGCCTTCCACTGAATACAGCTCAGGGCAGCTACAGAGCAGCGCCCATGGGCAGAGGATACAGGAACATTGCCAAAGGAATTTAAAACCGTACCAGAAGAGTCACAGTTTCAATATTTCTCAAAGTATGTTGTTTTTCGCAATACACTAGTAATTCAAATCGCTTAAAAAATTTGTTATCACAGTAACTCTCCTTTGAGGATGCGTATTCTGTTTTATTCAGTTACAATTCATTGAAGCATCTATCAGCCAGTACAGGTATCAAAGCTAAACAAGCTCAATATGCATAATCCATCTGTCAATGCATTTATTCAGTTTCTTGAAATCTGTGCTTATAATACACAAAGTTATGCCACCAAATCTGTGATATCACAATCTTGGGATAAAAACTCATATCTATGAAAACGATAATAAGCCAAGAAACCTAGGGAAATCTGATGCAAGTGGCAAAATGTGAAAAGTTGAAGCCCATTCTTTAGAGAAATGATGCCGTTTCGCTCCAAGCGAAGTTCTTTGGGTAGACAAATTGGAAGGATTCAGGGACTGTTGTTTGCAAACTTCTGGTATCAGTTCATGTGGTATCTGATAAATCAGCAAGATACTTCCTTGGCTCAACGCAGCTCACGCCTCAATTATCATATCTTCCTGCGTCTGCTGTTTGCTCAGTTTCCTCACAGACTCACAGCGTCTCCAGCCAATTCTTCTCACTGTTTCTTATACCCCAGGATGATTTTGTGTCTGGATGAAACTTGCTCAATACAGAACATTTTCAAGCACAATGCAATTACAAGTAGCAATATTTTACTTGGTCATTACCTACCAATACAATTGATACTACATGATGTAAGAAAACACAGTTTGATACCCAAAAAAACTGATTGAATGCTCAAAAAGGGTTCAACTTAATGTTTTTGTTATATTGTTTAGACTCATCCCCTGGCAATGATCTTTTATAAAGAGCAGTAAAACTTTCATAAGAGACAAGAGTTAAGAATAGTGTAGTGAATCATTACAATTGTTGAAATGAAAAAGATTTATGTGTGACCTGCTCCACCAAAATGGGTTCAAAGTCGGCCTCCTATCATATTTAGGTATGAAAATGACTGTATTGTACTGGAATTGAGCTTTAAAATGATGTTTAGTTTGTTTTAATATCTCCATCCAATCCAAAGATATGGCACCTCAAACATCGATTATATGAAACATCAAACTTTGAGAAAATGGAATTTGAAATTCCCCCCATCACAATCAAATAACTAAGAAAATCGAGAGGGACACTCAATTTAGGTTATTATTCAAGGAAAATTACTTTTGCTAAAACATGGTACCAACAGCTAAAAAACATCAAAATGTGACCTTTTGACACATTTTGCTCATTTCTGAAAAATATACGAAGAGTGCTTTGAACTCATTTTGGCGGACCAGCTCACATATTCATATTATATTATGATGAAAAAAGCTTGTACGAGTACTTGGAACCAAGACAATTTCATTAGTTCACCTGCTCCAATTCTTCATTAGATGCTTGGGTGTATTGTTGGATGTCACAAAATAAGAATTTTATAAAAAAGAGTGTAACACCCAATTTTTGTTCCAAAGAAGTGCTACATAGCTTTTCCTCAAAGAAATTTTGAGAGAACTAAATATATATGTACTTACTGATTTTAGAGTTCAAAAATACCTTATTTTGGTGATTGATATGACATTCGAGTTTATGATCTGACATGAAAATCTGACAAGTGAACACTCCGGTATCATATAAGATAATCACGTTGGATTGATAGTTTTTTGAGAGCTGCTTTCATGTGGGGCTGTAGCAGGTGGTGCTTCTATTGAGGTTTAGAAAGGTGTATGAAGTGTCATTTATCAGCCTTGTTAGCAGGAAAGTTCAAAGAGGGGGCGGGCAAAGGTAACTGGTATGAGCTTCAATTCTTCATTTTGCAGTTGTTTGCAAACTCATTCAATTTAAATTGCAATAGACTTAATTAAAGGAATTAGATCCGGGTAAATGTGGGATAGCGGCAAAAAATAATAATATCCATTTCCTTTATTATATCTGACTTGTGATTTTTTTTAGCAAGGCGGCTCTTGCTAATTTTCAGAGAAAATGTCATAATCCTTTGTAATCCAGATCTTCTGCAAATATTAGGAGGTGGAAAAAATTTGAACATAGCCAAATTCTTGCCTAAAAAGGAAAAAAAGGAATCCAGATTCATTTCTAAACTGGATAGTGGATACCAAAGATGAAGCGTTTATTGATTTTGTCTAGTTCCATGGAACTCAATCCCTTTTAATCTACCACTTGGGTTCTAATTCCCTTCTAATATTTGCAGAAGCGTAGGGGATGTAACAGGATCATAGGACTTTGTGTGTCTCTCTACTATAGAATGAAAAGCTTGTTTTTCATAGTGAAATGATCATGGGGTACGCAGAGCAGTAATTTTCAGCCTTTTCGATGATTTAAAACAGTTAACAATAAAAGCAGTCAAGCGCAACCCAATGATAGGTATTAAATCTGTTTAAAAAGCATTATCATGTACTAGAACACATGAAATGTTAGGGAAGAATTATAATTATAATTGAGTAATGAAAATTAGCTGGATTGTTTTGCTTCAGAATTAATTTCGTTTTTTTTTATTAATGTCATAATTTTGTTACAATTTTTTCATGTAACAACTAATGTGAATAATATATCATGTTAATGTGGATGAAAGGCATCCATTAGGTTCTAAAATATTATAATAACTTAGCACCATTTCTCATACTTTTCGTTGATGATATGTGTCCTGTTGGTGGTGCGAAACTCCAATGAAATAGTAAAATAATCATTTCTTGATTTTATTGAAGGAAAAATCTTGATGTCATTGAAGACTAGCACTTGCAGAACTCTCCGTTATGGCGTCAATACAAAATGGCTTGGAAAATATGTATGACCCCGTTTTGCCCTCACTTCCTCCAACATTGGAACTGCGCCGCTAATAAGGCTGATAAATGATATGTCCCCGGAAGTCCCTAACCCCTCCAGAGCAGCACCACCTGCTACACTTCAGTGGAATGCATATAGAAGCTACAAATCATTTTCTATTTTGATCATAGACAGCGCTGTGTTAAATAGTAACCTTGACTGTATATAAATGTATGTTATGCTCTGTTACTTAATTGATAACAAGACATACATCTTTTAAAATTGCAAGACTGAATCTTGAATCAAGTAAAATCCAAAACTCAATTATGTTCAAGTGTTATCAAAGATCTACACAAGGTGAGGGTCTACGCAAGGTGAGGGTCTACACAAGGTGGCGCCAGCATTGCAGACTCTCGCAATTACATGCTCTAATTGTATCGTAAAGATCAATATGAGTCTCATTGGTTTAATGATTACTCAATTACAAAGTGCATTGAATTCTTTCTTTGAAAACACAAATTTGGTCTTTTGTAACAGAGCAACTATCTGCTGTCCTTTAATTAGTGTTGAGCATGCAACAACTGCATGCAAAGGAAGAGTTTAAATCCATTGATTGCTGCTCAAACTCTCATTTCCTCTTATTTGTGATTCCCAGTACTTTTACAAGAAACTTTTAAAGAGAAAAAATTTTTAACGAAACCCTTGATTAAGGTGAAAGACCCATTTATTGACGACAAACTGCTTTTAAAGTGAACTTTTAATCACTAGAAAATTACCCATAGTTTGAATCTTTTATTAGAATAAATTTGTATCAAGCACTCTGCATGGAAGACAAGTCCTGACCATTGGATTGTAAAGATGTCAATGGAATCTTTCTCCTTATTTATAAAATCAGAAGTATTAAAGTCTGTCTCTCATTTAATTCTTAATACGTTCAGGATTGAAGACAACATAGCTTGAGCAAAGATGTGATAAAACTCAGTTACTATGATTAATATACCTTATGTCAGTGATATCAAGTAATTAATCTTATGAGACTTGCACAGGCAGATTTTATTAGGAAAGCAAGTCTTCATTCTTGATTAAATTACTCATTTTGAAGTTTTAAAAATAAAACACTTTGCATGTCTATTGTGCTTTGCTTGTTTTATATCTCTGGGGCTTCATATTTTGTGTAGGCCTACATGGTTAGTCATTTAGCTAAATATAAGTAAGTCTGTCATGCCTTTGCAAATCACATGATCATTTTTTTTTCTGAAATGGTGTGGCTAATTTTTGAGATTGCTTTTCAATTCACAAAGTTGCACTCCTCTATCAGACTGTTGTGCTGAGAAGCAGTGAGATGAATTAAATCTTATGATGCAGAAGTGTTTGACATGAAGGAGAAAGCACATATTTCCATTTGCTAAACTGAGCTGCAGTGGCTTTTCGTTCCTATTTTGGTCTAGTAGTAGCATTTCAAGGAAATAATCAAAGTATGCTTCTTTATTTCAATCAAAGAAAACATATGTGAGCTCGAGCATTCTCATGAAAATGAAACATACAATTATCTCTTATTGCAGAAATCTAAAGAATCTTAAATGTAAATTTTCGATGAGATCTTTGAGAATCTGCTAATCTGTCTTTCCCTCCAAAAGCCTAAATTGAAGCAGAGACGGAAAAGTCAAATGTTAGTTTCCAAGAGATTGTCAATGAGAAAAGATGGCAACAGATCTGTAGTGATTGATTTCTGTTATGATATTACCAGCCTCTCTACATCTGAATTAAAGTAAATAGTGTTATTGACATCCCTAATGAAACAGGGGATTAAAAATAACTAAATATTTAGTGACCATAAAGAGAATGAAAAATCAAATCTCTAGGAAGAAAACACCATAGTTGTTTCAAAATAGCATATGGAAGTTCAAAATACCATTTTCCCCAAAATCTTTTGTAGTTTTGTAGTGCACGACATTTTTCTTCCAATATATAACAGTCAATTGAAGAATACTAGCATCTTTAACATTTTATTTGTCATTTTTTTTAAACCCAGGCTCTTCAGATAAGGACACCAAAGAAATTGTTATACAGTACAGCGGCCTGCACATGAGAAAAAATGAATCTTCTGAGGAGGCTATGCAAACATCAGAGTTCTGGGAAGATATGATAATAGAGGTGTGAGCAGCATTTGGTCGAATATCTTGCACCATTGATTGGGTCTCCGTTTCTGGTCTTTACAAGACAAATCAAGCAGAAATGGTCTATGAAGTAGATACATGTAATTGCATAAAAGAAGGAAAACACTCAATCTGATGGGTTGCTCTTGTGGGTGAACAAGCTGTAGGCGTATGTCGTTAGATGGAGACATCAAGGGGTGGGAGATGGACTAGGAGCTTTTTCAAATAAATATTTTTGAAGAAAAAAACTTTGAGTGGGTGTATTTTCCTTGAAGATGCATTGATACTAATATGATCACACATTGCAAAGATGATATTTATTCATAGAAATGAAGTGTGTTGTTGTGCATCTTAAAAAATAACAAATTTATAGGCAGTTTGGTTTGTATCTTGGGAATTGCCTGAGCCATTTTTCATCATTAATTAATCTTATGAGTCTGGAAGAGGCAGATTTAATTTGGAAAGCAAGTCTTCATTCTTGATTAAATTAACTCAGCCTGAAGCTTTCTGATTAAAACACTTTGCAGGTCTAGTGTGTTGTGCTTGTTTTATATCTCCTGGGCTTAATATTTTCTTTGCAGACTTACATGAGCATAGTTTTCTATAAAACTAACTTGACTTTCTAATATTTTGTTTTCTCAAGATGAGTTTTACTAAACTACACAGATCACTTAATTATCTACACACAGATCGCAGAGAATTTTGTGACGTTTCTCAATATTTGTAAAGTTTTCACTGCAGCAGGATATATAAAATCCCATGAAACAAAAGTGTGTGAACTGAAGGAATAAACAAAGATACTTGAATATTATATTATAAATTTGACTGACAAAATTTGTAAGAAGTTTGATTTCCTTTTTCGCTTGAATACACAGTTATCCTTCACTCTTCTATTTTTCTAGTTATGGCCATTGGAGTGACCATCCAGAACATGCTTGATAATAAAACCTTCTAATGCTCAGTTTTCCAAATCCACCATGTCCTTGAAACCCCACAGGCTTGCGTTTGATGTGATGTATGAATCAGACGCAAAGATTGAATTTCCAGATATATTACCTTGGGAGTTTTAGTACATCAATTAGAAACAATTTGCCCTGAAGATATGTTAATGATGATTTTACTGCAGCTGATGACTGAGATCACTTAGAAAATGTAGTGAGGCTTCAAAAAGGAGATATGATAAGAGCATGGTATTGTGTGATATAACAAACATGATTATTCAAGGACCTTTACTTGAAGAACAGGTTACAGCTGCTTACTTGATGAACAAATTGATTGAAATTATTTCTCACTAGCATTATAAAGAGAAAATAATATGTAAATGCCACAGCATAAGAGCGAGCGCAAAGTGTCATTTTTTATTAAAATTAAGAATTTAGTTTCTCTATAACCTTAGTTGATCAGGCACAATGGAACTGGAAATCAAAAAAGACCTTGGAAAGAATCATCGCTCTGGATGGAAACCACCAGACAACAGAGGTGACCAGATATCATTGACAGAATACTGGTATTTTCCCAGATCTGAATTCAAAAACACCAAATCACTTCCTTGGTTTAAAGCTTACCACTGAAGTTAGATGAAGTTAAAATCTTTCACAAAAATTTAACACAAATAATAACAAATGTTGTGACTTTGCCACCACAATGTCATATCTGGTACGCCACACCAGATATATGCTTACATATTATGAGGAAGTATGGAAGTTGGAAAGTTGCTGAATTGAAAGGCGTTTCTGATGAAATTCACTAGCCAAAGTGGTTGACATTTTCAAATCTTGCAGACTACATACTGCATAATTAAAATGACTCAAGACTCAAGAATTTTATTTCTCCACAAAATTTACAATTATGCATTTGAACTTATTATCATTGATTTGTAAAAGAAGTAGCTCTAGTTGAAAACAACATGTACAATTAAAATAAATTCTGTGGACAGGACGACCTATCTAATACAAGATTCTTGTCGCTAGCGACAAGCCAAACTTGGGAGTATGGGAAGATCCAGACATGATAATTAAAAATAGTAGACTAGATTATTATCATTGACATTCCATCAGAAATTTTTAAAACTTTGACAACTGCCAGACATGATATATAAAAATGGTAGATTATTCAAGTGTCTTGCTTATTGACATTCCATCCAACAGAATGAAAAGAGCAATTAAATGAAAATTTTAAACAATATTGACTACTTTCAAAAAAATTACATAACTGAAGCCATTCAAATTCCCATACCTACTTCGTAGAAATAATCTAAATAGAAACGCGGAGCTTCTTTCTCATGAAAAATTATTGAAATTTGGGTCACAATCTTGAGATCATAATTAACACGCATCAAGAAATTTATTTTTGATTGTGACACTATTATAAATAACAAATAAACAGTAATTCATTGTTGCGGGACATCTTCATAATTACCAGGTTTGACATTTTGCAAATCTTGAATTATTCACCTGCTCTGTCAAACCCACTTGAGATCAAACTTTTATAGAGATGATTCAAACTTATCATAACAACCGCATCACACGGATAAAAATAAATTGAATCTCTAATTGCACTACAAATGATTTACTCACAAAGAGACATTTTGGCAGTGCACAAATTTCTGAATTATGGGTGGAAAAGCAGAAATCTGTCACTCCAAGAATAGTAACAAAATTTCACTCATGAGAATTGGTTGATCAATGAAATGAAGTAACTTGAGAAGTAACCTGAAAAGTATATTATTGAGGGGCCGATCAGATGATCTTTGGGGGAGGGGGAGCAATGGCTTTTGGGTGAAAAAAAGTTTGTTTCCCGCCTGAAAGCATAAAGTTTGTTCGACATATATGATAAAACCTGCAGCTAGGGTACCGCAATGTTAAAATTGTAAAAAAAAAAGTTTTTTGCACGTCAGCAGGCAAAAAAATATTTTTTTACTCGTTGACGCTTCGCAGAAAATGATGATTGTGGAAATGAAATGATCAGTCACAGAAACATCCACAATCATCATTTTCTGCGATCAATTTATATAACAAATTTATTGAAATAAAAAAGAAAGGTCACCACGGAAATTTTTGCTCCCCCCCCCCCTCAGATACACCATTGCGAATATGTCAACAAAACTGATTGGTCACAGGCTCCTAAATAGTGTGATCAACAAATATAGGCCTATCACATGAAAGGTTAGTTTTTGACTTAATCATCTGGAAACTTTCTGACTCATTAATAAAACATGTTTGAACTAAATATCACATTTTTTAAACCTGTTTTGCCTTGGGAAGCATGCAATTAAGGCACTATTGTGTCACCATAGCAACCCAAGGCTTGGTTTGAGCCTCGTTCTGAATTCACAACTTTAGTTGGCTGATTTTTAAAAAAGTTTGTAACATCAAAGTGTGTTGCCTAAAGCAGTTTAGACTTCGTGATCGTCTTCTGCTATAAATTGTGACAATTGGAGGCACTGAAAACAAAGATGTTTCAAGAATCGCCGGAGGCCTTTTTCTGGCACTTAGCAACCAATGCCATTTTGAACTTTGAAAACCCAGACCAGGGGCGGATCCAGGAATTTGGGGAGGGGGGGGTTCAGGTTCAGTGATTGGACTACCACGGATTTCACGCGCTCTGAGATGAATTTTGAGCAATCTGAATGCCGTGTTTAGCTGCTTAATCCAATAGATATTTACCTAACTGGGGAATTCTACGCAAACTTGCTCTCACTTTTTTAATTCCAAGAAGTAAACTAGTACTCGTATGTATACCATGAACTTAGGGCGATTCTCTTATCGGCTCCCAATCATTGAAACAGCTGCCATTTTTTGACATGTTGTAAACAGGCCAGCCAAACTGCTGTAGTGCAAGGTAACGATCGCCAGCAAAGACAGCAATGTGTCACTTTACTGATACAGTGTAGCATCAACAGTACTAGTGTGTGCCTTTAAATTTTGGTGCACTTTGGCATCACCAACTATCCTCTTCAAATTAGAAACCAAGGAGAACTTTGAAACTACTTTGTGAGCAGAACCCCCATGTTTACGTGAGTGCAAGGTCTGTATTCCTACTCCCTGTCAAGGTGTCAAACACGCGTGTTAGTCCTCGCGGACTTTTATGCCACACGCGCGAGTATTAGTTGTCTATGTGACTTTTTGGCTTGGGCCCAAGGGGGGGGTTTGAACCCCCTGAACCCCCCCCCTGGATCCGCTACTGCAGACAACAATTTTTCACAAGTCTTCAAGTAGCCCTACAGTATACAAAACAGCAGAAAACAATTTAAGCCGGCAGCGTAGGGTGACTCCTCGCTACTTTCAGGGAGAATTTCATAAATAATCGAAAAAGTCATTGCTCTCCGGAGCCGCGACATGTCTTAACGGACGGAAATATTCCAGATTGTTCAACATTTTATGTAAATAAATTCCCCACAGGAGTATCTGTCGAAAAAGTAGGCTATTATTTAGACGGCAGCATTGATCAGAAGTTCAGAAGTCTATTTTCTGCAAAACTTATCAGGCCTAAAGGGCCGACCAGACGATAGCTGGGGGGATTGCCCCCAGGTTGAACTTTTTTTTCTCTCGCGATGCCTCAACAAACAATTTTTTCACATGCAAAAGCGCGACAAACTTTATTGTTACAATTTTAACATTAAGGTAGGCTAGCTACAGGTGGAAACAAACTTTTTTTTTTCAGTGTCAAGTGGGAAATAAAACTTTTTTTTCACTAAGCGGCCGACCAGATTATCTTAGGGAGGGCTAAAGACTTTTGGTGAAAAAAAAGTTTGTTTCCCACTTGACACTGAAAAAAAAGTTTGTGCAGAAGATGAAAAAAAAAAAGATTATTTCCACCTGTAGCTAAGGTAGGCCTACCGTAATGTTAAAATTGCGATAACAAAGTTTGGCACTTGTTCGCATGCAATAAAAGTTGCTTGTCGACGCTTCACAACTGACACAAGCGAAAAAAAAAGTTCGTCTTGGGGGTAAATTCCGTAGCCATTCAACTATCGTCTGGTCGGCCCCTCAAAGTCCATAGCCCCCAATGATCATCTGGTCGGCCCTAACTTAGTTGGTGTGACTGTGAAAATGTGGGGTTTTGTTTCAAAAATAAGGGAAAAGGCCGAATTCCTTGAATTAGGAAATGACAAGAAATGGGAAAAACAAGAAAATTATGTGTTGGTTGGCTGTTCACGGAATTCAGAGTAATGTTAAAGAATGCATCCATAACAGTAAAAAAAGCAAGGATTTCTTTGTAAAAAAAATTAGGCGCTGACCAGTCGATCCCTGGGGGCATAGGCGTACAGGACGGCTGTTTCGTGGGAGGGCTGTCGCTATTAGCCAGGAAATTTTAACATGGTACAGAAGTAACCAAGGCATTGCCCCCGGGGGGGGGGGGGGTTACTCAACCGACTTTTACATACGGATGCGCCACGGCAATTCTGAAAACCGGAACCATTCTAATCTGGAAACCAAAGCCAAAACCATAAACCATTCTAATCCTTCTAACGATACCAAACATGTTTGGGTTGCAAAAACCCGAACAAAATTAATCAGATTGTCAAAAAACCAAAACCAATTTAATCCAAAAGGCCAAAAAACCAGTACCATCCAGCAGAGCCTCTATATGTACCCCCGGGGCATTGCCCTGATATCCTATTTGCCCTGATGCCCAATGATATACACCTATGCTGGTGACTGGTGACGGGTTAGGGGGGGGACTTCAGATTTTTGGTGAAAAAAATTGTTTGTCCACCACTTTACACAAAAAAAAGTCAGTTCAGCACATGGAATTAAAAAAAAGGTGTTTTTCACCTGCAGCTAGGGTGCAAATTGCAATATAGCGATAAAAAAGAGTTTATCCGTTCGTTCAAACGCAAGAAAAAAAAGTTTTGTCATCGGTTTGCACATCACAAAACGTTTGTCCCGAGTGAAAAATCCACACCCTCCCTCCCCAACTATCGCCCTTAAGGAAAATCAAGGACTATTGGCTCAAGTCCAATATCCGGTTAAGTAGTTCCAGTGAGACTCTTTACTCTTTAAAATCATTGAGTCACAACCGTTGTCATGGCGTCACATGGGGGCTGCCGCAATAAAAATAATTTCAGTCAATGCATTCTACTAAAATAGCCATGGATCGTGCATTCAAAATTGACTAATAGGTTACAATATATGTTTTTGTAAATTTTGTGCAGTTTAGATTTAGGTGGATGTGTGCATGTCCTGCAGAGAAAAAAAACACATTTTAAGAATTAAAATTTAAAAAAGAGAGAAAGATGTTAAGACCTCCCTTTTCTTTCAATCCAATTTTTTTTTTAATTTCCTCAATTTGTTCATAATCTCACAATTTCCCCATTTTCAGCAGAAACTTCCAAAATGCATTTTTAGAGAATTGTAATTTTGAAAATGAGAATCAAATTGTTTGTGAATATTGCCTTTTAATTTTTTTTTTCAAAAGTTTGAGTTGAATTCTGCCAACTAGTTGAGTTAATCAGTTGTGATGTGCTTTTAATGCAGAAAATACCGTATTACTAGGCCCTGCGATCAAGAGCAAAGGACAGGAGTGGATAAATTTTTGCTTAGTCCTATGAAAATACTTCAAGATAATAAACACCAAATTAACAGAAATTCTTTTTTGTCATGTATATTCTCAGGAAAGGGGTAGCAGCATCGTAGCATGACCTGATTATGCAACTGAGCCAGTATATTAATGACAAAAAAGTGATTTGGTTAGCAGAAAACCGCATCATTCTAACACATCTGGTTGCTGAGATCCACCAATTCTGTATTTTGGAGTGAGCTCAGATATGCACAGGTATTTTCTTTAATCATGAGGTCATCAAGTTTAAGAAAGTCAGGTGATAATCCTAGTCACCTGCTACAAAGAGCTATGTCTGGGCTTTTGGAGCAACAACAAGGTAGACTGTGCTGATGAGAGGTCAGTCACCTGTGAAGCAGGGTCTGTGACATGCTCTTGGCCTGCATGTGTTGATGGGAGGAGCTAAGAGGCAGGCCACAACAATGCTTAGCTGTGATTGGCTGGTGCCTAAGTGAGAGTGAAGGGAATTCCCTGGAGGAGGGACAATGAAGGAATGCTAATGAAGTGGTGTTTTACTATTGGCCAAGAGGTTTGATTGATAGATCACTTCACATCAGGGAAATGAGAATCTGATGTTTGGTTTTTGATACAGTCACTGTGAAGCACTCTGAGAAAAGCAAGTTACTTTCCTTGAGTGCTGTGATGGGGCATCATGCAGAAACAAAATAGCTTTTACTCTGCATGCAGATCCAATGCAGCTGACAGGTTATAAAATTTTATAGGCCTAAATACTGACATGAAATCCTTCAATGTTGGCGTATTATAATAAGAAAAATTAAGTCTACCAACACAAGGATTACTGTTGTCAAGGACACAGGGGTGGATCCAGAAAATGACGGGGGGGGGGGTTTATGAATGAAAATGGACTAAAAAAAATTTTTTTTAAAATTAAAGTGTACATGCCAAAAAGGCGGGGGTTGCCCTAACCCCCCCCCCCCCCCCGGATCCGCCACTGGATTATTGGTCATGGCTCAAGTCAAGTCATTTAGAACTCAAGTAATGTTTTTTTTCATATTATCAAAGATTAAAAATACATCAAGCAATAAGGGCCGACCAGAAGGCTACAGTAGCCTACTAAATCAGTTGCCAGCGCTGGCTCGCCTGCTTTACAGCAGACTGGCTGCTTGTCAGACAGGCCGTCCAGATGATCTTTGAGGGGGGGGGGTATGAAATTTTGGTTAAAAAAAATTCCCACTTGACCCTGAATCAAAAAAGCAATTTTGTTCAGCTCATGAAAAAAAAAGAGAAGTTTGTTTGGGATCCACCTGTAGCTAGGGTACTGGTAATGTCAAAAGTTTTGTCATCCCCATGTAAAAAAAAAAATTCGTCCACACTTCCTCAATGAAAAAAAAAAATTGTATGACGGGGGTCCATAACCCCCCCCCCTCCCCAACTATCTTCTGGTCGGCCCCTGAGTGACCTTGACCTTTATCATGTTTATGATTGTGCACTCATTTCTCAAATTGAAAATAGTTACATTTTATTTGCAATAGAATTAAAAGTGACACTTTGTTGTCTCTCAGGTGCAAAATAGTTATGACGTAAGTAAGAGCGTCTGGGTTTGTTGATAGGTGCCTGGAAAAATGTAGCAATTTGATAAATTAGTGACGTCAGAAGACGGAACACTGGCTTGTCAGTGCGATTTTTTTGGTCAGAGAAGTCTGACTGAAAAATGATTTGTTTTCTTTGCATTCATACTGGATTTACCTTGGGTTTTCATTTATGTTCTGCATTGAAGATAACAGGTTGGTCACGTCTATATCAATATTAATCTTTACTTATTTTAGCATAAAAAAGTATGATGTTGGTAGGTCGAGTGATTTTTTAATCAGTTAATGTTCTTCAGGCGGCCGACTGATGTGAACTACTGTTTAATTAAAAGCCTACAGATCTGCCATGATTTTAGTTGATCTGAAGTGTTGTCATTTTTAGGGGCTGCCGCCCCCAAACCCCCGCCAGCACTGGGGGCCATCAAGTACATTTGACAGGTGCTCAACTTATAAGTTGTAATCATTTTAGTAATCTGGTAATTGTACTGTTGCAGTTTGATTGTTGTTGTGTGGGCAAACATGTCAACAACATACTGGACACACACGAGGGGAGGTATGCCTACACTGTAGTTGTCTCACATTTTTGACATTGGCTATGCACATGTTTTTTGGCAAACAATATTGGAGCCACGTGGATAAGAGCAGGTCAGCGTAATCGCCGTGGTAATCAAGAATTTTAGGCAGCTTATTTTTGAATCAGCATACATTAGATACAATCGAAATTGCTTTTCATCACAGTTGATCCGACTACACCTACAAAACAAAATAATTCTGTTCTGAGATTGTCAGGTGCGGTCTCCCCCCATCGAGATTATCGTAGGATTCAAATGACGCAAGTTCACGCAACGCTAGTGCGCTTGCCCAGATGTACAAAGTTTTTGAGACGAGTCCCTTTGACAAAAGGTCACGTGCACTGACATAGACGCTCGCCTCGGCTGGCTGCTTCGCAGCCAGCGAGCGAGTGCTCGCTATTACTTCTATGAATATAATATTTGGGTTCCATGTGAGTCATTGCACCATTTCAAGCTGCATAATTTGTCAGAAATATGACTCTCTGATTCGTTTGATTATAAGAAGCCGGCCATTTTAGTGTGTTGCTGGCGATTGTCACTATTTGAATTAAAACAAAACATTACTAAAAAATTTGAGCAACATAGGTATCAGCCATAATTGGGACCTTCCTCAGCAGCTCATTATCGTCCTTTATTCATAAAAGTGCAAGGACCAAAGATAAATTGTAGAATCACTGTGGTTTCCTTTTTGGAAACTCGATATTACGCCCACTACAAGCAATTTCAACAAAACATTCATTCAGACAAATCTTGTAATTGAGGATATCATATTGATAGCTTCTTGGTTTAAGTTTCGCTGCTCAGTTGCAGAATCACGGAAAAGGAAATGAGTTTCTAAGCAGAGTTTGAACCAAGACAAATAGAACTGGCCATATTTTTGCTGCCGAGGAGAATCAAAGTAAACTCTATGAATAAAAAGAATTTTGTTCTACTGATTGATTCACTTCCATTTCACATATTACTGTGTATTTTGAGAAATCAAAGGAGAAAAAGGCTGTATTAATTCAAAATTGCTCTGTCTTCAATACCCCAACACAGGGTCTGGGTATTGTAATGTCGCCTCTGCTCAGTGTACAAATTGCATTAATGATACTATCTATTGTCGAAGCCATGTAATAGCTCAGTTTTATGACAAGGGAAATGCGGTAAATTAATTAGGAATTTGTTTGAATGTTGAGCTTTGATTTAACAATCATCAGTATTTTACCAACAACATAAAATATAAATCAAATGTGACCTGCTTCACCAAAAGTTTTGCAAAAATTATAGCCTTTAAATGAACAAATTATTTTTTGGTATTTATATATAAATATTGTTGTTAAGCAAGGAAGATCGTTAAAAAAAATTAGAGACCAGACAGCCAAGCAAGGCATAATTCAGATTCTCGTAACATTTTATTACACTCACAGCTCATCTTCTGAAGAAAGCCGCATGCTTTAAGGAGAAACTAGTAACAGCACACACCATATTATGAATCAGTGAGGAAAATCAAAGAACACTGGAAGAACCCAAGATGTAATCTTAGAAGCAGTCTTCAGCATCAAATAACACAATTATGTAATAGGATATATGCAGCACTTTCAAGTTTATGAATAATTATCATTCATATACAATGCACAAAACATCATTGTATTCTATATATATATATAATATAATATGCACCGAGGAGAATTGGGTACTTTTTGGCCAAAAATAGCTTTATGGTGTGTACAACATCATAAAGTAGATGTAAAAAAATAAGGGGGAGAGTTGATGTCAAGAAATAATAAAATTCAAATAAAAAAGCTAAGAAACCATTAGGTTTGTGATAGTGTGATCCGACTGGAGTAACTACACTGAGACCCTACTCTAATCTAAACAATTTACCAAATTTGACTTTCGATATTGTGCCATAAATTTGAAGGTAGGCTACAGTATCAACATCAGTCCCATTGACTTATTTTTGCCGCGGGCCCAAAATGCCACCAGTCCTCCCCTGGACAATCTTCTGAAAATATGCACATCACAATAATGGACTTTGGCCACTGAAAGGAAATACTGATGATCCAAGGACAGACCAAATGTTGCAAAAGGCTATATGATGAGACATTTGTCTGACAACAAGTAATCAGGTTCTGCCTGATTGCTTGTGAAGTTTGCTAATAACCATCCTGTTTGAATTATTTGTTTTATCGATTTGACTTTGACTATTGAAATAAATTTTTGGGAAATTGACAAATTGTGTCTTGAAAATTATTGTGCGGCATGCAATTTTGGAAAACGATTTCATTACATTGTAGCAGATGAAACCAGCTGTTGTGAAGATGCTTCAATGAAAAAGGATAGGACGAAAAGACAAAGAGGGAGAGCAGAAATAACCATATGGAAAAGGTAAGTAGTGACTGCCTAATAAATGATTTCCACTAGCCAGGTTGTAAAGCTAAAGTAAATCTAATCCCACTTTGTACCGTGGGAACGTCAGTTAGTAAAACAAAAATATTGATTTCAGGTTGAGTCAAAGCTGACAACAAACAAAATGAGTATAATAAGTTGTTCGGTGACTTATTACATCGCTCTATGGTTGGTTTCAAATAATCGATAAGAGATTCAACGATTTTTGCGAAACCAGATGGTGTTCAACATGCCTGGCACTTATCAGTGGAATGCAGAGTTTCATGCACAAGCATTCATACTGCATGCCAGATTGACATGTGACTAAAGCTTTGCCCTTGTATTGATGCTCTGAAGGATATACCATTGAGAGTTTGAAATGCAGCCAAGTATGATGTATTTAGCACACATGCAAAAAGTCTAAGGTACATAAACACAAACCAAGCCTGATGTTCAGTGCACATGCATTAGTGTCACTTCACTTTAATTTGTCACTTGAAAAATGATGCATTAGTCCCTAGCATAAGCCCCAGCCATGCAATTCAGTTCATTCCACGAAAATATATTTTTTACCATAAATTTCAACTAAGCCAAATTCTTGCCTAAAAACAAAAAAGGAATTCAGATTCATTTCAAAACTGCAACCAAAGATGAAGCCTTTATTGAGTTTGTCTAGTTCCATGGAACTCAATACCTTTTAATCTACCACTTTGGTTCTAATTCCTTTCTAATATTTCCAGAAACAATTTGCCCTGAAGATATGTTAATGATGATTTTACTGCAGCTGATGACTGAGATCACTGAGAAAATGTAGTGAGGCTTCAAAAAGGAGATATGATAAGAGCATGGTATTGTGTGATATAACAAACATGATTATTCAAGGACCTTTACTTGAAGAACAGGTTACAGCTGCTTACTTGATGAACAAATTGATTGAAATTATTTCTCACTAGCATTATAAAGAGAAAATATTACTTCTATGAATATAATATGTGGGTTCCATGTGAGTCATTTCACCATTTCAAGCTGCATAATTTGTCAGAAATATGACTCTCTGATTCGTTTGATTATAAGAAGCCGGCCGTTTTAGTGTGTTGCTGGCGATTGTCACTATTTGAATTAAAAGAAAACATTACAAAAAAATTTGAGCAACATAGGTATCAGCCATAATTGGGATATTCCTCAGCAGCTCATTATCGTCCTTTATTCATAATAGTGCCAAAGATAAATTATAGAGTCACTGTGGTTTCCTTTTTGGAAACTCGATATTACGCCCACTACAAGCAATTTCAACAAAACATTCATTCAGACAAATCTTGTAATTGAGGATATCATATTGATAGCTTCTTGGTTTAAGTTTCGCTGCTCAGTTGCAGAATCACGGAAAAGGAAATGAGTTTCTAAGCAGAGTTTGAACCAAGACAAATAGAACTGGCCATATTTTTACTGCCGAGGAGAATCAAAGTAAACTCTATGAATAAAAAGAATTTTGTTCTACTGATTGATTCACTTCCATTTCACATATTACTGTGTATTTTGAGAAATCAAAGGAGAAAAAGGCTGTGTTAATTCAAAATTACTCTGTCTTCAATACCCCAACACAGGGTCTGGGTATTGTAATGTCGCCTCTGCTCAGTGTACAAATTGCATTAAAGATACTATCTAATGTCGAAGCTATGCAATAGCTCAGTTTTATGACAAGGGAAATGCGGTAAATTAATTAGGAATTTGTTTGAATGTTGAGCTTTGATTTAACAATCATCAGTATTTTACCAACAACATAAAATATAAATCAAATGTGACCTGCTTCACCAAAAGTTTTGCAAAAATTATAGCCTTTAAATGAACAAATTATTTTTTGGTATTTATATATAAATATGGTTGTTAAGCAAGGAAGATCTTTAAAAAAAATTAGAGACCAGACAGCCAAGCAAGGCATAATTTAGATTCTCGTAACATTTTATTACACTCACAGCTCATCTTCTGAAGAAAGTCGCATGCTTTAAGGAGAAACTAGTAACAGCACTCACCATATTATGAATCAATACAGTGAGGAAATCAAAGAACACTGGAAGAACCCAAGATGTAATCTTAGAAGCAGTCTTCAGCATCAAATAACACAATTATGTAATAGGATATATGCAGCACTTTCAAGTTTATGAATAAGCAGCACTTTCAAGTTTAGGAATAATTATTATTCATATACAACTGAGATGGCCCCAGACAGCTCCTGGTCATAATATACACTTTTCAAGCTCTTTAGTTAAATCTAAAGTGGAATACACGTAAATCATAATGTTCGAAGTCAATCAGTTATTTTAACCTTCTACTAAGTTTTTGCCTTATGCTATAGTAAACATAAATTCTTTCCAATATCAAACTTGAGAAATTTGGAGATTTTAATGATGAAAGCAATGTTGTCAGTCACTTTCAAGGTTCAGAGTCTGTTTAACACTTAACATTCTTTGATAAATCCTCTCAAGGGCAAATAATTATTGTTCTGAAAGATTGTCTAATTAATGAAATGTCCTCACAAAAGAATGACACCTCCTGATTATTTTAGGAAAGAAAGACCTTAAGAACCTTCGGGATCATTATCTTTTTCTTTTCATAGCTAAGTGTTTTTTGAAAACTTCGTTTTGCAGTTGGACTGTGACATCATCAGGGAATCTGTGAATGTGATTGGTGTAATATGCAACCTGTGACACTCAGTATGGAGTTTTACATCACGGTTTATGCCAAAGGAATTTAAAACCGTACCAGAAGAGTCACAGTTTCAATATTTCTCAAAGTATGTTTTTCCCAAGACACTAGTTATTTCAGATTCAGATTCAGATCTTTTATATTGTCACCTATATATATACAAAAAAAAGGATTACACAGTTAGATACCCAAAGGAATAATTGCTGCTCATGGAGATAAAATTTCTTTAAAAATTAGTTAGCACAGCAACTCTCTTTTGAGGATACGTACTAGTCTGTTTGATTCACCTACAATTCATTGAAGCATCTATCTGCATCTATCAGCCAGTACAGGCAACAAGCTCAATATGTATAATCCATGTGTCAATGCATTTATTCAGTTTCTTGAAATCTGTGCTTGTAATATACAAAGTTATGCAACCAAATCTGTGATATCACAATCTTGGGATAAAAACTCATATCTATGGAAACGATAATAAGCCAAGAAACCTAGGGAAATCTGATGCAAGTGGCAAAATGTGAAAAGTTGAAGCCCATTCTTTAGAGAAATGATGCCGTTTCGCTCCAAGCGAAGTTCTTTGGGTAGACAAATTGGAAGGATTCAGGGACTGTTGTTTGCAAACTTCTGGTATCAGTTCATGTGGTATCTGATAAATCAGAAAGATACTTCCTTGGTTCAACACAGCTCACGCCTCAATTATCATATCTTCCTGCATCTCTGCTGTTTGCTCAGTCTCCTCACAGACTCTCAGAGTCTCCTGCCAATTCTTCTCACTGTTTCTTATACCCCAGGATGATTTTGTGTCTGGATGAAACTTGCTCAATACAGAACATTTTCAAGCAATATGCAATTAGCAATATTTTGCTTGGGCATTACCTACCAATACAATTGATACTACATGATTTAAGAAAAAACAGTTTGAAACCCAAAAATCGGATTGAATGCTCATAAGAGAAACAAGAAAAATTCAACTTGATGTTTTTTCTACCTTTTTTTGATTCATCCCCTGTCAATGATCTTTTATAAAGAGCAGTAAAACTTTCATAAGAGACAAAAGTTAAGAATAGTGTAGTGAATCATTGCATGTCTTGAAATGAAATAGATTCATATTCATATGATATTGTGATGAGAAAATAGCTCCTACTTTGAGCGAAGATAATTTCATTAGTTCACCAGCTCCAATTCTTCATAAGATGCTTAGGTGTATTGTTGAATGTCACAAAATAAGAATTTTATAAAAAAGAGTGTGACACCCAATTTTTATTCCTAAGAAGTTCTACATAGCTTTTCCTCAAAAAAATTTTTTGAGAACTAAATATATATATATATATATATGTACTTACTTATTTAAGATTAGAAAAATACCTTATTTTGGTGATTGATATGACATTCGAGCTTAAATTCTGACATGAAAATCTGACAAGTGACAACTTTGGTATCATAAGATAATCACGTTTTGATAGTTATTGAGAGCTGCTTTCATGTGGGGCTGCAGCAAGTGGTGCTTCTACTGACATTTAGAAAGGCGGGTGAAGTTCATTTATCAGCCTTGTTAGCAGGAAAGTTCAAAGACTGCGGAGGGGGGGGAAAAAAGGTACATGTTTATTTATTTATTTATTTATACAATATATTTATACAGGGTAAAATATTCAGTAAAAAACTTACTGTTTGACAATATTGCCCTGATTTAACACAAAAGAGAACTAAAAACAATAAAAGATGTAAGATGTATATACAAATAATGTAAAGAGAAAGGAAGATAAAAAATAAAAAACAAAAACATATCAAATAAAAAAAAGTTAAAAAAAAAGTTAAAGAGGAACATTCATGAAATTATTTTTACATTTAGCTTTAAAATCACATAGACTTCCTGAGGACTTAACATCTGAAGGCAAACTATTCCACACCAATGGTCCTCTAACAGCAAAAGAATTACGACACAATTGTGAAGTGTAGTGAGGAACATAAACATTATTCTCATCAAAACTCGCGTAACCCTCTGAGACACCTAAATTTGCATAATAATTTCATCACACAAGTAATTAGGGTCTAGCCCATTGATAGCTTTAACTGGCATGAGCTTCAATTCTTCGTTTTGCAGTTGTTTGCAAACTCATTCAATTTAAATTGCAATAGACTTAATTAAAGGAATTAGATCCGGGTAAATGTGGGACAGTGGCAAAAAATAATAATATCCATTTCCTTTATTGTGTGCATAATAAATCAATTATCCAATAAACCTCACATCCTGAGGTCAAAATGAAGCTAACATTTTTTTTGTTATTGGGGGCATCATCACCAGACGTTACCTTTGTATCCAGTGATTGTTAACACATTCATATCTGACTTGTGATTTTTTTTAGCAAGGCGGCTCTTGCCGTGTTTTGACATAACATCACAAGAGTTCACTTTTTGGTTTTAGTTATTATCCAACCCTTGACCACGTTATTGACTGCTCCAGCTGCAAAAGACCTTTTTCCTCTTGGGCTCTTTTCAGTACAGCTTGTCACCCTGCTGTAACACAATTTTCTGAACAAGAACCTGTGGCAGACACTGCATTTGATAAGGCATTCTGTCAGTTTATTGTTGTCAAGGAATTGTCGTTATGACCTTTTTTGATCACCAATAAATTATCTTTCTCTCAGCTTTCAATGAATAGTCCAACACTCAAGTAGCAACGCATACTCCTGTTGAAATGGCAATGTTCATGATTAAACAAATTCTTCAAGATAATTTGGCAATAAAAATTGAGCTGCTAATTTTCAGAGAAAATGTCATAATCCTCTGTAATCCAGATCTTCTGCAAATATTATGAGGTGGATACAATTTGAACATAGCCAAATTCTTGCCCAAAAAGGAAAAAAGGAATCCAGATTCATTTCTAAACTGCAAACCAAAGATGAAGCCTTTATTGATTTTGTCTGGCTCCATGGAACTCAATCCCTTTTAATCTACCACTTGGGTTCTAATTCCCTTCTAATATTTGCAGAAGCGTAGGGGATGTAATAGGATCATAGGATTTTGTTTGTCTCTCTACTATAGAATGAAAAGCTTGTTTTTTATAGTGAAATGATCATGGGGTACGCAGAGCAATAATTTTCAGCCTTTTCGATGATTTAAAACAGTTAACAATAAAAGCAGTCAAGCGCAACCCAATGATAGGTATTAAATCTGTTTAAAAAGCATTATCATGTACTAGAACACATGAAATGTTAGGCAAGAATTATAATTGAGTAATGAAAATTAGCTGGATTGTTTCGCTTCAGAATTAATTTCGTTATTTTTTTATTAATGTCATAATTTTGTTACAATTTTTTCATGTAACAACTAATGTGAATAATATATCATGTTAATGTGGATGAAAGGTATCCATTAGGTTCTAAAATATTATAATAACTTATATTCTCATACTTTTCGTTGAATGTGTCCTGTTGGTGGTGCGAAACTCCAATGAAATAGTAAAATAATCATTTCTTGATTTTATTGAAGGAAAAATCTTGATGTCATTGAAGACTAGCACTTGCAGAACTTTCCGTTATGGCGTCAATACAAAATGGCTTGGAAAATGTATATGACCCCGTTTTGCCCTCACTTCCGCCAACATTGGAACTCCGCCGCTAATAAGGCTGATAAATGATGTGTCCCCGGAAGTCCCTAACCCCTCCAGAGCAGCACCACCTGCTACACTTCAGTGGAATGCATATAGAAGCTACAAATCATTTTCTATTTTGATCATAGACTGCATTGTGTTAAATAGTAACCTTGACTGTATATAAATGTATATTATGCTTTGTTTCTTAATTGACAACAACACATACATCTTAATTGAAAGACTGAATCTTAAATTATGTGAAATCCAAAACCTAATTATCTTCAAATGTAATCAAAGATCTACACAAGGTGAGGGTCTACACAAGGTGGCGCCAGCATTGCAGACTCTTGAGATTACATGCTCTAATTTTATCGTAAAGATCAATTAGTCTTATTATTATATTGGTTTAATGATTACTCAATTACAAAGTGCATTGAATTCTTTCCTTGAAAGTGCAAATTTGGTCTTTTGTAACTGAGCTACTATCTGCTGTCCTTTAATTACTGTTGAACATGCAACAACTGCATGCAAAGGAGAAGTTTAAATCCATTAATTGCTGCTCAAACTCTCATTTCTTCTTATTTGTGATTCCCAGTACTTTTACAAGAAGCTTTTAAAGAGACATAATTTAAAACGAAACCCTTGATTAGAAAGAGCCATTTCTTGACCACAAACTGCTTTTAAAGTGAACCTTTAATCAATAGAAAATTACCCATAGTTTGAATCTTTTATTAGAATAAATTTGTATCAAGCACTCTGCATGGAAGACAAGTCCTGACCATTGGATTGTAAAGATGTCAATGGAATCTTTCTCCTTATTTATAAAATCAGAAGTATTAAAGTCTGTCTCTCATTTAATGTAGTAAGAATCAGAATCACTTTATTGTCGTTTCATTACAATTCTTAATACGTTCAGGATGTTAGTTTGTGATATCAAGTAGGCAATTTGTGAAAATACAAAGTAATCATTTTTCGGGATCTCAAAAGGATAGCATTAAACAATATTTCCCCACTTTGATCAAAACTAAGTTGATTGTTCTCTTCTCAAATGTAAATAGGCAGAAGGTGTTATTCACTTAAGTCTCTCTTAATTAAACAAATAATGAGAGCAATTTCTATAAGTTAGCCCTTTCAGAGATTCATCAAAGTAGTTTTAAGTGCTAAAAGGACTTGAAGCCTTGAGAGGAGATGACAAAATAATTTTCATCAATCAAATTAAAATGTCTCAGGACATTGTGAAAAGATTTCTCACTCTAACCGTCTGAAGTTAAAGTTGCAGAATGATATAATACATTTATGCAGATGTCAGTCAAACCAAATTGTGTTTCAGCATATGAATTCCAGGAGGCATAGTTGACATTAACCGACCATGAAATCGAAAATTTCGGGAAATTGCAAGAAGCCTTTTTTCCAAATTTGTAATGCCCATGGTACTTACGATGACACCAGCTTGAATGGATTTTTGAAATTAAAAAAACTATTTTTAAGATAGATTGACATAAGTGTCTAATTGAAATCAAAAGTGATTCAATTCACATTTCTCTTGCAACTTTAGACCTTATTTTGTTGCATTAATACCTATATATCTATTGTATCAAATGTTTACTCAGAATTCAAAAATAGTGCAATGTTTCTTGAATATATTTTAGAAACTTACTGAATTAAGTAATCACAAACACTACATTTTCCGTAACTCTCGATTTCATTTTACAAAGATAAGACAACTATGAAGCTGTTGATGTACAAGATTCATGAAAACATAATCCTAGACAAGCAAGACTTTTCTTTATCTAACATGGATCACAAAGACTTTAAAATGAGCTCAGGAACGGTGCTCATGAAAATGAAACAGAAGATAATCTCTGATCGAAGAAATTTGAAGAATAGACCTATTTCACTGAATGGCCTGAACAAGGACCCCAAATAGCGTTTTTGCAATTCAACAATTCTTAATTTGCTTTTCACAGACAGGAGATTTACACATTCTAAATCCAAAAACACAACTTTCAAAATTTTAACTGAAATAATGACCAAGTTATTAAGCCTTGAAGTTACATTAAAATGCACTAAAAATACTCCAGCTTGGAGACACCTTGGCTGGACCAATCAGAGGCAAGGGCGGGAAAGCTATTAGCCAATCGGATTTAAGTATTCACCACTTTCCCCCTAGTGTTAACTGGGAGAACCATCAGTGAAATTGGTCTATTGTGTGTATTTAGTCCAATGTTAACAATTCTAGGAATCTGGATCAAAGATGGAAATTTCCATCTAAACAATGTAAATTTTCGATTAAATCTTTGAGAATCTGCTAATCTGTTTTCCCCCAGTAAGACTGATTCAACCCAAGGCAGGCAAGACAAATGTTGGGTTTCCAAGAGTTTTGAGACAAATAGTATCAGAAAAGGATTGATTTCATGAATTTCACTCTAACTTTTGTTTTTGATACCAGGTAAAATCTGATAGAAAGGATAACAGGTGACTTATCTTTTGTAAAATATTTCTCATGACATTTATAAATAGGCTATCCCTGGTTACAAAATCCAACAATCTATATGGGATTCTTTAGAAAACAGAACTAGATTTTTTTAGATCAAAATAATATGAAGAGCAGCAACTGCTGTGTATTTAAAATGTTGTGTGATAGACAGGCGTTATTCGCTAGTTACATCAGTTGCCAATTTCCTGTTGTTGCAGACCTGGATGGAATGCTCACAGTGTCCTTGAACAAAGTTTAGGGTTAAAAAAAATGAACAATGAATCTGTCAACACAGCGTTGTAGTATGTGGGCTAAGTTTCGACTTGATATAAAGATAAAAAATATCTGTCGGGGAAATTTTGAGAAAATTGAAATTTAAAATGTTTAGTTTTTCACATCCTTGTTGCATGCAAAATATCCATTATAGAATGTTTAAAATGATAATCTTAACATTGGAAGGCTTTCCTTTCCCACCTTGGTGCTTATTCACACAGTGGACCAAATTCAGTATTATGATTAAGTGGTTTTTACATGAAAATCACATTCTGAAGGTGTTACAAACTTGCTAGACTATAATCTGCATTCTCCGAACCCATTTATGATATTACCAGCCTCTCTACATCTGAATTAAAGTAAATAGTGTTATTGACATCCCAAATGAAACAGGGGATTAAAAATAACTAAATATTTAGTGACCATAAAGAGAATGAAAAATCAAACTTCTAGGAAAAAAACACCATAGTTGTTTCAAAATAGCATTTGGAATTTCAAAATACCATTTTCCCCAAAATCTTTTATAGTGAACGACATTTTTCTTCCAATATATAACAGTCAATTGAAGAATACTAGCATCTTTAACATCTTATTTGTCCTTTTTTATAAAAGCCAGACTCTTCAGATAAGGACACCAAAGAACTTGTTATACAGTACAGCGGGCTGAACATGAGAAAAAATGTCGTAAACTGCCAGAATCTTCCGAGGAGGCTGTGCAAACATCAGAGTTGTGGGAAGATATGATAATGAAGGTGTGAGCAGCATTTGGGTGAATATCTTGCACTATTGATTGGGTCTCATACAAGCAATTTTGGAGTAGACTCTCCGTTTCTGATCTTTACAAGACAAATCAAACAGAAATGGTCTATGAAGTAGATAATTGCATAAAAGAATGAAAACACTCTAGCTGATGGGTTGCTTTAGTGGGTGAACAAACTGGAGGGGTTTATCAGAGGATCTAGATATTGCGTGGTTGGAGAGGGGCTTAGAGCTTTTTCAAATAAACTATTTTTCGAAGAAAACAATTTTGAGTGGGTGTATTTCTCTGGAAGAGGCATTGATGCTAATATATTAAATATTGTGAAGGTAATTGTTAATTATAGAAATGAAACAAGTTGTAATTACATGTAATTGCATAAAAGAAGGAAAACACTCAATCTAATGGGTTGCTTTTGTGGGTGAACAAGCTGTAGGCATATATCGTAAGATGAAGACATCAAGGGGGGGGGGGGAGATGGACTAGGAGCTTTTTCAAATAAACATTTTTGAAGAAAAAACTTTGAGTGGGTGTATTTTCCTTGAAGATGCATTGATACTAATATGATCACACATTGCAAAGATGATATTTATTCATAGAAATGAAGTGTGTTGTTGTACATCTTAAAAAGTAACAAATTTATAGACAGTTAGGTTTGTATCTTGGGAATTGCCTGAGCCATTTTTCAATATTAATTAATCTTATGAGTGAGAAGGAGGCAGATTTAATTTGGAAAGCAAGTCTTCATTCTTGATTAAATTAACTCAGCCTGAAGCTTTCTGATTAAAACACTTTGCAGGTCTAGTGTGTTGTGCTTGTTTTATATCTCCAGGGCTTAATATTTTCTTTGCAGACTTACATGAGCATAGTTTTCTGTAAAACTAGCTTGACTTTCTCATATTTTGTTTTCTCAAGATGAGTTTTTACTAAACTACATAGATCACTTAATTATCTACAAACAGATCGTAGAGAATTTTGTGATGTTTCTCAATATTTGTAAAGTGTTCACTGCAGCAGGATATATAAAATCCCATGAAACAAAAGTGTGTGAACTGAAGGAATAAACAAAGATACTTGAATATTATATTATAAATTTGACTGACAAAATATAAGAAGTTTTATTTCCTTTTTCGCTTGAATACCCAGTAATCCTTCACTCTTCTATTTTTCTAGTTATATCCATTGGAGTGACCATCCAGAACATGCTTGATAATAAAACCTTCTAATGCTCAGTTTTCCAAATCCACCATGTCCTTGAAACCCCACAGGCTTGCGTTTGATGTGATATATGAATCAGACGCAAAGATTGAATTTCCGGATATATTACATTTTAGTACATCAATTAGAAACAATTTGCCCTGAAGATATGTTAATGATGATTTTACTGCAGCTGATGACTGAGATCACTGAGAAAATGTAGTGAGGCTTCAAAAAGGAGATATGATAAGAGCATGGTATAACAAACATGATTATTCAAGGACCTTTACTTGAAGAACAGGTTACAGCTGCTTACTTGATGAACAAATTGATTGAAATTATTCCTGGTTGGCATATCAAAAAGAGAAAAATAACTTCTAGGAATATAATATGTGGGTTCCATGTGGGCTGTTGCAAAAATATGGCTCTCTGATTGGTCGGATTACAAGAAGTCGTCCATTTTAGTCTGTTGCCGGCAATTGTCACGATTTTAATTAAACCAAAACCTTACCAAAAAATTTGAACAATATAGCTATCAGTCATAATTGTACCATTTGCCACTACCTTATTATCGTACTTTATTCATAATAGTGCAAGGACCAAAGATAAATTGTAGAGTTTCCTTTTTGGAAACTCGATATTACGCCCACTACAAGCAATTTCAACTAAACATTCATTCAGACAAATCTTGTAATTGAGGATATCATATTGATAGCTTCTTGGTTTAAGTTTCGCTGCTCAGTTGCAGAATCACGGAAAAGGAAATGAGTTTCTAAGCAGAGTTTGAACCAAGACAAATAGAACTGGCCATATTTTTACTGCCCAGGAGGATCAAAGTAAACTCTATGAATAATTAGAATTTTGTTCTGCTGATCGATTCACTTCCATTTCACATTTTATGGGTTGTTTTTAGAAATCAAAGGAGAAAAAGGCTGTATTAATTCAAAATTGCTCTGTCTTCAATACCCCAACACAGGGTCTGGGTATTGTAATATCGCCCCTTCTGGTGTCCTGAACCAATCTCTGTTAGGGATGCAACCTCTGCTCAGTGTACAAATTGCATTAAAGATACTATCTACTGTCGAAGCTATGCAATAGCTCTGTTTTATGACTAGGGAAACGCGGTAAATTAATTAGGAATTTGTTTGAATGTTCAGTTTTAATTTAACCACATCAGTATTTTACCAATAACATTAAATATAAATCAAATGAGACCTGCTTCGCCAAAAGTTTTGCAAAAATTATAGCCTTTAAATGAACAAATTATTTTTTGGTATTTATATAGAATTTCATCTCCTAATGTCACAATATGGTTGTTATGCAAGGAAGATCGTTAAAAATAATTTGAGACCGGCCAGTCAAGCAAGGCATAATTTAGATGCTCGTAACATTTTATTACACTCACAGCTCATCTTCTGCATACTTTAAGGAGAAACTAGTAACAACACACACAATATTATAAATCAATACAGTGAGGAAAATCAAAGAACACTGGAAGAACCCAAGATGTAATCTTAGCTGCTGCAGTCTTCAGCATCAAATAACACAATTATGTAATAGGATATACGCAGCACTTTCAAGTTTATGAATAAGCAGCACTTTCAAGTTTAGGAATAATTATTATTCATATACAATGCACAACACATCATTGTATTCTATATATATATATAATATAAATGCATGCACTGAGGAGAATTGGGTACTTTTTGGCCAAAAATAGCTTTACGGTGTGTACAACATCATAAAGTAGTTTAAAAAAAATAGGGGGGAGAGTTGATGTCAAGAAATAAAAAAATTCAAGTAAACAAGCTAAGAAACCATTAGGTTTGTGATAGTGTGATCCGACTGGAGTAACTGCACTGAGACCATACTCTAATCTAAACAATTTACCAAATTTGACTTTCGATATTGTGCCATAAATTTGAAGGTAGGCTACAGTATCAACATCAGTCCCATTGACTTATTTTTGACAAGGGCCCAAAATGCCACCAGTCCTCCCCTGGGCATTCTTATGAAAATATGCACATCACAACAATGGGCTTTGTGAAAGGAAATAATGATGATCCAAGGACAGACCAAATGTTGCAAAAGGCTATATGATGAGACATTTGTGTGACAACAAGTAATCAGGTTCTGTCTGATTGCGCGTGAAGTTTGCTAATAACCATCCTGTTTGAATTATTTGTATTATCGATTTGACTTTGACTATTGAAATAATTTTTTGGGAAATTGACAAATCGTGACTGTCGAGAAAAACTATTGTGCATCATGCAATTTTGGAAAACGATTTCATTACATTGTAGCAGGTGAAACTAGCTGTTGTGAAGATTCTTCAATAAAAAGGATAGGACGAAAAGACAAAGAGGGAGGGAAGGAAAAAAGATAAGAGAGAAGAAATAAGTGATATGGAAAAGGTGAGTAGTGACTGCCTAATAAATGATTTCCACTGGCCAGGTTGTAAAGCTAAAGTAAATCTAATCTCACTTTGTACCGTGGGAACGTCAGTTAGTAAAACAATAGTATTGATTTTAGGGTGAGTCAAAGCTGACAACAAACAAAATGAGTATGACAAGTTGTCCTGTGACTTATCAAATCGCTCTAGGGTTGGTTTCAAATAATCTATAAGAGATTCAATGATTTTTACTATACCAGATGGTGTTCAACATGCCGGGCAAGCTTATCTCTAGCATGCTGAGTTACAAGCACAAAGAGTCTGATACTGCATACCAAATTGATATGTGACGAAATCTTGCCCTTGATGCTCTGAAGTATATACCAATGAGAGTTTGAAATGCAGGCAAGTAGATAGTATTTAGCGCATGTGCAAAATTATAACGTACATAAACTCACGTCAAGCCTGATGTTCAGTACACATGCGTGTTAGTTGACTTCACTTTGTCACTTGACAAATGATTCATTAGTCTCTGGCACACATTGGCCTGATACACAGCCGCATAATTCAGTTCACTTCAAGAAATTATAAATGTTTGCATATATATCTGAATATAGCCTGATTCTGGCCTAAAAAGAAAAAGAGAATCCAGGTTAATTTCTATACTGGGAACGAAAGATGAGGCTTTAATATTGATTTTGTCTAGTTCCATGGAACTCAATCCCTTTTAATCTACCACTTGGGTTCTAATTCCTTTCTAATATTTCCAGAAGCGTAGGGGATTTAAAAGGATCATAGGACTTTGCGTGTCACTCTGTGAGAATGAAAAGCTTGTTTGTTACAGCGAAATGATCATGGGGTACGCAGAGCAATACTTTTCACCTTTTTCCATGATTTAAAACAGTTAATAATAAAGGCTGTCAAACGCAACCCAATGGTAATGTTAAAATTGTTTAAAAAGCACTACCATGTGCTAGAACACATGGAATGTGTTGGATTGACGGATTAATGAAAACTAGCAGGGTTGTTTCATTTCAGAATTGATTTAATTTTTATTTATTCATGTCTCATTTTGTTACGATTTTTTCATGTAATGACTAATATGAATTATAAATTAAATATATCATATCAGCGTGGATGAAAGGTAACCTTTCGTAATAAAATATTCTCATATCTTTGGGATATTTCTCATACTTTTCATTGATGAATGTATGTGTCCTGTTGGTGGTGCAGAACTCCAATGAAATAATAAAATAATCATTTCTTGATTTTTTTGAAGGAAAAATCTTGATGTCATTGAAGCTTGGCACTTTCAGAACTATCCTTTATGGTATTAATACAAAATGGCTTAGAAAGTGTGTATGACCATTGATCCCGCTTTAACCTCACTTTCTCCAACATTGGAACTATGCTGCTAATGAGGCTGACAAATGACGTGTTCCCGGAAGTCCACAACCCCTCCAGAGTAGCACCACCTGCTACACTTCTGTGGAATGCTTATGGAAGCTATATATCATTTTCTACCTTGATCATAGACTGTACGAGGGGCGTTCAGAAATTTCAAGGCTTTTTTTTATATGGACACTTGTTTTCAATCTAGGACTATGAATTTTTCACAGGATAAAATTCAGCATATTTGGAATGGATTCCCAAAATTTTGGACAATTTGGACATTTCTAAGTCATTCTGCGGTTGCCGTGGAAACTGAAAGTTCAGCTGGTCGGGGCAGATAAGACTGAAACCTAGAAAGTGATTAAAGTTTGGCTGTGAGAGACCTTCAAAATACTTCCAAGCTCACTAAAAGCATTAATTCATACACCTGACCCATTGAAGTAAATGTTCCTCGAAGTCCTCAAAACAAAGTTCCGTGAAAGCATTTTCGGTCATCCAAAGCCTTTTCTCCTCCAGTGCCCGAAACTCGGGCCCCCATGGACTGAAGTAATGAAAAACCAGGACTTATGTAAAGCAACATGTCACAGGAATAGTTGGGATGGATAATGCTGCCCATTTTGGTTTCTTGTTCATACCAGTGAATCCATGCTTTCACAAGTCCTTATTTTGTCAGGGAAACACACCCTTGCCATCGGAATTTCCCTGGCTAAATCTGGCATGCAAGAGTGCTTTCCTACATGGGTTTAGTGTAAGATTGCACACATTTAGTGTGCTTGAAAGTATATTTAGAAGCTAATATCATATTTCTTCCCTATAATAATTCTCGCCGAAGGCATCATGGGATACCATGACATCATGTGCCATTTTCCCTAATTTCTCAATCTATCCTTCACATTCCCAGCTTTACACATGCCCTTGCAGATGCATAACACTTTTTCCTATCCATTAACACCAAATCTGACCCTATCCATCGTCTATCTTTTATGTTCACTCAATGGTACGATTCCAAGCGAGCGCATTGCCGCCATTTTATTTGTTATGATCCAAGAGGATCAAGCAGCAGCCTCATTTCGCCCTATGCTGCAATGAGGGAAGTACATTTCCCAATCATGATCACAAGAAATAACTCAATGCAATGACACTCAATTTCAGTAATTGCTAATTGTGTACCCTGATTGGAATTGAGGTGTCAATTCTCAAAGTGCCATTGAACTGTCAACAGGTGAGTGGTGTTTCAGGTAGGATCAGCAATGTATTGACAATCTCAATTGCTATTCAATATCATTGAGTAACACTGCCCGATTGGTATTGAAGTGTCAAGTTTCAAGTGTCAATCTCAAGTGCAATCAAACTTAGGCCTACACATATGTGACGCTGATTTCCTTTTGTACACTGTAGAAACATCACTTAGGAGCTCTTAGGCTATATTAAATAAAATTTAAAATTCTAGGCCATTCAAAAGAACTTTAACAGGCAACTCTTTTTATAAACCATATGCATCATGTTACCCAATAGCAAAATACTTTATAAACCAACACAGAATTTTCTATTAAAGGCCTTAGGCCATCTTTCTTTCAATGCTGTCATAATTAAAGAACTTCAAGTTTTCAGAATTTTTAAAAGCTCAACTGCAACAAAGTGTACATATAAATGCCGTACAGAGATTTCCTTTGTTACAATTCTCATCTTATCTGCAACATTCATTATCACACATTTTCTGAGATTAAACTTTCATTTTCATTCTTCACACTGGCCCATAGTATTGCCTCTCTGACTGCCATTTATCACGGGTAAATGCTAGTGTGTCAAATATTTCCAATCTCACTTATATAAGTGATAGAGAGAAGTCTCTCACAGTCACAATTTGTTGGCTTTCTTGGTTTCAGTATTACCTGCCCCGACTAGCTGAACTTTCAGTTTCCATGGCAACCACAGAATGACTTAGAAATGTCCAAATTGTCCGAAATTAGTGTCTTAAAAATAGAAATGTTGACTGTATACAAGTGAATGTTATGCTGTGTTCCTTAATTTATGACAACACATACATCTTAATTGAAAGACTGAATCTTAAATCACGTGAAATCCAAAACTCAATTACATTGTATATTCAAATGTAATCAAAGATCTACACAAGGTGGGATCTACATAAGGTGGTGCCAGCATTCAAGTCTACCATTATTTCATGCTCTTATCTTATCGTACAGATCAATAAGAGTCTTATTGGTTTAATGATTACTCAATTATTAAGTACATTAAATTCTCCTTTGAAAACACAAATTTGGTCTTTTGTAGCAGAGCTACTTTCTTCTGTCCTTTAATTAGTGGTGGACTTGCAGCAACTGCACGCAAAGGAGGAGTTTAAACCCATTAATTGCTGTTCAAACTCTCATTTCCTCTTATTTGTGATTCCCAGTACTTTTACATGAAAACTTTAAAGAGACATAATTTAAAACGAAACCCTTGATTGAGGCGAATGAGCGATTTATTAACCACGAACTGCTTTTAAAGTGAACTTTTAATCAATAGAAGATTACCCATGGTTTGAATCTTTTATAAGAATTTTAAAATTTTTATCAAGCACTCTGCATGGGAGAGAAGTTCTGACCACTGGATAGTAAAGACGTTAATGGAATCCCTCTCTTTATTTACAAAATCAGAAGTATTAAAGTCTGTCTCTCATTTAATGTAGTAAGAATCAGAATTGAATCACTTTATTGTCGTTTCATTACAATTGTCAATACATTCAGGATTGAAGACAACACAGCTAGAGCGAAGATGTGATAAAACTATGATTAATATAACTTATGTCAGTGATACCTAGTTACTTACCCACAATGTAGTTAGCAATTTGTGAAAATGCAAAATAATCATTTTCGGGGATCTCAAAAGGATAGCATTAAACAATATTTCCCAACTTTGATTAAAACTAAGTTGATCGTTCTCTTCTCAAATGTAAATAGGCAGAAGGTGTTATTCACTGAGTGTAGTCTCTATTAATTAATGAGAGCAATTTCTATAATTTAGCCCTTGGAGGGATTCATCAAAGTAGTTTTAAGTGCTAATAGGACTTGGAACCTTGAGAGGAGATGACAAAATAATTTTCATCAATCAAATTAAAATGTCTGAGGACATTGTTAAAAGATTTCCCGCTCTAACCTTCTGAAGTTAAAGTTGCAGAATAATATAATACATTTATGCAGATGTCAGTCAAACCAAATTGTGTTTCAGCATATGCGTTTCTGAAGGCATAGTTGACATTAACTGACCATGATATTGAAAATTTAGGGAAATTGCAAGAAGTTTTTTGACCAAATTTGTAATGGTTCTTATATATGATGACACCAGCTTGAATGAGGTTTTGGAATTTAAACAGCTATTTTTTAAGATAGATTGACTTAAATGTATAATTGAAATGAAAAATCTATCTCAAATCAAAAGTGATTCAATTCACATTTCTCTTGCAAATTGAAACCTCATTTTGTCGCATCCGTATCTATAGTGTCAAATGTTTACTCAGAGTTCACAAACAGTGCAATGGTTCTTGAATATATTTTAGAAACTTACTGAATTAAGTAATGATAATCACTACAGTATCTGTAACTCCCGATGTCATGTTACCTAGATAAGACAACTATGAAGCTGTTGATGTACACGATTCATGAAAACATAATCCTAGACTAGTAGCACTTATCTTTATCTAACATGGATCACAAAGACTTTAAAATGAGCTCAGGAAAGGTGCTCATGAAAATGAAACGGAAGATAATCTCTGATCGAAGAATCTGAAGAATTTTGGTGTATTTAGTCCAATGTCAACAATTCTAGGAATCTGGATCAAAGATGGAAATTTCCATCTAAGCAATGTAAATTTTCGATTAAATCTTTGAGAATCTGCTAATCTGCCTTCCACTAAAACTGATTCAACCAAAGGCAGGCAAGACAAATGTTTGGTTCCAAGAGTTTGAGACAAATAGTATCAGAAAAGGATTGATTTCATTAATTTCACTCTAACATTTGTTCTTTGATACCAGTTAAAATCTGATAGAAAGGATGACTGGTAATTCATCTTTTTGTAAAATATCTCACATGACATTTATAAATAGGCTTTCCCTGGTTACAAAATCCACCAATCTTCATGGGATTCTTTAGAAAACAGATCTAAATACATTTTTGAGATCAAAATAATATAAAGAGCATCAACTGCTGGGTATCTAAAATGTTGTGTGATACACGGGTTATTCGCTAGTTATATCAGTTGCTGAATTGCCTATAGTCGCAGACCTGCATGGAGTGCTGTCTCTCACGATATCTTCAAATTCTTAGAAAATGTTATTACCTTCAATTTAGAAATATTTGAAGTGGGCAATCACTGAACTTGAAAAAATGGAACAAAAGTGACTGTTGCATGGAACATTGACCTCAATTTCCAGGAAGTAAAAAACTGGATGAAATTATTATTGAGAAAAATGAGCAGCATTTGGTCGAATATCTGCCATTATTGATTGGGCTCCTCCAAGCAATTTTAGGAGAAAAACTCTCCATTTCTGGTCTTTGCAAGAAAAATCAAGAAGAAATTGTCCATTGAGTAGATATTGAGTTTATTTTTATTTTTTTAATGCCCCCAATTGGCATCAAGCCGCTGGTTCAGGCGCATTTTTACATTAATTCACAAGAGGAGGTAATGAAACAAAAATAGTAATAAATTAACAATTGCGACAAATATAACAATTTCGGTCAGAACAGTTATCATTATATACTTCTATTAATTTAAGTTTGGTGTAGTAGGGAAACCCTTCTTTACTGTGTGTGTTAGCCTTTTGAATGACTAGCTCATCAGTATTATTGATGATATTTGATAATTTTATTCTTATACAGCTCTGAGTCAAGGTAAATTTTGTGTGTATTTACATGAAGAGATCAAGAAAAACACTCAAGACCTTAAGATTAATTTAACTGATGGATGATGGCTTGTCTGGATGTGTGGACACTTGTTCCTTAGTCTTTCGAAAATAACACAACTTTTTTTTAGGAGGTTAGACAGTTTTACATCTCTTGAAATTGTCTGCATCAGTTTACAACATTGATTAATCTTAGACTTGCACAGGCAAATTTCATTAGGAAAGCAAGTCTTCATTCTTGATTAAATTGACTCAGTTTGAAATTTTTCGATAAAAACGTTTTTCAAGTCTGTTGCGTTTTGCTTGTCTTACATCTCTGGGGCTTCATATTTTGTGTAGGCGTATATGGATAGTCATTCAGCTAAATATGCCAAGTGAGTCTGCCTTTCTTGATTCCTTAACAAATTCATGCCTTAGTTTGCAAATCTCATAATCGTTTTTTTTTTTGAAATGGTGTGGCTGATTTTTGAGATTGTTTCTCAATTCACAAAGTTGTACTCCACCATCAGACTGTTGTGCTGAGAAGCAGTGAGGCGAATAAATCTTATGAAGCAGAAGTGTGTGAACTGAAGGGGAAAGCACATATTTCCTTTTGTTAAACAGAGCTGCAGTGGTTTTTCGGTCCTATTTTGGTTTGGTAGTAGCATTTCAAGCAAAATGTTCAAAATGTGTTTTTTTTTTCAATCAAAGAAAAAATATGTGAGCTCAAGCATTCGCATGAAAATTGAACAGACAATTATATGCGATCGAAAAAGTCTGAATTTTTTTGTATTTAGTCCAATGTTAGCAATTCCAGGAATTTGGATCAAAGATGGAAATTGCTCTCTAAGCAATGTAAATGTTTGATTTGATCTTTTAAAATCTGCTTATCTGTCTTTCCCTCCGAAAGCCTATTGTAGCAGAAACTGATGAGACAAATGTTTACTTTAAAAGAGATTGTCAATGAGAAAAGATGGTAACAGATCTATAGCGATTGATTTCTGTTACGATATTGCTAGCTTCTGCATCTAAATTAAAGTAAATAGTGTTTTTGACATCTTAAAAGATACAGGGGATTTTTAAATATGCACTGAAATGTTTAGTGATCACATAGAGAATGAAAAATCAAACCTATAGGCAAAAACCACCATGGTTTTCAAAATAACATTTCGAATTTCAAAATATCATTTTATCCAAACAATTTTAGAGTGAAAACCGACATTTTTTTTACAAATATATAACAGTAGACTGAAGAATGCTACACTCTAGCAGTTTTAACGTCATATTTGTATCACTTTTATGAAGTAGAACTCTTTAGATAGGACACTGAAAAAGTTGTTATACAGTTAAGCAGTCTCAACATGAGAAAAAGTGTCATAAGCTGTCAGAATCTTCCGAGGAGGCTGCGCAAACATCAGAGTTGTGGGAAGATATGATAATGAAGGTGTGAGCAGCATTTGGGTGAATATCTCACACTATTGATTTGGTCTCATACAAGCAATTTTGGAAGCAGACTATCAGTTTTTGGTCTTCACAGCACAAATCAAGCAGAAATTGTCCATGGAGTAGATAATTACATAAAAGAAGAAAAACACTCAAGCGGATGGGTTACTCTGGTGTATGAACAAATTGAAAGGGTATATTGTAAGATCAAGATATCAAGGGGTGAGAGATTGGCTTGGAGCCCTGTCAGATAAAAGATTTTTTGAAGAAAATAATTTTGAGCGGGTGTATTTCTCTGGAAGAGGCATTGATACTATAGAATATTATATATTGTACAGGTGAATCTTAATCATAACAATGAAACAAGTTTTTATGTCTCTTTGAAAGTGGCAACTAAACTGTTCCATTTGTATCTTGGGAATTTCGTGAGTCATCTTTCAACATTAATTAATCTTATGAGACTGGAAGAGGCAGATTTAATTTGGAAAGCAAGTCTTCATTCTTGATTAAATTAACTCAGCTTGAAGTGCTCTGATTAAAACGCTTTAAACAGTTGGTGTGTTTGTGCTCGTTTATGTCTCTAAGGCTTAATAATTTCATGCAGACTTGTATGCCAGGAAGTTTTCTGCAAATTTACTTTGTGAGCATGTCTTTCTTATATTTTGTTTTCTCAAAAAGAATTTTACCTGAACTACTGAGATCACTTAATTATTTTCAGACAGATTGTTAAGGTTTGTGTGAAGTTTTCTCAATTCGTAAATGTAAAAAAAAATTCAATTCTTTGTTGTTGGTTGAGAGTACTCTTCACTGCAACAAGAAGTACGAAATCCTTTGAAGCAAAAGTGCCTGAACAGATCGACGGAAGAGACAGAGATGCTTCAATATTATATTACCTCATTTTGTTTTAAAATGAAATGACAAAATGTAAGAGGTTTGATTCCTTGTATTGCTTGGCTGCACAGTCATCCGTCACTCTTCTAATTGTCTTGTTATGGCCATTGGAGAGTCAATTCAGAACATGCTTGATTATAAAACTTAGTAATGCTCGGTTTTCCAAATACACCTTGTCCTTACAGCCTCGCAGGCTTGCATTAGAAGTGATACGTGAATCAGATGCAAAGGTTGAATTTCAGGATATATTACCTTGGTAGTATTAGGACATCAATCAGAAACGATTTGCCCTGAAGACATACTAAAGATGGAAGTACTGGGGCTGATGTCTGATATTACTGTGAAAATGGAGTGTGTCCTCAGAAAGGAGGGCATTGCATAGTGTATTATAGCAAACAGGATTGTTCAAGTAGCTTTACTTGAAGAACCGGTTACATCTGTTTACTTGATGAACAAATTGGATATATTCCTGATTTGCAGAGCATTAGAGACAAACCTAAGTGCTCTCCAGCGACACCAGGCCTAAATCACAACAGTGTAGAGTGGTATTCTGTCCTCCATATGCAATTTTAACTAAACATGTATTGCAGACCAGTCATGCGATTGAGGATATCATATTGATGGCTTCTTGATTTAAATTTCGCTGCTTAGTTGTGAAATCACGGAAAAGGAAATCAGTTTCTAAGCAAAGTTTGAACAAAGATAAATAGACCTTGGCATATTTTTTGCTGCCAAGGAAGATCAAATTAAACGAACTGGTATCTGGCTCTACTTGTCAATTTGCTCCCATTTTACATTTTCACATTACATGGTGTGGTAAGAAATCATGGAAGAATAAAGGCTGTATTAATTCAAAATTGTATCTAACAACATTTTGAATTTCACAGTACCATTGTTCTAAAATGTTTAAGAGTGAAGAATGAAATGTTTGCTCAGATTGAAACAGTAATTTGGTGAATGCTAGTAATTTTAAAAATGTAATTATACAATGTTTACACAAAAATAGGCACTCTTGGCACAATAATAAAGTTATTATTCAGTATAATATGTTAATTTGGCCTTAACACGAGAAAAAGTTTCATAAGCAGTCAGAATCTTCCAAGCAGGCAGCACAAACATCAGAGTTGTGGGAAGATATGATAATGAAGGTGTGAGCAGCATTTTGGTGAATATCTTGCTCTATTGATTGGGTCTCATACAAGCAATTTTTGGAGCAGACTCTCCGTTTTTGGTCTTCATGACACAAATCAAGCAGAAAGTGTACATGGAGTAGATAATTACATAAAAGAAGGAAAACACTCAAGCTGATGGGTTGCTGTTGTGGGAGAGGTGAGAAAACTGGAGGGCTATAAGTAGGTACGTGACAGAAAATATGAATGGTCACATATCGCTAAAAAAACTTTTAGAATAGTTAAGATGTGTACCGAGGAACATTCTAACACCAGTTTTGCATTGATAGCACAATTATTAGCGAAATTACGGGACTTTTATTGCTAATAATTTTCCAAACATTTCTCCCTGCAATTTACATGTTTTTCTAAAAAAAGTGTGACCATTTAAGATTATTATTAATTAAGCATATTAACATGATTAAGGAGAGTGTTTATCCTATATAGTATATACTCGTCCAAAAATCCCCTTCATATAGATGCCCAACATGAATAGAGGCGGGAATGGGGGCCTCTATTTGAAGTGGGCCTCTATTTGAGGTCGGCCTGTATTGTTTGTTTTCCTGCCAAGAGATGAATAAGTCTTGTAAGTTATAAGGAACATACACAAGTTACTTTCTTTTCAGAAAGTATGTAGAAAGTTTTGTTTTTGTAATGTGAGTGAATGACATCATATGGCAGTTCCCATAGGTCAGCATTGGATGTCATGCAAATCAGGTGCTCCATGTGAGCTCACAAAATTTATTCGGCCAATCATAGCTAAGACAAAGTGCGCCACTGCAAAGACTGCCTGCACACCGCATCATACTTGTTGCTTCAGTAATTTCACAGCTTTCTGATTGTTTGAATGCACAGTTTGTTAGTCCCAACAGTTTTCTTTTGAACAACACAAAGTTTAGACTGAGAAATTAATATTAGTTCGAACTTCATATAGCCATGTTTTTAATGATGATTTTGCTGTGAAATGTTGTAGCCTGCTCGCTAAGGCTCGCAACTAAAGCAGGCTATGTATGACCTCACAAGGAACATTTCAGTCCAATTCTGTAAGCAATTGACGTTCGTCTAGTGTAGGGACACAACATCATATACCATCACTACATCATACTGTACAAGTGTACATCATGGCCAATCAAATTACTTGAGCAATAGGACTTTGAATTTTTTTAAATTTAAATAGAGACTGTCAAATTCTGACATTTGAATTTGTTTGTAATTCTTGGAAAGTCAGACAGAAACAATGCTGTGCTTCTGTGATTAAATCCATGTGTACTGCTGTGAAATATAAGCCCGCATGAAGGGCTTGGTGCGAAAAGATATATAGCAATTGTAATTTCCTAATTGTACTTATACACATGTCACGTTTAAAATAAAGATTTCTTAATCTTAATCTTAATCTTATGAGGTCACGTACCAATTTTCTCAGATTTTTTGTATTCTACATATTTCTTGGAAGGATAGTAACTTCGACATTGCTGCTAATTTACTGTACCACCTGTAAGTAAGTGAAACTCATGAAATTGTGCTATTGCATCAATGCTAAACATCCTCAACCAAGCAGCTTGTGGAGGCATGAATTCTCATCCAATGAGAGGAGAACATATTGGGTCATAAAGGCCGATATGTGAGGCATGTGGGATAACAATGGCAGCCAATTTTCTCTGCTGTAGTCGGAGTTATGTAGGGTCAAAGTCTTTGATAAGTAAGTGAACCACCCTTCCCTATCAAATAACATTGGGCCTGTGTTCACTAACTTATCATAGACTTTGATCCATAACTAACTCCAACTGCAGCTAAGAAAATTGCCAGCCATATTGTCCCTAGTGCCTCAAATATTGGCCTTTATTACCCAATATGTTTCGCTCTCATCGGATGAGAATACATGCTTCCACAAGCAGTTTTGCTGAGGATGTTTAGCATCGATGCAATGGCACAATGTCATGCGTTTCACTTACTTACAGGCAGCACTGCAGCTAGTATAGGATGATGGACCGATTACGGGTCTTTAATCATGTTTATCGAGGGAGACTTTTATGTTTTTGTATTTATTTATAAGTGTGTCCAACGTTTCAAACTAAGTGGTTTGTGCATAAACGTTGTTCCAAACAATTTTTTTGCTTTTTGTGCAAATGAAGGTGTTCAAGCAGTGTTCGAAGTAAGGGGGGGTTTTAACCCGCCCCCCCCCAAAAGAAGGACCCGGGGGGCGGGCCCTGAAACACCTCCCCCGCCCCTAAAAAAAAGTGCAAGACTGAATATGCATGACACGAAAAAGCTGAAAAGCAGTTTCAACTTTTTGATACTTTTTTTGTGCTACTGTGTTAATGGACCTGTAAATATAGTTTCTTTGTTAGAGAGGCTTGCTTTTCCATCAGTTCAAACTTCATAGCCATTTTTTTAATGATGATTTTGCTGTTTTGGCATAATTTACTGAGCAAAACAATTGGTATGAATTAGTTTCTATGCGCATAGAGTAGGTCGGGGCATGCGGCCCCCCTTAACTTCGAGGTGCGATTTGACCGACTTTTGATGGGCGATTGTTTGAATGCTTTTGCTGTCAGGAAGGGATCACTTGGCTCTACTTATAGCTAGTGAAGCATGTGTCTACCAATTTTAATAAAGCAGTTATGGCCATTTTTGTAAAATAATTTAAATGGCCTTCTTGCCCAACCCATCGGGAAAGAAGCCCCCCTATTATAATCCTATGGCAATTTTTTTTGCGAGCGCATTCAGCCTAAAAGTTATTTCTTAGGGTTCTTCTTTCATTTTTAAGGCATTCTATTCACTTTTTCTGAATTTCAGAATTTTTCTGTTCATACATTTATTTTTTGATATTTTTTGTCCTGTTTCAATTTCGGCCCAAATTTTTTCTATTTTTTAATTAGCTATTCTATCAATATTTAAGGTAAAATACCCATTATTTAATGGTTCCTGAAGCAGCTTCGACCCCCAGTGAAGGGGGCCGCATGCCCCATATCATGTGGGGCCTCTCGCCCCAAACCCACATATTTTAATTTGACCTCTATATTTTGAACTAAAATGCAAAAAACATGATCCAAATCATATTTATGTTATGGTCATAAAGTGAAGCAATGCAGTTATTACATTATACTTTAAAAAATTTCCTTAGTTATTTCTGACAACCCCTTTCAATGAATTAGTCAAAGTTACAAAAACCATGCACATTTTTTTGTTTCTTTAATTTCTACTATGGTTTGGTGCTGTTTGCCCTGAAAATTTGTGACGTCACCTAAGACGCCTCTAGCTTCAATCCTATCAATAGGTAAATGCACCAAAAATGTAAGTTTGGATATAAGCCTGGGGTGGCCTCTCACCTAACCCGGGCTTCTTGCCCCGACCTACACTATGTTGTCATCAAGTATATTGTGCCAAAAAGGAGTAAATGCATACGATGTAGTGCCCTCAAATGATGCTCAATTAAATGCATTTTTGGAGTTTTGCTCCAAATTTTCGGCATCAGAGTACTCAGAAATCTAAGAAAATATGTCAAGCAAACCAGAGAAGGGGGGGGGGGGCTATGGCTTTCTGGTGAAAAAAAGTTTTGTTTCCTACTAGTCACCGAAAAAAAAAGAAGTTTGTTCAGCACAATGTCATGGAACAAAAAAGTTTGTTTCCACCTGTACCTAAGGTACAGTAATGTTTAACTTATGAAAGAAACGTTTTTCGTGCTTCCCCATGCAAAAATTGTTCGTCAATGCTTCGCGAACAAAAAAAAAAAAGCGTCGGGGGGGGGGGGGGGTAAAAGCCATAGCCCCCCCCCCCCAAACTATTGTCTGGTTGGCCCCTAAAAATGTGGTTGAAATGTGCAAAACTGTTTAAATGGAGCAGCATTTGAAGGATGGCAGTGTAGCCCCCAAAAATATTAATTTACCAACCAGAGTAAGACAATCCAGTCACAATCCTATGTGTGAAAATAATTATTTACTACAAGAACCAGAATGAGGCTCATCTGTCTCAAAAAGAGGCACAGGTTAAATTTCCAGACATAGTTACAGACGTTAAGTTGCTACATTTGTTGATCTGTCTGGAAAAAGTAACAACATGTAACAATCTGGTCGGCAATCTTGCGGATTGAAAACGAAGCATTGCGTAACCATAGATTTTAATGAAACTGAAGAATTAGACAGTTAATTATATAAAGAAACTTGTATTTTGGGTTTTATTTGATACATTAGAATGTTTCATGGTATACATAGGGCTTTAAATGAAGTGTATATTCAGCAAAAGACAGAAAATAACACATGAAAGATTCAGCTTCAAAATCCACATGGCAGTGCTTGGGGGGTTCCCATGAACATTTCGTGATGTCATAATTTGGGAAAACCCCTTTCTGGGTCTTCCCAGGCTATAAATAGACCAGCTCTCAAGCGAGGTGTCTGCTGGACAGGATCACTGTGCTGTGTGAGACTGGCCACTCAGCTGAAGGCAGGGTTACGCACGTACCTACTATAAGATCAAGATATCAAGGGGCAGATGATGGGCTTGGAGCATTTTCAAATAAAAGGATTTTTGAAGAAAACGATTTTGAGTGGGTGTTTTTCCTGGAAGAGACATTTATTCTAACATTATTGTGCATTGCAAAGGAAACGTTCATTTATGGAAAAATATGTTGTTATGTGTCTTCGAAAATGAAAAATAAGCAGTTTGGTTTGTATCTTGGGAATTGCCTGAGTTATTTTTCAACATTAATTAGTCTTATGAGACTTGAAGAGGCAGATTTAATTTGGGAAGCAAGTCTTCATTCTTCATTAAATTAACTCAGCTAGAAGCTTTCTGATTAAAACACTTTACACAGTGGGTTTGATGTGTTCGTTTATGTCTCTAGGGCTTAATATTTTCTTGCAGACTTACATGCTAGGGAGTTTTATGCAAACTGGCTTTGTGAGAATGTCTTTCTTATATTTTGTTTTCTCAACTAGGGTTTTATCTAAACTACATAGATCATTTAATTATTTACAGACAGATTGTAGATCATTTTGTGATGTTTTTCAATTCATAGAGTTGCAAGAAAATCTCAACAGTGTTCACTGAAGCAAGATATATAAAATCCTATAAAGCACTGAGGGAATTACTATTTGAAGATACTTGAATATTATATTATAAATTTGAGTGACAAAATATAAGAAGTTTGATTTCCTTGCTTCGCTTCAATAACCAGTTATCCTTCGCTATTCAATGTTTTTTTGCTATGTCCATTGCAGTGACCATTCAGAACATGCTTGATTATAGCAACTTTGTAATGCTCCAATTCCCAAAAACATTGTGTCCTTGAAGCCCCTCAAGCTTGCGTTTGACGTGATACGTGAATCAGATGCAAAGGTTGAATTTAAGAATATATTACCTTAGTAATTTTAGTTCATCAATCAGAAACAATTTGCCCTGTTTGACATGTTTTTAACAATGAAAGTACTGGAGCAGATGTCTGAGATCACTGAGAAAATACAGTGTGGCTTCATAAAGGAGATATGATAAGAGCATGGTATTGTGTGATATAACAAATATAATTGTTAAAGGACCTTTACTTGAAGGACTGGTTGCATCTTTTTACTTCATGAACAAATTGATTGAATTTATTCCTGATAAGCTACCAATGTGTCAAAAATATGGCTCTCTGACAACCAATATTTAAGTCATAACATAATTTTTTTTTCAATGTGAACAATTTAGTTACCATTCATAATTGTGACATTCGTCACCGCCTTATTATGGTCCTTTATTCATAGTACAAGGACCAACTTTAGATAGAGTTTAGAGTCACTGTGGTGCCCTCTTTTGAAAACCAATCACACATCCTCCACTAGCAATTTAACTAAACGTGCATGCAGATCAACCTTGTAATTGAGGATATCATATTGATAGCTTCTTGGTTTAAGTTTTGCTGCTCAGTTGCAGAATCACGGAAGAGGAAATGAGTCTCTAAGCAGAGTTTGAACCAAGACAAATAGAACTGGTCATATTTTTGCCACCAAGGAGGATCAAAGTAAGGTCTATGAATAATTAGAATTTTGTTTTGCTGATCGATTTACTTCCATTTCCTTTTTACACGGTGTTTGATGGAAATCAAGGGAGGAAAAAGGCTGTATAAATGCAAAATTGCTCTGTCTTCCATACTCCAACAGGGGGTCCTTGCATGGTAAGATCGCCCCTTCAGGTGTCCGGAACCAGTCTCTGGTCGGAATGCAGCCTCTGCTCAGTGTACAAATTGCACTAAAGATATTATTTAGTGTCGAAAATATGCAAAGCTCAGTGTTATGACAAGGAATTGCAGTAAATCAATTAGGAATTTGTTTGAATGTTGAGCTTTGATTGAACCACATCAGCATTTTACCAAGAAATTCATGTAATATAAATAAATGTGACCTGCGTCACCAAAACTTTTGCAAAAATAATAGCCTACAAATGAACAAAGAAATTTTAACTAGAAATTTGACTTAAATTTATTTTGAAGAGTCATTCTTGACCTTCGGATGAATTTCCTCGTAATGGCTGGAAATTAAAAGTTCATTATTTAGATTAGATTTAGATTTCTTTTATTTATCCACACCATGTAATTTTTTTTACAAATATAAGCCAACCCAACGTGTTATTTTAGTACATTACAGCGTGAAAAGGGGATGCATTCGAGTATTTCTACTATAGCCCAAGGGTGAACGCATGATGTTTGTATCATGAATTATTGAGGCATCATGTGTTCGTACACATTTGAGATATCAAACATGTGAACCAACATTTTAAGGTTGATTCCGGAAGAATAAAGTCAGATTCACAACTAATACAGGAGACCAACTCTTAAATCATTTTGGAATAGCAAGTCACCTATGTATAGTCACTGAGTAGGAAATATACATCGTACAATAATGGTATTTATATGGAAATTCATCTCCTAATATCACAATATGGTGGTTAAGCAAAAAAAAATTAGAGACCAGCCAACCAAGCAAGGCATAATTTAGATGCTCGTAACATTTTATTACAGTCACAGCTCATATTCTGAAGAAAGCTGCTTGCTTCAACGAGTCACTAATTACAGCACACACCATATTATGAATCAATACAGTGAGGAAAATCAAAGAACACTGGGAGAATCCCAAGATGTAATCTGGGAAGCAGTCTTCAGCATCAAATAAGGCAATTACATTATAGGATATGTCATTATGAGAAACACAGCACTTTCTAGTTTATGAATAATTATTATACTGCACAACATATCGTAATCATTGTATAGAATAAGGGGGAGGGTTGTCCTAGTGGCAGCATGCTTCCAGTTCTTGCAGGGTCACCTCGACGAGTCGACCTATGTTGGACAGCTGTTTCAATCATCTTTCACCTCATTTGCCGTGTCCTCCTACTGTTCTTATTAGCCTGCAAAGTGCATAAATACAGGATGTAAGTCCCAATCATCCATCCTTCAAAAAGAAAAATGATCTTAATCGTTATATGCCAACAACACCAAAACGTAGGTTATGGATACATTAGCAGAAAGGCAAAATTCATTAAGGAGCTTGATCTCATAACACCAGCTCTCAGATTGCAGGGTGTTGTTCCACACACAACTTCTCTTGCAAATATTTAGAATGTTTCATCAACAGCTCTACATCAATGACCATTTTTCCAATCTTTTATTGGTTTCGCAACCAAGACATGACTTTTTGACCTTGCCAAGATTGAGGTCTTAGGTCAAATGCTTGCTTGCTTGTTTGCTTCTGTTGTGCTGGTGTACCCCGGATCAACCGGGGCAGCTCAACCTCCAACTTTTTTGTGGAGGGAGCTGCACTTTTATTTTTTGGTGACCGCCATATGATGATGAGATGAGAAGACTGGGAGTCTGGAACATACCCTATTAATTCAGGGATGCTCAGGGTCTTTCAGTTGTCCCAGCATTCTATACTGGATACAACCCGCCTCCATTTAATATCCCATAGGCTCAGACTAAATTATGTTCCAGGGTGGGAGTTGAGCCCACGCCCTCAGAGCCAGTGGTAGCACAAACAAGCACCTTAAACCATTAGGCCACGGAGGAACAAAATTGCCAGTCTACTTTCATCATTTATCAGAAAGGTTTCTTGTAATAATGATATTTATTGCTAAATAAAGAAACCAAGTTTTGAAGCATAATTTTTATGAGTGATTCTTATGTCAAAGATATGTAAATAACAAATCATTTCAGACAGAATTTTTGGTAACGTTACACACTGTTTTGTAAGTTTTAGAGAATAAATATAATTCTTAGGGCTCAAAAACTATACATTTATAACTTCAAACATAGATGGAGAACATATGTGATAAATCACCCCACTTGCACTATTTTACAAAAAAACATAATAATACTTTATAGACTATTTCATATTTGTAGACATGAATTATTTTCTCAGGCATGCATTCTGTAGGGAAAAGTTACATCAAAAAACTTAAGAAATCACTTTTCCCTATAGAATAACAAATCCAAGAAAAAAATCACGTTCAATTTCATGTCTACGAATATGAATTCATCTGTGTAAACTACTGAATCCCCGTGTAAATTACATGAAGGCTCTTAGATATGCACCTTTCAATTTGTCTGTGTCGTTTTTCAACACAAATTAGTCTTTTGAGACTGGAAGAGGTAGATTCAATTTGAAAAGCAAGTCGTCATTCTTGATTAAATTAACTCAGCTTGAAGTTTGCTGATTAAAACATTTTACAAATCTGGTGTTTGTGCTTGTTTTATGTCTTCAGGGCTAAAATTGTTATTGTAGACTTACATCATTTGATTACATGGATATTTTCTGCAGAATTAGCTTTGTGAGAATGTCTTTCCAAGTTTTTTTCTAAACGTTAGAGATTACATTATTATTTTAAGACATATTGAGAAGAATTTTGTGAAGTTTTCCTTTCTATCTTACTCCTAACAACTGGAATGTTTCAAATCAAATGAAAACGAAGTGTGCGAACTGAAGGAATAGACATACTTCAACCTTATCGCATATTGTTAAATTTAGGGAAAATAGAAATAAAGAAATTAGATTTCCTTCTTTTGCTTGATTGAGTTATCCTTGACACTTCGATTTGTCGTGCAATGATATTAGAGTACAAATTCAAAGCATGTTCCAAAAACATCATGTAATGACCTTGAAGCCTTGGTGGCTTGTGTTTGAAGTGATACATAAATCAAACACATATGCAAGGGTTAAATTTCAAGGACAGACATATTGCCTTGACAGTGTTAATATTGCCCTGAAGGTAGTATGTTTGATGAAAGAACTGTTGATCTGTAAGTGCAGAGTGAAAATTGAGTGCATCCTCAGAAATGAGAGCATGATATAACAAACATGAAATAAAACCTGGGAAACCTGATAACATAAAAAAGACATAAAGGCCATACATTAGGGTGCATCAGTTGCCCCCTAAAAATTAAATAGTTGTTTGATTACCCTTGCCTTCTCCAGTATTGTTCCTTTTGCCAAAAAAACATGTCTTGTAAAGTTTCAGAACAATCGGAACATGTCTAGGGGTGGCACGCACGCCCCAAAGTTTGTCCGGATTTGGATGAAAAATATCTCATTTGAGAATCTGCGGTATTCAATAATTCACTTAGTAATTGTACCAGAACAACAAGACAGATACCATGATGTAGAGGAGAAAGAGAGCTTTAATTTGAGTACCAGGAAGCCATATCTCCAATTAAAACATCCATTTCAATTATCTTTCTATGATACACAAATTACAACGAAATTGAATTACGATATTGTGCATCTAAAAATAAATGATAAGTTGATGTTATGCTATTACCACAATAATAATCATTACGTCATGTGGGATATTCAGATATAAAGTCCATTAAAGGTCATGTTAGATATGTGTATATTTTTATCCATAACATTTTAGTTTGCACATTATATTGCATTTTGAAAATCGGGCCCAAGAATCGAATATTGTTGCTAACTTCAGAGGCTTGGTGTGCCAAACTTCTATTTGATGGGAAATCAAATGGGAATGTTTTGAATAATCAAAAAATAAGCTACAATGCATTGTGCTGTAATACTGATGTCAAACCTTTGTCTATAGGCAAATAGCTCAATTCAATCGAAATGGTCCAATCGAGGACACTCATCCACAGTGATGTGGGCATGGGATTTGTATCAGTGCTTAAATTATTTTAGATCAATTAAATTTTCTATTCTGTACTAATCTAAAGATCCTTATAACTGATCTAGAGGAAAATTTTCCTTTGCCAGATCACTTTTGGTGTTTTAAGAGCTCTGTATCTAGACTTCAATCTATCATATAATTGTAAGCTTATATTTTGTGTTTTCATAACTTTTATTAAATGAATTGTTTTTTCTTTGCTCATAATTTTCTGGCCATAGATAGAAAGGAATTATTCTTTATAAGACAACTCTTTTTATCTTTATAAGTTGGGAGTCAAATTTGAGGCAAGTCAATTGAATCACCAGTCCAGCATCTCCCCTATACATATTTAGTTGTGAGATATGACCAAAAAACTTTTCCAAGTTACAGCCAAAGTCAAAAGCACTGATTCGTCTTCATATGCATACATGTAAAGAAATGACTGCCAATGGCTAAGAGAGCCTTAACAGCCATGTACATATATGCAGCTAGATTTTTCAGTATGACAAACTTAATTTCAAAGCTAATTAAAACCGCTAAGCTGTTGCAGTCTTACAAGCCAACAAATTTCCATGAAATATGACACCGCCGGCTCCTCTCCCACCGAAGCTTGATTGAATCAATTATTTGACTTCTACTGTAAAAAATATAATTGGTCTGTCCATTGAGCCCCCTGTTTCAAACACCATCCAGGTATATTTGCACTGCCTAGTGTTTCTTTTCTTGACAGCAATAAGACGATACTTATATGTATTATATTATTTCAGTGATGTTCTTTTCCAGTCTTATACATGTCTGACAGAATATGCTCAAACAATCACACCAAAGATATTGAATAACTGAACAAGCAAAAAACAAAATTTTTTGGATAAATCCATGTGTCTGTTAGTTGGTAACAAACCCACAAAGAATTAGGAACATTGTTGAATTATTTATTCTGTTTACATCAGCCCATGTATGTATTTGCGAAATTGCAAGTGACCATGAATTGGTTCTCTTAGTCATACACCCATCATGTTGGTATTCAAATTGAAGCTCATGATTAGAGCTACAAGATGATATCAATTTTAATGTTATTGGATCGATACCCAATGAAATATAACAAACCGCGAAACCGATAAAATGGCAGAAAATGTAAAAATCCTAGAAACTTCAGTGCAAGTGTGCCACCCCTAAACGTTGTTTCACTTCATCCCATCGACCCTCATACCATTTTCATTCATCCCCCTTCACCTTCATTTATCATTTCACCTATCAACACTTATTTTTAAGAAAATTTTGATTTCAATTTATTTGACATAATGTATGAACTTGTGGTAATTAATTAAGTGTTATCTTGTTTTTCTTTTTTTCTAATAGGTGGCATTTATGGTAGCGCCATATTCATGGCAAAGTAAATGTCTCCTGACATTAAAATAATTGAACTATGTTTTTTATTCATTGTAACTGTATATTCATGTCAAATAAATATTTCTGTCTGTCTGTCTGTCTGTCTGCCAATTTTTCTGAAACTTTACAAAATGTGTTTCGAGTATAAAAGGAACATTCCTGCAACTGGCAAGGTTTCTCCTTAAAAGTTGGGGCAACTGATGCACCCTACCATACATGTGGCAACTAATCATCTTGCTCAAAATCTTGTCGTGGAGCCACAGGGGGAGGGTTGGTCGAGTGGTAGTGTGCTGGACTGCCAATCGCTGGGTCCAGGGTTAGAATTCAGCTCTTGCGGGGTCACCTGGGCCTATGTTGGACGGCTGTTTCAATCCTCCTCCTGTCCTCGTTAGCCTACTAAGTGCATAAATACAGGACGTAGAGCCCCAATCATCCATCCATCCATCCATGTCATGGAGGCACAAAAGCATGCTTTATGATAATGGTGTTTATATGGAAATTAATATGGAAATTAATCTCCTAATATCATACCATGGTTGTTAAGCAAGCAAGATCATTCGAAAAATTAAAGACCAGCCAAGGCAGGCCAGGCATACATTAGATGCTCGTAACATTTTATTACAGTCACAGCTCATCTTCAGAAGAGCGTCGCTAGCTGCAACAAGATAATAATTACATCACACACTGTATGAATCAATACAGTGAGGAACATCAAAGAACACTGGGAGAACCCAAGATGTAATCAACACAACAGTCTTCAGCATCAAATAATCCAATTATACAGCAGGATATGTCAGTTCCATGCACTTTTGACTGAACAGTTGTATCCAATGCATGGTAAAAGACAGCCAGCATACCCATCACTATGACAAAATAGTCAACTCTCGATTGTGCATGGGGTGCAAAAAAATGACTGTCAATCTTTTTTGGGCAATTCTGCAACGAAATATTTGGCTCATCTGCTAGTCATAATCCAAATATCAGCTTGCTTATGTTATGGCCGGAAAATACTTTAAAATTCTTGGCATGGGGATTTTCTGTGACCTATCTATCGTGTATCCAATGTATCACTGTTACACACATTTTCAAAATATGTATTCGATAGGGAATGTATACAGGCCCCAAAAAATTAAAAACATATGACGTCACTCTTCCGTGTTGAACATGTTCTAGAAAAAATTCTTTCAGGTGCAGTGTCTTCAATTATGAAACTTACTGTAAGTCATGAATACTTGCATATTTTAGCTTCAATATTGTATCCATAAATATATTTTTTAAATATGGGATTTGTTGGAATTTGCAACTACACCGTAATACACACTCAGTATATCTAATGGCGTACGAAAACAATTTTGAAAACTTTTGCCCAACATGCAATTTTTGTCTCCATAGCTTTCTTCCAAAGATCCTATTTCCATCTTGTTTTGGTGTGGCTTCCTGTGAGATATGACTTTTTGACCCAGCTGAAATTGAGGTGAAAGGTCAAATGAACAGTCCAATTTCATCGTTTATAGATCTAAAAGTAAAAGGTATTATAAAAGATCTAAAAATAAGAAACTAAGCCTAAGCACACTTGTAATAAGAAAATAATTGTTTTAAAATGGAGAAAATCGCAAAGAATTGTTGAAAACCACTATATACTGTAACAGCTTGGCGTTTATAAAAGCAGAACAATAACTGAGCTTCTCACACTTCAGCGATCACTGGTTATGAAACCTGTGTCTTGGAAATATCTTCAATCACTGCCAGTTCAATATTTACCATGGTTGCCACAATATCAAAACACCCACCAGTGTTATGCAATGACTGACAAGACTGTGACAAGAACATGAGCCTGTTATTTTCAACATAGTGAGATTGGCTTAGTTCATTGCTTGCTTCTAAAATCAAGCTGCTCTGTTGTGACAGAAAATTAATCTAAACTTCTAAACTTTGACTGCCTGAGGTAGTTTGTAACTGCCTAGGAATAACAGGTATGCAAATATGAGTTGTGATGCATTTATAATAAAAGCTCAAGACATCAAATTTTGAGGATTTAAGATTTGATGCATATATGTATGAGCATCAAACTAAAAGAACCTGGTGAATGACATTCTTGCAATAACTCTTGGCATTTTTGTGAATAACGGATTTTTTCATATTTCTTTAGTCTTTTTTTTTTCAGCTCTAAAGCGTATTTTCAGTCAAAAAGTGGACTGTTTTATTTTAACATAACTTTTATTTAGATCAAAGATACCTGTCGTAAAAACAACAGTTTTGTATCGTAAAATGGCAAATTTGTTTTATTCATTATGGTAGCTGCTGTAAAAGTATTGCAGTTGGTTTTACGGTGTAAGAACATATTAATGTATGAATTGTCTTGATCCTCAAAATAAGTTAGGAAATACAGTATAACCCAAAATAAAGTGAAATTATTTCCTGTCAGAAGTCCTCTACCTATTTTGCCCTACTTTCTCCCCCCCCCTCCTAATCTCCCTACAGCTACCTTTGACTGCTCACCACAACCTTATCTCGCACTAAGAACTCTACTAACGAAGGGACTCTCTAGCAAAAAAGCTGTGTGATCTCAACCAGGACCAGTTCTGGAAAGAAATTAAACTTATTAACAACAGTCACACCCCATTACCAGTGACTGTCGAGGGTGTGTCAGGTAGTGATGAGATTGCCAATATGTGGCGGTCCCACTTCCAAACGATTTTTAACATTTTGCCTAGGGACAATTCTGAAGAATTTGCTACGACAGAGGACCTATTAGATGATGTTGTGGTCTCTCCTGTGGAAATTGAGAAAATAATCAAAGACTTGCCCAGTAGAAAAAGTTGTGGTTCAGATAGTCTCAGTGCTGAACATATGCAGTATTCTTCAAAGGTGCTTAATTTGTTACTTAGTCAATGTATTTCTAGTCTTTTTGTTCATTCATTCTTGCCAAAGAACCTGATGTCTGTTGTACTTGTTCCTATAATTAAAGACAAAGGTGCTAGTATTAACTGTAAGAACAACTATAGGCCTATTGCTCTTGCAAATGTTGTGAGCAAAGTTATTGAGAAAATTATTTTAAATCGCATTGAGGAAAATCTTTATACGCATGCAAATCAATTTGGTTTCAAAAAGAATCATGGAACTGATCAGTGTATATATTTGTTAAAAGAAGTTATTGATTATTACAGGGTTCTTAATGGATCAATGTTTGTATGTTTTCTGGATGCCAGCAAGGCCTTTGATCGAATTAGTCATGACAAATTGTTCGAAAAACTGTCAAAAAGAGGTGTTCCTACTTATATTATGAAGTTGTTGATGTACTGGTATTGTAATCAAACATTTTGTGTCAGATGGGGCTCAAGTGTCTCTGCTCCTTTTACTGTTACTAACGGTGTGAGACAAGGTGGAATCTTATCACCTGTATTGTTTAATGTCTACTTTGATGATCTGAGTTCCAAGCTTAACCATATTAAGTGTGGGTGTATCTTAAACAATGTCATAATGAACCACTTGATGTATGCAGATGATTTAGTAGTATTTGCACCATCGCTTATTGGTCTGCAATTATTGTTAGACAATTGTGCTATATTTGCTGAAAATAATGATGTTATGTTTAATCCACTTAAAAGTGCTTGTATGATTTTCCGCCCGAAAAACAGCAATTATAAAATTGCTAGCTCTGTTTACTTGAATGGTGAATCTCTTAAAGTGGTGTCAAACACTAAGTATTTGGGACATAGAATTAGTAATGATTTATCTGATGACCTTGATATGAGTCGACAGTACCGTCAACTGTATGTTCAAGGAAATGTGTTACTTAGGAAATTTCATATGTGTAGTATTGAGGTTAAATTGCGACTGTTTCAGACATATTGCTCTCCAATGTATACCCCGCATCTATGGTGGAATTTTTGTAAATACAGCTGGAGGAAATTGAACACTGCTTATCATAATGTTTTGAAACTACTTATAGGCCTGTCTAAATATGAAAGTAGCAGCCTTGTCTGCACTGTCACTAATATTAGAAGTTGTGCTGCTTTAGTTAGAAACTATGTCTATAAATTTATGGGACGCCTTGAGAAATCCTCAAATGATATTATTCAAGATTTACTTAATACAAGCATTGTTTATGCGTCTAGAATTAGGAGTCACTGGCTCAAGTTATTATACTCAGGTGCTATATAATTTGTTTGCATGAACCTTTTTGTTTTTGTGTGGTGCTATGTAATTGTTACATGGTGCTATATTATCGTTACATGTATGTAGTTTGTATATGGACCGAGGTGTCTGGAATAAAGTTTATAATAATAACACAGCAGTCAATGAAAGGGGCATAATATCACAGAAATCTAATGCAATGGGGGTGGTGATGTTTGGATTGATGCTGGTTTAATGTGAATTATATGTAATTTTAAAAGGTAGTTTAAAGTAGGAAAATGTAGAAAGGGATTTCTGGAGAGCCATAAGGTGTCAAGGGGTAAAGTAGTGGTGAATTATTCCTACCTACTGGGGTAGTCATACTTTATTTTAGTTTGTACTGTACATGATCAACATCAATGCTTATAGACATTGGCTACTTTGGCTTCATGGTCCATTCAATAAAGTACTCAAACAAGACAGGAAAAATAACAGCAAGGAGTCAAGTTTTTCTTTAATAGACAAACATCTTATAATTTTCAAATCATTGCATAGATGCATGGATTAATGGATTCAAAACTAATTCAGCAATTGGGCAGTTTTACAGTATTTGCACTCGGCCGATTTTTCATCTTTAAGCAATTGCTATGAGAAAAGTATGATGGATACACAGAAATTTTTCATGGTGGCAGCCTTGTAATACATTGAAGTATATGTGTTCCAAATTTACCTTAGCATATGTGTGCCAAATTTTACCTTGCTACGATACTTAGTTTTGAAGCAGCAGGCGATTTATGACCAATTTTTATACTTTTTTGTGTCTCACAGGCAGTTTTGCATATTTTTATGGCGATAAAGAAAAGAAACTGCAGGCAGTTGTGATCCATGTCTTGGGAATAAAATACAACAGGTTTCCTGTGAATAAGTTATATACGAAAGGAGCTGTTTCCCAAAATGTAGAAAATGGCACGTGTCAAAAAGTTTGTCTTCGATGGACCATTTATTACTGAACATGATGTTATGAATCAGTATTATAGAGTGTGTCTAATGTTTGAGTCAATTTCGTAGCTGGAGACATGTCTCAAGGTAAATCAAAAAGATTCATTTCAGAATCTTTACTTAGTTTTCGAAATTAAGGCTTGAATATGATGTCAAAAAACTGTGTCCTCTTCAGTACGAGGAAGAAGCTTTTCAGGATTCTGAAGGAAAAAACAAACTTTGTTTATTTTCTTTGCTCGATTGTGCGCCTCTACATCAATATAACAAATGCAAGTTGAAAAAATATCCAGGCAATGCACATACATTGTCTTAGAAATTAAAATTCACAATGTCACAAAATGTCCTCTCCAGTACATCAGAAGTATCACTTTGATGCAAATCTTTTAACACTAGATTCATTAAGGAAAAGAACATGGCTGAATTAAATAATTTAACCTGGATGCCTAAAAAGGGTATTTTAAATTTTGAAAATTACAATATACGTTTTTAGATCATGAAATTGCACTTTTATGAGAAAATCAAACTTGAGAGTAAGATGCTATTATTTTACGTAATATATCAATGTAACTGTAATTTTTCGCAAATAACAATGTTTTGTCAAGATAATATGTAAATATCTTGTTTTTTGGAGCAATTCAAGCTTATTTTTTTCTGAGCCTGTGATTTTGGGTCATTTTCGGTGATTTTTCTTTCGGTGACATTATCTTTTACCTAAAGGAAACACTATTAGTTCAAATCATACAGCAACAAAACTTGACTTTGGGTTAGTAGGATACCTAAGCATTATTGATTTTGGCAATCATGCGTCTATTGAGACTAGAACCTTACTAAACACTCTAAAGCATAAACTTTCAGAGTAAGGAATGTGTAATTCCTTGACTTTCATCATAAAAATTGTTTGGAAAGAAAGGTTCTGCCATATTTCATCGAAATTTAAGTTTTGTATTGGTTTTGACGGTTCTATGCAACAAGATGGCTGGATTTCCATTGAAAAAAAGGTTAAATTATTATCCACGTGGATATTTTTTCTGATAAACGTTTCTTTCAAAAATTCAAACCTTGCCTACTTTATGGAGTGGCAATTTGGTAATAAACCAACAAATCACATGTGTCTTTGTTGATTTACGAATCTTTAATATGTTCATTTCATGATAGCATGAAGGAAATTCTCATTTACAAACTTTTATTTTGACCCCCCATGAGACACTTTGAGTGCAGATACTGTAAAACTGCCCAATTGATAGCAACTCTCCTTACATATAATTTAAAAGCTATTTTGGAGTTCAAGCAGCTTCATCATTTTGCAATACAAGACCAATTTAAAAAAACAAGTCACTTGAAATTCATCATCCAGACTCTTTATTTCGCTTTCAAATACATGTGTATGCAGTGTCCAAAAAAATTTAGTACAGGTAACAAGTTATAGAACATTCGAAAATAACGATAAGGAGTCAAAAAATATAAGTATCCTATAAAATTGCAGGCATCATTTCTCAACACACTGATTTATCCCATGAGACTTGCAGAGGCAGATTTAATCTGCAAAGCAAGTCCTCATTCTTGATTAAATTAACTCAACTTGAAATGTCTTGATTAAAACACATTACAAATCCTCTGTGTTGTACTTATTTAATATCTCTTAGGATTTTTTCTTTTTGCAGACTAACACTGTTACTATATTAAAAGCATATTGAGAAAACTTAAAAAAAAACTGAATTTACCTCATGAAAAATGATTAACAACGATAAAAATCTTCCTTTTCTTGTTTCACATGCTTGTGCAGATATCCAACAGTAACTTTCATTCAGGTATAGATGTAAATTGAGGAGCACAAATTCAAAACATGCTTGTTCAGAAAACTTCTATAATGGTAAAGATTGTTTTTCAAACAACATCACGTTCTTGAAGCCTCATGACTAGGGTGTCCCAATAAAGTGAGAGTCTCAGATTCATTGGGGCTAACCTCTAAATGTGTTCTATTGTCCCTCTCTGACTCCCATGTAAAATTTCAGCTCATTTGAAGGTGTTTTAGATGTTGCTCAAGAGCCCCAAAGATAGATAGGGGTTTAACATTGAATTTTCATGCACAGGTGACTACTTTGCTTTCAAAATATTCATGAGAGGGTGATTTGCATAAGTTATGAAGTAGCACAATAAATTGAAGTGGCCCTTGCTGTTATTAGATAGATAGATAGATAGATAGATAGATAGATAGATAGATAGATAGATAGATAGATAGATAGATAGATAGATAGATAGATAGATAGATAGATAGATAGATAGATAGATAGATAGATAGACTGATAGATAGATAGATAGATAGATAGGTAAGTGTAGCCCTCCAAGCCCTGTTCTGGGCACTCACGAGAGAGGAATCTTTTACTTGACCAGCATAGACACTGATACAAGGGGCGGCCAATTTAACGTCTCATCCAAACATCTAGCTGGGATTTTGCTCATGAATTGTCACTGAAAATTTCGGGTTCCCCAACCGGGAGTCGAACCCATGTAGTCAAGATGAAGTATGAACATTTTGGGGACCTAAAAAGCGTGGCCGCTCAGCTAATTGGGCATGTGGAACTTTCGGCAAATATTTATGCATTATCAAGAAATATGGGGGATGTGGGAGTTGTAACATGCAGTGAATGCACTGAACTTGTGTGTTCTTTTGTTTGTCCTGTGTTATTTTGGGCCTAAGGGATGGAGGACCATGGTCCAATGTGTGATCAAGATATGTTATGCCAATATAGGCCTACTGGTGAAAATATCTTTTAAGAGACACAAAATATTATTTCCTGGTAATAATAGTACCTATTCGTAAGGAAATTCACCACCAGCAGGGCATAGTTGTTAAGAAAGAGAGATCATTTTCGCAATGACAGAGTAACCATGCCCAGATTAGATGTTCTTAAAGTTTTATTACAGTCACAGCTCATCTTCTAAGGAAAGTTGCTAGCTACAACAAGGTTCTAATTACAGCGCACACCATATGAATCAATAGGATGAGGAATATCAAAGAATACTAGAAGAACCCAAGATGTAATAAACACAAGAATCTGCTGCATCAAATAGAGTAGGTCGGGGCAAGAAGCCCGGGTTAGGTGAGAGGCCCCGCCAGGCTTATATCCAAACTTACATTTTTGGTGCGTTTATCTATTGATAGGATTTAAGCTAGAGGCGTTTTAGGTGACGTCACAAATTTTCAGGGCAAACAGCACCAAACCTTAGTAGAAATTAAAGAAAGAAAAAAATGTGCATGGTTTTTGTAACTTTAATTAATTCTTTGAAAGGGGTTGTCAGAAATAACTTCGGAAATTTTTAAAAGTATAATGGATATCTGCATTGCTTCACTTTATGACTATCACTTCAGAATGATTTGGATAATGTTTTTTGCATTTTAGTTCAAAATATTGAGGTCAAATTGAAATATGTGGGTATGGGGCGAGAGGCCCCACATGATATGGGGCATGAGGCCCCCTTCACTGGGGGGTCGAAGCTGCTTCAGGAACCATTATTAATGTGTGCTTTACCTTAAAACTTGATAGAATAGATAATTAAAATAGAAAAAAAAATTGGGCCCAAAATTGAAACAGGGCAAAAAATATTTAAAAAATACAAAAATGAACAGAAAAATTCTGAAATTCAGAAAATGTGAATAGAATACCTTAAAAAGGATAGAAGAACCCTGAGAAATAAAGTTTAGGCTGAATGGGCTCGCAAAAAAAATTGCCATAGAATTATAATAGGGGGCTTCTTGCCCGATGGGTGGGGTAAGAAGGCAATTTAATTTTTTTTACAAAAATGGTAGTAACCCCTTTATTAAAATTGGTAGACATTTGTTTCTCTAGTTATTAGTAGAGTCAAGTGATCCCTTCCTGACAGCATAAGCATTCAAATAATCGCCTCAGTATCACTTTGTATTCTACAATCTACATGTACTTAAGAGACATATATTGCGCTGCACCTTTGCATACATCAACAGCATAGTACGCAACAGGGAAGAGGAATTTTTTGGAGAAAAAATTTACGAAATAGTTATTTCCAGATCGAGCATGAAATTTGTGACATCGGTATGCTAAATATATGTTACAAACCACTGACGACGAGGAAAGCAAAAGCAGTGACTAACCATCACAACTTGTATTTGCACACCAGCTCTCTCTCAAATATCTTGTTTCTAACTTGTTTTGGTGTGGCTTCCTGTGAGATGTGACCTTTTGACCTGGCCAAGATTGAGGTCAAAGGTCAAATGACCAGTCCTCTCAAACTATTTATCCGAAAGGTGTCTTCAACAGATTTATTTCTAAATAAACACCAGCCCAAAGCTTTGAATCACAGTTTGATAACTTGTTCTAACTTAAAAAATATTCAACTGCCAAGTGCTCACTCACCAACAATGACACCATAATAAATTGTAATTTTTCCAAAGAGGAACAAAGATAGTGATAGTGTTTCCCTAATGACTGGTTTCCATCAAATCAATAACACTCAAGCCGCAAACATCAAGCAATAACTGACATAGAGAAAACAGCCCTGTCAATTTCAACAAAATTGAACTGGGTTGGATTGCGGCTGTTCATTATTTCAATGTCATGACATAAAATTAATCAAAATGTCGAGACTGTGATTGCCTGAGGCAGTTTGAAACTCCTTTAGACAAGCAGGTATGCAAATATGGATTGCGACTCATTACAAAGGCTCAAGAGATCAAATTTTAAGATTTAATATCTGAGGTGTTTATGTATGAGCATCAAATTGGATAACCTTGAATCAATGGTGAAGGACATTCTTGCAATAACTCTTGACATTTTATGAACAATGGGCTTTCTGATGTTTCTTTATTGTATTCTCAGATGTGACCGCTCTTAAAGTGACACACAAAAAAGTATGGATATATGCAGATGGCTTCATCGACTCTATGAGAATTTTGCCTCAGCGTTATTTGGTGTAGCAAGCTCATATATTAAATATTCCCATTACTATTTTCACAAGAGATGCAAGCATTACTGAATTTTTTGTATCGGAATTTATTTAATATCTGATCATCAGTATGATTCCATATGGGTAGACAGGTGTATACATTTGCCTCTGTAAGTATATTACTCAATTTGTACGAGCGTTTTGAAAGACAAGCACAAAATAAATGCTACTGAAACACTTCACTTCTTCTGTTTTTCACACTGATAAACAGATATGTGTTTTTTAAAACGATAATTTTTATTGTCACATCTCTTGATCATAAGGCTACAGCAACTTTGCATAGCTATCTACACAATGACAAGATTCTACAGCACTTGTCTCAGACAAAATCCATACCATATGCTCGATTTTCCCTGCGTGTATGAGAAACATATACTGAGACACTGAGACAATTTTTTTGTTGCACCGACTCTATCAATAAAGGGCAAAATATCTCCTTGCTTTTACACAGTTCACATCATATCACCACATCCTACATGTTCTTAGTCTCTTCATTAACTAAGAAATTTTGCTCAGGCTCACTACATGACTATACACACAGTCAACAATTTGATCTCACTGTGATATCTTTGTCAGCTCCACAAAGATACCTTCAAAGCTCACAGAAAAGACCTCACATCAACCTCATTTTGAAACCAGTCAATGAGGGTGATTTGAGCTCAAACGTTGAGGTTACACTGTGGGCCTAATGTGAGGTCTCATTGTGAGATTTGTGTGAGAACAACGACACCTGTCGTAAAAACAAAAGTTTTGTATACCATTAAATGGCAAATTTGTTTTATTCATTATGGTAACTGCTGTAAAAATATTGCAGCTGGTTTTACAGTGTAAGAACATATTAACAAGAGACCATCCATGTATGAATCGTCTCTATCCTCGAAATAAGTCAGGAAATACAGTCTAACCCAAAATAAAGTAAGAATATTTCCTGTCAGAAGTCCTCTACCTATTTTGCTGTCCTTTTTCCTCTTCACCCCAAATCTCCTTACAGCTACCTTTGACTCCTCACCACAACCTTATCTCATTCTAAGAACTCGACTAAAACAGCAGTCAATCAATTTGCTATTAGCAAAGGGGCACAATATCACAGAAATCAAACACAATGGAGATAAAGTTTGAATTGATGCTGGTTGAATGTGAATTATATGTCATTCTAAAAGGTAGTTTCAAGTTAGTTTCAAGTAGGAAAATGTAAGAAGATATTTCTGGGGAGCGAAGAGGTGTGAAAGGGTAAAGTTGTGACGGATTCTTTCTTCCTGGTAGGATAGTCTTACTTTATTTTAGTTTGTATTGTACATGACCAACAACATTGCTTATAGACATTGGTTATTTTGGCTTCATGGTCCAACGACTAATATAAAGTACTGTAAAAAGACTAATCAGGCAGACCTCATATGAAGACTATATCATTGAATAAAGAGAACACTCAAGTCAAAATGATGTCTTATCAGAAACTTGTGAAAGCTATTTTTTCTCAGTAAGTAAACGATTCCCATATATGTTGGAGGTTCTCAAAAGAGCTATTTTAAGACTCCCTAGAACAACTAAAAAGGGATGATCTTAACACAGAAACAGAATAGAAATTATGAAATTTCTCAATGCACTGATTAATCCCATGAGACTTGCAGAGGCAGATTTAATTTGCAAAGCAAGTCCTCATTCTTGATTAAGTTGCAAATCTTGTGTGTTGTACTTTTTTAATATCTCTTGGGAATAATTTATTTTTTGCAGACTCACGTCGTTACTATATTTAAGGCATATTAAGAAAACTTAAAAAACAGATTTTATTTCATGAAAACGACTGACGCCGAGAAAAATCTTCCTTTTCTTAGTTCACTTGCTTGTGCAGATATCCTACTTTCATTTTGCTGTAGAAGTAAACTGAGGAGCTCAAATTCAAAACATGCTTGTTCATAAAATTCTATAATGGTAAAGATTGTTTTTCAAACAACATCATGTCCTTGAAGCCTGATGACCTTATGTTTGAAGTGATACATGTAACAGCAGAAGTCACCAGGGTTGAAATTCAAGGAAGGAAATATTAACCAGGTATCATTACAATATCAATCGGAAACAATTTCCCCTGAAGACATGTATGATGAAAGAACTTTTGATATATTAGTTCTCTGTGAAAATGGAGCCGAGCCTCAAAATTAAGAGCACATTATAATGCTGGCCTCACAGTCACTGATGAAATAGTACCTATAGTAATGGTAAAAAATGCTTTTTACAAAGGTGAAGTAGGTGCCATGGATAGGCCTACCATTTGGATATTGAAGTCCAATACAGTAGTCCCTTCATTATAAGACCGACCCTTCTGGAGTCATGAAGCGGTCTGTCATGGGGATGCCGTCCCTCGTCGCGGTGAAAAATGTACTAAAAATACTACTTAGTGTGTCTTGAAGGCTGTCACATAAGGCTAGTCGGTCATACAATAGGGAGTCTTAAAATACAGGTACCACTGTATCTTTACATGCTATTTGGATACTATTTGGTTGTATACCATTATGTTGGATCAGTGACGGAAATGGGGGGGAGCTCAGGGGAGCTGAGCTCCCTTGACCAAAAAAGCAGGGGGAGCTGCACCCTGCTACAGCTCCCCCAATGACCAGTAGTGAAACTACAATTATCATGTTACTTTGTCAGTCCTCATGGTATTTTTAGTAAAAATTATGCTGTGGTGGAAAAAATTTTTCCCTTTTTGAAAATTTGGAGTGGCGAGCCACTGCCACACGAGCCGAGAGCTCCCCCGACGAAAATTTTCCATTTCCATCACTGTGTTGGATACTATTTGATTTTTGCCAGTTTATGCACAGGTGACTACTTTGCTTCAAAATATTCCTGAGAGGGTGATTTGCATAAGTTATGGAGTAGCACAATAAATTGAAGTGGCCCTTGCTGTTATTAGATAGATAGATAAATAGATAGATAGATAATTTTGTAGGCCTATGGCTTTTTGTACCATTATATACATACATACATAGGTAAGTGCAGCCCTCCAAGCCCAGTTCTGAGCGCTTACTAGAGAGGAATCTTTTACTTGCCCAGCATAGACACTGAAAATTTTGGGTTCCCCAACCAGGAGTCGAACCCATATAGTCATGATGAAGTATGAACATTTTGGGCACCTGAAAAGCATGGCCGCTCAGCTAATTCGGCATGTGGAACTTTCGGTAAATATTTTTGCATTATCAAGAAATATGGGGGATGCGAGAGTTGTAACATGCAGTGAATGCACTGAACTTGTGGGTTCTTTTGTTTGTCCCGTGTTACTTTTGGGCCTACAGGGAGGAGGACCATGGCCCAGTGTGTGATAAAATATGTTTTGCCCATGCTGGTTAAAAATTTATTTTAAGAGACAAAAAAATATTATGTCCCGATAATGATGGTATCTATAAGGAAATTCACCACCAGCAGGGCATAGTTGTTAAGAAAGAGAGATCATTTTTGCAATGACAGAGTAACTATGCCTAGATTAGATGTTCTTAACGTTTTATTACAGTCACAGCTCATCCTCTAAGAAAGTTGCTAGCTACAACAAGATTCTAATTACAGCGCACACCATATGAATCAATAGGATGAGGAACATCAAAGAACACTGGGAGAACCCAAGATGTAATCAACACAACAGTCTTCAGCATCAAATAGTCCAATTATATGTTACGAAAGAAATTGAGGTCCACGAATTGATGTTGATGTCGAATGAATTTATTCACAGATGAATGTTCATGATTTGATGAAGAAACCCTTGTCGGGTTTCTAAAGTTGAAACTTGAATGCGAAATGATTCACTGTGCAAATGAGCTGTCTGCCCATGTGGCCAATATTCCATACACCAAAGTGGAACCTATTATAATGTTCAGCAAAGCACTGAATGATTCCAGCTCTCAAGCAACCACTCTGGAGAGCAGTTTAGGAGAGAATGCCAAAATTGGCCAGGACTGATTTTGGAGGGATTAACAGCTTGTGGCTTGGAGTGCCACAGGTGGCAACATTTTGCATAACATTGGCTTGCACGTGCTGCCCTCTGGCATTAATGCAAAGTGCAACCCACTCAAAAGTTAAAGAGAAAATTTCCCTACCACATACTCCCATGTTTAGGAAAAAACCGTCCCGGTTAGTACACTGAAAAATTAAATTGGTTTCAGAACTACTGCATTTTTGGTTATTGTACTCAATGTGCTACAGGTTCGCCATACCTATCCGGCTCTCTGCGGATCCTACCTGACCTGCGAAGTTCAGGAGATGAAGGAGAAGACGGAGGTGATTGATGAATTGATGGAGGACTTGGACTAGAAGGTGGAGATTGAGATGGAGATTGAATTGTGGCATCAGAATTATTAGAAGAATTATTTGGAGAATGGCACCTTCTTGGAGGTGCTACAAAAAGTTCATATTCAGACCCACTAGACTCAGATGAAACGGACGACTCCAAACTCAGCTGACCTTGACCTTGCAGTAGGTTTCCTTTTCCTGGTAGATTTCCGGTTCACCACATTCCTTTCTTCTGGTGGCTCTTCCTCATGGAAAACTGGTAACAATAGATTCCTGTGGAGAGTCTGTGCCCTCCCTGGCCTTGAAAGCGGTTTCACTGTAAAAACAGCTACTTCTGGGTTAGGCTGACTGACAACCACATGGACGTCGTCCATCCACTTATCTGCTAGCTTTTCCCTTCCTTTGGAGGCGGTCTTCCGGATGAGCACAGTATCTCCAGGCTGCAAATTAGCTGCTACAGCCTTCCGGTCGTACCTCTCCTTGGCTTTGATGGCTTGAAGACCAAGATTTCTGTTAGCCAGTTCATGAGCATACTTCACATGTTCTTGAAGCTCCTCCGCAAATTTGGTCACAGGAACAACTTCGCGTTCCGGCATCATCTCGACATCAATTGGCAAAACGGGCTTCCGCCCAAACATTAACTCATATGGCGAAAATTTTGTAGTTTCATGTGGCGTACAGTTATACGCATGTACAACAGATGACAAGTGATCCTTCCACTTCGATTTCTTGTCTTCTGAGAGTGTGCCGAGCATCTTCAACATTGATTTGATAGAGAGAGATGAGGAATTTAATTTAATGTTGGCTAAGTTAGAAGAAAATGAAAAGATAAAATTATTTCAGGCATTTAAAACTAGAATAGCACCATTGGGTGAAGCCGACAAAGCACCAGAAAATGCTCAGGTGAAGGTAGAAAACACTGATGGGACTAAGATAGTGCCACTTGATCGTTTGCCAAAAGTTGGAACGTTTTCTGGTGATGAGCCTGTCAGTAAAGGTGAAATTGGTTTTGAGCAGTGGAAGCACGAAGTCACTTGTCTCATAAATGAAGGCTATGCAGAGAAAATTGTTATTCAGTGCATTAGAAGGTCTCTCAAAGCAACAGCTTCATCTGTGTTGTTAAACTTAGGTGTTAATGTGAGTACCAAAGATGTTATTGAAAAGTTTGAGATTGTGTTTGGAAATATTTTGCCAAGTGAAATGTTGTTAGAAGATTTCTATACAGCCAGGCAAAGAGAAAATGAGTCAGTTGTTGCCTGGGGTTGTCGGTTAGAATCATTGTTGGAAAGGGCAAAAGATCAGGGAACAATTGATGATACTGAGGTTATGGCTAGAACTAAGTTTTGGTCAGGATTACGAGACGAAAAGGTCAAATCCGCTTTAAGGCATAAATTTGATAGTGGAAGTTCATTCCAAGAGTTGTTAAGTGATGCCAGAAAGTGTGAACATGAGTTTAAAGACAAGAGTGCTAGTGTAAAGGTACAGTCTGTAGAGTCGTCTCAATTAGCCAAACTGATTGGTAGGTTAGAATCGCTAGAGAGTAAAATGTCATTGTTAGTTAAGGACAAGCCAACTAAGCAGACAGGTGCAGCTAGTGCTACCTTGTTTTGCAAATATTGTAAAAAGACCAACCATGTCATTGACGATTGCAGAGTGTTAGCGAAGAAAAAGAGTAAAATGCAGGAAAACGGCGATCAGTCTGTTCCGGGGACCGGGAATTAGACTGCGTTAATAAGAGTAGAGGTCCCAGGTTAGTGGGTGATCCCAACGTTAGTGAGGTCACTATTAATGGTGTCCCATGTTCAGCACTGATTGATACTGGTTCCCAAATCACGACTTTATCAGCTTCATTAGCCAATAAACTAGATTGTGACATTAAGCCCTTAGACTCCATGATCACAGTCAAAACAGCTGGAGGTAACATTTTGCCTTATTTGGGGTATGTAGAAATTTCTTTAGATATTACTCCAAAAATTGGTAACCCGGTTGATACATTGGCATTAGTGGTTGATGATGATAGATGTGACTCAAATGTCCCTGTGTTGGTTGGTACTAATGTGCTCAAATTGGTTTGCGCGTCTATCAAGGCAAGCGACCAGTTGGTTAGTCAATCTGTGCAACAAGCGTTGGAAGTTCTGTCTGGAAGTTTAGAAGATAGTTTGGTAGGCCATGTGAAAGCCATCAGGACGGAATCTCTTCCCCCTAAACAAGGATGACATTTACTCTTGTAAACCAGGGGTCGTGAGTTCGATCCTCACTGGGGGCTCCATTGTTACGAAAGAAATTGAGGTCCACGAATTGATGTTGATGTTGAATGAATTTATTCACAGATGAATGTTCATGATTTGATGAAGAAACCCTTGTTGGGTTTCTAAAGTTGAAACTTGAATGCGAAATGATTCACTGTGCAAATGAGCTGTCTGCCCATGTGGCCAATATTCCATACACCAAAGTGGAACCTATTATAATGTTCAGCAAAGCACTGAATGATTCCAGCTCTCAAGCAACCACTCTGGAGAGCAGTTTAGGAGAGAATGCCAAAATTGGCCAGGACTGATTTTGGAGGCATTAACAGCTTGTGGCTTGGAGTGCCACAGGTGGCAACATTTTGCATAACATTGGCTTGCACGTGCTGCCCTCTGGCATTAATGAAAAGTGCAACCCACTCAAAAGTTACCAGGATATGCTATGCAACTTTCATGCACCGCAACTTAACTTTCATCAATGATTATGATTGATAATACCTCACATACCTATAGTTTTAGCTGAATGATTTATATATCATATTATTCTACAGTCTATTAGTTAGACACCTCATTGTCGGGTTCAAGTGGCGTATTTAGGGGGGGCCATTGGGCCATGGCGCCCCCCCCCCAGGCCAAAAACTAACATGGAAGAGATAGGAAAAGCCGCAGAGCGCCCCGCATTCACCCCATATATTGCCCCCCCCCCTCAGGCCATTTCTAGATACGCCCCTGACAGGTTCTAACATGCATTTTTTTCTGTTAGATCCAGACCCGATGGAACTCACTCAGACATCATCTGCTTTATTATTGTACATTTTCATTTATAAGTTTTGCAAAATAAACAATAATCAGATTTTTGTGATGATTTCATAGCACAAAGGTCCAAGTTTTGACTCACCAGAGCCTTCGTCCATCTCTCATGGACTTCCTCAGCTGTCTGGAAAATACTCAGCTGGTCACATGACTGCCCAGGGTCAAGTCATGTGACAGGATGTTGCAGAAAATGGGGAGGGGAATTCCCAGCCTTGGTCTCGGTTTAATGATGGTTTGTTTCTCCGTATCTAAATATTGCTTCTTTGATCTTGCGTTTAAGCCAGTGGTCTTCTCTCCCTAGTCTTCTCTTTCCAGTGATTCCGATTTTCAGACAGCTGAGGAAGGCTATGAGAGATGGACGAAAGCTCTGGTGAGTCAAAACTTGAACCTTTGTGCTATGAAATCATCACAAAATTATGGATTACCAAAGGTCAGGATTAAACCTTCATAGTTAAATAATCAGATTATTTGTTTGCTATTGTAGACAGTGATATCTTTAGCAGAGCGCTAAAGTGCAAAGTTAGATCATGGCTTTTCCAACGGTATAAGTATCCTGGTGATGTCTAAATGTACTGAAGAGAAATCTATTGGACTGCACCTTTGCATGTACGTCACCAGCACACCAGCATAGCACGCAAGATTGATTTGGAACTTTTAATGAGAAAATGGACAAAATAGTTATTACCAGATCGAGCATAAAACTTGTGACTTGGGTACATCAGGGAAAACCGTCCGGCATGAATTATTGCTGAATATGTAACAAACCACTGACAATGAGTGAAGCAAAGGCATTGACTAAACATCACAAATTTTATGTGCACCCAAGCTAACTTCAGTTCTGTCTGTCTTAGAGACACAACTTTCTCTCAAATATCTTATTTCTAACTTGTTTTGATGAGGCTTTGGTGAGGTATGACCTTTTGGCCTTGCTGAGATTGAGGTCAAGGGTCAAATGACCAGTCCACTAACACCATTTATCTGAAATGTATCTTCCAGGTATTTATTTCAAAATAAAAACCAACCAAAAGCTTTGGATCACAGTTGGTAACTTGTTTCAATAAGAAATATATATTCCTTGGACAAGAACAACTTATTCTCCGAAGATATTGTTTTTAAACTGCCCAGTGGTCGCCAACTATGGCACTACAATCCTTTCCTCAATTTCTCGGGTGATTTTTCAACCAATCAATGTCACTTACCCCACCCACATATTGAAATAACTAAGAAAACGACATGGCATATTGTCTTCAAAAAAATTGAATTGGGTTGCCTTTAATTATTCCATTGAAGTTGCTGTGTTCTGACATACATGTAAAGTTAATCAAAACTTCTGAACTATGACTGTCTGAGGCAGCCTGTCACTCCTTGAGATTAACAGGTATACGCTAATATGAATTGTGACTCATTAAAAAGACTCAAGACATAAACTCATGAGGATTTAATCTTGGAGGCGTTTACATGTATGAATGAGCATCAAATTGGACTCCTTGAATCAACAGTGAAGGACGTTATTGTAATAACACTTGATATTTTATGAACAATGGATTTTTTGACATTTCTTTATTGTATTTTCAGATGTGGACAGCTTTTAATGTTATTTAAACATAACGTAAAAGCATGTAGATATACAGACATGGCGTAGCACAATGGTCAGCACAGCTGCCTTGGAAAAGGGATGCTGCAGCATGCACATTGAAATCCGATTCTAAAAGTCACATATGGCACCATGGACATGTCCATGGCCTAATTGAAAACCAGTCAGAGGTTATCTTGCATTAATAAAAGTGCCTTTAGCAAGCAAATATTTTGATCTTAGTCTTACCTGTATGTACATAACTTTTTAATGTCAGATATCCTGTCAGGAACAAACTGAAGTCTTCGAAGGAAGTAAATTATGGAACATTTCATAAATGAGATTTTTTTGGTGTAGTATCCTTCTCACTTTCATTCTCAAGATGTGCCATTTTCAAGTAAATTATGATTTTGAAACCTAAGTATCAGGTTTGTCTTTTAGAACAATCTGGGCTGTCTTCAATATGTAGAATAGGTGCTGATGAACTTCAAGGAACAGTCCTTATATGTCAATAATAGAGCAAGATTCATTGAAGTTTTTGTTTTGGCCATAGGCAGCATCATATCTGACCAACTGCATGGGTCCACCAGAGTCAATAAATGTATAATGTATATTTTAATACAGAATTCAACCTCTACTGTTTTTTTCTTTTTGTTTTTTTTAAGACAAGCCAGTGGGGTCCATATGGGGGGCATGGGGGGCACGAGCCCCCCCCCTCATATTGGACCTGTGCCCCCCAGGTGCGCCCCCATATGAACTTTTCAACCTTGGCTAAAATATACAATTAGTATCACGGGTGCCCCCCCCCCCAGAGAATCGCGTGCCCCCCCCCCCCTGGTGCCCCCTCGATATTTTAAAATCATCATTTTAAATGTCACACCTCTGTATCATATGCTACAACAACTTTGCATGTTTACATACGCTGTCACAACATTTCTGCAGCACTTTATCTCAGATAAAATCCATACCATATATGCTCAATTTTCTTCAATGTATGAGAAATAGATGCAGAGACACTGGGACAATTTTTGTGGTATCGACTCAATCAAAACAGTGCAAACTATTTCCTTGCTTTAACACAACAGGCATCTTCATTATCATTTAACACAACAGGCATCTTCATTATCATATCACTACATCTCTAGCATTCTCTTTATGGACTCAGAAATCTTGCTCATGCTCAGCACAAAAATTATTTAAATTATTATTTGACAGAGGTAAAATTATCCCGTCATTTTTCTGTAATTCTTTTTAAGGTATGGGTTCATAATTTTAATTGTTCACTGTTTCTTATGCCATTACCGCTCCCCTTTGCTACACAGGAAGTTTGTCTAAGCTTCGCAACTCAAACCATGGAAGACATTAATCACGCTTCAATTGTAAAATTAAGGGAGTTTGGTAGTGCAAATTTTGAGCTAATTTTGCAAGATTATCATGTCAAAGTTTGACAAACTAATTTTTATGTGTATGTATAAGCTCCAAATTGGAAAACTCTGCATCAACTGTGAAGAACAGCCTTGCAATTTCGATATTTTCCATTGGCAAGCATATCTGCAAGTATGTGACTGACAAGTGTTTCCCACAACGCTCTTTGTGAGTTCATATACATTCTCAATGTACTTGAAAACTCAAACTCAGTTACTAAAGTCATGTCAGGAATTTCAAGAATCTATTGCCAAATTATGCGCAAAAGTCCGTGAACCATTATTTATATCTCTTCAATGCTCATTGACAAATTGACCATTCAGTTCAATAATAAATAAAGGACCATCATAAAGTGACATTAGAGTGTCTTCAATACACGGAATTTAGTGCCTGATCCTTTCCTTGCCATAAAAGAATGACAGGCAGCTATGATGCTTTATAAATAAGACAGGATTATTTTAGAATACCCTGTATCTCATCAACAAGGCATGAATAAGAAGTTTGTCTGAAAAATTTGCAACAAGGAAAATTCTTCGTTTGAAGAAATGATCAGATAATTTTGTAGACTTTGTTCCTTGTCAGCAATTCAGGCTGGCAGGATCAAACATCTATAGGAATTATCATTTAAGCAAGGTGAAATTTGAATAAAATCTTTAAGACTGGACTAAAAACCACCCATTGATTGGATTCAAAGTCTGAGAAGCCTGACTAAGTTCCATCATATCCAAGGCTGTAGAATTGTCATCTGTTTGTCAATGATTGTCACTTGGTCTGACCAGGGTCAGGAAAAGGGGGAAAATTGCTCAATAAATTTGAGAAAATTACGGGTGGCCCTGTCACGTAGACTGGCAGCGTATGTTCGGGCAGTCAGTGGTCCATTTTGTTTAATCTAATACATACTAGACCATCAAGCCAAGTTGTATGTATTAATTTTGTTAATGACCAACATCCATAAAACAGGAAAATTATGAGAATATTTGGTATTAAAGGAGCAAGATTGGATGAACTCAGAATGAAGCCAACATATTAAGTGTCATAGGTCAGCACCCAAATATTCACTGCATGGATGTGGGTTATACCTGGCCGGAGATGCTGTGTATTCGGCTATATAGAAAAGCCAATCTGACAACAATATTGTCACAATCTGACCAATCCGCAGGACCAATTCACTCTAACCATTTATCAGCATGGTATCTTCAAGGGATTTATTTCTAATTAATACCAGTCCAAAGCTTTGATAACTTGTTTCAATTTAAAATATATTCAACTGCCCAGTGCTCACCAACTATGACACCATAATAATATATTGTAATTTCTCCCATGAGGAATTTCAATGTCATTACATAAAATTAATTAAAATTTCAAAACTGTGATTGCCTGAGGCTGTTGTCACTCCTTAAGATTAACAGGTAGGCAAATATGAATTTTGACACATTGTAAAGACTCAAGACATCAAAGTTTGAGGATTTTATGGAGATGTTTATGTATGAGCATCGAACTGGACAACCTTGAATCAATAGCGAAGGACTTTCTTGCAATAACTCTTGACATTTCAAGAGCAATGGGCTTTCAGATGTTTCTTTGTTGTATTTTCAGATGTGGACAGCTTTTAATGCTATGTAAACCTAATCAAAAAGCACGCAAATATAAATGCAGATGTGACATCGCATAATGGTTAGCACAGCTGTTATGTCTTGGAATTTGGAGGATACGTGTTCAAAACCCGATCTGGCTCTTCATAGAACTGGTGGTTGTGGGCCTGATAGATAATCAGCTAGAGGTTACTTCACGTTGAATAAAATAAGTTAGATTAAAGCAGGCAAACAAATAACTTCTTGCATGTAATGTGGAAAATTGTCGTACCTCTAATTTAGTTGTACTGTTGAAATCATGATTTTGAAACTCTGCATCATGTGCTACAACAACATTGCACATTTATACATACTGTCACAAAATTCTACAGCACTTTCTCTTAGATAAAATCCATACCATGTGCAACGTCTGCTTGATTTCTCCCATGAGGAATAGATGCAGAGACACTGAGAGAGCTGTTGTGGTATCAACTCGGTCAATAAAGGGCAAAATTTCTCTTTGTTTTAACACAGCTCACATCTTCATTATCATATCACCACATTGTAGATTTGCCTAGTTTCTTGCATGGACTCAGAAATTTTACTCATGCTCAGAGCAAGACAACACTTTTGGTTTTGTCAACAGAGGTAAATTAGCCTCTTATTTTGGTAATTTTTGCGACAGGTATGGACACTTCATCTTTAGCAGTTTCTGTTCATTATTGCAAGAGAGCTCTGCTCTGTTCAGACAAGAAGTTTATCTAAACTTCACAACTCAAACTAGGAAAGACATTTATCACCCCTTAATTTTTAACATTGACAGAGTAAGCAAATGAAAATGGTGTACTCATTTTGCTGGCTTATCATGTCAACGTCGAGGAAGTAATTTTGAAGGTGCACTCTAAAAAATGTCGGGACAAAATTGTTTTTTTAGATTCAAAATGGTTTTTTGAAAAAACAAATTTCAATGCAAAACCAACATGGATTTTTAAAAAAATCCATGTTGGTTTTTTGCATTGAAATTTGGTTTTTCAAAAAACCATTTTGAATCTAAAAAACCAATTTTGTCTGAAATTTTTTAGAGTGTGTTTATGAATGAGCTTCAAATTGGACAATATTGCATCGACAGTGAAGGACATTCTTGCAATAAACCTGCCACTTGTTGAATAATTGATTTGTTGACACTCTTTTTAAAGTCAGTCTAAATTACATGTATTATGCAACTACGCTTTTTTATGATATCTCATTAACAAATTTTAGCCCTTTAATATCGTGCACAAATAACATTGTTCCGTATGGCCAAACAATGTAAATATTGTCCAATTATCTAGACATTTACTTTATCCAATTAGAGTGTCTTCAAACAGCAGAATACATTCAGTGATCCTTTGCTGGCCATAAAAGAACGACAGTCAGCTTTGGGGCTATGTAACTGAGACATGTCAGAATTATTTGTATGCCATCAACAAGGCATGAATAATAAAGTAAAATATCTGTCTGAAAACTTCGCAACAAGAAAACTTCTTAGTTTGAAGGGATCATCAGACGATTTTGCACACTTTGCTCCTTATTAACAATTCAGGCTGGCAAGATCAAAGATGGAAATTGTCATTTAGGCAATGTACATTTTAATGCTAATCTTTAAGAAGGGGATTATCGGTCTTTCCCTCAGTGAAAAGCCAGTAACTGTTACTGGTAGCTGCTGTAATCTACTAATAGATATAGACGAGCAATATTCTTAAGACGGAACTAGATTCAGATATATTTTGCTAGCCTTAATCAAGAGATAGCTAGTAAAGTCAACACTATAATCTTGAAAGTTAGATTTGCAGATGTTTTACAAAGAAAATGAATACACATAATAATTCTTTGCAACACTCCTGATTTATGAATGATCAACATTGTGCATTTGATTATTATGCCAACGTCTTTGAAATTAAAACAGTCAGCTTTGACATATTTTAAAAGCATTCCAAATCAGACATAGATCAAATACATGTTTACTGTAAATCTCAGATGAGTGAAAGCTTCCGAAAAGAGATAGATTTGCATTAAAATAAGCTGGATTTATTGTATGTGAAGCCAAATAATTGCTTCCATGTCTTTCCTTATTATTTTGCTACATAAAAAAATCAATTTCAATACACATATTTTATGTGTACCCCAACCAAAAAGCAGTCCAATAATGAAATGCCAACAGTAATATTTTACTGCAATTTTCTGCCACAAAATCCTTCATATGGCTACATCAGCAATACTTCTTGACATCTTGGCCTCTACATCTCTCAAATATCTTATTTCTAACTTGTTTTGGTTAGGCTTCCTGTGAGATATGACCTTTTGACCTCACTGAGATTGAGGTCGAAGGTCAAATGACCAGTCCGCTAAGACTATTTATCTGCAATGTATCTTCATGAGATTTGTTGGTAAATATAAAACCTGCCCAAAGTTTAGAGTGAAAGCTTGATCTTAACTGAAATATCATAAAACTTCCCAATGCTCACCAACTATGACACTGTTGTCTATTTGGTGATTTCTCTAATGAGGAACAAAGGTAGTGATAGTGTTTCTCCTGTGACTGGTTTCCATCCTATCAATAACTGTCTTACAGAAAATGACTCTGATATTTTCAAGTTTCAACAAAATTGAATGGAGTTGGATTGCTGTTCATTATTCCAATTTAACTGCTGTGTCATGAGAGAAAATTAATTAAAGTGTCTGAACTCTGAATTCCTGAGGCAGTTTGTCACTCCATAAGACAAACAGGTATGCAAATATGGATTGTTACTCATTACAAAGGCTCAAGACATCAAATTTTTACGATTTAATATCGGAGGTGTTTATGTATGAGCTTCAAATTGGACAACCTTGAATCAATAGTGAAGGACATTCTTGCAATAACTCTTGACATTTCATGAGAAATGGGCTTTCTAATGTTCCTTACTGTATTTTAGATGTGGACAGCTCTTAAAGTGATTTAAGCTTCATCAAAAAGCATGCAGATATGCAAATGCGACTTAGCAAATGGTTAGCACAGCAGCTATGTCTTGGACTTTGGAGGATGATGGTTCAAAACCTGGTCGGACGTATCATGGCACTAGTGGCTGTGGGCCTGAGAGATAATCAGTTAGGGGTTACCTCATATTGAATAAAAGAAGTAGGACTAAGGTAAGTGCAATGCAGCTAAACAAAGGACTTCTTGATTGTAATGTGAAAAATTGTCTTGCTTTTAATTGAATTTTACTGTAATAGTTACACTACTGGTGCTCTTGTTTTTGTTTTGTATCTTTATTTGTTGAGACAATATAGCTCAAATTAATTATACAGAAATATTTCTCTTTTTCTGTTTACATAGAAATAGATTTTTTGAAACCGTGATTTTGAATTCCCCATCTCTGCATCATATGCTGCAACAGCATTACTAATTTATATATGTATACCGTCAGAAGATTCTGCAGCACATTTCTTCAGATAAAATCCATACCATGTGCAATGTCTGCTTGATTTGTCCTTTGAGAAATAGATGCAGAAACACTGAGACATTTTTTTGTGGTACGAACACAATCAAAAGGGCAAAAATATTCCCTTGCTGTTAACACAGCTCACATCTTCATTATCATATCATCACAGCTTTCATTTGCTTAGTCTCCTGACGGCCTCAGAAATTTTGCTCATGCTCAGTATAAGACAACCTTATGATATTGCTTGATCAAGATAAAACAGCTCTCTTACCTCTATGATTTTTTGTAAAAAAGGTATTGAAAAGTTATTTGTAGCTTTTTTCAGTTAATTATGGCAATAGAGCTCAACTGTGTTCCGACAGAATGTTAATCTCAACTTCACAACTCAAACTTTGAAAGGAATTAATGAATAACAAGATCAACAGTATAATAATGCAAATTGTAAGCTCATTAATTTGGCAGGCTTTTCATGTTAAAATTTGAGGAACTAATTTTGAAGGTGTTCAAATATGAGCTCCAAATTGGACAATTTTGCATCAACTTTGCATCAATTGTGACGGACATTATTATCATTTTGCAGGGCATTGTCTGGCCATTAACGCCCAGTTCGCGAGCCTTAATTGGTCAATAACATTTTTTTGGAGGGCATTATGGGGTAGAAATCATTAACTTAACATAAATCGGACGATTTTTGACCGAGATTGAGCTAAAAATGACAACATTTTAATTTCCATAGTGAATTACATCGCCATGACGTCACCGCTGATGACGTCACGATCGGTAATATACACTAGGGGGCGCTTTCGCGGGCGTTAAGGGCCATTAACGCCCGCGAACTGGGCGTTAATGGCCAGACAATGCCCTGCAAAATGAAAATAATGGCCTTTAGCGCCCGTGAAAGCGCCCCCTGGTGTCTTTTATCGATCGTGACGTCATCCGAAATGACGTCATGGCGATGTTGTTTACTTCTGAGTTCAGTTTTCTGTTGTTTTCTTGGCTAAATCAGCCAAATATCGTCCGATTTGAAATATTTAAAGACCTACACTTATCAATACAGGCCTGATAAGTTGGTTCCTGTACACGGATTTGTTCTAACTTTAAAAATAAGGACGTAAACACGAAAAAACGGCGCGGGCGATTAATGAATCCAGAAAAAAAAGTAACTTTCTTGTTGGATGTGGATTGTGTTCAAAAATGATAATAATGATAATAACATTTTGTTGTCAGGCATTATGGGGTATTAATCAATTATGGCCCTCGGGCAGAAATCATTTAATGCCCTCGCCTGGCGGCTCGGGCATTAAGTTAATGATTTCTACCCTCAGGCCATAACTGATTAATACCCCATAATGCCCTCCAAAAAAACGTTATTGACCAATTATTGCAATAATTTTCCAATAGTTGAATAATGGATTTTATGACCCTTTTTTCATGTGATTCTTGGACTGCAGATTTTGACATTTTGCAAAAGCATGCAAAATCTAATGATTTCAGCCAATAACTGTTTTAAAAGTGATTATCACCGGGCTCCTTGTGAGTTCTTACACATTCCCAATATTCTTGATCACTCAAACTCAGTTACAAAGGTCACATCAGGAACTTGAAGACTATATCCGCAAAAGTCTGTGAATTTAAAAATTGACCATTCAGTTCAATGTGAAATATAGGACCATCATAAGGTGACATTAGAGTATATCTTCAACACAAATAATCTAGTCACAGATCCTTCCCGTGCCATAAGAGAATGAAAGTCAGCTTTGGATTGTTTTATAATTCTCTGTATCTCATCAACAAGGCATGAATAATTAGGTAAAATGTCTGTCTGAAAACTTTGGAACAAGGAAACTTCTTTGTTTGAAGAAATGATCTGATTTAGATAATTTTGCAGACTTTGTTCCTTGTCAACAATTCAGGCTGGCAAGATCAAAGATGGAAATTATCATTTCAGCGATGTGAAATTCAAATCAAAGCTTTAAGACTGGGCTAAAAAAACACAACCCATTGATTGGCTTTTAAGTCTGAGAAGCCTCACTATGTTCCACTGTATCCAAGGCTGCAGAATTATCATCTGTTTTTCAGTAATTGCCACTTGGTCTGACCAGCATGGATGTGGGTGATACCTGTCTGTCTACCACCGGAGATGCTGCATGTGTAATCAGCGATAGAAAAGACAATCTGATAAGAATACAGTCCCAGTCTGACCATTGCATATGTTGGTCCACCATATCATTAGTGTTTCTTGTAAATTTCTAGTCAGATTGTCAATCTTAGATATACTGATGAATGATGATTCAGAATTGTAACTGCCCTGATATTAAGGCCACCTTGACATGTCCAATGGATAGTATTAACTGTGAGGTTCCACTGCATTCAGCTAAGCATGTGGTTTTTATATATTAATTTGCTTCTACACACTTAAGTTGACATATGGCTACACCTGAAAGACTTCTTGACATCTTGAAATGTTTGCCTTGAACAATGACTTTTCCTTGAAGATCGTATTTCCAACTTGTTTTAGTGTGACTTCCAGTGAGATATGACCGTTTGACCAGCTGAGATTGGGGTCAAAGGTCAAATGACCAGTCCACTCAGACCATTTATCTGAAAGGTATCTTCAAGGGATTTATTGGTAAATAAAAAAACCTGGACCAAAATTTTGAGTCAAAGCCTGATCATTTTTTGACCAGGAAAAAATTATTAAACTTTCCTATACTTACCAACGGTGACAATACAATTTATTCAGTTATTTATGAGGAACAATGATGATAGTGTTTCCCCAATCACTGGTTTCCATTCAATCAACATCACTCAGCCCACCCAAATCAAGCAATAAGTGACTTTGGGAAACTTCCCTGTTTATTTCAACAAAATTTAATTTGGTTGGATAGCCAGTCAGTATTCCAATTTTTGACAGAAGCTTAATTGAAACTTCTTAACAATGATTTGGTGAGGCAGTTTGTCACTTCTTGAGCTTAAAAGGTATGCAAATATTGAATGTGACTCATCACGAAGGCTCAAGACATCAAATTTGAAAATTTAATCTTGGAGGTGTTTATGTATGAGCATCAAATTTGACACCTTGAATCAATAGTGAAGGACATTCTTGCAATAACTCTTGGTGTGATGTCCAATGTGAAGGGATGACATTTGACTTGTCTGAGACTGTCACCTGAGGTGAAATGGCTAATCCAATCATGATCATTTGTGCAACGGATCTTTGATATCATTTACTGCAAAACCAAATTGAAAAATAGAAATTGTTTTGCCCTTGCTTTCGAAATATTGGAAATTTCGCTTTCACCCAAGGGGCAGACAATGTAAATACTATGTTGTCGATTGGTGGGATGGCTCGTCTGTTGGTAATGTAGAAATTTATTGTAAAAATTATGTTGCCACAATGTGAACACAACCTTGTGGTTTTATTCAAAACATTGTGAAAAGTTGTCCAAACGCCGCATGCTAATGTCATATCTTTGACGTTGCTTTCACAAGTTTGTGTCAACATCATTACTACTATAAATGCAGCATTCACATGACACAGTTTGAACTGTGCCATTCTCAAGTCAAACAACATATCAGACTTTGAAATCTGCGTAGCAGGTCTACCTTTTAATACAGTTTGGATTTCTCTTCAATATTGAGGATAGTAACTTTCTCCAGCAGACGAAAGTTACAGGCTTACAGCACATCCTGAATCAATATGTCAAGGAACTTCAAAGAACAGTTGAAGAACCTTATGATATTATGTAATCAACACAGGAAGCTTCACATCAAATATCCGCATCATCATTTTCACAATAGCTATCAACTAAGGGAGAAATATACACTTCACGTCATATGTTTACACTCTAGTGAACATATATTGATTTTTTTTAAACCATCACTTTAAATGTCACATCTCTTCATCATTATGCTAGAATAACTTTGAATATTTACATATACTGTCACAAGATTCTACAGTAATTTATCCCAGATAAAATCACTATATAATTCTGTATGCTTGATCTTTTCCAAATGTATGACAAATAGATGCAAAGACACGAAGACAATTTTGCGGTATCAACACAGTCAATAGGCAAAATATTTTGTTGCTTTAACACACCTCGTATCTTCATTATCATATCACCACATCTTTGATATTTGTGTAGTTTTCTCTTGGACTCAGAAATGTTGATCATTCCCGGCACACGACAATGATTTTGCTTTTGCTTGATAGACGGTAAGCTAGCCTGTTATTTTTGCATTTTTTGGTAAATGGCTGCATTTTATTCAGAGCTCTGTTCACTGTTCATTATGGCAAAAGAGCTCCACTTTGAACAGGAAGTTAATCGTTACACAACTCCATCCATGGAAGGTATTTATCCTGGGGGGGCACTCTGCTCAAATTTTTGGTGGGGATGCTCAGCTGAGGCTGTGAAATAGGGTGGAGTGAAAATTGAAATTTAAAAAACAGCAGGTCTAGATACTTGGCAATTGGCCCCAAACTGGCAATTCCATTTTTATTTTCAAGCTGTAGTGAAAATTGACAGTGCACTTCAGGATCAAAGATATGCCATAAAAGTGGGTTTCGGTAAATCCGCGATTAGCTGTATTTTGGCCCAGGTTGAACGTACAGCCATGAAAGTTATATATTTGAATTCAGAATAAAATTTCCTTCAAAATGAGTACCAACATGCCATACCTACTTATATTAGCAGTGGTCAGCAAGTGCTGTAAGAACTGTATGAAAATGCTCCGCTCGGACAAACAGCCAAAAGGATTGTCCATTTAAAGACAAAAGCTTGAAACTTTCAAGATAGCTTCTATAGACTCTAAACTTCAATTTTAGATGTGGAAAAACTTTCAAGTTTGACCCCAAAGTAATCAGTTGGGGAGAAAGGCACAGTCATATTGACCTCCTGTTTCAATAATATAATAGGTAAAAAACAGAGGTTTCACTCAATATATACGTTCCCTTAATTTTGTAATTCAATCAGATGAGTGATATCATGTTGTTCAAATAATTAGTAAGATATCAAAGTGTAGACAGATTTGGAGTATATTGAAAATTAGGTTAATCATGTAACATTTTGTAACACAATGAGCAATATAGTATGTACATATCGGAAAGTAAAAAATATACATTGCTTTCTCTGACAAACCATTATTAACTAGCCTTTGCCAGTGTCAGTTTCAAGACTGTCATTCAACAAATTTTTGACTTTAATTTACCTAATTCAAATTTTGAGATTGTGACAGGATGTTGGCTGCAATGATGGAGGAACTGAAGTCATATCATTGCTGATGGAACTGGACATTGCTGGAAGCTTGTACGAAAGCGGAAGTGATACATCCCATTAAAGAGATTGCCGTCATAATATTTACTTGTTTCAAATCTATTTCATGTAACAACCATTCAATAAATTGATTAATAAGTAAAGCTTTGATGCAGTAAGAGATATCAGGATGCATTAGACACAGTCACATTGCTGTATAGTCCAGCAGTGAACATGGAATGTTCAAATTGGCCATGCAATTGAGACAATTTTGTGTATAATCCCCATTGGGGTAAAAGAGGATATCAGTTTTAATTATTCTCTTTTTGGTTAAATACCCATTGCAGTGAACATTTAAAACTACCTGTTCTTAACCATTTTTTGTGACTTCAGGAGTTGTACATTTTAAAAGATATTCCAACAGAGTACTTTACAGATGTGATCTCCAAATTCATTTGTCACCTTTGTTAAGTATACTGTGCTGTATTAACACTATGGGATCCATTTTCTAACAGCACATAATCATATGAAAATACACAATGGTAAAATAAAAGCATGAACTATAATACAAATGTCATCATGGACCCTAACCAGAATGAGTTTTAACTACATGTATATGTATTCTTATATTATAACTAATACATGTATAACAAGAACAAGTGGCAATGGAAATAAGTTTTACATATTTTGTTACTATTAGCACTAGTGAAAACAACAAAAGGGAGTATCTGGCAATGGGTAATGGTATTTTGTGGTGGAAAAGTCGAATTTTTTGAGTCATTTTATGAGTGGTAACAATTTATGACGATATCAGGTAAATTTGAGTGGTTTGGACTAGCCTGAAACTGAAGATAAGTATATCATGTTGGTACTCATTTTGTGGGGAATTTTTCACTGATTCCAAATATGCAACCCATTTTGTTGTATATTCCATATCCACTAAGATATGCGTAACCGCGACTTTGGCAAAAAGACATTTTAAGTGCTTTCTTTAATCTTGAAGTGCACCGTCAATTTTTACTGCAGCTTCCAAAAATCACTGAAAATGTGAGTTTTGGACCAATTGACAAGCATCTAGACCTGCTGTTTTTTCAATTTTTAACATTTTTCATTTTTCACTCCACCCTACTGTGAAAGTGAGACCCAATCAGACTCGGGCAATTTAAAAATTGGCACCCAACAAGACTCAACTTTATTGCAATTTAATAAGAACTTGTCATTCAAAAATGGCATTTGGTGAAAAAATCGAGTTTTATTCACGATTTTTGGTGGACTTTTTGACCTCTAATCGTCCGAATTTCATGATTTATTTTTCACTGGTGAAAAATCGGATCAACAAGATCGACTTGTGGTCATTTTGGGGGTCAACAAAACTCATATGAGGCCTAAAAACGAGGATCACACTCGCGGAGCATAGGTATACACGTCAATGTATTGAGTTGCCCCCCCCTTTGGGTATTTATCACCTCTTGGTTTGGTTTTAGGATTTACACAGTATGGCAATGCAAATTTTAAGCTCATTTTGCAGGCTTATCATGTCAAAGTTTGAGGAACTAATTTTGAAGGTGTTTATGTTATGTATGAGCTCCAAAATGGACAACTTTGCATCAACTGAAGGACATTCTTGCAATAACTTGCCACTCGTTGAATAATGGATTTGCTGACACCCTTTGTAAGTGTTTTTTAGACAATAGTTTGACATTTTGCATAAGCATTCATCCTGTGACTGACAATTGATTGCCACAATGCTCCTTGTGATATGAATATGTGTACATGTTCTTGATGACTCACATGTACTCAGGTACTGAGGTAATATCAGGAATGTCATGACTATACTCGGTATACTGCCATCACCAAAAGTCCATAAACTCTTATGTACATCTCTCAAATGCCCATTGGCAAATTGACCATTGAGTGCAACGAAAAATGAAGGACTTTCAATGACATTAAAGTGTCTTCAATATATGAAATTTAGCCACTGATCCTTCCATGACCATCAAAGAATAAGTATAAGTATAAGTATAATAAGTATAAGTAATTTATTTAGCCAAATATATATCAATATACATGGAATGCAATTTGCTGCTGAGAGTTCAATTAAAAGCACAATAAAAAGGTACAAAAATAATACATACATGTAAAGGGTAAAAACAATAAATTTAGGTTGACTAGCAATACACAGTAAATTACTTATGGGTGAGAATTAAAAACATGTAGAGCAGAAGGATAAAAACTGTTTGTAAAATGCTTATTGCCAATAAAAGTTCTTAATCTTGACAGCTTTGATATTATATCAATGAGACATCGTTTTAGGGATTTTCTGCATCTTATCAGCAAGGCATGAATAATTGGGTGAATTGTTTGAAAACTTTGCAACAAGAAAACTTCTTTGTTTGAAGGGTTGTCAAATAATCTTGCAGACTTTGCTCATATTGAGGATTCAAGGAGGCAAGATCAGAGATGGAAATTGTCATTTAAACAACGTAAATTTTAATTTAAAATCTTAAAGACAGGGCTTTCCTTTGGTGAAAATCCAGATACTGGTAGATACTGCAATCGACTGGTAGATATAAACTGGAGCAATGTTTTGGAAATGGAACAGGATTCATATATTGCCTAACCTTAATTTACTTGCAGTTTGTAAAGTTGACTTCACACCATAATCCTGAAAGTTAGATTTCTATTCTCAACAATGAGATGTTTCACAAAGAAAATGAGTGTAGGTAACAATTCCTGGCAACTTAAAAATGTTTTGTAAATTATTTTATCATCTGAAGAAATAGGTGAAGTTGTGAATTTACATTTCATGCTCATGTGCCCATATTGTACACCTTTAAATTAAAGCAAAAAGTAAAAATCAATATGCCACTGATATGTGATGAATAAAAACATGCAAAGCACCAAAGGGGATGGGCTTTTCAAGTTAGAATTACTTTTGCCGCCTCCCATGCAGGACCTAATTTACTTCATGTTAAGCCTAACACATTGTCGTTGAAGCTAATTGCTATTTGCTTGCATGCCTTTCCTTAACATTTTATCGGATAACAAGAGCATTTCCACTGAACTTGTTATCATGTGCAGCAATGAAAAGGCACTACATTTTCATCAACAAAATCCACATTTGTGGAACATTTTAGTACATACATACTTTTTGTCAAGAGCTACAAAATTATCACATCTTTCAGCGCTATTAAGAGATTATGCACTGACATATAGCAGTTGTCTACTCTCCTTTAGAAGAATTGTTAATTAACCTGTAGTTAATGGGTCAGTGAGGACTGACATGACTGAGAAATTTTCAGAAATACTGGAAGATATGTTTATATATATGTGAGCTATGTTTATGAAAGAAACATAGAGAGAATTTTTTTTTCTGGATAGTCTGGGAGCGCCACAAAACTGTCCATATGTCTTATCCTCACAAGGCAAATCAAGCAGATATTGTGTATGGCATAACATTGCTGAAGGGGAGTGAGATACTTTGGCCCTCAGGGATATAAGGATGCTTTCTTCCATATATAGTGCCATTAGTGGTCCATGAAGTGGAAGAGCATTCACTTTAAGCAATGGTTGAATCAATGTTCCTGTTACAGTGACTCTCCAGTGACAGGAGTGAGATTAAGAGTCTCACGAGAACCGCCTAAATGTGTACATATTTTGTGAGTGCACTGTACACACATCAGTAAATTTCCACCACTGAAACCTATTCTTGTCAACCGTCTTCGGTTTCAGCAGGCATTTTGGAATTGAGGTAAGTCTCTCAAATGCTCCAGTACTCTACATATAAGACCAATTTACATATTTTACCATGACGAATTTGTATCTGGCGTGCGTGCAGCAACATTTTTTAACTATTTTATGTTCCCTCAGAATGAGAGTCGCTTGTTGTTTTTACAATAATTACTAAGATGAACCGTCATCAACAGGTTTTCCTCATTGTATCTTACTGAGCCGCTACGACCCATATTAGGAATTGGTTTTAAGGTGGCTCGCTACTCATGTGAAATGGTTGTTAACGCACATCCACGCGCAGCCAAGCAGGCCCTATCTATCGTAACGTCACCACTGTGCTGACACTGCTTCAAGATCTTTTTTTAATACTAAGAATTTCATGCGTCGGCCGCTTCGTTTGCAATTTGCGCCACTTCTATTGGGGTTAGAGACTTCTCGTTTAGATCATTAGATGCGCCATGAAGAGTACTATATACAGCCGGAGATTCAACTTGATACTCAAAATAGAAAATTTTTACAGGCGATTTTCGGCAAGCAGGTCTAATTTCTCAAAAATGACTTTGTGACAGAAATAAATGTTTATATCAATTTGAAGTGTGGTAGGAAGGCTTGTCTATATCATCATGTTGTTCCCAACTATTTTTGGAAGTAAATGACAAAGAATTGAGAAAATCCTATCTCGTCAATTTTTTTTAGCGCCATGGTTTATTTAAAAAGTTAAAATTGTCAAAATCGAAACTTCTATTCCGAGCCCCTTGGAAAGTCCTTTAAACTAAATATATCTCTTTGAAATTGTAATCATCTTTTCCATGAAAGTGCCTTTTTTAATTTCATGCTTCATTGCATAATATGGGATGCATGACCACTGAATGGCAGGACAAACTTCACAGTAAGAAAAATAAGTAAAAAATTTAGTTTTTCAGGTTTGCGTGGACTGACTTTCTGGTACATAACCCCAAATAATTTTTTTAAAAGGCTGGTAGCGACCACTTTTGTTTACATATCCTTGCTATAAACTATATTTTGGATCATTCTAAACTGTTTTTAAGAAATCCTATCTTGGAAAGTTCACGAGTATCGAGCCACCTTAAGACATCTAGTTCACATCATCTCTATCATCAGTATTTCATGCAAAGAAAATATCAGTGAAAACACATTCTCCTTTACTGCCATATCCAAGCTTAAGTAAAAACAGTAAGCATATCAATCAACACCTCAAGATAATGTTTGCAAAAATGTAAATGAAAATGAGCTTCTGCCAATTAGGTGGAAAAGCATGGCTGCCTGAAATTAGCTTCACACACAATAACTCATTTACAGGCGGCTTGGTAATAGTTCTTGAGCGAGGACAAAATGAATTTAAACTTCGATATCAATCTCTGCGGGATTTTTTTTATTCTTCAATGATTAACAGCAGATGAATGATGGTTCTTTATGGCTTAAAGTCAATGTTTCCTGCTTCAATTATTTTGGTTTGTTGAAACAATGTGAAATAAAAATGATATGCTACATGTGCATAGACTTAAAAAGCCGCCTTGACATCTCAAGGTACAACAGAAGCTTTATTTTCTGATCATGTTTCAATCTTCTGTCATTTCTTCTCCTGGGATGTGACCTCTGATGAACTTTAGGAGATGGAGGTTAAAGGTCAAATGACCATTCCTCGTAAGCTGACTTTTATTAGATATTTCTGGCATTTTGGAAGACCAGAATCAGACTCAGAAATGCTCCCCCAAAGTTGGGTATATATAGGCCTATAGACATAATAAAGACATGATACAGATATCATAATATTTGGGTCAAGGAGACCTCTCAATGATAAAGATCCTCTCAAACAATAGGGTATAAAAAAAGCTGCCATGTTATTCCATGAGTCTTTGCTTAATTTGGCAGAAATAAAATCAGTTTTGTATAAAACACGCCTTTGAATCATCTGTCATCTACATCTGTCATTTACATTGCTGAACCTTCATTCTCCATCCAACTCGCTCTGACAGCTTCAAGAAAAGATCTTGATTAATTTGATCAAAGCACTATAATCCGTGCCTGCCTGAAAAGAATAAAAATTAAAAAATGAAATAAAAATACTTTAAATGCCATCAATATTTTTAATGCATGAAATATTTCACTCCTATAAAACCTATGATTGCCAATAAACAGGTGCTGTAATGTGACAGGAGCATCCCAATCTGTTACATTGTCTCTGTGCAACTGTTGAAGGCAAGAGGCACCCAATATTCAGGAGCAGCTGAACAGGAGTCTAGAATTTCCTCTGCAAGGAAGACAATGCCATCTGGGGGGAAAGAGGCTAATGAGGTATTTCAGAATACTTTCCAAGAATACACTGTCACCGTTCTATGGTCTTGTACACAATTGGACAATATATTTTTTGAAGATTTATATCACTTCAGGTCTATAGTTTGTTGACTAATTTTATTTACACACTTTCTCTCTGTTTCCCATTTTATTACCAGAATACCAGATGCTGCAGTTACCCAAAGTAATAAAGATCAAGGCCACCTCAAGATGTATGCTAGGCCAGACATATTATGTGATTTTAAGCTGCTAAGATAAACTGACTCAATCGAATTTCTTCCTTTGTGGTCAAAAAATTTAGTTTACCCACAATTCTTATTTGCATTGTAAACAACTGCAATAACAACTTTTCTTCCCTTTTTTGATATCCTGCTGTCCGACCCTAGAAAAAGTGGCTAGAGAAGATGGGTGAAGCTAAAGATCAATTATGTCTGCCCTTGCTGTGTTCTTTTTTGATGGATGCTGCAGAGCTGACTGTGGCCATTAACCTAGTGAAGACATACTGCTCGCCTTGGTGGTCTAGTCTGTAGTACATCAAAGTAAGTGTACCACTGATTGCCCAAACATATGCTGCCAGTCTATGTGACAGGGCCACCTTTAATTTTTCCAAATTCATTGGACAATTTCCTCGTCTTCCTGACCCTGGTCAGACCAAGTGGCAATTACTGACAAACAGATGATAATTCCTGCAGCCTTGGATACGACTCGTCCATTCTTCTCTACCTTCGTAGCTAATCAATCTATGATTTATTTTATATTGAAGTCAGAAGATAAAATCCTGGAGACATATGAAAAGCTGCCAATCATTGCATAATTATGTCATCAAATAAGATTTAGATTTGATTCCGGCCTAGATTGTGTGAACATTTTGACTACCATAATCATAAATTGGTGAAAATCGAACATAAAAACAACAAAATAGCGCTCAAATGTGATTTTAGTATAACAACAGAGCTAAGGTGCACGTAGGAAGGTCTAGCGTCCAAAGGGAAAACCTAGTAAGTCACATTTTGGGCCAAATTGAGTTAAGGTCAAAATTGGACTCCTGAGACATGTTTCTATATATTTACTAAGTTTAGATTTTCAAGAAGTGGTCCATTGCCCCAGAATGACACTGGCAGATCCTAGTAAGTCTGTCTCTTACTGCACGGACTGAAATTTAAAAGTCAATTTTCTCAGAATGTCCTAAATGTGACTTACAAGGTTTTCCCTTTGGACGCTAGAGGTGTATCTGTCTGAGATATCTGGCCAAATGTCTATCCTCTGCTTGACACAAAAAACTATGATTTTGTGATTGACATTATAGCAAGACAATTGCAGAAGCCTTTTTGAAGGCAATACCCCAAATATCCCATTGGTGATGCTTTTATTTTCCCTAAACAATCCTTCCTTTCACTATGAAATTGCAAATAAAAACCAGTTACTATTTCATTCCTGATATCTAATAAATCAGTGTAAACAGCAGTTGGGTCCCGTGAAATTTGTTCGTGCAATTCAGAATGCTCGGACAAATTTGTTTGAGATTAGATTAGACAGTGTTACACAAGAGATTGAAGAGAAGATTGGTTTAGGACTTTTGGAGAAAATCTTCATTGAAACCCTCTGGAGTGTGAGGCAAGATTTTGTAACTGTGTCAACATCTCTCTTGCAAGAACGTTCAGTGTCAAGATGCTAGTATGTCTGCATGGTTGTGGTAATGTGTTACGTAATTGGTGTCTTTCAAGAGCTTGCATTTTCATGGACTATTCTCTTTTTTATGACCAACATTATCATAAGTCTGGACTAGGCAAAGTACATGTATATAATATCAGCCTAACGTCATAAATTTGTCACAGATCAAAGACTAAGGTAATTTGATTCGATTATACTTTCTGTAGCTTTCTGGCCATGAATCGCAACGCATGCACTTGCTCCTTGATTTGATTTCCTGACATCAATCCGAAAAAAAAACAATAAGTGATAGGCAACTGAGCAAGAGAAGTATGACTGAGTTATCCAAGGCTGCAGTAATTATCACTGTTGGTAAATAATTACCACTTGGCTTGGTCTGGCTGGGATCGGTAAGACGCAGAAATTGATCAGTAAATTGGGGACATTAAGGGTTGGCTCTTTTATTCAAATGTTTGGGCCTCTATACACACTCAAGTTACCATATGGTTACAAGTGCTTGACGTCTTAAAAGTTTGTCTCATCAACTTTCCCTTAATATCGTATTTTAATCTTGTTTTGGCGTGGCTTCCTGTGAGATATGACCTTTTGACCTTGCTGAGATTGAGGTCTAAGGTCAAATGACCAGTCCACTAAGACCATTTATTTGCAAGATATCATAAGGGGATTTATTTCTAAATAAAAACCTGCCCAAAGTATTGAGAGAAAGCTTAATCTTTGTTTCAACTGGAAAGTTATTAAACCCAATGCTCACCAACTATGACTCTATATCTATACAGTGGTCCGTGTGTTATAAGACCGCCCCTTCTGCGGCCATGGGGCGGTCTCTCGTGGGAGTGCGGTCTCTCGTAGGGGTGCAAAATACTACTTAGTGCGGGAGGAAGGCGGTCACATAAGGCAAGGCGGTCTTACAACAGGGGGTCTTATAACGCAGGGACCACTGTATTGCAATTTATCTGATGAGGAACAAAGATAGTGATAGTATTTCCCAATGACTGGTTTTCATACAATAATTATTGATATCACTCAACCCACTCAAATGCTGCGATAACTGACTGAAAACAACTCCATTAAATTGGGTTGGATTGTTTTTCATTAATCCGATGTACCTCCTATGTAATGAAAGAAAATTGATTAAAATGTCTGAACTCTGATTGCCTGAGGCAGTTTGGCATTCCCTAAGATTAACGGGTATGCAAATATGAATTGTGACTCATTACAAAGGCTCAAGACATCAACTTTTGAGGATTTAATCTTTGAGGTGTTTATGTATTTATGTATGAGTATCAAAATGGACACCTTGAACCAATAGTGAAGGACATTCTTGCAATAACTCCCAAACATTTTATGAAGATTGGGCTATCTGATGTTTTGCTACCATTTTTTCTGCTGTGGACAGCTTTTTCCATGATGATAACCTCATCATAAAGCAGGCAGATATGAAAATGTGGCAAAGCATACTGGTTTAAAACACAGCTGCATTGGACTCTGGTGGATGTAAGTTCAAATCCCAGTCCGGCCAATCATGGCACTGGCGGCTGTGGGCCTGATTGAAATGATACATGTATGAGAAATAGATGCGTAGACACTGTGACAATTTTGCAGTATCATCACAATCAATAGAGCAAAATATTTCCTTGCTTTAACACAGCTCACATCTTCATTATCATATCACCACAATTTTTATATTTGCGTAGTTTTCTCTGGGACTCAGAAATGTTGTTCATTCTCAGCTTTTGTTTGATAGAGTTTAAGCTAGCCTGTTATTTTTGCATTTTTTGGTAAAAGGTATGGGGTCTTTTTATTCAGCTGTTCGCTCCATAAGAGCTGGGCTTTGTTCGAACAGGAAGTTTTTTTACGCTACTCAATCTATGGAAGGTATTTATCACCTCTTGGTTTGGTTTTAGGATTTACACCTTATGGCAATGCAAATTTCAGGCTCATTTCACAAACTTATCATGTCAAAGTTTGAGGAACTAATTTTGAAGGCGTTTATGTATGAGCTCCAAATTGGACAACTTTGCATCAACTGAAGGACATTCTAGCAATAAATCTGCAACTTGCTAAATAATGGATTTGCTGACACCCTTTGTATGTGTTTTTTAGACAACATGTGCATAAGCACAGACATCTAATCATTTCAGACTATATGACTGAAAGGCGACTGCCACAATGCTCCTTGTGACATGAAATCAAAGAATGACTTTGATATTACATCAATGAGACATTTTCTAGAAATTTTCTGCATCTTATCAACAAGGAATTGATAATTATGAAAAATATCTGTCTGAAATCTTTGCAACAAGAAAACTTCTTTGTTTGAAGGGATCGTCAGATTGTGCAGATTTTGCTCCTTGAACTATTATGGAAGGAAAAATCAAAATAGAAATTTTCACTTCAGCAATGTAAATTTCAATTCAAATCTTTAAGACAGGGCTTATAGGTCTTTCCTTTGGTGAAAAGTCAGTTACTGGCAGATGCTGCAGTCGGTTGTTAGAAATAAACTGGTGCAATGCCTTATAAATGGAACAGGATTCAGATATCGTCTAACCTTAACGATTGATAGCTTGTTAAGTTAACTTTACTCTATAATCAAGCAAGTTACATATCTGTTCTCAACAATGAGATGTTTCACTAAGAAAATGAATGCATGTAACAATTCCCGGCAGCTTGAAAATGTTTTGTAAATTATTTTATCATCTGAACAATAATGTGTGAATTTACATTTCATGATCATGTGCGAACATTGTAAACCTTGAAATTAAAGCAACAAGTCAAAATCTATATGCTATTGACACACGATGAATAAAAACATGCAAAGCAGCAAAAGGGATGGGCTTTTCAAGTTAAAATTAGTTTTGTCGCCTCCCAGGACCTAATTTACTTATGTTAAGCCTGATACATTGTCGTTAAAGCTAATTGCTACACTGTAAAATTGGAAGCACTGTTTCAGCTCAACTGATTGAGTGAGATGGTTGCACAATAGGGTGTGTCAATTTTTAATTTTTATGCAAATTCAAAAAGCACTAGTGCCTAAAAGGTGCGTTTTGACCTGGGGACTCCAAATCTGTTCTCGAAATGGCGATACGACAATTCTTACCTACTTCAATTTTGGTTCAAAGTTTCAATGTTTTTTTCGTTTTCGATCATTTTCGCCGATCCGCGGTTCTCTGTAACTTTGTCAGTCTTTGTCATACAGCATTCTAATTGCCATGGTTGAAAGCCCTCAAAAAGACCTACATTTTGAATACCAACATCAATGGTCTAGGGCGATATCTTGATTCCCATTAACTCTTTGGCCGGCACTTCATAGAAATGAAATGTTACTGACGGTCTAATCCTGTTAAAAAAAGGCTTTTGAATTTTTTTTGCTGATAATAGCTGTGATTTATATTCTCCAAGTTCCAGAATAAACAAATAAAATATTTTTAAAATTTTTGGTCATGGAAATTCCTGCTTTATGAGCTTGGAAGTTTTGAAGCAAACTTTTGTGGGAATTATTGGAATAAATCATGGAGGGGTTGTTATATTTCATATTTTAACTTTATAAGAATTGAATATAGGACAACATCATTGGTACCATGAGAATGCCAAGAGTATTTCCTTTCATGTGGTACCACTCATGTTGCCCTGCAATAAATTCTGACAAAGATATGATATGAAATGCAACAGACCCCATCTCACATTTTGCGCGTTTTCAACTAACGTTAATATTAAAACTTCATCACTCACAAGCCAGGCAATCCCACGATGAAAATCAAAAAGTTTTTTGTATTAGGTCATTCTGGAACTTAGAGAATGTAAATCACTGCAACTGTCATTGAAAAAAAAATCCAAAGCCATTTTTTAACAGGATTAGACAATCTGCGTAATTTTCATTCTAAAAAGTGTAGGCTGAAGGGCCAATGGGAATCAAGTTATCGTCCTAGACCATTGATGTTGGTATGCAAAATGAAGGTCTTTTCGAGAGCTTTCCAACCATGGCAATTAGAATGCTGTGTGACACTCATTGACAAAGTAATAGAGAACCGCGGATATGCGAAAATGGTCGAAAACGAAAAATACATTGAAACTTTGAACCAAAATTGAAGTAGGTAAGAATTGTCGTATCGCCATTTCGAGAACAGATTTGGATTCTCCAGATCAAAAGGCACATTTTAGACACTAGTGCTTTTTGAATTTGCATAAAAATTAAAAATTGACACACCCTATTGCACAAGTTGATTGAGCTAACATAGATTAATGTTTTAAACTGAGATAACTCAAAATAACGAGCTGAGATAGCTCAAAATACTAAGCTATGCTGACTAAGATATTCAAGCTGAGAAAACTCAAAACAATGAGCTGTGTTGACTTACAGCTCAAAATTTTGGGTTTTGTTGACTTATTGATCCAAGCTGACACAACTCAAAATTTTGAGCTGTGTTGACTTATTTTTTAGTTGCTTTTGAATCATATTTGTGCGATCTGTCTTATAAAGTTACTTTTGAATGTGGGCTGTAATCCCAAAATATTGTTAGATCTCTCAAGGGTATCCACCTGATCCAGTGTGCTTCATTTTGGCACATCATGGACAGGCCCAAGATGCATTCAACACAGACCATTGCATCACAAGGAGATTTAAAAATTAATTTCTTGTGAATAAATCCCAATGGCCTGTGGCTCATCTGAGTTGCGATACAGTGCTAGAAGCCTATTTTTGAACACACTCTGACTTGGAAATGTTGGTTGGCGTGTGTGAACGCACGCATCTAATTACTCCCAAAAATAAATTTAAGAGAGATTTTAAAAAAAAGTGACAAGCTAAAGTGGTGTGCTACTCAGTTTTCTTTGGGATAGTGTAATATAAATGTTCTTTTTTCTTTTAAGTAAATAATTATGTAAAACTAAAGGCAGTGTTATGAGAACTGCTTGTTATAGATGCCGCTATATGTGGCATGGCTGAGATGTCAAGCTATCTGCAACAACTGAAGCTTTCATATTTTCACAGCTTAATATTATGATTCGTTTGGACAACTTATAGCATTGAGCTATCATATCTTGACAATTGATAGGTTTGAGCTATCATAGCTTGAAAATTATTTACATTCTCAGTCAGCTCAAATTATTGCTTCAACACAACACAGTTTTCAAAAATTTACAGTGTAATTGCTTGTATGCCTTTCCTAAATATTTTGTCCATAACAAGTTCATTTTCACTGGACTTGATATCTTGTGCAGCATTGAAATGACACTGCATTTTCTTCAACAAAATCCACTCTTGTGTTTGTGCTGAAAATAACGATTTAAGTATTCATCCGTACCAAACTGAAAATTTTTGTCATGTATACTTTTTGTCACGAGCAAAAAAATTATCACATCTTTCTGCGCTATTAAGAGATTATGTACTGGTATATATAGTAGCAGTTGTCCACTCTCCTTTAGAAGAATTGTTAATTTACTTGTAGTTATTATCCTTCCAGAAAGTACATAGAATCTGAAAAATTTAGCAAAATTGGTATGTGACCTCACACTGTTGGGGCACTGGGATTGGCTGTGGTGTGGAGTATGATGCAGTGTCGGCATATGATGTAGTATGGAGAATAGATATATATGGCATGCGACATAGTATGAAAGGTCTATCAAGCATAACTAAGCAAAACAAGATGATTACAAGCCGTGTAAGTCAATAACAAGAAATTCTTTTAAAACATCGGCTGCGCAGCAGCAAACCTTCAGCGAATAACACATTTAGAAGATTACAATGACACCATAAAATTGATGTGTTTACCAAATTGCACATTGGTATGCCAATAGTGTTTGAGTCATGGCCTTCAATAATGTCTATTTGCCCGCTACCCTGCGATCAAGAAAAAGGCCTTATTAGGCTAATTTATGCATATGGTACAATTTCATGCATGTACAAAGAATAGGTTATGTGCTGTCAATTGAAAATCCAAAAATATAATGCTGTTATATTTTTCTCAAGTTTTTCCAATCCTTCAAAAAGTGTTCAATACACATCAAAAGGCTCTGCTACTATACATTGTATAGGTGATATGTGCAGAACATTAAATTTTCATTGCTGTTACCTCATGATTGGGCCTAATTACAGATGTTATTAACATAGACAGCAAACCAAGCAATGAGGCCCTTTTATATTCTTTGTTCTGAACATGAAATTTCTATTTCCATAACAACAAACTAATTGTGGCTTGCATAATATTTGGATTATTACACTTTTAGACTTGCCAGTTTCTGAGAAGTTGAATATCTAATGTTGTCATACAGTGTTTTCTTTTTTCACTTGTCTTATATATCGTCTCAAATCTTTATACACTTAGGCTATATAATTTTTTGAAGGAAATCTCTATGGGATAATATTATGCTCCAGGTGTGCGTGGGTATGGTCCCCAATCACTCAACCATGACAGTCGTGGTTGACTGGCTCCCAAGGTCATGCAGTGATGGAACTGCTTAGCATCAAAAGGGGCAAATAGAGTTAGTTAGAGTTAGAAAATCTTTATTGACATGTGCCGAAGCACCCAGCCCACAAAGGGCTTACAAGTCACAAAAAGCTTTATAAAGACACACAAGTGAAACACATATATATACAAAAAGGACATACAAAATTACAACTTTCACAATTTCAACTTAATACATAATATTTTCTTATTGTGTATAAATGCATTCCCTCCTTCTTTGTATAGCATCAAATAAAAATTTAGCAGTATATTTTACAACATTTTTCGACATCAACAAAACAAGCTTATCCTCTACGTTCAAAAAAATATAACCCGGCTCTATCTGTAAAACATGATCTAATAAGACTGCTCTCAAATCATCATATGCTTGACAATACAACAAGAAATGAATTTCATCCTCAAGATATCGATATCTGCATAAAGTACATAAACGATTTTCTAATGGAATATTCTGGAATCGGCCTGTCTCTATAGCAAGGGGCAGTACACTCAATCGGAACTGTGCAAACGTCGATCTATAACCTTTATTAGCAATTGTTTCTATATATGGCTCAATACCAAATTCATTTTTATACAACGCATAAGTTCTGAGCTTTGGGGAATCTTGAATCACAGCACTCCAATCTTCTCTACATATATTTATCAATCTTTGTTTCACTTGCTCAATATTCAGTTGTTCATTTTGAATGTACTGGTCTGTCATATTAATTTTCTGCAAAATATTGAAAACATCAGAGCACCAGGATTTTTGAGTACAATTTCTATCCCATTGAAACACTTTCTTTGTAAGTCGTGTACTATCCATAGAAATTAGTCTATTCCAATAACGAATGATACTGACATATCTCCTAAGTTTACTGGGTAGCCATCCCATATCACCATTAACACCTAAGTTTGAGGTAAATCTATGAACTCCCAAAAACAAACGAATTGCACGATTTTGAACTGCATTAATGTTATCAAAAACACCATAACCCCAAATACATGAACCATAATCAAGTATACTTGTTACTCCGCTGTTAAATAATTTAGTGTAAGTTTCATATCCGAACCCTTTATTTTTCTTATATTTACTATAGATTGCCCCAAGTGCTCTGCCACCAGAATTAGCTAACACATCAGAAGTAATTTTATAGTTTAAATTTTCATTGAAAACAAGTCCTAGGTATTTATACTTATCAACTAAACTTATTCTTTGTAAATTAAACATAAACATAAAGTTGGATTGCCTAACTCTTGGTTTACGAAAGTGAATGATTGCGGTTTTATCAACATTGACCTTCATTCGCCACTTAGCACACCAATTTGACAATACATTAAACATATTTTGCAGATCCAATTCATTCTCAGACATGAAAATCAAGTCATCAGCATAAAGTAAACATTGCAAATCAAAATACTCATTCTTAATTCCAGTAGTATTATCTTTAAGATCAGCCACCAAGTCATTAACATACAATAAAAATAAAGTTGTTGAGAGACAATCTCCTTGTCGCACACCATAATTACTAAGGAAAAAGTCTGTCAACAAACCATTGATACTAACAGTAGTTTTGCAACATGAGTATACATTTTTCAAATTAACATAAAACTGGTCACTTATTCCCAATTTCAGTAACTTGTACATCAATAAATTTCTATCCACACAATCGAATGCCTTCTTAAAATCTATAAATCCAACAAAAGTTGAAAGATTACATATCATTCTCTGTCTAATAATCGTACTGAGTACAAAACAATGGTCCTCAAAGGAACGGCCTGCACGGAATCCATTTTGTTCATCTGCAAAGAGACCTTCAACTTCCCCATAAAACGTCAACCTTTTATTCAAGACTGAACTGAATAATTTGTACACAGTGGACAGTAGGCTTATTCCACGATACTCAAGTGGAACTCGCGGATCAGCTGTTGATCCCTTTGGAATTGGCTTTAAAACAGCATCTCGCCACAGTGAAGGAATTAAACCTAGTTGAAACAATTTTTGAAACAAAGCAGTCAAAATAGTAACAGAAGCGTTATTTTTAAAAATTTCATTTGGAAGATTATCAAGACCGATTGATTTACCTTTTTTACTGTCTCTAATTACTCTCTTAACCTCGTTTTCATTAATTGGTTCATTAATACCAACAATAGGAATTGTACTATTTTCCATATCATGGAGCTCGCCCATACATTCATTGTAAAAATCCTCATCAAAATCACTCATATCAACTAGCCTTTGATACAGTTTCTCATAATCTGTTTTCCATTTCTGTAAAACCTCTTTTAAATCTGAAATAACATTTGCATCTTCATCATACACCTCAAATGGTATTTGTGTCTTTCTGTGTGGGCCTAATTGTTTGATCATACGCCAAAAATCTCTTGGATTGCTGCTAACAGAATTTTCTAGATCAGTCAGTTTAGTTTTACAGTAATACCTTTCTTCTCGTCTATAAGCTTTATCAAATGCATTCTGCGCTGATTTAAATTGTTCACGTGCAGCAGGCGCAAAGTTTTCTTCAGCATTAACAAACAAGCGTTCTTTTTTCTTAACATCACTCCACAACTTTTTTAACCCGTCATTCCAAAATGGTTTAGGCTTATGAAACGATTTCTTTCGAGACCTTGGATAAACATCACGGACCTGGAAATGACTGAACATTTCTGCATGATATAATATACTTGATTTTGTAAATTATAGTCACAGTTACCTTCACTGTAGCATGAGTACCCTCCTAATATTGGAGGTAAATTTGGAGGGTACTCCTGCTATAGGGAAAGTATATCTGCAAGGCCAACTTCCTAGAGCCCCCCCCCCCCCAGAAGCTCCACCACTGCAGTACACATAAATTGATGACAAACAGCTCTTGGCTGGTTCGTTTTGCCCCTTTAGTTAGGGACCTCCACTGTAAAATCTTTCCTCATTTGGAGTTTATAACACAGATTTGAGATGGTCCATACAAAAAACTGTTACTCATAATACTCATAAACTGCCAAATCTGAATGTTGTTTACTGTTGATGTCAGTGGCACATTTTTGTTGGATAGATTCACCCATCTGAGGAAGGGAGGGAGGATTGAATCTGTGATCACCATATTGAAATCATGAGCAATCTTTTTTGTGTGCCCTTGGTTCAGGGTTGAGGAATAGGAAAATATAGGAAATGTTACAAAGCACTGCATTAGTGCATCACAGAATACTGCATTTTCACCACAAGTATTATCCCAGTCCATTTAAAGATTAGCCTCTGCTGGCCACAACTTACAGTGTTTCGTTTTTACACACATGACATGAAGCTACATGTTGGTATACTTCCTCACAGATTTGACATGACATCCTATGCAGAGTGAGCCATGATTGGCTGAACAACCTGTGACCGCATACAGAACACCTGATTTCCAATGCTAACCTGCCATATGATGTCACACTTCCACACTACAAAAAAAATCACTTTCTACGTACTTTCTGGAAGGATAATGATGTGTCAGTGAGGACTGCCACGACTGCGCAATCTTCAGAAATATTGGAAGATATTGTTTACATATATGTGAGCTATGTTTATGAAAGAAACATAGAGCACATTGTTTTTTTCTACCTAGTCTGGAGCGCCACAAAACTGTCCATACATCTTACCCTCACAAGACAAATCAAGCACATATTGCGTATGGCATAACATTGCTGAAGGGGAGTGAGATACTTTGGCCCTTAGGGATATAAGGATGTTTTCTTCCATATATAGTGCCATTAGTGGCCTATGAAGTGGAAGTGCATTCACTTTAAGCAATGGTTGAATCAATGTTCCTGTGCAGTGACTCGTCAGTGAGAGGAGTGAGACTAATAAGAGTCTCAATAGAACCTCCTAAATTTGTACATGTTTGTGAGTATACATATCAGTAAATTTCCGCATCCAAGATCTATCCTTGTTAACCACCTCCTGTGTCAGCAGGCATTTTGGATTTGAGGTAAGTTTCTCAAATGTTCCAGTACTGCATAATACCACTTCAATTTCCATATTTTTCCATGATGTATTTGTATCTGGCATCTGCGCAGCAACATGTTTTTGACAGTTTTATGTTTCCTCAGAATGGGAGTCAGTGGTAGTTTTTACAATAATTACAAGTATACATCAACCATCATCTACAGGTTTTCATCATTGTATCTTACTAAGCCACTGCAGCTTATGTTATGAATTGTCTTTAAGATATTTCCTGCACATCATTAATTGATCAATATCAACATAAATTAAATCAGAGTAAAGTATATAGTAAAGCTTGAGCCATATCAATGACACTTCATGAAAAGGATGGCAAGTATTGGCTGCATTTCAAACAAAGCACTGAATCATGAAGCCACATGTACAATGTGAAAACCAAAGAGCCACTTAAATGTCAAGAAAGACAAGGCTGTAGACCAGGCAGTTAATGCTCCATCAATATTTTCTCATCAGTATTTCATGGGAAGAAAATATGAGTGAAAACATTCTCTCTTTTACCACCATTTTCGAGCTCAAATTTAAAGCAGTAAGCATAACAATCAACACCTCAAGATAATGTTTGCAAAAATGTAAATGAAAATGAGTTTGTGCCAATTAGGAGGAAAAATTATGGTTGTCAGAAATTAGCATCACACACAATAACTCTTCTGCAAGCTGTTTGCAATGTAAATTGATTGTGAGTAAGAACAAAATGAATCTAAACTTCAGATACCAATCTCTGTAGGATGTTTTTTACTTTCCGAAGATTAACAGCAGAAGAATGATAGCATTTTATGGTTTAAAGTCGAAGTTTTCTGCTTCAATTTTGAAGCAGATCACGGATGAGGGTCAATCATGCGACTATCAATAAACAGTAAAGTGTAAGGAATACAAAGGTTTCAATTGCAAACCAAATGATTCCGGTTCTCAAATATACATTTGTTGCCAGAAATTTCAACTTTACAAGTATCAGTATCTAGCAAAGCACATGCCATCCCAGAGGTCAATGTTCAAATAATTTTGATATCTTAATCAAACGGTTTGTTGCAAGCATTGCAAAGTATAAATGAAATGCTTCATGTACCATGCTAGAAAACAGACTTGAAACCATGCAGCATATTATACATTGTACTTATCAAAATTGCTGTGACATCTCAAGGTACAACGGAGGCTTTCTTTCCCGATCTTGTTTCAATCTTCTCTCATTTCTTCTCCTGAGATGTGACCTCAGATGACCTTTAAGAGATGGAGGTTAAAGGTCAAACGACCATTCCTCGTAAATTGACTTTGATTAGATATTTCTGGCATTTCGCAAAAACAGACTCTGACTCACAATTATGGATATATATAATATATATACATATTTTAGATACACAGCTATCATGGTATTAGGGCCTAGGAGACCTCTCAATGATAAAAACCATCTCAAGCAGCCATGTCACTTCATAAATCAATTGTTCAAATTGACAATGATTAAATCTTCTTTATACAATGTTAATTGCTGAATCTCCATTATCGTGGTCATTCCCGCAATACAAGAATTGTAAATGATGTGCCACTACCCTCTGTGAGACATGAGTTTGCAAGACACAGTATTTCATATATTTATCCATCAGTCATAAATGAAATGGCTGCCAACTTTAAAGAAAAATTAACTACTCATAGCCTTGATGGTGTCAAATTTTATTTCAAACAATTGAAAATTGATTCTTATACTTCAGAATGTCTTTCTACAAATTGCTATGTTTGTGCAAATTAGTAAATTTGCTTCACTTGAATTTTAGTTCTCACATCTATCACATTTTATTTCATCTTTTAAAGACTTTATCCGCAAAATTTTGAACAGATACCATAGAGTTGCCTGCGAGTAATGGTGCATATGGCTGTATCTGAAACATTTGATTATGTAACTTGATCACATTCCATATTTCGTTTTTCTGTTTCTTTTTTACCTTTTTTTCTCTTACCGTTTAATTTATATCATTATAACAACATTGCTTTTTATCTATTCTTTAAATCCCCATGAGCGGCAATTAGGCCTTCAGACTGTGTAATCCTCTTTTTTTTATAATCTCACAAGTGACAATAAACAATCTGAATTTGAATCCATATCCATCCACCTTGCCCTGGCAGCTTCAAGAAAAGATCTTCCTTAATTTGATCATAGCATTTTAAGCACAGAAATGCTTACCTTTAAAGAACAAAAAGTAAAAAAAAAAGCTTCAAAAGCCATCTTTGTTCTCAACTTATAAAAAATTGTGCTCCTACAAAACCTCTGATTGCCAATAAACAGATGCTGTAATGTGACAGGAGCATCCTAATCTGTTCCATTGTCTCTGCTCAACTGTGGAAGGCACGAGACGCCTAATATTCAGGAGCAGCTGGACCCGAGTCTAGAATTTCCTGTGCAAGGAAGACAATGCCATCTGGGGGGAAAGAGGCTAATGAGGGCTTTAAGAATATTTTCCAGGAATGTACTGTCACTGTTCTACATGTATGGTCTTGTACACAATTGGACAATGTATGTTTTGAAGATTTATATCCCTTCAGGTCTATGGTGTGTGGACTGTTATTTACTTAAACACTTTGTCTCTGCATCTGATTTCATCACCAGATGCTGCAGTTGCCCAAAGTGACAAAGATCAAGGCCACCTCAAAATGTATGTTATGGCAAACATATTCAAGGTTTAGCTTCACAGATCAACTCCAGGACTCAATTGATTTTCTGCTTTTCTTGAAAAAAATTGAGCTTACCCAAAATTTTTATTAAATCTACATTGTAAACAATTGAGATAACAACTTCGTTTTCTTTTCTTTCTTTTTCTCCTGCTGTCCAACCCTAGAAAAAGTGGTTTGAGAAAATGAAGAAGCTAAAGTTCGATTATGTCTGGCCTCACAATGTTCTCATTTGATGGATGCTGGGGAGCTGACTGTGGCCATTAACCTAGTGAAGACACACTACTCGTTTTGGTTGTTCAGTGTCTAGTACATCAAACTAAATGGACCGCTGATTACCCAAACATATGCTGCCAGTCTACGTGACAGGGCCACCCCTAATTTTCTCAAATTTATTGAGCAATTTCACCGTCTTCCTGACCCTGGTCAGACCAAGTGGCTATTACTGACAAGCATAGTGATAAATCCTGTAGCCTTGGATACAACTCGCCCATGCTTCTCTGACTCCGTAGCCAAGCAGTAGATGATTTTTCTAAATTGATGTCCGGAGATCGCCCCAAGGAGCCATTTATGAGAAACTGCGAAGATAAACATCTGATACAATGTGCATTTGATCCTGTGCAATATGAGTTCAATGAGACAAAAAATGCATTATATTCCATAGAATCCAAAGAGACAATATTTTCACCTGCAGACTGGGCCATTATACTTCCCTGACTGCCATTTTTGCAAATATCGATAATGATTTTTATCATTGGTTAATGCTATATTATTTTGATATTACCACAACCAAGCAAAAATACTAGCAATTTGACACTGAGAATTTGTTTTAATCTTTTATTAAAGAGAGATGTTTACACAGCTACAAAATGTTGCATGATGCTGCAGTGGGTCTCAATGAAGATTTTCCTCCAAAAGCTCTGAATCAATCTTCTCATATGTAACACTGTCTGATCCAATCTCAACAAGCGAATTTGCCTGAAAGTGGCTTTTGGAATTGCACAAACAATTGTCACCCGACCCAACAATTGTTTACACTGATTCATTGCTTCAGATATCAAGAATGAAATTGTAACTGGTTTTTAATTACTATTTCATAGTGACTTTAATTAGGACACAAGACAGGAAGATTTGTTTGATGATTATAATAACATCGCAAATGGGAGATAATTCAGATGTTGCTATCAAAGTTTCAAACAAGCTTCTGCAGTTCTGTCATGCTGTGATGTTGATCATTTTAAATGAGCTGTCTCTGAGAAAATCAGGCGGGGGTGTCCGGATGGCCCGACTCGGATTTTGATGAAATTTTCACCAAATGACCTTCAAGTAGATTAACGAGGACTGGTGAAGTCCGTTTTGTCATCGGAAAAATTTTCCATGCTATTGGGCCTATTCAAAAATAGATGTCAAAACTGCCTAAAATATATTTAAATTAAAATATATAGTAAAAATGCCCAACTTTGACGATGTAATTCTCAAATCCGGGCGCGTCGTTTGAAAAAGTGACCATAGGGCATCTTCAGGTATGCCTTGAACCTCCAAAAACCAATGTCCGCCCGGTGGAACTTTTCCGTATATTTTTGCAATTGACACAATAAAAAACGCAAAAACGGACAATTTTGAGTCAAAATGACGGAACCACAAAATTCAAATTTTTTCATATCTCAGCTAATAATACCTCTATTTCAACAAATAAAGTGTCAATTCCTATGTTTTTAGATATGGGGAACTGATTTATGGGGTTATTTTGATCATCAAAGGTCAAGGTCACCACGAAATGTCAAGGTCAAACACCAAAAAATCCAAAAATTGCAGTTTTTTGGCATCTAACACCCTCCAAAATACCCAAATCATGTAATATTGCCAATAATATGATGCATAACTATAGGATAGGTTATATTCATCAAGTAGAAAAAGGAATTATCCTTAAATATTATGCATACACAGCACAGCTCCTGTCAAAATACGGATAATTCCGAATTCTGACGACAACAAAAATCATGAATCGATGACGTAGATCAGGTCCTGATGTATATATTAATTGTATCTGTTCATCCATACATTTTGAGAAAGCTTAAACACCAAGGATTCTAAAAACTGGTATTTCCATATATTATTATATGGGCTATGGCGGCCATCTTGGAGTTTCCCAAAATGGCCATCCAAATACTTTTTTGCTCATATCATCAGATCTATTTGAGCTAGAGTGATGATTTTGGGTCAAATTGTTTGTATTCAGGGCAGGGATATTCAGTACTTTTTTCCCTTACACTGCTAGTGGGCTATTATCCACAAATTAACATAAGCACTTTAATTTGCTGGGGAAAATATTGTCAAATGAAATAGTCGTTTGAAGATACATTCCGCGTTCCTGATGTACCAAAAGGAATTCAGAGCTTTTGAAATCATTGCAATGTGTGCTGCTCTGCTTGTATTAAGATAGCTTCGTTAGCCATATAGTATTATTGGTGTTATGTAACAGGAATGGTTGGTAAGGAGGACAGAATTGATTTATGTTTTTAAGAAACTGAGCCAATTATAATAACAAATTGTAAACTGAAGTTCAACAATGCGCAATAAAGCTTCATCAACTGTCTTTTTTTCCTGTGGCATAATGCTTTGTGGCAGGGCCTTGTCTCCTTTAGGATACTGACGTGTACATCACTCACACTTTTTTTAGAATATATTTCAACTCATTGAGAGTTCCTCCGTGGCCTAATGGTTAAGAGTGCTTGTTTGCACAACCACTGGCTCTGAGGGCGTGGGTTCGAATCCCACCCCGGAACTCAATTTAGTCCGAGCCCATGGGACATTAAATGGAGGCGGGTTGTATCCAGTGTTCTATGCTGGGGCAACTGAAAGACCCTGGGCATCCCTGAATTAATAGGGTATGTACCAGACTCACAGTCTTCTCATCTCATCATCATACGGCGGTCGCCTGCCTCAATATAGCCCACTAAGGTGCTTCTGAGGCGTAAAACACAATCAAACAAACAAAACAAAATTTCAACTCATATTTTGCTATTCAACAACTTCGAATATAAGTGGCAATGATAAAATTGCTAAAACCTTTTGTTTATGTATTGATCAACACAATATCTCCTTTTAACTAAATGGTCATATCAATAGAATTAATGCTTTTATTCATTTACCCAAATTTCCAACTTTAATTAAAAATCAAACTTTCAGATACACAAATAAACAAAACCAGAAAAACTTATATCATATCGAAAGGAACATGTATGACACCAAAAAGTATTTTACATGTTTTCTTAATTTTTTGGTTTTAATGAAATCTGTATTTGATTTATTAACATTTTCATAATTCTGTTCATATTATGAGTAAGACATGATTCTATAACTTTCTTTTTTTTTAAACCAATGAAAAACAAATTTTCACATTTCTCATCAGCAATACATGTTTCTTAAACACAAAAATATGAGTTGATCATCAATGCACCTCGTGTGGACATATAAAGTTGTAGTTCTTTATTTGGATTATTTGCCTTTGACTGTCTTTTCCAAAGAAACCTATATGAGTATAAAAGGTTACAGTGCTGTCTGTAAGTAGCCCAAGTGAACGGGTTATTCTTTGCCATTGGGACAACGCTAAACATCCTCTACCAAACTACTTGTAAAAACAAGGGTGCTCATCCAATGGGAAAATATTCGGGGTCATAAAGGATCATATTTGAGGCAAGTGGATACAAATGGCTGCCTATTTTCTTTGCTCTACCAACAGTTACATATGGGTCAAAAACTCAAAATCTTTGATAAATAAGTGAACAGCCCTCGTCATTGATGAAAAAATTGGCAGCTATTTGCATCCCATCCCACATGCCTCAAGAATTGCCCTTTATAATTCAATATATTTACATCTCATCAGATGAGAATTCATGCATCCATAAAATGGTGTGGTTGAGGAATTTTACCATTCAGCCACCTGTCCAACTTACACGCAGCTCCTTTACAGTTTTGTGTATTTGAATGATTATGAAAAAAGACACCAAAGGCAAATTTTCCTAAATTAATTTATAAATAACTACAACTTAATATGCGCACATGATGGAATACATTTATTACAATTTTAACCAATAATCTGATCAATTTCAAACACTTAATATACATGTTTAATTACCATAAATGTTGGTAAATGTACAACTCATGAGAAATTTGAAAATTTGCTGTTCAATTAATTTTTTTCTATGAAATCAGATATTCTTCATACTTAAAATATGAACATAAGTACAATAATAACAGTAGAAAACATGTCAAGTTACCTGTTGGTGTCACACCTGTTCAGTTTCGATTATGGTGTCGGGTTTTCTGTTGTTGTTTTTAATGGAGGTGTGTATACACATCTCCATTTATGCAGTCACTTTGACAAAATGGAAAGTTTTGGCGGGAAATTTGAAATTTGAGCATTTTCAGAATGTCTTTTGGGCCCTGACTTGGCCATTTTGTTTGGAGAAGTTTGGAGTCAAGAATGCACCTTAGCTTGATTATAGAGCAAGCATTTGGCATGGGAATGAATAGCCGCCATGTTGTTATTTGGACGTGACTTCGTTTTTATCTTGCTTGAATCCACTACGGGCAGCATCACACATTGTGAATTGGCCACTGTGCCTAAACTATTCCACTTGTTTATATGATATTTGGCACATGAATGGGCCTTGTAGAATATATTTGTCTTTTGATGTTCATATTTAAGCAATCGGTACAGTTTTTGTAAAATATTGGAAATTAAAAATAATTAATTTTTTTTTTCTTTCTGGAGCAGAGCTCCGAAATAGTTGTACCTATGAACATGAAAATCAGCCATATTATGCGTTAAATAGTCTAAATGTGCCTTTTGGAGGTCTTAATGCTCTTACAGAAATTAGTAGGAGCAAATTTAGCTAAACTGTGAAAAAATGTTGTTTTTTCAATGCTCCATGATTCCGTCAATTTTGGAGTTAGACCTCTGAAATTTTGCGTTTAGGTGTCTAAATTATACCTCTTTAAATGAATAAACTCATTTGGAGGGCCAATCCTTTGAAGTTTTCATAAAAAACAAAAAACCTGGAAAAATATTAGGATTTCTGATATTTTTGTTATATTTTGGTTTCTCGCAAATTAATAGTAATGAATAAATTGTTAAACTTCAAAAAATATTTTAGTTAAACATATTATTAACTTTTATAGCCATATATACTTTAATTATAGTGTAAATTTTGTGTTGGAACTCGGTTTTGTCTGAGCCCAGTCGGAGCCCATTGGATTTTAATGGATGTACCAATGAAGGTAACTGTTCTATCCAGTGTTCCATACTGAGACAGTTAATTCTATTAGTGGATAGAGTATGTTTTCATCAAAATGAATGTGCAGCTCCTCCCACAAAAAGGAGGTTGAGCTGACTGGCAGATCACACACATTTCCATGCATCATTTTAAAGCTCTTTCCAAGTTCTTTTATGAAATGTATTCTTTTTCCATATCGCATCTGCCACATGGTCATTTTGTGGCTTGAAAATGGATTATAAATTTGTGAAATTCTGAATTTAGCACACAATATATTAACAACACCTGGTACAGGGCACTCAGTGAAATAGCCATTTTCAGGGTATATGAACTTCAACTTAGGACACTACACCGCCTCCATTTTGAACCCCTGGGTTCTTGTTTGTGATTCTAAATATTTGACTTTTAATAAAATTTGGGTATGAAGGATTAAAATAACCTGTTTAATAAATGTGACGCACTAGATTGGCGCACTGTGTATTTATAGGGAGCAGATTTACACGAGGTAGGTGTGAATGCTAAACAGCTACAAACAAGAAAGTCAGAAAACGTGGCAGCAACACGAGTCTGAAGTGAATAGAAACTAGAATGAAGAATAGACGATGGAGAATAGCACTGGCCAGGGTCACTCAATCGCTCTTAGTTTTAAACTAAGCCATAATTATTGCAAAAACGCATTTATCATATTCACTTTACAGAAGATTGAGTGATGATCTCTTTATAAAAAGAAAGTTTTAGCAGTTTGGCACTGCCAGGCGGTTGATCGAGTGGCCGAGTGCTCCACTGAAGGTCTTTGCCCGCATGGGTTCGAGCCCCGGGCGGGGAACCGAAAATTTTCTGTGGATCCTCATGAGCAAAATCCCAGCAAGAACTGGATGTTGTCAGGATGAGAAGTTAAATTGGCCGCCCTTGTATCAGTGTCTAGTAAGTGAAAGATCCCTCACACTGGATAGCTTAGAAGGTTGCACTTACCATATCTATCTATCTATCTATCTATCTATCTACCATATCTATCTATCTATCTATCTATCTATCTATCTATCTATCTATCTATCTATCTTTCTATCTATCTATCTATATCTATCTATATCTATCTATCTATCTATCCACTTATATTAAGAAAAGTTCAATAGATCCACCGTATTATGTAAGGATTCCCTAATATATCCGACCTACCATTTAAAAAGCAGGTTGTAATTAATAATCTGTACTAAGTATGAGTTGAAAAATCTTCCAAAAATAGTGTCAGTGATGTGCAAGTCACTGTAGTCTGCCTGAAAGACACCAGGTACTTCACTGACACTCAGTAATATGCCACAGGAAAAAAAAGACAGTTGATGAAGCTTCATTGCGCATTGTTGAACTTCAGTTTACAATTTGTTATTATAATTGTCTCAGTTTCTTAAAAACATAAATCAATTCTGTCCTCCTTACCAACCATTCCTGTTACATAACACTAATAATACTATATGGCTAATGAAGCTATCTTAATACAAGTAGAGCAGCACACATTGCAATGATTTCAAAAGCTCTGAATTCCTTTTGGTACATCAGGAATGCGGAATGTATCTTCAAACGACTATTTCATTTGACAATATTTTCCCCAGCAAATTAAAGTGCTTATGTTAATTTGTGGATAATAGCCCACTAGTAGTGTAAGGGGGAAAAGTGCTGAATATCCCAGCCCTGAATACAAACAATTGGACTCAAAAATCATCACTCTAGCTCAAATAGATCTGATGATATGAGCAAAAAAGTATTTTGGATGGCCATTTTGGGAAACTCCAAGATGGCCGCCATAGCCCATATAATAATATATGGAAATACCAGTTTTTAGAATCCTTGGTGTTTAAGCTTTCTCAAAATGTATGGATGAACAGATACAATTAATATATACATCAGGACCTGATCTACGTCATCGATTCATGATTTTTGTTGTCGTCAGAATTCGGAATTATCCGTATTTTGACAGGAGCTGTGCTGTGTATGCATAATATTTAAGGATAATTCCTTTTTCTACTTGATGAATATAACCTAACCTATAGTTATGCATCATATTATTGGCAATATTACATGATTCAGGTATATTGGAGGGTGTTAGATGCCAAAAAACTGCAATTTTTGGATTTTTTGGTGTTTGACCTTGACATTTCGTGGTGACCTTGACCTTTGATGATCAAAATAACCCCATAAATCAGTTCCCCATATCTAAAAACATAGGAATTGACACTTTATTTGTTGAAATAGAGGTATTATTAGCTGAGAAATGAAAAAATTTGAATTTTGTGGTTCCGTCATTTTGACTCAAAATTGTCCGTTTTTGCCTTTTTTATTGTGTCAATTACAAAAATATACGGAAAAGTTCCACCGGGCGGACATTGGTTTTTGGAGGTTCAAGGCATACCTGAAGATGCCCTATGGTCACTTTTTCAAACGACGCGCCCGGATTTGAGAATTACATCGTCAAAGTTGGGCATTTTTACTATATATTTTAATTTAAATATATTTTAGGCAGTTTTGACATCTATTTTTGAATAGGCCCAATAGCATGGAAAAATTTTTCCGATGACAAAACGGACTTCACCAGTCCTCGTTAATCTATTTGAAGGTCATTTGGTGAAAATTTCATCAAAATCCGAGTCGGGCCATCCGGACACATATATGGCTATCTGCCTGATTTTCTCAGAGACAGCTCATTAAATGATATATGGTCCTTTGCAAAAGACAAGGTCCACATTGCCCTATCAAGACACCCTAATAAGGTCACAACCTCTAGAAGTGCCGTATCAAGACACCCTAATAAGGTCACAACCTCTAGAAGTACCACTGAGTGGCATGGTATGGCACCCAAGTGACCTTGGCAAATTCCAATTTTCATTTTTAAAAATTATATTATAGCATTGTTTCACATGATTAGCAACTATTGTTAAATATTTTCTCATTTTCTTGAGAGAGCAAAGTGAAATAACAACTTAACTTTGGCCTTCTTTTTTTAATAAATGTACACACAAATAACTGTTCGGCATATGATTACTGCATTTTATACTCCAAACTGAATTTGGGGAAAACACTACCACTGATGGCTGCTAAGAAGCGTGAGATAGAATCATCCTATCCAAGCCTGCAGAAATTATCATTTGTTTGTCGATAATTGCCACTTCGTCTGACCGGAGTCAGAAAGACGAGGAAATTGGTCAATAAATTAGAGAAAATTAAGAGTGGCCCCGTCACGTAGACTGGCACCATATGTTTGGGCAATCAGTGGTCCACTTAGTTTGACATACTACACACTACACCACGATGTCAAAGAAGGCGAGTCGTATGTCTTCATTTTGTTATTATCGTTTTCATAGCTACGTGTTTTTTGAAAATTTCGTTTTGCAGTTAAACCGTGACATCAGAGGGTATTGGTGAGTGTGATTGGTCTAATCTTCAACCTGTGACATATGAGTTTTGAGTTTGACATCACAGTTTATTACAAAGGAAATTTAAACTGCCAGGCAATCTTATTCTTTTTGTACAACCACAACAAACAACTCCTGTCCAAGCTGATTATCACACCTTGACAGAAGAGTCTCTGTTTCAATGTTTAACAAAACAAAGCCGGTTTTATTATTATTCACAAAACACTCGCCTTCACAATTTCAAATCACTTTGTTGCATTTGTTTTTAGTCATTGTACACGGCAGGCCAAAAGTTGGAAACAGAATTTTGCTTGCCATCAGATCAGTGTTACAGAAATTCGCTTGAGTGTGGATGGATCGCGGCTTTAAAAAATACTGATGGCCCCAAACAAGTTGCCAGGCATGTCAATGAAATTGCAATGGCCAATGCTTGCCTACTTTGACACTTCCCACTTTTGAGGGGTACTCTGGTTGGTTAATGCACTTTTGAGTTTTTTGAGGGCCAAACTGCTATACCTTCAAATGCTGCTGTATTAAAGGCAGTTCTGTGTATTTCATTCAAATTTTCGGCATAAGGCTTCCAAGAAAATATGTTAAATTTTCAGGGGGGGGGCATTGTATTTTTTTAATAGTAAAAATGCAATTTTTAGCTTAAAATATGAAGAAAAACTTCAAAAAAAGGCAGAGGGATGAGTTTTAATGGTAGAAAGGCAAATGAGGTGTCAAATTAAAGCAGAGAAGCAGTGCACAAGATGATGTAGGCGCTTTTTTTGAAATTGTAATTTTAATCCCTGTTCCATGGGGTTTTAGTCGAAACTGAGCCATTTTTGGCATCTTTATTGGGAATAAAAAAATACTCAGACCAAAATTCAAACAAGCGCCTCCAGGATCATATAGCGCTATTTCTCTTCTTTCGTTTGGCACCTTATTTGCATTTCTACAATAAAAATTCATCCCTCGGCCTCTATTACAGTGTTTTTAATCAGATTTTAAGCTAAATATAGCATTTTTCCTATTAAAAGATGCAGTGACCCCCCCCCGAAAAAAAAAGTTTCCCCCTGACATGTTTTAGTAGACTCCTGATGCTGAAAATTTGGAGTAAAACTGCACAATTGCCTTTAATTGAGCATCATTTAAGAGCATTTCAGTTCTGTCCAAAAAAGCTGAAAAGTACATTAACCAACCAGAGTAGGGTTGGTCAAGAATAAGTGGTATCATGCTGGGCTGCCAATCGCTAGGTCCAGGGTTCGACTCCAGCTCTTGCCTATGTTGGACGGCTGTTTCAATCATCATTCGCCTCATTGCCGTTTCCTCCTCCTGTCCTAACCCTACTAAGTGCTTAAATACAGGACATAAAGCCCAAATCATCCATCAATCGTCCATCCCCGTTTTTGAGGGCAACCTTTGAAATTTAATGCTATTTTTACAAATTTATTTTTAATAATCCACTATTTTGGCTTGATCAAGTATAAGAATCCGAAGTTCCGAACAGCCAGATACCATTTTGAAACACTAATTACACTTTGTCTCATCTCACATGCGAACTAACGTTTGGTCTAATTCCTCAGCCTTCAGAAGTCCTGCAGAAGAAATACACCTACCTGTGCGTAGATTAGCCCTTTTGTAATCTAAATATCACATTTTCATGATGTTTTAGCGCCGATTTTTGCCGATTTTCGTGCATATTCGTACGGCTGCAACGAATTTTGCTTGTTTACATTCGTGACGCAACCTGACTGACAGCTACAATTGTCATGACGTCACAAAAAATGCACTGTAGTGCCACTCACGACTTAGTTCTACTGAAATTAATTGGTTACAGTGCTCCAAGTTTATGCATTGGTTTTAAAAAGCCTATAGAATCAGAGCAAAATTCTAGTTCGCATGGTAGATGAGACAGACTGTAGGCAGCTTATTGTTTTTTCCAAGCTTTTGGCCAGCAGTGTAACTCTCCTTTGAGGACAAGTGGTCTGTTTAGTTCAGTTTCATTTCATTAAAGTATCTATCAACCTATGTAGGTATTAAAGCTAAAAATATATAATCCACGTGTGAATGCATTTGGTCAGTTTCTTGAAATATGTTCTTGTAATATACAGTTAAGCAATTACATCTGTGACATCACAGTTTTGAGATAAAGCAAAGTGCAAACTGGAAAAACATGTATCTATGAAAACGATAATAATGACCTTGGTCATGCTTACATCATATATATATACAACAAGAAAATGGTGAGAAATATTATGAGCTTGAGTTATATTGTCTTGGGCAACCATATCGTCTGATAAGAAAGTAATTATTGTGATTATTGCTAGAAGTGTTGCTGCTCACACTAAAAAGGAGGGTGAACAAAAGTGGCCACCCTTCCCGAACAGGACAGGGAGTAGAACCCATGTCCTCATAAGCCATTGGATTGAAGGTGAACTGCTCTTACTCTTAGGCCATGGTTAATACTCACAAAAGTTTTTGGTTTTCTTCTGTACAAACAAAACAGAAGCAGAAAGACTTATGAATGAGATAATTTATTGCAGCAGTGATCTACTCAACGTAATGTTTCATAAATATTCTAAGAGTATTGTCATGACAATTCTATCACAGACCTTATTAGCTTTCTTCCCTCCCCATTCCCATATATAGCATTGTCTTCTTTTCCTGTGAAATTTTAAGTGCTCCAGTTGGTCTTGAAAATTGGTCCAACTTCAAATATACTGCACACTACTAGACGTCACACTTTGCTTTGGTGTGCTGTGTCAGTTTATAAACACAATTGTGTGTTTTGTTCACAGTATGGTGGTAGTCGAAAACCCCTGCCACCATGTCAATGCCTGTGTTCCTAAAGTTCTGAGAGAGTATGCCTTGTTGTTAGTTGTATTTGCTTTGTTTTCCTTCAATGCCTTGTCTTTTACTTGTCTCATAAAACACAATTGATGGCATCACAATCAAATAAAATCTATGGTCATGCGTCATGAACTGGTCCATTTTGCGTTACGAGTCAAAAATGTTCCATTTTTCAGTTTTGTGATATTTTAGCACACAAACATAACACTACTCAGTGCTTCAAACAGAACTTCATTATCTTTTATACTTTCCGAGATATAGACACTTTTGCAGCAATCACTCCCACTGAATATATGAAGATTTTTGGTTTTTGAAAGGGCTTTTCTCGAAATTGAGACTTTTTACCAAAACACCTGTAACTTTCTTATTACTTAACCAATTACAATGAGGTTTGTTCCGAAATGTTCATGAGAAGTTGCTTTAAGCACGCATATCAACATATGTTTCATAAATCAAATTTGTCTACATGAAATCCTTACTGCAAAACTGCACTTTTTTCACTTAAAAAATTCTTGAATCTAACCTGCTACTTGTGTTTCTGAGTGAAAACCGCCAAAAAACGTTTAGAAAAAATACATTTCCTTTACCCTGAACATGTTCTGGACATTCTTATATGAGTAGTTCATCACACATATACCTCAAATTGACATAAATATTCTTCTGGAAGACAGCTATAGTCAGTGGATCAACTGATGACAGTGGTTGGGGATTGGTATTCATAAGATGGTTAAATATAGATTAAGATGGTAGATTTCATATGTGCAGCCCCTCTAAGGCCATTTATGGTCACTCACACGGTTTTTTAGATGAGATAGGAGAGAGGATGTGACTCTGCAACATGTTGAAAATCTACCTCCATGTGAGGGATCTTTTACTTGCCCAGCAAAGACTCTGATACAAGGAACCTCAAATTTACACCTCATCTGATTAACTGCAAGCTAGGATTTTGCTCCTAACCAAGATTAAAATGGTTTAGTTTCATCAAACACATCATTTTGCTATGTGCTCCGTCTAGATAAATGCTGGATTTTGCGAGGAAAATTTGCTTAATTTTACGTGGGAAGTGCACACAAATCCCCAAATAAGATATCTGAATGGTGCACATAAACTGAAATAGCTATCTGGCAAAATAAAATATGAGCAGGATAGTGCAGAGAGGCTGATTTCTTCATTTCATAATATCGCCAATCCGACTCCGCCAATCCGACTCCGGCTCCACCCCTGAAACTCCCTGACATGCTTCCACTTTGTCATGAATAACTTTTTAACGGGTAAAGTTTTTTTGAAACCGACAACGGTTAGGTAAACTAGAGAATATTTGCTTTCCAATAATATCAAATATGTTAACGATATCGTTTCAGATGTAGTAGCAATGTTCTGTTGAAAATTGTGTTTTTAAAATTCTTGTAACGGCTCCACCCTTTCAGTGGACCAGTTCATGACGCATGACCCTATGGCAAGCATGGCTGTGCTTTGTGCTATGATCAAATTAGGAAGGATCCTTTCTCTAAAATTATAGGGCGAGGTGGATGGAGAATGTAGATTCAGCAATTTAAATGATAAATGATGTGACGATGTGTTTTATATGAAGATGATTTCATTATTGTCAAATTGAACAATTGATTCATAGAGGGACATGACTGCAGATTTGTTTAATCTTATTTTAGGGAAGAAATTCTAATTGGCCTAGTCCAGTAGGAACCAGAACTCCTGGAGTCATGTTTCTGGTTGCTGCCAAGAATTAACAAAATTATGCAGTGATCACTCCTGTTCAAATCACTCCCTTCAGTATAAGACACACGAAGGCCACCATGGAAGGCAATATCATATATCTTGAGAATGATAGTAAGTAATGCCAAAATATCTAAAACCAGTCAATTTGCCAGGACTGACCATTAGGCCTTTAACCTCTATCTCCTGAAGTCATCAGAGGTCAAATCTCAGAAGAAAATATGACAGATGATTGAAACAAGTTTCTGAAAGAAGGCAGATGCCTGCAAAACATTTTCATTTGGCAAGATGTATTTTAAGTTTGGAGGTGGAAGAAAAACATGGAGTTCTTGTTCAATTTCCTTCAAACTCTGATGTCAAAGCAGTTTTAATAAGTATGCTATTTTAAGGTATGTTTTCTTGCTTGTGATATGACATTTCACCTTTTATTTCTGAATGTGATTGCATATACCACAGGCAGCTGCCATCGAGGTAATGAGCTAAGATCTAGTCTATATACACATAGAAGGTGCCTCACTCCTGATATTGGTGATCCTATCAGAAGCCCTGGATGACCTCTGTGTCTCATCTCATTGGTTTATCTGATCTGGGCAAAGTAATCAAACCATCAAAGGTCATGAAAGCATTCAGCCAATGGTGGAGTGTTTTAAAAATTGATCAACCTTGACATAATCCCCAAATTGACTGTTATTGTTTTGTAAGTTTCTGTTATTGTCAAAATAATTGTCAAAATAGTTAAGCAACAGAGAAAACACAACTGTGACATACTGAAACATAGGAAGGCCTTCCAAATTGTTCAGTACATTAGTCAATCAATTGATCCAATGTCAATCACAGCTTGGTCTCTCAACCATGCCCACAGCTCGTCACACCTGCTTAAACTGCCAAATCACAAATGCTGTTATCATGGGTACAGCCATTTCTGATTAATAGACAATGAAATCCTCTCAGGGCCCCCAGGTCAACTGACTTAACTGGAGCATGCAGATGTTACTGAGGGCTTCTGAATTTCTCATGAGCTACTGAGCCTTGCCCAGCACTTTAAACAGGAATTATAAGATGTTGAAGATGTTTATATATGCAGGTAACACTTCAAAACATTTTCAAATATTGTGATGAACTCATGTCAGGCAGGTTAAATGTTTTCTCTAAATAATAGTGCTGTGAGAAGCCTTGCAAGCTGGCCCTGTTGATTTGACCAATTCTCATGTGAGGCACCTTCTATGTGTATATGGACTAGATCTTAGCTCATTACCTCAATGGCTGCGGCCTGTGCATATACCTTGATGAGTTGAAAAAGGGACATTTCTAATCAAGTCCAATCTTTATCTGGAATCACCAGTATGAGTTTGCATTTGATGTCTTTAATAGCATATTTGACACCAACCAAAAAAACCTCAATAATTAAAAATCAACATTGGAGTTCTTGTTAACATTGTGGCAGGGTTTTAGTCTAACCCATGTCATCGTAAAGAGTCTTGATCCATTTGGTGTTAATCTTTGCAGCAAAATCTTCCCACACAGATTAGTGCCTTAAGGTTAAATTCATTTTACTCTCACTCATGAGCAATTTACATTGTAAACATTTTGTCAATGAGTTATTGTGTGTGGCGCTAATTTCAGGTATACAAGTTTGCCTAATTGGCACAAGCTAATTTTCATTTATATTTTAAAAACATTATTGTGAGGTGTTGGTGGATTCTCTCATGGCAAGCTCTCAAATAATCAGCAGACCCGTTCTTGAAATGCAAATTATATTATTCATTTCAGATAGTTTAAATCGATTGGACAAGATCATACTATACATGAAATGTCATTAAGATAGTTTCTGAACATATGTCAAATAACACACATGTCGATTAGGTAACATACCCACGACTGTGACAAGCCTGTGAAGAGTAAATGTTAGTTATGTTGTAAGATATGATAACAAAGATGTGAGCAGTGTTAATGCAGGGAAATATCTTGCATCTATTGATTTGGCAAAAATTTGAAGCAGCAAACTAATGGTTATTACTTGTCTTCACAAGGGAAATCAAGCAGCTATTGCGCATGACATACACAATACAGAAAGGTTTGATATTATATTGTATGCTAAGATGTCTTTCAAAAATATATCACATATATCTCTTTATGAATGTCTTAGACGTTAAATTGGCAGCCCCTTGTATCAGTGTCTGTGCTGGGCAAGTAAAAGATCCCTCAAATGGGGTAAATGTGTGACATGTTGAGGACTCCTGCTCTCTCTAGCATCTCATCAATCAACCCTCGTGAGCGCCCAGAACTGGGGTTAGAGGGCTGCACTTACCATATCTATCTATCTATCTTTAGAAATAGTATTTATCTAATAGATCCAAGATGAAAAAGATTCAATGTTGGTCACAGAATCTTGAACATGAAAAAGTAGTTGGTAATTTTCAAACCTTTTCAGACGTAAGATATTCTAGGAACAGGGATCAAAAATGGAAATTGCTATTTAAGCTAAGTAAATTTTTCCCTCAACATTTGAGACCCTGATAATCAGCATTCTTGAAAAGCCAAAATTATTGATTCATGTCCAAAGAGCTGATGACAAATATTTTCTTGACAATGTTTACTTTTCATCAACAAGACACAAAAGTTTTGCCCAGTCATTAAAGCCACCATTTTCAAGGAATGAGTACGATAACACGCCTTCATAGTGTTGCCATCTGCATGTGATCTCAGAAAACAAATTTGAAGTCCATAATTCTGTACAGGATGAGATGGTTTCAAAACAGTTTTAATAAGATTAAACAGAAGGCTGGTTAGAATTGGAATTGAGTTTCTTCATAAGAAATTATAATTAAATCAGCTATTCTATATGATACCATTTGTCTCTGAAATAGTAATTATTTTTACACAAAATTGTGGGTGTGTCTCATTTCACAAAAATTGCATTCTTTCTCAAGTAAGATAAGACGCAGATTCTTTCATGGAGGAAACCCTCAATGAAATACAATATCATCGTGTAGGCCTAATATACATTCCAACAAGCAACACCAAAATAGCTAGAAAAGCATACATAATAAGAACAGAGAACTGTTATAATTATTATTAAATTAAGCATGCTCATTTCGTGACAATTCCTTGGTCAGACAGCAGTGGCCTAATTCCGGTCTGTCACTCCCAAAATAGGGCAAACTCGTGACCATCTCCGGGTCAGCTTTGTACCACTGTCTGGTCAACAATAGGCGAATGCTGTTGGGCCAACATCTGACCAAAATCCGGTAAAAAAATGGCTCTGTGTTGGATCATCAATCAAATTCTGAATGGAATGCAGTGACAGATTAGGCATGAAATCGCTACTTTGCACTGTGTACAATGTATGAAGTTTTGTCTATGGAAAAGAGAACCATTTGAGGTAATTTGCCCTCTCAGATGGTTGTTGCTTCAGTTTCATTTATAAGAAGTTCAGTTTTTGTATACTTAAGTTCTGAAATTTATTTTAATACTTCAGCATAAACAACCAATGAATTTTGCAGAAGGAAATTTAGTAAAATATCTATGCTTCCACTTCATATCCTGTATGCTTTATGGTTATCGATATCTATGCTTCCATGAAATAGCCACTGGTCTTTAATTTCAATATCATTGTTATCTAAATCAAGACAGAAGGATTTGTTTTTAAGACAATAAAAGTGAACCACCCTCCATTGCAAAGACAAAGCCAACATTGCTCTATTGAGACAACCTTGTGAGGTCATGGCCTCCAATAGCACTACTGATTTTCAGTGATTTGTGTGGTCTGGCCCCCAAGGAGCGCCGGAAAAGTACAATTTTCATTGGTAAAAACTGTGTATTCATGTTGCTTCACGCTGCTTCATGTAGTTAGTTGTTGCACATTTTCCCCTTCTCATACATGTGGTACAGTAGCATGACAAAGTAAAGTAATGAATTTATTTGCAGATTGATGTATAAATTGACCCATAACGGAATTCTCAATGAAGCAAACTGCCGTGTCAGTTGTGCTTGGAAATTAGACTAAAGATTTGCTAAATAATAAATAATAATCTCTTTTTATTAAATATATATACACAAATAACTGTTTTGCATATGGCTACTTGATTTCATATTCATGCCTCAATTTAGGAAAAAAGCTGCCCCGTGGCTGCTAAGAAGTTTGATAGAGGTATATCTTATCCAAGGCTGCAGAATTTATCATCTGTTTGTTGGTAATTGCTACTCAGTCTGACCGGAGTCAGGAAGACAAGGAAATTGCTCAATAAATTAGGGAAAATAAGGGGTGGCCCTGTCACTTAAACTGGCACAGGGCCGGATCTAGGGTCCAGGAGGCCCTGGGCACAATGAGGCAATGAGGCCCCCACCTTCCCTCTTGTAGAGTTAAAATTTACCGAAAATTTCTCGTGCATTAAAAACATAGAATTCAGAAAAAAATTATTGTACATGATATAAAAATGACAAAACTTTTTCCCCCAAGATCTCCAGAACTGAAACCATGTGCTTGTCGTACATATTTTTTTAACCGTCATTCGAAAGCTATTATTTCTGTTATATTACAGGAATAAAAAGTTTTTAAAACCTGCACAATTGTGGAACATGTAGATTGTGACACGTTGTCTTTGTTTTGACCAAGTTGGCAACAATAATTTTTATGGAGTATTTGAGTAAATTTAAATAGTTTAAATCTTTTAGAATGGTAGGTGAACGCCTGAACGAAGTTATGAAATTTTGGCCACATTTGAATCTTGAGCATTAGCTGTAGCTAAAAATGCATGCAAATGCCCTAGATACACTGAGCAACTTTATCACAATAGATATGAATATGTATCATTCTTATTGCATTGTCAAAGTGGATATCTTCAGCTGTGTTTTATTCAATTAGAGTAAATAGTACGCACAAATCTATCATTCATCTTTTTTTTTTTCGAATGGAATATCTTGAACAACTGTCAGTAATTTTCAATTTCGCGAAAGTACTGCGACAGTTCCCTCATTTTTCTGGAGCCTTCGGGTTCTTTCCTCATTATGTAACGGACTGGGCTGCCAATTTATAGTGTAAGGTTATACTGTGATACAACTCTATGCCAAGTTTGAGAAGTGATAGTAGCAGCAGATATTTTTAGATAGCCTATGAAAGATGATTTTGAGCGCTGCCAAAGTCATGGCTGGGCCATGACAGTTTGAGAGAGTCATGCTAGGGCGATGACAGACTGTGCTAGGGTGAGTGTCATGTCGAGCTTAGGAAATTGCTTGTCTTGACCAGATGGCATTTCCTTGACTGATCACTAATTGTCAAGTTAAACAGATGAAGATGGAAGAAATGAGCAGGGGAACACCTGTGTGAGGGGCCCCTAAAGACCATTTGTGTCAGTTTGTTTTTGGTTATATTAACAATAAATGCTGGCCCTACATGCCAAAAAGTGACAATTTCAATAGCATATCATTCCTTTACAACCATTGAATAATTACGTAATATATAAAGCCTTCAAAACTTGAAAGTCAATTGTTGTTGGAAGGAGAGAGCAACAAAGGTTAGGGGGGCCTCTGAAGCCCTGTGAACCTTAGGAGCATTTAAGTTGGATATTGTATCTCTCTGCAAAAGTACGAAAGTGCCCTCACTCGTTATCTTCTTTTTCCAAATTTTGTGAGGCCCCCTAGCTCTGTGAGGCCCTGGCACAGTGCCCACTGTGCCCTATGGATAATCCGGCACTGAACTGGCAGCATATATTTCAGCATTCAGTGGTCTTCTTTTCTTTATATATACTACACACCAGACTCTCAAGACAAGTTGTATGTCTTCATTTTGTAAATGACCACGGCCATGCTTACAACATCTGTAAGACGTGAGAATGGTGAGAAGTATTGTGAGGTTCCTTAGGTTTCGCCATAGCCCCGAGCTTTGCCGTCTTTGACAACCATAACATCTGGTATGGAAGTAATTGTGCTGATAATCAGTTAGAATTCTCTTAAATAAAGTGCAAATTGTATCTAAAGCAACTCAATGTGCCAGGGCTGGCCATTTGACCTTTAATCTCTATCTCCTCAAGTCACCAAAGGTCACATCTCAGTAGAAGAAATGACAGAAGATTGAAACAAGATCGCAAAAGAGGGCAGCTGCCTGCAAAACATTTCCAGATGGCGGGATTTATTTTTAGTTTGGAAATGGGGAAAAAAACATGGAGTTCTTTAATTACCATCAGATGACAAGTAGCTTTAACAAGCTACATGTATGCTATTTCAAAGTCGTACTTGCAACATTGCATTTGACACATTTTAATTCTGATTTCGATTGGCATTATGAACCAGTCTGATTAAGCTATCATACTGCAAAATGGACTTCTAAGATTGGCGTATACCTAGATGTTCTGAAACTTGAGAAGTTGACATTTCTAATGCCCCAGTCTCACGGCACGTTACGGAGAACTTTTTTACCACTGAGGGGCAGCTTGAGTTGAATTCTAGGAAAAAAATGACCATCACGGCGACATACAATGTTTATAAAACCATTACATAATTAATTAAAAGCATATCACGGCGGGGTTCTTTTTGTTCACTGCGGGGAAGAAAAGTTGTACGCCGTCCCCAAAAGTTCGCCGGGGGAAAGGAATTTCCTCCTCCTGAGGGATACTTTTATATCGCCCCGAGATATAAAAAGTACCCCTCAGGGAACCTATAACTGCCCCTCAGTGAACCTATTTCACCGCGGCGGGATGTCAAAAACTGCCGGCGAGGCTTCAAATGTCCCCCCAGGGGCAGGAAAGGTCCCCGCGGGGGCAGGAAAGGTCCCCGCGGGGGCAGGAGAGGTCCCCTTAGGGGCAGGGGATGTCCTAATATCCCGCCGGAGATGTTTTTGAGGCGTTCTCACTGAAAAAATCCACGCCGGACATCCAAAAATCAAGAAAATTAATGGCTCTGCTCCGCCGTCATGAAAAAAAAGTTTGTACCTGTTGAATCTTTTTTGACATCCACGGCGCAGTTTTTCCATTTCTAGGAACCGCTGAGGGGAACAAAAACTTCCCCTGGGGGGATGTGAAAAGTCGACGGCGGATCACCCAAATTCATCCAAATTACCAGGAAATACTTCGACGCCGATTTAAATAGTTCTCCGGGAGCCGCCGTGAGAATGTAGCATTAGTCTTTATAGTGAACTGGAAGATTGGGATGGCATTTGATGTCTTTACATTACTTGACAATACTTGTAACACTTTACTGATGCATGATTGACATTTACTGATAAACAAATTGAAAAAAGAAAACTTAGCTTTAAATTGATTTTGCAGAGTCATAATCCATTTAGTGTTAATCTTCACAGAGCAAAAACTTCCCACATGGTTTGGTGCTTAAAGTTGTAATTCATTTTGTTCTCACTCATGAGCAATTTACATTGTAAAAGGCTGGTCAATGAGTTATTGTGTGTGAAGCTCATTTCAGACATGCAACTCTTCCTAATTGTCACCAGATAATTTTCATTTACATTTAAACAACCTTACCATCAGGTGCTGATGGATATTATCATGGAAAGCTAAAATAATCTGCAGACCTTATGTTGAAATGTAAATGATATTTTTCATTTCCATGTAGTTTACTTTATATCGGTAGGACAAGATAATGTTATAGTGGAAATGTCTTTAAGAGAATTTCCAAACATGTATCGAATGACACAAGTTTATTAGGTAACATACCCATGGCTGTCTGTGATGCGATTGAGCAAATGTGAAATGTGTTGGAAGATATGATAACAGAGATGTTTGCAGCGTTAATGCAAGGAGATATCTTGCATCTATTGATATCGCAGAAACCTGAAGCAGCAAACCAAGAGTTATCACAGCATTTTCTCTTCTAAAGGGAAATCAAGCAGCTATATCAAGCATGACATACACATTACAAAAATATATGTGGTGATTCAATGGGTCCCACGAAGCCACATTTGAGAAAATTATTTACTAAACATAACCAATATTTTGAAATTTGTATTGGATTTTTCTATTATGGGAGTCAAAGTGAACCAACCCTGAAATTCAAAATTTCGGGAAACAGCAAAAATAGTTTTCACCATATTTGTAATGCTCATGGTTCTCAAGCTATTTCAGTTACATGTTTTACAATAATAACAACCTGATTGGGACTTTCAAAATTAACTATTTTTAAAAATAAGTAGAAGATCTAAATATTTTCCACATGGAAAATGGCGTTTTTAATGAAAATATCCATCGCAAGGCAAGGTGAACCAACCTATATTTTGCTTGAAACTGCTGATGATTTTGGGTCAATTCAGACAAATAATCAAATAATTGCACTTAGTTTAAGATCTTCCATGACCATCACAACTGCAGGGTGTCAAATGAATTAATTAGCCTCAGCGTATTCTTCAGAGAAAGTTCAAAATATAGGTTGGTTCACTTTGCCGCAAAATGATGGTTGCTAGAGTTGGTTCACTTTACCTTAATAGTGAGTCCTTGACCCTATGAATGGCAATGCTGGACAGCCATATGGTTGAAAATGACCCAATACCAACCAGAGGGGTACTAAAAGTGTTTTGGTTGAAAATTGATTAATCAGCCTCATTCTGAGGAGTGGAATTGCTGCAATAATGATCAAAACTTGGGTTGGTTCACTTTACCTTGAAATGTATGGGTTGGTTGACTTTGCCTTGAGATGTGTGGGTTGGTTTACTTTGCCTTGTGACTAAACTGAGTTTTGGCCGCATTGGGTTGGTTCACACCCTATAAGAACAGCCTCGCCATTGTGAATTAAGGTAGTTAATCTAACCATCAGATAGAGGACACAATTTTACACCCAAAACCATTGAAACATGGGAATGCCAAAATTCAGGGTTGGTTCACTTTGCCTCCAGAGGATCCATTTATTCAAGGAGGAAACCCTCAAGGGAATACATTATATAGGCCTAAAATATCTATATATTGCAACAACCAATACTACAAAGACATCAGAAAAATGCTAAATAAATAAGTCTCCTCAGTCTGTAACAATGCCTTGGCCAGCCAACAGTGGCCCAATGCCAACATCGAGTCTATATCAGACCAAAGAATGGCTTTGCTTGACTGTCAGTGTGTTCTGAAGGGAATGCTGTGACAGATTAGGCATGAAATCGCTACTGTACAATGAGCACAATGTATGAAGTTTTGTCAATGGAAAAGAGAACCATTCCAGGCCATTTGAAGTACAACATTAAGAAGGGTGTTCTCTTGAGACTCTTAATCTCACTCCTCTCACTGGCAAGTCACTGTGCAGGAACAGTGGCATATATAGAAATGGCCTGAGGGGGGCCATAACATGAGGCAAATACTGGTGCTCAGCAACACTTTCTATCTCTTCCATGTTAATTTTGGGCCTGGGGGGGGTTTCCATGGCACCATGGCCCCCTAAATATACCACTGTCCACGAACATCGATTTAGCCATTGCTTTAAGAGGACACCCTTCCACTTCATACCATTATATACCAGAGTACTGTGTTTTATATCCCTGAGGGCCAACAATATTTCAGTCATCCTCGGTAATTTATTTTATGCCATGCACAATATCCGCTTGATTTATCTTGTGAGGATAAGATATATCGACAGTTTGTTGTGCTCCCATACCAGCCAGAACAACATAAGTATTACGCCTGATATTCCTTACACAAACACAGCTCATATCTTCTTCATATTTTTCATCTGAATTTTTTCCAATATGTCTGACATTTTCTCTGTGTTATCAGACCTCTCAGATGGATGTTGCTTCAGTTTCATTTATAAGAAGTTCAGTTTTTGTATACTTAAGTGTTGAAATTTATTTGAATATTTCAGCATAAACAACTAATGGATTTTGCAGTAGGAAATTCAGTAAAATATCTATAGATGTTTTCACTTCATATCCTATATTTTTTATGGTTGCTGTTTGTGAAAAACTTCTGTTGTGGACAGGAATTTTTATTTAACAAAATTATTTGGAAAAACATAGTCACAATGATTTGTTTTTGTTGCAGGAAAGATCTAAAAATTCAAGTAAACTTGATAGGAGTCTTTTATGATAGAAACTGTTCTTTTCTTTGTTCTCGCATTGTTGATCTTTTTGGGTGCACTGATGAAAGTCGAATAACAGAGTTCATCTTGTCTAGATTCCCTTCTTATTTGCCGATCCAAACTAAACTGTAATTGATCTTGTAAGCACACTTTCTTTAGTGTGTGGCGCGGGCGTAGAATGTTGACTCTGAGATTTCTTGTAAAAGAGATGTTGACACAGCCATAAATTGTTCTATCATGGTACAGAGGGTCTCAATGAAGATTTTCCTCTAAGCCTCTAAACCAATCTTCTCTTAATGTAACACTGTCTGATCTTATCTCAAGCGACTTTGCCCGTGCTTTCAGAATTGCATGAACAAATGTCACCAGACCCGACAACTGTTTACAGAGGCTTATTGCTTAACGTACTGTCAAGAATGAAATTGTAACTGGTTTTTAATTCCAATATCTTAGTTATTTGAATTCCGTCTCAAGGCAGGGACACTTGTTTGAAGACAATGAAAATGAGCCACACTCCATTTCAAAGACAAAGCCAACATTGCTCTGTCGAGACAACCTTATGAGGTCACAGCCTCAAATAGCACTGAGTTGTGTGGTCTGGCACCCAAGGGACATTGAGAAATTGCAATTTTCATGGGAAAAAAACTTGTATTCATGTTGCTTCGCATAATCAGTTGTGCCACATTTTCTCATTTTGATGGTACAGAAGTATGACAGAGTGACATGCAATGAATTTATTGGCTGACTAATCTATCAATTGATCCATAACAGAAGGCTCAATGAAGCAAGCAGTAGTGTCAGATGTGTTTGGAAAGTGGGCTAAAGACTTGCTAAATGATAATTATAATATCATTTCATCAATTGAACAAACCAATAACCGTTTTGTAAATGGCTATTCAATTTTACATTCATGACTCAATTTAGGAAAAAAGCTGCCCTGGCGGCTGAAAAGAAGTATGAGAGAATGTCATCTTGTCCAAGGCTGCAGAAATTATCATCTGTTTTTCGGTAATTGCTACTTGATCTGACCCGAGACAGGAAGACGAGGAAATTGCTCAATAAATTATAGAAAATTAGGGGTGGTCCTGTCACGTAGACTGGCAGCATATGTTTGGGCAATCAGTGGTCTACTTTGCTTGATATACTACACACTAGACCATCAAGAGAAGTTGTATGTCTTCATTTTGTTAATGTCCATGGTCATGCTCACAACATCTGTAAAACGTGAAAACGGTGAGAGTATTGTGAGGTGACCGGAAGCTTCGCCATAGTCCAGAGCTTTGCAGTATTGGACAATCGTAGCATCTGGTAATGAAGTAGCTGTTGTGATTATCTTTGAGAGTTCTCAAATAAGGTGTGCATCTTGTCAACTGTAGCAATCACATCAACTTTGAAGTTGCTAGATTTTATGTATTTATTGGTTATTGCTATACACTTTATCAGAAAAGGCGTTCTATATACTAGTGAACTTTGCAATGAAACTGTGCTTTGCGCTCTGATCAAATTTATGAAGATAATTTCTCAAAAATTACAGGGCGAGGTGGATTGAGAATGGAGATTCAGCAATTTAGATGATCGATGATCTGAAAACGTGTTTTATACAAAGCAGATTTGATTTCTGTCACATTGAACATTTGATTCATAGATGAACTTGGTAGCAAAATTTTTGATGAAATCAACCAATGTCAATGTTGCTTTAGGAAAAAATTCTTAGTGGTTTGGTACAACCAACATTGAACTCAAGCTGTCATAATATTATCATAGGGCCTTCCCTTCAAGTATTGAACCTTTCCAATTCAATTGAACTTAAAAAAATGTAAAACCTTTTTTCAACCGTGAGTTCTTTTATAAAAACCATCTTTAGTGTTAAGAGTATAAGCTTTTGAACTGAAAGTAAACTGCCAATATATCATTAGGCCATGGTAAACTGTTTAATAAAATATGTGTTCCAAAAGTTCTCAGAGAGTCAGCATTTGCTAGTCATTGTCTGCATTCTAATTGTTTGCCTTGTCTTTCATTTATCTCCAAAACACAATAATTGATGGCATCACAATCAAATACAATCTAAGGAAAGCATGACTGTGCTTTGCGCTCTGATCAAATTAGGGAAGATAATTTCTCAAAAATTACAGGGTGAGGTGGATGGAGAATGGAGATTCAGCAATTTAGATGATTGATGATGTGAAAACGTGTTTTATACAAAGTAGATTTAATTTCTGTCAAATTGAACATTTGATTCATAGATGGACATGGTAGCAAAATGTTTGATGAAATCAACCAGCTTGTCAATGTTGCTTTAGGGAAAAATTTTGAGTGGTTTGGTACAACCAACATTGAACTCAAGCTGTTATATTTCGGATTGCAGCAAAAAATTATCAAAGTTATGCAGTGATCAGTGATCACTTCTGTTTTAGTTACTCCTATGGTCGAAATTGGCCAAGTTATTTGGGAGGAGGTCTCTCAGTTGCAAGGCCCGAAGTGTTCAAGCTATTGTAGCCCGGATTCTGCGAGCTGCCAGAGGCACCCTAAACTCCAAATGCTCTGAAAATGAATTCCGGGCACTTCATGTTTGGTCAAAAAAAAATTGATTTTGAAAACCCTATTTGTGTTTATATATCACGATAGGTTGTTGCAGATTGGACTTGCTGCTTCATGCTTATTCCTCCATACAATTCAGTATTGGGGGGTTTTCAGGACACCCTCTGGGTCCTTCTGAAAAATGCATTTCAGGGGGGGGGGGAGAGGTCACAAGAGCATTTTGGAGAGTCAAAACCTCCATAGCCCTATCTTATTTCGACCACTGATTTAGTCTGTTACTGTCTTACTCCCTTCACTATATGTAGTTCTGATTTAAAAGCACTTCGGTTTTGGAAATGAAGAGACACAAATGCCACCATGGAAGGTAATATGGCTCAAAAGAGCTTCTGAGAAATGCCAGAAATATCTAAAACAAGTCAATTTGCTTTGACTGACCATTTGACCTTTAACCTCTATCTCCTGAGGTTATCAGAGGGCACATCCTGGAAGAAAATATGACTAAAAGATTGAAACAAGATCACGAAAGAAGGCAGCTGCCTGCCTAACATTTCCAGACAGCAGGGTCTAAAAATCATGGAGTTCTTCTTTAATTATTGTCAGAGGTCAAAGCAGTTTTAATAAGTATGCTATTTTAAGGTAAGTTTACTTGCTTGATACATTACATTTGACCTTTTAATTGTGATTTTGATTAGCATATGAACCAGTCTGATTAAGCTACATCATTCTGCAAAATGAATTTCTAAGAGTGGCATGTACCTTGACATTCTGAAACTTGAAAAGTTGGCATTTCTAACCAAATCTTTATTGTGAATTGGAATAACAAGATTGGGATGGTATTTGATGTCACTTTACTGTTGCATGTTGCACCCTTACTGATAAACTACTTTAAAAAGGAAAACTTAGCTTCAAGTTGACGCTTGCCTACCACTGATCCATTCAGTGTTAGTCTTTGCAGAGCAAAAACTTCCAACACAGATTGGTGCTTTAAGTTTAAATTCATTTTGCCCTCACTCGAGCAATTTACATTTGCAAAGGGCTTATATCGTGTGTGAAGGTAATTTCATGCATGCAAGTCTTCCTAATTGGCACAAGCTAATTTTCATTTACATTTTAAACAACATTATCATGAGGTGTTGATGGATACTCTCACTGCAAGTTTTAAAATAATCAGCAGATGTTATCTTGAAGATTAAATGATAATTTTCATTTCCTTGTAGTTTATATTGATTTGACGAGTAGTATTTACTGGAAATGTCTTCAAGAGAGTTTCATGACATGTGACAAATAACACAAGCCGAAAGGTAACATAATTACGAATGCAACATGTATATATTGATTTGGCAGAAAACTGAAGCAACGAACCAACAATCATCACTATTCTTGGCTCCATAAGAGAAATAAAGCAGATATCATGTATGGCATACAGTACATTGCATGAAGAGTGATATCATATCATATGCTTAGATATCTGGCAAAAAAGCACTACATGTCTTTTTATGATAAAGAGTGTCTTGGATCCGTCTTTAGAAATAGTATTTATCTAATCGATCCAAGATGAAAATGATTCGATGTTGTTGGTAGAATCTTGCAACATGAATATGTTGTTGGTAATTTGCAGACCTCCTCATGATCAGACAAATATTGAGATCAAAAATGGAAATTGGTATTTAAGCAATGTGAAGTTTCCTTAAATGTTTGAGACTCCTGAAATTAGTATTCTTGAAAAGCCAAATCTTGATTGAAATCCCAAGAGCTGGAGACAATATTTTCTTTGACAATGTTTACTTTTCATCAATTGATTAGAAACAGAAGTTTTGGCTATTCATTCAGACTCAGACTCAGACGTAATTTATTTCAACATTATACAACATTTCATTAAAAAACAAACAAATGTACAAAGAGAGAGGAGACCCTCCCAAAGCACTATGTGCCGCTACTGGAGGGCCACCTATACATCATAATTATTTTATACTTCTACCAAGCGTGTTCATGTGAGTCATCAGGCATCCAGATCCAACATTGCCCTTCAGGTTAAATTAGTAAAAAAAAGAAAGTAATTCAAGTTTTTGAACGGAATAAGATCTATATGGAATAGTATTGAAGACTTACTCAGTACAGATATGTTCCTAGGAGGTATAAAGGTGCACTTCTTATGTTCTGTTGCAAATATAGCAGTCTTGAATATCACAGTAACATGAATAATTACTTATTATCTTATTTTTGGTATATTGCTGGAAACAATCAAGTGAATGAGTACCGTAATATGGGGTGAATAGGGACACTGGGGTGAATCGAGACAGATCAGGGAAACATTGTATTTGCTGAAGAAACGCATATTTCTACTTGCCTGAGGAAATTAATTTTTGGCATAGTTAAAGTACACATATTGGCGCATATTGTGACGGAATTTTGTATTGCTAACTGCAGGCTGTGTGGAGCTGCAGGACCTTAAACTATGCACGGCAGAAATGGCCTTTTACAAGTTGGTCAAAACTTTCCTTGTGATAAATAAAGCATAAATATCAGAGCCACCAAACTTGCAGCAAACTTTAAAATCAGTCTAATATGGTTATAGGGGAACCATAATTATAGACTGGATGTGGGATTGTGTATGTTAGGTCCTGGGTGCAGATACAGGTCAATGGCAAATTTTCCGGATTAACCACAATAACCATACTAATTTTCGTTTGAGTGTAGTGGCATGGCTTTTTGATTAATAATATTGAACTTAGCATCATTTGCAGCGCATTTAGTCCAGAATTATCAATAACTAGAAAAATTTGAAAAAAACTGCAGTTTTTAACAGTTTTCTATCATTTATCAAATTTTTTTAACTCTGCATATTATCAATGAAATTGATATCAGATTTTCCTCAAATTTTTTTTCTGGCATGTTGAACATGTTTTCTAATATTTTTTTACAAGGAAAAGTCACTCAAATTAGGTAGGGAGTATTAATAGTGGAAATAATGGAGTGTCCCGATTCACCCCAAAGTATGGGGTGAATTGGGACAGTGGTTTTCTTGGCCTAGAGCAATGGGGATTTAAGATATCATTTCAAGCTTCTAGGGGTACTTAGACCTTGTGCCCAGACACAATTTGACACCAAACTTTGATTTCTAGATTGATTTTTGTCCATGCTATGACAGAAAAACGGCCAATTCTGTCCCGATTCACCCCATATTACGGTATGTATTTTGTCTTTAATAGAACGATCTAAAATATTGTTAAAGAAATGTGAAATTTTGTATCTGATGGATTGTTTTGCAAATTCATGACTAATTGTAGGTAAATGAAAACTATTTTGATTTCTGACATAATGATCATGAATATTCTGTGTTTTTATAAATATACCTGATTTATAAATATACCTCATTGAAACCATCATTCGCTTGGAAATTGATCAATGACATGCTTTTTGTTAAAATTGCTATTCATGCATGATGTGTTTATATAGTAGTTTCATTTTGTTTGGGAATGTCAAATTTATAAGGGTTGGAAATACTTGTTCTGAATCTATTTTTATTTTATGTTACCCACATGGGAGCTCCTTCTGGGCATCCGAAAAAGTTGAACGGATAGGCCCTGTTGTGTAACATGTGCAAATGGTAATTAACAAAATAAACATGAAATTAAAGTAATTGTTTTTGTTTTCATGAGGATAACTTTTTCGGTAAAAAATTTTTTCGACAAGCCCATTAATTTGACCTTAGACTTCAATCTCATGCAGACAAATCAACAGTCATTTCATACAGGAAACACACCAAAACAAGTTGGAGATAAGGCTGAGTTAAAAAAATTCGTTTTTCTCAAGATGTGTCATAGTCGATTGATTGTTGCAACTATGGTTTGTATCTCACAAGTGTGGATAAACCATTCACTACATTATAGTTAAGGTTTCGCATGGTCTGGAGAATATCTTTGCATGCTTGGGTTTGAATACTGACATTTTCAGTGGACCTTCGTGAGCAAAATCCCTGTTGCATATTGTTCGGATGAGATGTTAAATTGGCGGCCCCTTGTATGATAGTTGAATCAGTCTGTGCACGGCAGGTAAACGATCGATCCCTCACATGTTGTATATATGTAACATGTTCAGGACTCCCACTACTTCTCTCCAATCTATTCAATCAAACCTTGTGAGTGCCCAGAACTGCATGCATGGCCGCACTTACACTATCGATTCATTTGTCTATCTAGTAGGTTACGGAAGCTGTCAAAATCTTAAAATACAATAACGAAACTTCAGGTAGCCCTTTGCTCATGAATGTCCTTCATCATTGATTCAACGTTGTCCAATTTAACGCTCCTACATGAACACCTCCAAGATTTAATCCTCAAATTTGATGTATTGAGCATTTGTGATGATTCAGAGTTCACATTTGCATACCTGTTAATATTGGGGAGTGACAAACTGCTTCTGGGAATCACATTTTAACGTTTTAATTAATTTTCTGTTATAACACAGCAGCTAAACTGGAATAATGAACAGTGAACCAAGTCTATCAAATTTCTCTGAAATTATCACACTGAGTTTCTTTGCAAAATCATCCAGTTATTGCCTATATTATGTCCTCCTGAGTAATTTCGTAGATTTAATTTCTGTCAAATGGAACATTTGATTCATAGATGGACATGGTAGCAAAATGTTTGATGAAATCAACCAGCTTGTCAATGTTGCTTTAGGGAAAAATTTTGAGTGGTTTGGTACAACCAACATTGAACTCAAGCTGTTATATTTCGGATTGCAGCAAAAAATTATCAAAGTTATGCAGTGATCAGTGATCACTTCTGTTTTAGTTACTCCTATGGTCGAAATTGGCCAAGTTATTTGGGAGGAGGTCTCTCAGTTGCAAGGCCCGAAGTGTTCAAGCTATTGTAGCCCGGATTCTGCGAGCTGCCAGAGGCACCCTAAACTCCAAATGCTCTGAAAATGAATTCCGGGCACTTCATGTTTGGTCACAAAAAAATTGATTTTGAAAACCCTATTTGTGTTTATATATCACGATAGGTTGTTGCAGATTGGACTTGCTGCTTCATGCTTATTCCTCCATACAATTCAGTATTGGGGGGTTTTCAGGACACCCTCTGGGTCCTTCTGAAAAATGCATTTCAGGGGGGGGGGGAGAGGTCACAAGAGCATTTTGGAGAGTCAAAACCTCCATAGCCCTATCTTATTTCGACCATTGATTTAGTCTGTTACTGTCTTACTCCCTTCACTATATGTAGTTCTGATTTAAAAGCACTTCGGTTTTGGAAATGAAGAGACACAAATGCCACCATGGAAGGTAATATGGCTCAAAAGAGCTTCTGAGAAATGCCAGAAATATCTAAAACAAGTCAATTTGCTTTGACTGACCATTTGACCTTTAACCTCTATCTCCTGAGGTTATCAGAGGGCACATCCTGGAAGAAAATATGACTAAAAGATTGAAACAAGATCACGAAAGAAGGCAGCTGCCTGCCTAACATTTCCAGACAGCAGGGTCTAAAAATCATGGAGTTCTTCTTTAATTATTGTCAGAGGTCAAAGCAGTTTTAATAAGTATGCTATTTTAAGGTAAGTTTACTCACTTGATACATTACATTTGACCTTTTAATTGTGATTTTGATTAGCATATGAACCAGTCTGATTAAGCTACATCATTCTGCAAAATGAATTTCTAAGAGTGGCATGTACCTTGACATTCTGAAACTTGAAAAGTTGGCATTTCTAACCAAATCTTTATTGTGAATTGGAATAACAAGATTGGGATGGTATTTGATATCACTTTACTGTTGCATGTTGCACCCTTACTGATAAACTACTTTAAAAAGGAAAACTTAGCTTCAAGTTGACGCTTGCCTACCACTGATCCATTCAGTGTTAGTCTTTGCAGAGCAAAAACTTCCAACACAGATTGGTGCTTTAAGTTTAAATTCATTTTGCCCTCACTCGAGCAATTTACATTTGCAAAGGGCTTATATCGTGTGTGAAGGTAATTTCATGCATGCAAGTCTTCCTAATTGGCACAAGCTAATTTTCATTTACATTTTAAACAACATTATCATGAGGTGTTGATGGATACTCTCACTGCAAGTTTTAAAATAATCAGCAGATGTTATCTTGAAGATTAAATGATAATTTTCATTTCCTTGTAGTTTATATTGATTTGACGAGTAGTATTTACTGGAAATGTCTTCAAGAGAGTTTCATGACATGTGTCAAATAACACAAATTGATTGTAAAGGTAACATAAATACGAATGCAACATGTATATATTGATTTGGCAGAAAACTGAAGCAACGAACCAACAATCATCACTATTCTTGGCTTCATAAGAGAAATAAAGCAGATATCATGTATGGCATACAGTACATTGCATGAAGAGTGATATCATATCATATGCTTAGATATCTGGCAAAAATGCACCACATGTCTTTTTATGATAAAGAATGTCTTAGATCGTCTTTAGAAATAGTATTTATCTAATCGATCAGAGATGAAAATGATTCGATGTTGGAGGTAGAATCTTGCAACATGAATATGTTGTTGGTAATTTGCAGACCTCCTCATGATCAGACAAATATTGAGATCAAAAATGGAAATTGGTATTTAAGCAATGTGAAGTTTCCTTAAATGTTTGAGACTCCTGAAATTAGTATTCTTGAAAAGCCAAATCTTGATTGAAATCCCAAGAGCTGGAGACAATATTTTCTTTGACAATGTTTACTTTTCATCAATTGATTAGAAACAGAAGTTTTGGCTATTCATTCAGACTCAGACTCAGACGTAATTTATTTCAACATTATACAACATTACATTAAAAAACAAACAAATGTATAAAGAGAGAGGAGACCCTCCCAAAGCACTATGTGCCGCTACTGGAGGGCCACCTACACATCATATAATTATTTTATACTTCTATCAAGCGTGTCCATGTGAGTCGTCAGGCATCCAGATCCAACATTGCCCTTCAGGTTAAATTAGTAAAAAAAAGAAAGTAATTCAAGTTTTTGAACGGAATAAGATCTATATGGAATAGTATTGAATACTAACTCAGTACAGATATGTTCCTAGGAGGTATAAAGGTGCACTTCTTATGTTCTGTTGCAAATATAGCAGTCTTGAATATCACAGTCACATGAATAATTACTTATTATCTTATTTTTGGTATAATGCTTGAAACCATCAAGTGAATGAGTACCGTAATATGGGGTGAATAGGGACACTGGGGTGAATCGGGACAGATCAGGGAAACATTTTATTTGCTGAAGAAACGCATATTTCTACTTGCCTGAGGAAATTAATTTTTGGCATAGTTAAAGTACACATATTGGCGCATATTGTGATGGAATTTTGTATTGCTAACTGCAGGCTGTGTGGAGCTGCAGGACCTTAAACTATGCACGGCAGAAATGGCCTTTTACAAGTTGGTCAAAACTTTCCTTGTGATAAATAAAGCATAAATATCAGAGCCACCAAACTTGCAGCAAACTTTAAAATCAGTCTAATATGGTTATAGGGGAACCGTAATTATAGACTGGATGTGGGATTGTGTATGTTAGGTCCTGGGTGCAGATACAGGTCAATGGCAAATTTTCCGGATTAACCACAATAACCATACTAATTTTCGTTTGAGTGTAGTGGCATGGCTTTTTGATTAATAATATTGAACTTAGCATCATTTGCAGCGCATTTAGTCCAGAATTATCAATAACTAGAAAAATTTGAAAAAAACTGCAGTTTTTAACAGTTTTCTATCATTTATCAAATTTTTTTAACTCTGCATATTATCAATGAAATTGATATCAGATTTTCCTCAAATTTTTTTTCTGGCATGTTGAACATGATTTCTAATAGTTCTTCACAAGGAAAAGTCACTCAAATTAGGTAGGGAGTATTAATAGTGGAAATAATGGAGTGTCCCGATTCACCCCAAAGTATGGGGTGAATTGGGACAGTGGTTTTCTCGGCCTAGAGCAATGGGGATTTAAGATATCATTTCAAACTTCTAGGGGTACTTAGACCTTGTGCCCAGACACAATTTGACACCAAATTTTGATTTCTAGATAGATTTTTGTCCTGCTGTGACAGAAAAACTGCCAATTCTGTCCCGATTCACCCCTTATTACGGTATATATTTTGTCTTTAATAGAACGATCTAAAATATTGTTAAAGAAATGTGAAATTTTGTATCTGATGGATTGTTTTGCAAATTCATGACTAATTGTAGGTAAATGAAAACTATTTTGATTTCTGACATAATGATCATGAATATTCTGTGTTTTTATAAATATACCTGATTTATAAATATACCTCATTGAAACCATCATTCGCTTGGAAATTGATCAATGACATGCTTTTTGTTAAAATTGCTATTCATGCATGATGTGTTTATATAGTAGCTTCATTTTGTTTGGGAATGTCAAATTTATAAGGGTTGGAAATACTTGTTCTGAATCTATTTTTATTTTATGTTACCCACATGGGAGCTCCTTCTGGGCATCCGAAAAAGTTGAACGGATAGGCCCTGTTGTGTAACATGTGCAAATGGTAATTAACAAAATAAACATGAAATTAAAGTAATTGTTTTTGTTTTCATGAGGATAACTTTTTCGGTAAAAAATTTTTTCGACAAGCCCATTAATTTGACCTTAGACTTCAATCTCATGCAGACAAATCAACAGTCATTTCATACAGGAAACACACCAAAACAAGTTGGAGATAAGGCTGAGTTAAAAAAATTCGTTTTTCTCAAGATGTGTCATAGTCGATTGATTGTTGCAACTATGGTTTGTATCTCACAAGTGTGGATAAACCATTCACTACATTATAGTTAAGGTTTCGCAAGGTCTGGAGAATATCTTTGCATGCTTGGGTTTGAATACTGACATTTTCAGTGGACCTTCGTGAGCAAAATCCCTGTTGCATATTGTTCGGATGAGATGTTAAATTGGCGGCCCCTTGTATGATAGTTGAATCAGTCTGTGCACGGCAGGTAAACGATCGATCCCTCACATGTTGTATATATGTAACATGTTCAGGACTCCCACTACTTCTCTCCAATCTATTCAATCAAACCTTGTGAGTGCCCAGAACTGCATGCATGGCCGCACTTACACTATCGATTCATTTGTCTATCTAGTAGGTTACGGAAGCTGTCAAAATCTTAAAATACAATAACGAAACATCAGGTAGCCCTTTGCTCATGAATGTCCTTCATCATTGATTCAACGTTGTCCAATTTAACGCTCCTACATGAACACCTCCAAGATTTAATCCTCAAATTTGATGTATTGAGCATTTGTGATGATTCAGAGTTCACATTTGCATACCTGTTAATATTGGGGAGTGACAAACTGCTTCTGGGAATCACATTTTAACGTTTTGATTAATTTTCTGGCATAACACTGCAGCTAAATTGGAATAATGAACAGTGAACCAAGTCTATTAAATTTCGTTAAAATTATCATACCGAGTTTCTTTGCAAAGTCATCCAGTTATTGCCACTATTATGTCCCCTTGAGCCATTTGCCTATATCACTTAATCAGGAGGTCATTCAGATTTCATGAAATATGTTTTTTCGTCTGCTATTCAAAAATGCTGGAGAAATATCAGCATAGATGGCCGTCATGCTAAGCACCAGTTTAAAAGAGTCTTTGCTCAAGTGGAATTTGTCTGCAAGCAAGCAATAACATACGGTCTCTTTCGTCAAGTAATTTATCATTTTGCTTATTGCTTCAATTATCCCAAGAAAGCTTCAGGGAATACTTGCAAAAGCCAGTATTGGAATTTTCGTGTCATTTCTCATACTGCGGTCATTCATTTGCAACTCATTTACATCTCATTCCCTCGTCTAAAGGATGGTGGCATCAGTGATGCAGTGCAAAACTCATTTCTTATTTTGATGGCATGCAACAGGAAAGCAAAAACATCATGTATCATGCTCAGTGAGAATGCAGAGGAGCGAGGGTAATAAGACACTTAACATTCACTCAAAATTTCTGAACTGTTAATTTCTTTAAATTTTTCAGTATGGAAGCTGACCTTTTAAACAGATCAAATAAATGAATAAAAAATTTGTATTTTTGACCCAGTACAATATTGGGATTTGAACAGCAAACATCGTGCAGCATTAAAAAAACAGTGACAGTACATATCCATTACTTACCGTTATTAAGATTTTCAAGTCATTGATTTCATAGACAAAAAAAATTCTTCTAACACACAACAGCTGCTGTTAGTTTTATACCGCAAATTAAAACAATTTCAGTTCAAATACAGCAGTTTCAGCAGTTTTAACTGAACTGCCATCAACCAAGCAGATGAACTAAATTGCTGCAAGGCATGTGCTCCATACAACTCATATTTTTAGAAACTATATTGCAATGGATTTATGATATTCTTTGCACATGCCAGTCAAATCATGCTTTTGAATTCAAATCTCATAAATAGTTTTTGCCACTTTTTACCCAATTTGTTACCGTCATCAACAAGTACTAATTTTTTGTCACAAAAGTGAAAGAACAAAACAGGTATGCAAATGGCAAAACTATTTAATCTTGTACATTTTTAGTTTTAGAAAATGCCCCTGCCACTCATTCCTTTGAGGCCAATTGAAACGAAACCAAACCTTCATCAAAAATCCCTTTACGAGATTTATGTGAGCATCATTGATGCATCAATCATTTTGTATCACCTATAATCAGCTGCTGCACATTTTCTGATTTTTATGTAGGGGCCTGTGGTACAAGAGTTCAGAATGTCAAACTGACATGCAATGCATTGGTTTGCCAATTTGCTTGTCAATGATCAATCATTATGTGAAAAAGATATAAGGTGGATTGCTCTAACAAGCAAAACCTAAACAAAATTTACAATATTTTAAGTCCTACAGATCAGCAGCTATAATCCATATCTGCAGAAAACTTCCAACCTTTCTCTAAAATTGAGTGACATTGTTGACATGTGTGTGCTCCATCAGCTTGCATTTACTAGATTGCGCCTGAATTTTGGCATCTTCATCACAGATATAAACAAGAAATTAAAAACTGCATGCATATACCGATAAAAGGCTCCCAGCTACATATGAACACTTTCAGTCAGACACCAAATTAAGTGAGATAGATACCCCTGTAGACCTGCTTGGTTCTACCATCACCTTTAGATTAAGTAAATTGATACAGGATCTGGAAACATCCGCACAGACATCACAGCGATACTGTAAAGGATTGCATCGGTCATTAATACATGATACAGGGATAAGATGGCTACTCATTGAGTATCTTGAGGGATTTTCACACTCTTCATAGATCTTTCTTTTCTTTTTGCTGCATAATCATTGTATAATAGGCAGCACAAAATACATACAAGTACAGGAACTAAAATCTTCTCCCAATCTTACAATTCACACAAAATCAAGTAACGTAATATAGTAGGTGGGTTAGGTCAAAGCTGACTTCACTTTCTGATGCAAAGGTCCCCTTTGGCACAGACGTACCTTGGGGTCATCGGAAAAGATTTATCCAAAGACACAAGTGAGATCACCCCCTGGATTGGAAATACAGCCATTTTCCAAAATGGCCGCCGCAAGTGCAAAAAGTCCAATATCTCCGCTTCTATTTCAGCTAGAGAGACAAAATTAGGGTCAAAATATATGTTTTTGGGGTCAGAGAATCCATTGAAATAGTTCCTAAGTATGAAAAACCATTACTTACACATTTTATTGTAGCCCCTGCTTTAAAAATGGCCGCCAAGCAAGGTTGACAGCACCAGGGCCACTGTTAGTGAACATATATAGTGTTCTACTAATACCATTAGGTTGCATCATCTGCCAATAATGTTGAAATGATATCTCTACTCAAAATCAGCATACTCTAACACAATTAAAAATAAGACATACTCAATATCAGTTCCATTGAACAATATTTATGTGGTCTTCAAAGCCTCTTAAGTTTCTTCACTTCGATCCATCCCATTTTTGAATATGCTTTTCATGATAATTTTGCCAAATCACAATCTAAATTTAGGACATTTGCTTTCCTGATATCAGCATTCAGCATCAACAGTCTATACATAAACAGCATCAAGCTGTGGCTCCATTTAATTTTAGTTATCTCGTCGTATCCTGACCTTGTAAACATTCTGTCAATTTACTAATTTTTTCGTCATCACTTAGCTTTCATTTTAATTGTCCAGCAATTCAATCATGGTATGATTGATTTTTTAATATGTATGCTCTGTACCATGGTATTTGGCTGAATTTCCTGATGTGCATAGCTACAATAGTCACCAAGAAATATCCCAGCCACTGCAGTTTTTGTCAATCAGAGTAACAAAATGAGTGTCAGTAATTTTGATATAAAAAAAAGTTTGAAATGGGTTTAATCAGTATTCATGAAAATTTGTAGACTGGTGGAGAACATTTATAGTGTGCTATGCTATATGACTTGGAAACAGAGGTGGCATGCATGACTTAGCTGAGGGATATTAACTTGAATAGTATGCTGCCCCTGCCCAGGACTTCTAGCGATCACTTTCATGTGTTTATTTTGAAGATTTTCTACCCTTTCCTGTCAGTCATAACCATCTTTGAAGACCAATACTAAAGCTAGTATGCAAAAAGTTAGAAAAATGTCCTTTTTTGGTGTAAGGAATTAATTCTGCCCTGTGATTTCAAATCACAGTAACTGCCTTTTCAGTGATTTTGAGAAAAACGCATTTCTTTGTTTTTAACATTGTAACCTCTATATCTTAATCTCCAGATGAAGCACCCTCAAGTCAATGCTTCAAATGTGAAGAAATATAGTCAAAGTGTATGTGTCTATATCATTTGTCACTCAAAATGACTTCTTATAGATATATTAGACAACATTGTGCTTTTTAATGACTTACTGTGTTTTGAATGAGAAACCTCTGATTTTTTATTTATGTCATTGCTGAAGATATTTGCTCAGTTGAGGTGAAAAAACAGTATCTCCTGGTTTGTGTCATTTCAAAACACAGTAACTCAAAAATAAGCCAAAGAGACTGTGTTTCAAAACAAAATGAGTAAGTTACTGTGTTTTGGCCTGACATGACATGTCCATTTTGATGTAAACAGTTGATACTGTGTTTGTTTATCATGGATTTGTGGGGTAACTAGAGGTGATACAGGCATGAAATTTGGCATGAAGGTAGATATTATTAATAGGATTGAGAAGTTATGCTCAACTCAGTTACTGTTTTTTGGTCACTTACTGTGTTTCCATTTCACAGGGCAGAATTAAAATGCGCATTGGAGGACATATTTTTAGATGATGCAATTATTCAAAGGGAGCCAAAATCTTACACCATGAGTATCTTCTGATGAAGCAGTCATTCATCAGTTCCCTTTCATCTTAATGTGAGGCTGATTCATTCCTCCAGATGCTGCTTGAATTGTCTTGAAGAATACCATATACTGAGGACTCCTACGAGTCCTACGTCCTCAGCCTCACATGACTCTCAACCCAGCACTGTCTTCACTACCATGACCAGGACTCTTTCATTATACAGTATCATCATTGACAAGTTAAAGATACATGTAGCTCTTGACACTGCCTAAGTTGGCATGTAGTCTTATCAGGGTCTCAACTAATTTTGCCAGCCCACTCCATTTCATAACCAGGAAAATAACCCATTAGTTCAAGAGAAAACAAGTGTACTGTCATGAGAGGCGGTGACTCAATGAAATACACTGTAGGGTAGAGTCAGACCAGCTACTGATATGCTGGTGGGGGATGAGGATAGCTGCACAGAGGTCAGACTTTTTTTCTGACACCAGCCTAATCAACCCCACAAACTCAATCATCCTGTCAGGACCAGGACTTAACTAGGATTGCAATAGTCCTCACGTGACTATTATCTCTCTAACTGTAAAAGGGTTAGGTATTGATCCGTCTCCTCTGGTCAACAGATTATTCAAATTTCAACAAAACCTTAATGCAGATTCAACCGTCCATCATAGCAGTATTCCATACCAAAAAGGAGACAAAAGACCTGTTTTATGTGGCAATGAAGCTGTATCTTCAATCTAGAAGTGCATTAGTTGTAAAAACCATCCATAGACGAGGGCTGCGTGTGTCATGTAGGCCTATATATGACAGATTGAAGACAATAAGCATAGATGTGGCTGATTTAATGATCAGCCCCTCAGAAAAATTTGGAATTATGGTACCACCTCAAGCAGCTCATGGAGTCTTTATCATAGTTGGTTACAATACAACAATATTCATCACAACCCCTTATTCTCTACAGCTATGTGTACTTCTCTTACACATGGAATAGGCATTGAATCAACCAGCTCTTCTGTACAAGTAACCAAACCACTAGAAGTAAAACATCCTTGATACAGTTGAAGTGGGAATAAAGGCAAGTTAAAAGTTTGTGACATCTCTAAAAGGCTATATACCATCCCTGCAAGCTTTATGCCCAGTAACATTGGTCATAAAAATGGCTCTGACTGGCTAGAAAGAGTAAAAAACAAAGACATGACAGTGGTAACTGGATATCCTGGACACTGGGCAGGATAATTTGCTAATATTTCTTAGCATAATTCATATCCCTCAGCCAAGTCGTACATGCTACATATTGTACCTCCGTTCACTGAGTGTCTGAAATGTCTAACTATGGCATGGCATACCATGAATGTTCTGCACCAAACAATAAATTTCTTGAATCATCCACAAACACCTTACCAATATTTTTTGCCCAAAACATATTTTCACACCTGCAGTGGAAACTCCTGAGTCTGGGCTTGGTGGGTTGCTCTCTTGGTGACTTTGCTAGCTTAGCATATGAGAAGATGCTGTGAAGTGTGTGTGACCCTACAGAAGTGACTGGACAACAGCCTTAAATAACACTATTATCTTAAATGTACAGTGAAATTAATTCGACATAATATTATTATTTTTCACTCACTGAGCAGTGAGCATACATACGATGCTTGAATTACTGGACTATCAAAATGAAAGCTTGGCGATGATGAAAAAATTAGTATTTAAATGGACACAATGTAAGATCGGAGAAAACTGAAATTACAGGTAAACGGAACACAGATTGATGCTGTCTATATAAAAGCTGTTTCTTTCTGCTTATATCAAGAAAGTAAATATCCTCAATGTAGATTATGATTTGGAAAAATTATCATGAAATGTATATGCATGCTAAAATGCGATCGATCGAGGCTTTGAAGACCACATAAATATTTTTCGATAGTGCTGATGTTGGGCATATCTTCTTTTCAATTGTGTTAGAGTGTGTTGATTTTGAGTAGAGATTGATTTTCCAACCTTTTTGGCAGATGATGCAACCTAATGTCATCAAAGTAACACAAAATGTTCACTAACAGTGGCCTTGGTGCCACCAAACCTTGCTTGGCGGCCATTTTTAGAGCAGGTGCTACCATAAAATGTGTAAATATTGTTTTTTCATGCTCAAGAACTATTTCAATGGATTCTCTGACCCCAAAAACATATATTTTTACAGTAATTTTGTCTCTCTAGCTGAAATAGAAGCGGAGATATTGGATTTTTTGCACTTTCGGCGGCCATTTTGGAAAATGGCTGTATTTCCAATCCAGGGGGTGATCTCACTTGTGTCTTTGGATAAATCCTTTCCTATGACCCCAAGGTACATCTGTGCCAAAGGGGACCTTTGCATCAGAAAGTGAAGTCAACCACCTATTTTGTTGACCTAACCCACCAACTAATATGGGGTGAATAGGGACAGATTTGGCACATTTTCTGCCATATCATGGGCACAAAACCTCCAATAAATCTCTGTATAGTCTCAAATTATGTCCAGACCATAGATTTAACTATCCTTGAGAGCATTAACTGATACCTGTATTTTTCTAGCATTTAGGCTGAAAAAATCACTGTCCCTATTCACCCCTCACTTTGGGGTGAATCGGGACAGAGACTTATCTAAATAACTTTTACTCCCTACCCTGTTTAATTGATTTATACTTATGAATAAACATTAGAAAACATGTTTAGCACCCTAAAAAGTCACTATTAGTAAAATTTGAAGTTTGTTAATTGCAGAAAATTGAGTTTTCAATAAAATGTAATAAATCATTGTAAATTGACAAACATGTATTGATCTGCTAATTTTACAAATGATAAATAATCTTGGACTAAATCCACAACAAATGATGCCAATTTCAACAATTTAAACCCAAAATCCATAAAAATAAGCTATATTGAAAATTGGTAAGGTTTTTTGGGCAAGCTCTGTAACTCTGCCATTCACTTGGATCCGAACCCATGACTGAACAGACTAAATATAACATCTCAGTGACTCCCTTGGTGTCTTAAAACTGTTTAAATCGATTTGAACTATATATTCTTCATTTTTCCTGCTTTTATTTGATGTTATATCAAATAATTTTTTATCAGTTTTCAAAAGTGCTTATTTATAACAATTTTGGCATAGATTGACACTCTAATAGCATTTCTACAAGACAAAAATTATCTTTCAGCATGGTAGTACTAGTACCCAATCCAACATTATATTTATAACATTATACCATTGATTTCGTTTCATGAGTTATTCCAGGGGGCCGAAAATTACACTAAAATAACTCTAAAACTGACATTGCATTAGTGTCTTTTGAATATAGTTCGTGCAAATGAACCTAAGTTTATGATATTTTCCGTAAATGGTCACAACTATATACTTCAAGTTTTGTGAGAATTTCGTGCATGTAGCTTCTATAGTTTTAGTGGTACAAGCAAAGTTTTGACCAGTTTGTGGAAGTTTAAATTATGCAAGGCAATGTTTAAGGTGCTGCTGCTCGTAGCCATCTGCAGGCACAGTCATGAAAATCGACATGAATCATTGTTGGAATATATACTAAATACATGCAAAAAATCAACTTCCTGCAACGAGTAGAAGTGGCTGCTTTTTGAAGATAAAAATGATTTCCTGGCTTGTCCCGATTCACCCCAGTGTCCCTATTCACCCCATATTACGGTAACTTTTCTGGCTCAATCTGTGATATATCTACCTTTGATTGGCTATTGAGTGGCAAGAGGGAGCCACATCCTCTCAAAATTTCAAGCTCCAGGAATTATCCTCCATTTGTCAGCAATTGCCACTATGTCTGACCAGGGTCAGGAAGACGGTGAAAGTGGTCAATAAATCTACCCAAATTAGGGTGGTTCTGTCACACAGGGCGGCAGCATATGTTTAGGTAACCAATGGTCTACTTTGTGTGACGTAGGTATGGCATGCTTGACTACATAAAAACAGGTTGTCACAACATATTTTGAGGTTGTTGTACATGTCGTTTATTTGTTGGATATCCATGGGTTTTATTGATTGCTAAAAAAGTAACAATATTCTGAAGATGACAGTCTTTAACAAACAAAATGCATGCTTGCTAAAAACTTATGATCTTTGGCAGGCAGAGAGCAAACAAAACTTTGAGCAATCTTTCGCTAGCGTTTAAGGTTCAGTAAAATATGAATCTTTTCGCTATTATTGTTTTGAATGCTCAAATGCATGTTCTTACTTTTATTATCAGAATTAGGAGATGTACCATTTAAAGTAAAATCTTGAGATGAACAGAATCTTTATGGCACTTTAACCTTGCCAGAAGAACTATGGATTAAGGTTACGGCTTGCCTTGTCTGTCACTTGGTTCTACATTACCCAATTAAGGTTGATTGTCCACAAAGGCAAACATCAAAGCCTCACAATTTTTGACAAACTTGACAAAAATTTTCTTTAATGGATTTTTATTGAGTTTATTTTAGCTTAAAGCCATTGGACAAAGGCCAATCCCATTAAATTTCATGGAAAAATGGGGGGAGCCTTTCACATATTCATCTGAATGAAACTACATTCTTCCATATATATTTCTTTTAAACCTGTAATTGTGTAATTCATAAACCTTTAAGAGCAGATTCTCACCCGCTCTGTCTCAGTGGGCGAAATTTTTACATGCAAAAGCTTTAGTTGGTTGCACTGTGAAGAGCCGCAATGAAGTGAACTTTGAAAAACCAATTTTTCGTAAAATGTCAAGATTTACTGCAAGAATGTCCTTTGTTATTGATTCAAGGTGTCCAATTTGATTCTCATACATAAACACCTCCAAGATGAAATCCTCAAATTTGATGTATTGAGCCTTTGTCATGATTCAGAGTTCACATTTGCATACTTATTAATCTTAAGGAGAGACAAACTGCCTCCGGCAATCACATTTTAAAATATTTAATTAATTTTCTGTCATAACACATCAGCTAAAAGGAATAATTATCAGTAAACCAAGTCAGTTCAGTTCTTTGAAAATGTCATCCTGAGTTTCTTTCAAAAGTCTTCCAGTTATTGCCCAAACTGTGCTCTCTTGAGTCATTTGCCCAGATGACATAGTAAGGAGATCAATTGTATGCAATGTCTCATTCAGATTAGGTGAGATACGTTATTGCATCTGCTATCAGAAATGCAGGAGAAAGTTAAAGTTGCCCTGAATGATAAAATCCATCTCTAAATTCGGACGAATTTCTATGCATTATAATGTGAACTTGTGATCCATAATATTTCTGAGTAATTTTGTTGAGTATTTCTTTGAATACACAAATTATTTAGTTATTCCTTTTTCTTTTTCTGGATAGTGACTCCCACCTCCAGCACATCCATTATAGATGATGTCATAATGACCATTGTTACCAGTACATTGTTATAAGTTAACAATTCCTTACAATGTTGACGACGTCACAAAGTAGAGAGCAATCCAGACTGCTTATTTTTTCCGTGCGTACCCGAAATAAATCCAGGGGTCGTTTAGTACATTTGTTAGGTCATTTCACGAAGAAAAACTATTGTTACAGTTAAGAAATTTTACACACTCAGCAACACAGTCAAGCTGTACAAGATTATGTAAAAATCAAAGAAACTTTTGGTCCAATCCTGACCTATCATTCGGAGTAACTTTAATATCATCATAGATGGCCAAAATGTTTTGCTAAGCACCAGTTTAAAAAGAGCCTTTGTTCAAATGGAATTTGTCTGCAAGGCAAGTAATAACATATGGTCTCTTTTGCCAAGTAATTTATCATTTTGCTTATTGCATTCAATTATCCCAAGAAAGCTTCAGGAAATACAGACAGAAGCCAGTATTGGACTTTTCGTGTCATTTCTCATACTGCGGTCATTCATTTGAAACTCATTTACAACTCATTTCCTTGTCTAAAGGGATGGTGGCATCAGTGATGCAGTGCCAAATTCATTTCTCATTTTGATGACATGCAAGAGGAGGGCAAAAACATCATGTATCATGCTCGATGAGAATGCAGAGGAGCGAGCGTAATAAGACACTAAACATCCACTCAAATTTTAAACTGTTAATTTCTTAAAAATCTCAGTATGGAAGCCAACCTTTTATCAAGATCAGACAATTGAATAATGAGTTTGTATTTTTGACCCAGTACAATTGTGGAATATTTTGTACTCCTTTTTTGTCAAACACGTGAAAGAACAGCACAAGAATGTAATGCAAAAGGCTTAATTATTTTATCTTAAACATTTTTAGAAAATTCCCCTGCCTCTCATTCCTCTGTGGCCCTTGGTAACAAATCCAAACCTCCACCAAAAATCCCTTAAGGTGATTTATGTGAGCGTCATTGATGCATCAATCATATTGTTTCACCGATAATCAGCTGCTGCACATTCACTCAATGCAAGTGGTACAAGAGTTCAGAATTCCAAACTGACATGCAATGCATTGGTTTTGCTATTTACTTGTCAATGATCAATTATTATGTGAAAGGGAGATATATGGCTTATGGCCTTTAACAAGCAAAACCTAAACAGAATTTGCAATATTTAAAACTCCTACAGATCAGCAGTTATAATCTATATCAATAGACCACTTCCAGAATCCTTTCTAACCATTCACCAGGGATAAGTTAGCTGTAGACTCATTGATTATCTTAAGGGATTTTCATACTTTTCGTAGATCTTTCTTTTCTTTATGCAGCATAATAATTGTATAAAAAGACAGCACAAAATACATACATGAACTGTCACTTTTCTGGCTAAATCTGTGATATATCTACCTTTGATTGGCTATTGAGTGGCAAGAGGGAGCCACATCCTCTCCAAGGCTGCGGGAATGATCCTCCATTTGTCAGCAGTTGCCACTTGGTCTGACCAGGGTCAGGAAGACGGTGAAAATGGTCAATAAATCTGCCCAAATTAGGGTGGTCCAGTCACATAGGATGGCGGCATATATGTTTGGGTAACCAATGGTCTACTTTGTGTGACTCAGGTATGGCATGCTTGACTACATAAAAACAGTTGACAAAACATATTTTGAGGTTGTCGTACATGTCGTTTATTCTTTGGATATCCATGAGTTTTATTGGTGACTAAAAAAGCAACAATATTCAGAAGATGACAGTCTTTAACAAAAAGAAAAAAAATGCATGCTTGCTAAAATCTTATAATCTTTTTCAGGCAGAGAATAATCAAAACTTTGAGCTATCTTTCGCTAGCATTTATTGTTCTGTAAAATACGAATCTCGTCTCTATTTTTCTTTTACCAAATGTTCAAGAACTACAAGCACTTTTATTCTCAGAATTTGGAGATGCACTATATAAAGTAATATCTTAAGATGAACATGACCGCTACGAAACTTTAACCTTGCTACAAGAACTTTTAGATTAAGGTCATGGCTGGCCTTGTCCATTGCTTGGTTCTAAATTACCCACTTAAGGTTGATTGTGCACAAAGGCAACATCAAAGCCTGACAATTTCTGATGAACTTGACATAAATTTTCTTTGATGGATTTTATTGAGTTTATTTTAGCTTTAAGCCATTAGACAAAGGTCAATTCCATTACAATTTCATGCAGAAATGGGGGGAGCCATTGGAAAACTTTGTGGCAAATACAATAATATAACAACTTTGTTAGTAATTATGATTTAGGTAATCAAATTGAATACATACAATTCGATGCCACATGCAAATCCAATCTATGTTTCATTTTATAACACATATTCTCCATGTCTAAAATCTGTAGATTAATAGATCATCAATGTGAGGGTCTCCATATGTTTTACAACTTGTAAACGGAAGCATAGTTTAAAAGGATAATACCAAACATTGATATCTTTAGTATATTGTTTTTTATCAGTGTTTGAACACAGAAGTCTACTGTTAACAACAAGTGAGAGAAGGACATTCGGTGTTGGTGACTGAGTGAGCCACAGCTACCACACATCACAAAAAGTAGACGACTGATTACCCAAACATACGCTGCCACTCTACGTGACAAGACCACCCTAATTTGGGCAGATTTATTGACCACTTCCACCGTCTTCCTGGCCCTGGTCAGACCAAGTGGCAATTGCTGACAAATGGAGGATGATTCCTGCAGCCTTGGAGAGGATGTGGCTCCGTCTTGCCACTCAATGGCCGATCAAAAGTAGATATATCACAGATTGAGCCAGAAAAGTTACAGTGGAAGAGGCTTGGGAGGTGAATATTTGTAAGATTTCGAGATTTAATTCTAAAGATTCAATTCTCATTTGTATTTTTGCTGCTCACTATCATATGATTATGCAGGACAAAGAAAAGAAAGATGTACTAAAAATATGAAAAATCCCTCAAGATACTCAATGAGTATAACTTATCCCTGGACTATGTATTAATGGCTGATGCAATCTATTTCACATCTGATTAAATAATATCAATCTCAGAGAAAGGAATCTGTAAGTTTTTCTCTGAAATGAATTCAATATCATGATCTGTAGATGATATTCAGTTAAGGTTTTGCTAGTTTTGAGCTATCAGCAATATCCTCCTATCAACTTGCGGCTTTGACAGATAAAAAGAGACACAAATGCAATGCGTGTCAGTTTGGCATTGTGAACCACAGATCATCACATGAAATGAGAAAATGTGCCGCAGCTGATTATCGGTCAAAAAACATGATTGATCCGGCAATAATGCTCGCACAAATCACCTGAAGGGATCTTGATGAGGGATTGCATTTTAAACCAATCGCTTCAAGGGAATGAGAGGCAGATGCATATTCTAAAACTAAACATTTGTAAGAGTGAATAATTATACCTTTTGCGTTATGTATCCTCCTGGTTTTGTTCTTACACTTTTCGACTAAATAAGTAAATCGGACTTGACGATGGTATAACCAATTAATTAAAAAGTGGCAAAAAATATGAGATTTGTATTCATGAGCATGATTCAACTGACATATGTAAAGAATATCATAAATCCACTACAATAGTTTCTAAAACATTTATAGAATAGGCCACATGCTATGAAGCAATTTACTTCACCTGCTCGGCTGATGGCAGTACAGTTAGAATTCTGCAATGGAACTGAACTTGTTTAACTCTACTGCATAAAATATATTTACTGATGCATTAGGGTGCATCAGTTGCCCCTTACCTATTCAGATGTTGATGTCTATGTGATATGTTTGGAGGCTGGATAATAAAAACATGAAAAAAAATTTTCAGCTCAAAATTCTGGTGGGAACAGCCACCTCCAGACTCATGTTTGTATAAAATCGGGTTATCCCAAAAAATCTGAATATCTCAGGAACCAGTTGGCCTAGAGTCTTGGCATTGGGCTCAAAATGTGCAGAATGTCCATATTTATATTCACTTCAATTGAAACTATCCCTCTATCTCTAACCACTTTTTCGTTATTTGACAAAAACACACTTATACTTGGAAATTATGTAAAAAAATTGGTATTTATTAAAATTTGGGCACTACCCAGTGTACATTGATCCTATCTGCATTATTTCTACCTCAGATCATTCACAGTGGATTCATGTATCCATAGTGTACATTTCTGGTGATGGATCTTGTTCAGTCTGACTTCAGCTTCAAACCGAAAATAGACTTATTCAACAAAAAAGCAGTTTTTCCGATCTTGCTCTGAAACTATTGGTCGTAGGACCAAAGTTATAATTGTAATGAATATAAATTCATTTATTCCGCACATTTTGAGTCAATTATCAAGTCTCTCGGACCATCGGTTCTTGAGTTATGACAATTTTGCAAAATATTGTAATTCAGCTTCATTGAAATATCATTAAAATAAGTAGTGGTCTGGAGGTGGCTGTTCCCATTGGAATTTCAACCTGAAATTTGGTGTGCATGCTCAGGACACCAAAACTCCTCACATATCACATAGACATCAAAATGAGAGTAGGTTGGACGCAACTGATGCACCCTATGATGCATGTTAAGATACCTTTTTGCAGGTAGTTTTATATTGGTTATTTCTGCAAAAGTAACAGAGCTGGTTCATCATATATGTTACTTTTCTAAATGAAATTGTCAATGGAATCGCTCACTTGAAAATCTTCGAAACAGTAAATGATGGATATGTATGTTACTTTTTTTAATGCTGTACGATGGTTTAAAAAAAATTAATATGATTGCCAGATCAAATCCTGCAATTGTACTGGGTGAAAAATTCTAATTATTATCAGTTGTCTGATTGAAAGATTGGTTTCCATGCGGAAAATATTAAGAAATCAATAGTTCAGAAATTTTGAGTCCCTGTTGATTGTTTTATCACCCACTCTACTCTACATTCTCATTGAGCATGACACATGATGGTTTTGCTTTTTTACTGCTTGTCATCAAAATAACAAATTTATGAGTTTTGCACTGCATCTCTGATGTCACCATCCTTCAGACGAGTGAATGAGATGTAAATGAGTTGCAAATGAATGACAACAGTATGAGAAATGACACGAAGATTCCAATACTGGCTTTTGCCAGTATTCTTTGTACCTTGCTTAGGATGATTGAAGCAATAAGGAAAATAAATAAATGGCCAGAAGGCACCATACATATGTCATTGCTTTCCTTGCAGACAAATTCCACTTGAACAAATAGTAGAGCAGCTGGAGACTGATTTCCAGGATGAACCCCGCACGGAAGTACAACAGCAAGTTTCACATATCAAAATGTGCGGAAAATTCTCTAGTTTTAGGAAATGATAGAAGATGCGAAAAACAGTTACTGTACAGGCAAACACTTTTAGGCAGCACCGTTCATAGGTAGTTGCAGCTTGAATGATAGTGAGACTGATCATTCACTTGTGAGAGTATTATGACTATAAATATGGAATGTAAACTGATAGATAGATACATGTAGATATAGTGCCATAAGTGCAGCCCTCTAAGTCCACGAGGGAAGCTTGATCAGATGGGTGAGAGAGTGTAGGATTCCTGAACATTTTACACATTTACACCTTGTTAGGGAGCTTTTGATAACCCAGCACATACACACAATTTTTCAATATTTCTTCAAACACATTGAGACACAAACTAAGAATCATCAGGTTCTTTTCTCAAAATGGCATATTTTGTAGATTTGGTGGTCTCCATGGCAACCAATTTGATCTTAGGTTAACCATTTTAATATTCTTGAAGTATCCCTCACACATGGACCAACCTCTGATGACAAAAAGTTTGAATTGAATTGCCTATTCTTCTATACTGCAGAAATTTTTTGCGTGCTGGTGGATTCAAATTTGTTTATTTGGGTTACTTTGGTAACACTTTGTGTCAAGGGTATTAAACCGACAGAGAAAAGAAAGACATCAACAGAAAGCCGAGAAAAAGGGCTTTCAGATGTATGTAATTGAAATTCTAAAAATACGTAAATTTCCTAAGTTTTAGAGAAGTTATCATTGACTTTCAGGAAAAAATTAACTGTTTGTAAGAATTCCTGGTTGTCATGGCAACAATATAAACAATGGGTGTCAATGATTTTCTCAGTCTGGTCACCCATTCTCCATTTCACCATAATGTGAAGTCAGATTGCATTTATCACTAATTGTCTCCGTTTATGCAGTATTTAGTGAAACAAGTATTGGAATGAATTTAACTGAATCCGTTGCCATGGAAACCTGTACTGTCAAGTTCGCACACAATTTCAGCATTTTTTAGTAGCATTACCGGATACTAGAGAATTTTCCGCACATTTTGGTATATGAAACTTGCTGTTGTACTTCCGTGCGGGGTATCTTCTTAAATATTGCACTTTTTGGCCTCCAGCTGCTCTACTAAAAGGTTTTTTTCAATCTGTGTTTAGCAAAGAGTTGTGGCCATCTACCTTGATATTTCTGTAGCATTTTCTGGCAGCCGATGCAGAAATATATAGCTAGCTTACCCTTGATCTCCTTATTAGCCAATATTGGCAAAGAGCTCGAGTCAAGGGGCCATTACAATTTCTCACACACATTAATTAATCAAACTAAAGTTTTGTGTATGATGCATGGAGGCTGACACATTTTGTTTCCCCTCTGGCCCACCATAAATACATGCTATATTTAGTTAATCTGATTGGTTTAGGAACAATAGAACGTCACTCATTTGATATATCAAACGTAGTAAGTGCTGGTTTAGCATTGATTCCTAACTGCCAAGTGTGAAATACAAGAATCTCATGGTAATGAAATCACCTATATCACACAGTCCTCGTAAACTTACTGACCACTTTCTCATCCGGTCATGGCTTCTGGCAATTTGAGAAGAAGGGAGACTGATTTTAAGAGGATGCAGCTTACTCGGGCTACTCAACAACCAATCAAAGAAAGTTTAGCACTGTCTTGGTCCAATCAATACCAGAACCACTGGAAAGTCACTTGTTACACTCAATCATTAAATTTGGGAGCCACTTTCAGTGAATAAAAATCCAAGCTGTTCTCTTAAAGATGAAATGAGACTAATCATTACAGTGTTGTGCTGAATAAGTAAGACACTCTCACCTGCAGTAATTGTATGACAGTCATGAAGAAGCACATCAAAAATCTTTGAAGCCATGCTGGCTTTTGAGCTGTCTGAAAGCTACAAAAGAAGAATTGACACCCGAAACAGATTGCGACATTCCTTTACTTACTTTGCTTTCAGTTTATTTAGGTGCATGATAAGCTGCATTTTTAAGGCAACCCAATGATCTTCTTGTTTCACATAATGATATATTGCAGTAAGCTATGTAAAATAATATCTTTGAACAATTAAAATGTCGATTATTCTGCATGATGATTTCAGTATTTAAAAAAAAACAAATGCAATACATGCTCAATAAAATTCATTTAAGGTTAATTTTACAGACATTTTTGCAAGAAATTTCTCGCTGCATACAATCAACACATTTTACATGTACACTCATTGTTTAAAGTACTAAAATCATACTTTTCACCTTTAATGATTCTTTTAATGAAAGTTTAGCCATTGACATCAAGTAACAGGAAGACATCTCTTTGTTTGTGATTGAGTGTGCCACTGTTGCCACCCATCACACAAGGTAGACCACTGATTACCAAAATGTATGCTGCCACTCTACTTGACAGGACCACCCTAATTTGGGCAGATTTATTGACCACTTTCATCATCTTCATGACCCTGGCTAGACCAAGTGGCAATTGCTGACAAATGGAAGGTTCATACATTTTTCAGGGCATGTTTATTGTTTAATGTCTTGTTCTCCTCACTGCTCTCCTTTCTGAGAATCCCACTGAGCTGGATACATGATGTGTTTACCTTTAACCAGCATGTCTTGAAAATGATATATGAGTTTTGCACTGCATCACTGATGCCTCAATCCTTCAAATGAGGGACGGAGATGCAAATCAGTTGCAAATGAATGACCGCAGTATGAGAAATGACAGGACAATTACAATACTGGCTTTTGTCATTATTCCCTGTAGCTTTGCTGGAATAATTGAAGCAATAAGCAAAATAATTACTTGCCAAAAGAGACCATATGTTGTTGCACATGCATACCATTTTACAAAGGCTGTTTCACTACAGAAGTAGAGACCAAATAACCATATATCTCGGTACGTATCTCTCTAGATTTTTCTGATATGTGTTGAAGACACACACTTTAAGATCCCAATCAGAGCTTGGAAACACATGAATCAAGATCTCCTTTTTTATTTTTCATTTAACCCAGTTGTGGCAAAATGCTTGTATTTCCAGTACTGCAATAGCATTTCTTTCATCACATTTTTAAAGGCAATTCATAAAAAAATATGTTGTTTTGTTAGTTACTTCAGTATGCAGGTTGGCCTTTTTATTTCAAGACAGAGAAACCCCAAATAAATGCAATACATGCTGCCAGATACTTCTTCTTCTTCTCACGTTATGCTGGTATACCCCGGTAAACACACTGACTTGTGCTTGATGCACAGATCCTTCAAACTTGCTGACCACTTTCTCATCCGGTCATGCCTACTGGCAATTTGTGAAGAAGGGAGACTGATTTTAAGAGGATGTAGCTTAGTCGGGCTACTCAACGGCCAATAAAAGACAAGATAAACATGGTCTAGGACCTCTAGGTCCATCCCATAGAAGTGAAAGAAAAAACACTTGCTACACTCTTTCACTGAATTTAGGTCCATAATTTTGAAGTATTGAGTGGAAGTATGCTTGCTGTCAACCAATTTGTTACTGATGTTAAAACTTCGTTCAACTTATCTATATCATTTTAAAAATATTGTAGTTACTGTTCGGCACACATACGCACCTACTTACAGTAGACGAAAAACGAGTGCTTACAGAATTGGACTGACATGTTTCTTGCAGTGTCATAGCCCTATCCATGCCATGTTAACTCTATGACGTGTATAGCAGCCAGTGAGTCATAGCCTCTACTTCCTGTGTTAATTATCAGAGTCATTGACCAAGTCATACCACTCATCAATGAGGTCACACATTGCCTTATGACAACTTAACACTTCATATCAATGCATTTGATAGGGGTTTTAGTGAGGTCACTGAGGGCCACTAGCAGCTGAATGTAAGTACTCGTCATTCGTCTACTGTAACAGTCAATAAGAGTAAGGTTTAACCAGTAAACCATGATGTTGGCAAGACACTTGTTATATCCTCAACTGTGTATGGCCCTCACTGAATATGAGTGTGTCCGATAAGATTAATAATAAAGACACAGCCATTCCATCTTAAAAAGGAGAAGGAACTTAGATCCCACATCATCACTGTTGACCTCGAAATGACCATGACAATCATCACGCTGGATCTTTCTCGCAATGACTCTGAAACCCAGGTCATGGCTTCTTATTCAATAAAACAATTTCTATCTACTTTGAACTGTGTGCAAGGACATCCATGAGAAGTTCTAGAATTACCTTTAAAAAATTATAAATTACTCCAAGGAGATCAGTGACCACCCTAGCATTTTTTGTATTCCTTGTATAATGTAAGTTGCCATTCCAGATGTATGTCAACTATTAAATCATAGTTTCATTTTGGTGGCAATTCATAAATTCTTGCACCACCATTTCCCCTTTTTAGATACAAGTGCAATTAAACTGGCTTTGTCCAATGGCTTTTAGCAAAAAATTTAATGAATTCAATAAAAGAAAATTTACCTCAGCTTCATAGGCTTTGATGCTTGCCCTTGTGCACAATTAACCTTAAGTGGGAAATTAACCTTAAAATGAGAAAATAGAACCAACCAGCAGACAAGACAACCCATGGCCATAATTTCACAAGTCAAAGGTGCCATGGCCGTCTTATCCTCCTGTTTTAGTTTAAATGTATAGTACATCCCTTGTTTTATAGGAATAAAAAGAGCATATATTATACAGTGTATATTCAAAGGGAATCTATTATAGAAAATACCTTGCAATTTTACTATGTGTTAATATGTATATATACACGCATTTTTGCAAAATAGTTAGAATGTTACCAATTTTCCATGCATAAACTAATTTCCCATTCAAAATTTTTTGGAACTTCCCCGTAATACTCTTAAAAACCACCCAAGGCAATCAAGTTGAGGGTTCCCCTATAAGATCACATGGTATTTGATACATTTAAAATTTCAATGCCCAACTTTGTCGTCTTGAGTGTCTCGTTGTTTTATAAAGGCATCAATACAAGTTGACAGACATTGTGAGGAAAAAGACGTGCTCAAGAAAATGAGGATACACAGCTTCTTGCTTGTGATTGAGTATGCCATGAATCACACAAAGTAGACCACTGATTACCTAAACATATGCTGCCACCCTACGTGACAAGACCTCCCTTATTTGGGCAGATTTATTGACCACTTTCACCGTCTTCCTGACCCTGGTCGACCAAGTGGCAATTGCTGACAAATGGAGGATAATTCCTTCTGCCTTGGAGAGGATGTGGCTCCCTCTTGCCACTCAATAGCCAATCAAAGGTAGATATATCACAGTCTGAGCCACAAAGTTATAGTAGAATTGGCATGGTGGGTGAATTTATGCAAGAAGGTTTGTATACATGTATGTATTTTGTTTAGCCCATATAAATGATTGTTATATAGCATGAAGAATATAAAAAATTCCCAAGAGGCTGAAAATCTCTCAAACCATTTTAAATAGCCTGTTCCTTTCAAGGCCGTAGCTTACAGGACCATGTCCATTGTATTATTGTGCAACCTGGACAAATTTTCCGGTTACTAGTTACTGCTTCAGTTTCCTTAATTAAGCTTGAGATAATCTCACAGAAGTGTGCATACTTTCTTGTTTATAACTTTAATTAAAATGCTAGAATTGCAATGCAGTCCAATACTGTAAATTCAATCTTAATACCCGTTTCACACAAACTTTGTACAAGATTGTATGAGCCAATTATTCTACCAGCCACCCTCCGAGAAGGCATACGAAATGATATGTAATGAATCAGGAGTCATCAGCCACTGTACGTTAGATTCTTTCTTTGGAAAAATTAAACATGTTACATTTTTTCTTGCGGATGCTGGCGGTTAATTTATACGAGATAATACGAAGTTCCTGCTAAATTGGCACAAAATGCACACAATGGCCCGAGATTACAGGAGCTGTGCACGAAACAGAACGAGTCTGTATGAATTTGTACGAGCCTGTACACAATCCAGAACCTGGCCAGTACACCAGTAATCAACCACCAGTCACCAGCAGTCCAATTCAGTTCATTTGCCTACTAAGTTGCAGATTTAAAAGTGCACAAATCTGCAGTTGCTTGCGTGCTATTACGTCAGCGTGAAAGGGCTATAAAGGATAAAAAAAAATTGTATGGTAAAAAGTTGCAAAGGATTGCTCACTCAAGTCTTGACAACAGTAAGGATTCTTAAAGTTTTTCTGCTTATATGGATTCTATGTCATGATCTGTGGTAGTTCGTATTGTAAATTCAGTTTAGGTCTTGTTTTGAGCCTTCCGCCATACAGTACAACCCAAAATAAAGTAATAACATTTTCTGTCAAAAGTCCTCTGTTTACCTATTTTGTTCTCCTTTCTCCTCTCCACCCCAAATCTCCTTACAACAACCTTTGACTCCTCAGCACAAATTTATCCCATGTTAAGAATTGTATTAAGACAGCTGGCAGAGCAATTGCAATTAGCAACCAGCACAATATCCAAGAAGTCAAACACAATGGGGGTGATAGAGTTTGAACTGGTATTGGCATAATGTAAATTTAATGCAATTTTTAAGGTAGTCCAAAGTAGGTAAAGTCGGGAAGTGATTTGGGGGAGGCCGAAAGGTGTGAAAGGGTAAAGTAGTGACTGATTCTTCCTTCCTGATGGGGTAGTCATACGTTATTTTGGGTTGTACTGTATATATCTCTCTTTCACATAAGGATTTATCATAGACAAGTGAATTGCAAAACAATTGCTTTGCATGTGAGTGTGGCATTCTGAACTGTTGTACCGCAGGCCCTCACATTAAAATGACAAAGTGTGCAGCAGCAGATTATCGATGAAACAATCTGATTGATGCTTCAATAATGCTTGCATAAATCACCTTGAGGGATTTTGGTGAAAACTAGCATTTGTTGCAAAAATTTGTGATGCCAGAAATCATATTTCAAATCAACACTTTGTCTACAGTGCAGATCACATTTATGTAAATAACAATTAACTCTAAATCAATGGGTTTTTTTTAAATTGTATCTGATATAATATGTCTTTACAATTTTTTAAAACTTCATTCTGCATGTCATCTATCTGATAAATTTATTTTGCACAGCATCACTGATGCCACAATTCTTCAGACGAGGGAATGAGATGTAAATGCGTGCAAATGAATTACAGCAGTATGAGAAATGACATAAACATTTCAATGCTGATTTTTTGCTTGTATAGCTAAAGTAATTAAAGCAAAAAGCTAAATAATTGATGACATACCATAAATGACCATGTGTTAATACTTACATTACTGACAATTTCTATCTGAACAAAGGCCCTTTTAGGCTGCTCATTCTGGAGTTATTGTGACCATGTATCTTGGTATTTCCGCAGCAGTTGCAAATAGCTGATGTAATTAAATGGTATTATTTCATACAAATTTCAACTTTAATTATGAGCTCCTTGATAATTATTGTGACAAGAGGCTTCTTCTTGCAATATAACTGCTCACAAGAACATTTAAGTCCTTTTAATGCGCAGGTCAGACCTACTGAAATAACACAAATTTATATATACTGCCAGACACCGACCTGCACTTGACTTACCACTTGCCGAATCAGGTCTCACCTGCCGGCATTTGGTAGAGAAGAGAGGCTGATTTAGAGGGAATGTAGCTCACTTAGGTTACTCTACAGCCAATTAGACACAGGTACAGCATGGTCTGGCCCATCAAAGATTGGGCTCACTAAAAGAAACTTGTTAGATCTGTCTTGTTTCTGCAAACATGTGCTGGCAACGATCTCGTGTTTATAGTCGACTTCAATTTTTTCTTTCTTGTGATATCAATGGTTTTAAAACTTTCCTATTGCATTCTGTATAGATTAACATATAAATTTTGTACTTCAATATTTTAGGTGGCCTCCATGCAGCGATTCTTATCTTTGAGAGGTCTCCTATACCCCTTTATTTAACAATTGTGTAATATTAATGAGATGTTACTTTGGGAAAATAAAATAATCTTAGTCTGAGTGTTTTAGGAATTGAGTGTAGGCTTTCAGGAATAAAAAGAGACATAATATTATGAATCAAACCACTTGTCGTGTTTTTCAAATTTGTATCTTATCACAGAAACAATGACAAAACTGTTCAATTCAAATACCAATCCTTGTCATTAAATTCATTTATTTAACTATTGCAACATGAACATTTAAAAATCCTGAGCCAACTTCAAGCTTGAGGAAAATCCCATTTATCCCACATTTTAGATTATGACATTTTCCTTTCATCTACATGTATTTTCGTGGGAAAATGCAGGCACATGTGAAAAGAAGCATACAGACCCCGATTTGGTGTTGAACAAGTGACTTCTTGTTTGAATCTGTGGCACTTAATTGCTATAAAGACTGATTACCAGATGTCCAGAATTACGAAGTAAATAATTGCCAATCAATGGAGATCAACAAACTTAACTAAATCCTTTGGCAAATGGTCTTTGTAAGGAATCTTAGAATCAGCTATCTTTGATGCAGCCAAGTATTTCAATGTCAAAGAACAATCATACATATCCAGCAAGTTTCTAAAGTGGATCATGTAATTTTCTGGAATCGATTGATTGTGAAACTCACATTCCTGTGGTCCATCGCTGGGACATTTGCCTTGTTTGTTTCTTGCATGTGGGTAGGATCCGTTATGAAGAAATATACAGACAATGTCTAATGAGGTGTCGATTAGTTCCTCTATGGGTATGTTAAGGTAGCTGTGAGGATTGTATTCCATATAATCTATTTTGTGTAGGGCATCAGCGATCACAACATGTAGAATGGTATTACCATTTGAATCAGTTGCGTTTAAGTCACACAGTTGTGACTCAGCAATCATCTCAGCCAGTTGGAAGTTATAGTTGAAATGTCGGTAAGTGAAGCTTGAGTAAAATAGATGTTTATATTTGACTCTAAAAAGGACATTAAGCACTGGCGAAGCATAGCCAATAGAGGGGGCTGACACCATAGGACATCGACGCAAGAGTTCATCCAACAGAATCCTTGCAATTCTATGGTCAGCTCCATCTTCGAACTTCTGGTACAAGTAATAATTGTTATATTCCTCGTGATCATTGTCACATTCTCGAGAAAAATATTTGTAACTTCTCTGTATCAGGTATAAGAGCACTCCACCGATGACAAGCAAAGTTTGTTCCATTATGCTTATCAGTTCTTGCACACACCCACGTTTTCTTTCGAGATTGAGGGTATTTTGAATGACACAACAACTGTCTATTGCAACCAGAACAAATTTCACCAGTACATCATTTGATATAGGCCACTCACAGGTCATAGCACGCTTCAAAGAGACTTCTCCCATGATCATCAAGTCTGCAAAATACCAGTGTTTTCCAAAATAGGAAATGTGATCAAGGCAGTGCCGCATTCGTGCATTGAACTGGTCTTCTCCCATGTGTATATCAACTGGAAAAGTGATAACAACTTTTTAATTTTTTGATGCATGTTAAACAACCTTACAATTTCTAATGACGTCCAAAATAAAGAGAGAGAGAAAGGACACCCCTTTGTAATATTGGTCACTGCATATTTTCTCTTTGCGTCTAAATTAGTAAGCCTTTTCAAAACAGTCATTGAAATTTTGTGAAGATGGACTGATGGAGTCACAGTTACACCTACCATTTCCTGACAGGTTTTAAAAAATAAAAGTGCATTTTTTACAAAAAGCACAACAGCATATATACCTCTAAATTCATAACATTCTTTTAGTGCGGCCTAAATAAATCAGAATAACTGACTTTTTAAAATAAATTTCTGTACAATTTCAGTAACTTACGTGTCGTGGCCAAATTTCTTGGCACAATGTCAACGTGATTTTCAATGCTTATCCTTTCCCTGGCCAATAAACATGCCAACAGGAGTTGTAGAGATTGTTCTCCATATTCTTCCAGTTCTTCAAGTTCTTCAACGGTCTGCCACTCTTTTTCAAAACCATAACATTCAAGAGGTGGCAGAACTGTTTTTGGGATATTGTGCAATTCTCTCAGGAGTGTGGCTTTTCGCAACATTGCAGAATCAGGTGACATAAATGTTGGAGGCAATGCAAGACATTCATATGCTCTAATGACCCTCTCAATGGGAAAACTGTATTTTTCAATTAAAGCTAATGTTAATAACTTATCCTTTGTGGCTGCATAGTCAAGTGCAGTAAAAAAAACTTTATCTTCGAGGTAAATGTTTGCTCCCCTTTTTAGCAGAATCTTTACGCAATGTCTGTATCCTTTTTCTGCTGCATAGTGTAAAGGAGATTTTCCAAATTTATCACAGGCATTAACATCTGCCCCATGATCTATTAACAAGTTTAGTATTGATTCGGTGGTTTTAAAATGTGAAGAGTAATCCTCATCATCAAGTGAATATTGGTTAATTTGGTCAGAATCGTAATTGTCTGAAATTCTGTGCAGTGATGTTTGTTCAATTGCTGTTCTTTGGTTGACGTCTGCTCCAGCTAGTAAGAGTGCCTTGATTGTCCTCTCATTAACATAGTATGGTGCAGATGAAACAGCCAGAAACAGTGGAAAGACCTCGTCCTGAGCCCCAACTGCACATCCAGAGCTGACAATGATTACTGGTTTGTGCGGGTATAACCCATTGTAGAAATGCATATTACCCGTGGCTAAAACATTGGCTCCATTTTCCAAAAGGACTTTCACTACTTCGTATGAACCTGGAAAATATAATAAATTTTTTTCAAGTTGTAGTTTATGATTTTAACACTTCCCTTAAACTGGTATCAATGCATTGTAAATTTTCAGCAAAGTATCACTTTAATATACATTTTATTGTACAAGATGCCCTTTAATGCAACATAAAGTATTACTGTTTTTGTCTTACTCATCATCCCAAGTCATACCATGACAAAATGGCCCATAACCTTTGCTAATTCATGAATACTTAATTAACTGACCCAGTTTTGGCTCAGCCAATCAGGGACTGCGACATCACAGTTTGAAATTGATGCTTCTGTTTCACACAGTTACAAATGGAGAAATTGTGTATTGTTGAAAGGTGCTATCACAGTTCCGAAAATTCCATTGAATTATGTATTTTCACAGTTCTGAAATGAAACTGTTTGAAAGTTTGCTTGTTTTACACTGTTTTTCTTAGTTGCCAGTAATCCTCTAAGTGTCCATAATCGGACTTAATCTGCCTGCAGAATGCTTATGACCTAAATAAGCAGCCAATCGCAGAAGAGGTTGGAAATAGCAGAAAGCCCTGTCCATTTTAGCAGGGTTTGCGTGGAGAGGACGGTCTTACTCAAAAGTGCTTAGACTGCTTTTAATGAACAGAAGAGGCCGTCCAGATGATACATGAGGGGGGGACTATTTTATGATTTAAAATAAAAGACAGACAATTTTATTTTCAGATGCAAAGCAAGGACCATTGTGAAGTTATTTTTGCAGTCAAGAGTTTGGAAAAAAAATCCATAGCCCATCCCCAAAGTAGGCCCTCGATGTAATAGTTGATCGGCCCCCAACTGTGACAAATTTAGACAGGGTTGATTAATCTCTGTTAGAAGTGAAGATCAATATCCAGGTGCAACCATTAATATCCAGGCTTGGAGATTTCCTCGACGGGAAATCATTCATTTCACTGGAGGCAGTGGCAGTAATTATTTATATGAAGTACACAAAGTGCCCGGATATTCATTCAAGAATCAAGTGACACCTTGAGAAGAAGTACCCCAGGCAGAAATTATTTACAAAATGAATCTATTTTTTTCGCCGTAGCCGAGTAAGAAATAATTACTTTTTGAAACTCCAGATGCCCCGACCCCCTCCTAGGTTTTCAACCATGAGCTTCCACATTCTCTAAAGAATGAATTCCATACTTATGATGAATAGTGTATAAAAAAACTAAATTTTATAATATTGCCTAAGCCAATCTTTTAATATAAGGCCTTGTCACACTTACAGCTGGGTTTGCAGGCCTCTATCAAAGGGGTCAATACCTCTTCCTCTTCTATCCTTTCAAGATTAGTCAATTCTGGATGATCCAACAAAATTTGCCTCACTTTATGATGGCCATCATGATCTTTGTCACTTCGTCTAATTGCGAGAAACAGCCGATCTTGAAAATCTTTTGGGTCTTCCATATTTTTCATAATACCAGACACATACAGTAACCTTCACACTATCTTGCAATAAAATGGGTCATGGTTTATCGCTTGTAACCTACTTAATAGGTGACAGGAATTTGGATTTATCAAGATAAGGGGGCAACCATCACATAATCATAGTTTGAAATTTGTTTTTTTCACTATGTCAAATATGAAGCTATTTTCACTAAATAATTTCTTGACAGTTTTTGGAGTAAATTCTATTCAAGTTTTCTTTTAGAAAGATATACTCAGGAGGACATATTTCTTATTATACCATTCGACACCTCTGTCAGCCAACCACATGCCAGTATTTCAGGGAAATAATTCCCATATTCTTTGTTGTCCAGTTATCCTCTCATGTTTGACTGCTTGTCACATGAAATAAGAGCCAGTTATTTACCATGGTGTCAGAAATACATTCCCTCTACTGTGGCGAATAGCCTGTACTTATGGTATTTCTTTATCAATAAACATAATATTTCAAGATGACTTGCACTCAAAATAAATGACTACTTTTTCTGTGAAACGAATATTTTCCGGTCTAGGAAAATTCCAAGCCCCCCTCCCCAAATATCTAATTTTGCTGAAACAACCTATATCACACAATCTGTGCCCCTGCATGAATGTGAGTCGACATGATGCTCAAACACAATAGATCTGCAATGTTTATTTTGTGGACAACTATCAGATATCCAGGAGAGGGACTTGAAAATTATTTCTAAAATGTTAAATTTCTCTTCCTTTTTGATGAAATAGACCAATTCTCACCAGACACAGACATACTAGAAAAGATATTTTATGGTATGGTTGTTGCTAGATACGGTGTTGTTTAATTTTGAAACAAATATTTTAGGATGCTACGAGCCCCAAAATAAAAACAACTCCGTGTACTTCCGCTTGTAAATAATTAAATAATTCCCCAACCAGGAAAAGTCCAATTTAGCCCTCCACTTAAATATCTAATGGTCGCCTTTTTACCACCGACAAACAGAAAATTACAGGCAGCTTTTTGTTTGTGGAACTTTTTGTAGTAATATCATATCTATATTAACACCAGAAATATTCAGTTGTTGGCAAGTCTTCTAGTTCTAGCAATTTCAAGGAAATGTGTGTACACTTTAGAAAGTTTAGAGTCATTAGCCATTTTATCAATCTGGCATCGCTAAGGCCACACATTTTTAATTTTTACCTTCTGTGATCGACTGAGCCAACAGATCTTCAGTCTACGGAAAAAATTTATATTATAAATAATTGATATTTCAGATCTTTTCTCGCCTCCTACCGACCAACCACAGAAAAACATCCTCGAGAAGATCTGAGACGCTGAAGATCAATTATGTCTGGTCTACTTGTGTGAAGATGCAGAAGTGATGAAGTGCATTTCTGACTAATACGCCATGATGTATTGGTCATTGTGTACATCACGGCCTCAATCCGAAGACAAGTGAATAAATTCCTTTTTTTATTCCCATCGCAACTATTTCCATTGTATACCTTCGCAAACACCAAAGACATCCAATATTCAGGACCAGCTGAAGCGGGGTTTAGAATTTCCTCTGAAAGGAAGACAACGCCATCTGGGGGAAAGAGGCTAACGAGGCTTTGAGGAAATTTGTCATGGAAGAAAATGCCATCTGGGCTTGTAGAATTGCCATTTATTCTCATTATCTGGTAAGTGGGGCAAAACTGTTTGAGTGGCAAAATATTTAATTAAATGTTGTTTTGTCTGGAAAAGCTTCTTTTCAAAGATATAATGTTTACCTGCAAAGAAAAACATTTTTTTTAAATTGTATCAAACTCGAGACTCAGGCTTCTATTTCATGGTTTTTATTAAAAACAAAGAAAAAAGATGATTCTCGCAGGGCGCAGGCTCATACAGTGTGACTTTGGCTTTCGAATCACAGGAAACATTATCCAACACCATTTGCAACAAGCTGTGCAGAGCCTTAGATCAAGTAGCATTGGCTTATTCAATCTTGGACGAATTTCCCAGAGGCTTTGTGTAATGCACGCACAATTGTCACCAGACCTTTCGTCTATTTACTTCAGCTCTCAATGATCAAACAGAGATGGGTATCTAGCAAATCTCACAATATTGTGTCTGCTGGAAGGAATAGGTTTTGCTTCCCAGAAGACTTTTGTTAATCTCATGTTGTCTATCAATTTTCTTTAATGAAAAGTCTGTGTGTGTATTAAAGAGATAACATTGGCCATTATGAAGCAATGTGCTATACCTTTGAAGTGTACTGTGCTTTCTGTGATCTGTGCTTTTTGTGTTCTGTGTTGCTTGGTTGGCTCCTCAAGTCAGTCTGACCATTCCCTCCACTCCTGGGGCATGCTGGGAGGAAGTACAGCAGAGCCCCTAGTGGATAGTGGCGGAACATGATCAATGTCTGCTATGCTATCAATGCCTGCTACACTCTTCCCCATGTCATTTGGTCCTCGACTTATTCCTCACGATCCACGGTGTCCTGGGTATTAGTTCCGATATCCACTGTGTTAGTTCCTGGTGTCCATGACCGAATCTTGGAGTGCACTTTGATCCTCCCGGTTAGTGGTGCAGTGTTAGATCCCTCTTTATGTACAATCCCTGGAGATTAGTAGCTGATCCTGATGAGATGAGATGATCTATTTACAATGCGGGCCGGTCCCTGGAAGGAACCAAAAATGATTTAATTCCTGATTCCAAAGGCCTGAAGAGCATTATGCCCCGCGGCCTCGAAGACGGCTGATGGACAAAGGCCCTTCTGCTGACCAATCCATTCCGCTACCTGGTATAAGTCACGTCGCGGGGATGCAGGACCAGCGGCCATTCGCATCACCCGCGCAGACCTTTCCAGGTAGGGGCAGTGGCGTAGCTAGAAATCCAGGAGTGGGGGGGGCAAGGGGGGGCCAGGGTCTGAACTAGGGGGGCCAACCTTTCGCGGCATTTTTGCGTCATTTTTGCGGCATTACATGGATAAATATTGATACAGAGTTACAAAGCTTCTTTACGAATGAACTACAGTACAACCCAATAAATATTCCTAAATCCCACGCCCTCAGGAAGTTGCCCTCACTTCCAACCACTCACTTCTATGCTAGGGCCCTCAGATACACTCACTTGCATGCCTTTCTGGGGAAACCCCGTACACTCCTGTCCTCTGGTGCTAATTAAACAAACCAACAGTGAGAGCTGTTGATTGTAATCTGTTAAATGTCTAACAATTATGTTGCTTCATTAATTCCTTCAGTAAAGTCAATTAAAGCCAAATTGTATCATACAAATTCAACAAATGAGCATAATTATCCTTTATAGATTTTAGGTATTTTTCGTTTATGATTTGTTTAATTACCCCATTTTAGAGACATTTCAAAGAATGCATCTCGGTAAATCTATACATGGAATTGGTATTTAATATATTTGTGATTTATAGATATTCTACAATTTATTTTAGAAAATGGATTATTTAATTTAGATCATCCACATTCTATATTTTTCATTCAATTGGACAATTAGTGCAGTTCAGGTAAAATAACCCAGTTCTGTTGTTATAAGACAATGGATGCATTCACACGTTCAAGGTCCAGTGATCACCAAAATCCTCTTCAATGCAATGCTTGTATATATTTGTATTGAGTATGTTTTGATAACTAAAATTTATTCCATTTTGTTATAGTTGTATCATGAATAGCTAACTTCATTATTTGTCTAAATTTCTGAAATAAAATCATATTATGCACGAGTCACTGTCAGTTAAAAAATGAAAGGTAGGCCTACTCAGTGAAGGGAAATAACAGATAAAAAAATATGGAAAATTAAGCATGATTAAATGAGTTGCATTGGCTATTGTTAAGAAATATATCCTCTCATCATTTAGATCAGCTGGGAAGGCCTCATTGTCCTCAACATAATCGATCCACTCTTTTATTGAAAAGTTGCTGCACCAGGATGCAGAACACAATAGCGCCGTAAATATAATGCACAGAATCTTCTAGCTGACACCAATGTTTCGAAAATTTTATTTCCTATCATTTGATGTAAATTTTGGCTATGTAGATTAATTATTTTGATGTGAAAACTGGTTGTGAAGCACTTAAAGTTGATGGCAAAAGTTTTGCATGTATGTGACGTTTCTTTTTGTTTTGCAGTTTGTGAAACTGACAAAAATAGTCAAGTATTCAACAAGTTTTCTTTGTATATTTAATTTATAACACAGAATGCTTTGGATGTTCCATTGTTCATAAATTTAGCAAGAAATCACCCAAAATAATGCCTTAAAGATTCTGTAATTTCACTCCACTAAATGAATATAGGCCTATGTTTGCAGCTGTTTACGTAATATTATTTTCTGTTCTATGCCTATATTACTTTTTCTAACTAGTACAGAATTGCTGTAAATCATATCAAATATATATCTTAGCTACATATAAGGCAAAATGTAAATAATTAAGTATTGTGTTATGAAGTAAAATCTTGAAATGAAATGAATTGCATTTAACCAAATTGGTAATGAATCAGCAAATAGCTGTTAAATCAGTTAATTGATGCACATTGCAATAGATGGGGACACCAGGCAGGGGTAAATTGGATTGTTTGCTCAGTAGGGCAAGGGCAAGCAAAGGAGGGCAAAGTAGTAGATGTGCCAGGGTGTATAGGGGAGTGCAAGTGAGGGCATCAGCTCGGAAAATTTATTGGGTTGTACTGTAGCAATGTTGACCGTCTTATTTTTTGTGATTGATAAACAAAATGACCATCCATCTCAATACTTACACTAAAATCAGTTTTTACCTATCAAAAAATAATGATACAGATTCTACGGTTCCGATATTAAAAGTTTGACAATGACTCCTCATCAATTATCATGATTCACAACTTTAGAGTATCTTTTGAAGTGAAATGGTCCTCTTGTTTTTTTTTCATAACTGTCTTTGCAAGTTTTGAGAATATTCCTGCTGAGAATGTCATCTTTTTTATATTTTAGGTCTAAATCGAAAATCTATAAAAGTCCTTTTGATAGAAATCTACCCAGCTCCTCAAATAGGGAAAAGGTAGTAGCAATTTGTGCAAATGACAGAAATACCAAAAATGTAGGGAAATTCCATGCACATATATGAAAAATTGAGCACTACAAATCACTCTGGTAAATCAGATCTGCTTTATTAGAAAACTCTAAAAGGAGCATTATTCTTTAACTGAGCAATGGCGATGAAAAGATTTCCTCAAAGCACCCTGATTTTTGATGTTGCATGGAATCTCTAGATACATAGACATACTGGAAGGGGGAGTAGTCACACTCCCCCTTCCAGTTTGGGAAACACCAAGATTCGGGCAAAAAGGCAAAACAATTCTGGCAGATAATTAAAAAAACATAATTAAGAATCAATAGTTTTGAAGAGATTTCTTAAGGAATATTACCGAATCTAGATTCTGATATTCAGGCAAATGTCGCTCACCCCCTAAAAGATTTGCCTGCGGTACACTTATTGCAAGATATGTTCAAATAAGGATGTCGACCTCAGAACTTTTCAAAGGGCAACTGTTATTCTAAAGAAAATTTGGTATAAGTGAGCGCCAGCGAAAGCCACAACTTAAGATGGACGTGTTCCAGCGACTGTTGCAGCTCCAATAATTTTTTCAAAATTTTCAAATCTCAAATGGGGGGGCCGGTGGGGGGGCCACTTGTCCATTTGGGGGGGCCCTGGCCCCCCCAAGCCCCCCCATAGCTCCGCCACTGGGTAGGGGGCGTCAGATCTAATGAAGACCCGGTCCAGATCCAGGCCTCGGACCGCCAGAGCATGCTCGTCAGCCTCGGAACCCACAAGCGAGAGTGACAAATGTGAGAAGCTGAAAAGGCAGTTTGGTAAGGCTTCCTGCCATCGTCGCACATCCGCCCGATCACCCAAAAAACAATGTAACTGAATGATTGTGTGTCTTTCCGCATGCTGCCTCAGGATAGTCAGACAGTCAGCCGGGGCGCCAGCACCACGACAGTGCACTACAATGGGCAGTCCTTCAGGGCGAAGGCGCAACATGGCATGGAGGGCTTCCCGCTGCTCTTCCCGCTGTTTTGTGGCCAAGCATCTAACATAATCTAGGCCAATCTCCCCGAGAGCCACACAACCAGTTGATGATAGTCGTTCCCGTAGTTCCGCCTCCCATTGGAGGAGCACGCCTGGTTGATGACCACAGGTGGCTGGGTGGATGCCAAACGTGGCTTGAAGTCTGGGACCAGTGTCCGGTTGTTGGTCTCGCAATTGATCCCAGATGGCCCATCGTCCAGGGAAGACGAAGTTTGCAATCAGGGCATGGTACCGGATGCGACAATCCTCAACCGAGCCCAGCTGGTGCTGAAAATCAAGCCCCAACCGGTCAAGGTGAAGATGTGCATCCACTGTGTATGGTGCCAACGGGACACGGCGTGGCGCTTCCTCGGGGGGTCGCTGATCGAATGATGCCACTGCGGCTGCTGCCTCATTACTTAAATGGGGAATGATACATGCCAAGACTTTGGGGTGTAAGAGGCAGGCCACCACTGACGGTGGCTGTACAGTCAACTCCTCCAAGGGAGTGACTGCAGTGCCATTTCGTTGTTCCCAAAGTCTAAACAGTACCCGCTGCTCGAGGGAGAGATGGAATGGCGAGCGGTCTTGTGGATAGTAATTATTACGCACAACCAGATGTAGCAACGCTGCATTGGACCTGCAGCTGAAGTCCTTACGGATTAGCTCGTCCTCTGGGTCATGGTCTTCCACGGCAGCCTCCTGCTCCCTTTCTAGGGCCTTCCTCTCTTTCTGCCGTTCTCTGCGGCGCCGGTTCTTTTTCTGTTGCCTGGACAGCCCCGCAACAGCTGCTGGCATGGGGTCCTCTTCGGCAGGGGCAAAGGATGGATCCTCCGGTACCTGGTCCTCGTCGGATTCGAATCCGGAGGGAGCGTCCACCTCGAGGACAAAGGCCTCGTGGGGTTCTGCCTCCAGATCCAGATCCAACCGAAGGTCGTTTTCGTCGAAAGGAGATGCCTCCGTTTCTTCCTCCTCCTCTCCATCACTGATGATAAGTGGGTCTTCCCTGATAAGTGGGTCTTCTCCCCCCTCTCCATCACTAATGACCAGCGTGTCCTCCTCTTCTTCCACTTCTTCGAAATCGCGGAATCTTCTTGGTGCCACTCCATCATCAAAGAGATTTGGTGGCAGTCTGGCATTTTCAACATCCTCAGCTGTCGCCCAGCGCATATCTTTAAATTCAACGAAATCCGGCCCATCGTAATACCTCCGTCTGATAACTACCCATCCTGAGGGTTCAATGCGCTTCTCCTCCAGGATCCAGAGATCCTGTCTGCGAATGAGCCGGAAAGTGTCCATCTGAAAGAAGGAAAAAGTCACATGACATTAAAGAGCACATAGGTGCCTGATAGGCACCTTTACTTAATACTAATGATTAGTGAGTTGGTGCTCCTGCCATGCCGCGATTGGTAATGTAATCTCGCAGCCACGCGGGTTGACGCCGCCGTCGGCTGCTTTGCCGGCTAGGTGGTAACTCAGGATTTGCTGGACCGGCAGTGGTCGCGGATTTGGACAGCTCCGGGAGAATTGGTTCTGAACTCTGATCTGATAAATCCTCGGACTCTGGTGCAGGTTGGTCTTCCTGGAACAGACGAGGTAGCGACCAATCGGTTGCTTCCTCCTGTACATCTGGTGGGTTGTCCTGAAGGCGCGCACGCTCACGGCGTGCCCAAAGCGGCACGTTCTGATCAGAACAACGCCTCAGCCTAACATGGTGAACAACCTGCTATCTGCCTCTCGAATTCACGGTTGCAAATAGAATTTCGGAGATTTTCTTCACAATGAGATAAGGGCCCGTGTAGATTGGTTGGAGTTTCTTACTCTGCCCTACTTTCCCCGCCGAGTTTAACAAGTAGACCAGGTCTCCCATACCGTAAGTATCAGTCTTGACCTTTCGGTCATAACTCTTCTTACGGCTGTGGAGAGCAGCACCAAGTCGTTCTCGAGCACAGTTGTGAATTTCCTGAAAGGTGAGTCGTAGCTGGCTTACATACTCTGCTTCACTTTCCGGCAGCTCCTTATTCTTGGGTAGATCAGCCAGGAGGTCCATTGGTAGGGTAACTTCGCGACCCAACATCAACATATTGGGCGTGAAGCCAGTTGACCTGTTAACTGTCGCTCGGATGGCCATGCCCACGAACGGGAGATACTGATCCCATACTGCTTGGTGACCGTCAATATGCACACGCATCTTGTTGAGAATTTCCCTGTTCATCCGTTCCACCTGCCCGTTCGAACTAAGTCGATAGGGGGTGGTACGGGCTTTGGCCATCTGCAACAAGCTGCATACCTCCTGGAAAAGTCTGCTATCGAAGTTTCGTCCTTGGTCGCTGAAAACGTGATCTGCGCAACCCATTCGGCAAACAAACTCCTCAATGAAGGTGCGGGCTACTGTCTCGGCAGTCTGGTCTGGCAGCGCTTTCAGTTCGACCCACTTTGTAAACTGGTCGACCATTACCAAAATGTATTTGTTGTGTCGCGCCGATTCCGTGAGCGGTCCAAGTATGTCGACATGCACCCTCTGCATAGGTTCACCTGCATGGAATTTCCTCATTGGTGCTCGTGGTGTTCTGTTGGTCTTTTTGTTTCTGGAACAGAGATCGCAGGTCTGGACATAGATCTTGACATCCGTGTTCATCCCAATCCAGAAGAAGTGGCGTCGAATGATTTGAGTCGTTTTTTCCGGTCCGGGATGCCCAGAACACACATTGGCATGGGCCAGGGTGATGATGCGATGTCTTCGTCGTAGAGGGACTACCAAAAGAGAGCGAGTTGTCACTCCAGAATGTCCAACCCATTTATAAAATAGGATGTCCTCGATGATCTCCAGTTGAGCTCGTAGCCGCCAGAGCTGCTTCACAGTGGCACTCTGAAGGAATAGCACCCCTGGTTCAGGATCCTCCTCTTCCTCCAACCAGCGGAGAATAAGGTTCAGTTCTGGATCCTCACGTTGCTGAGTCCTCCAGTCCTGCTCCTCCTTCAGGGCTCTCTGCATCTCGTCACTCCCCTCGGTATCGTCAGTTGTCAACTGTCTTACGGACAATGGCAGAACGTCGTCCACGAACTCATCGAATCGCTCCCACTGGGCCTGCATACGGGTGCAGTACTGGCACCCTCCACATGGAAGAGATTCAACTGAGGTCCCCACTTCATGATAGGGGCATTCTTCTTGGGGAATACAACTGAGACCATCAGCATTGGAGTGTTGGCGCCCCGGTCGGTGTTCAATCTGGAAGTCAAATTGAGAGATTGCCTCCAACCATCTGGCAAGTTGACCCTCAATATTCTTAAACCTCATCAGCCAAAACTGGGGCGGATATGACGCAGCGAATGAGGTCATCAAAGGCCAGCTGGTGTTCATGGTCCCAGGCGAGTTTGTCATTGGGTCGGGTATGCTTTACTAGTTGGTACAAGGGATCCGCCTTCTCAGCCAGGCACAGCCGACCGATGAGTAGCTCTCACTGGTGACACATTAGATTGGTTACCCAATAGATCTGATGTGAACTTTGCAACAACAATGGCGTCGCCAATCTGCAGAAATCCATTACTGAAGTCAAGACTGGCGCCGACCTCGTGTAAGAAATCCAGACCCAAGATAAAATCTTCTCGGATGCTGCCAATAATTATGCTCCAGTAGTAGATGGCATTGCCAATCGCCAATGGCACATTAAGAGCAAGGCTGGCTGTCATGCCCATTTCGTCACCTACACCCCGAATGGAGATTTGGTGACCCTCCACAGGCTTAATACCAGCTGCTTCACACAATTCCTTACTTCCAAGCGTCACCTGGGAACCAGTATCAATCACTGCCGATGTCCTTATGTTGTTCACAGTGATGGGAATTGTCATTGTCATGGCAAGTGATTGTTGCGATGGCCTCAATGTGTCAGGAGGATGGTCGACATGTGGGCCGTGGACAGCAGTTTGACCAGTTACTGCTGTCCGTTGGCTTTTGGGGTGTCCTGTTTAGGACACTCAGCCCGGAAATGCCCGGCCTCATCACAATTGAAGCATCTGTCATGCATTGGCCTGTTCCTGCGAGTTGGAGAGCGAGGAGGTGACTTGTACTGATAGGGTGATCTGTCAGTTTGGATCGCCATGGATCTTGTAGGTGTCTGAGGTGGAGTCACCGGTCGATGACTGATGGTGGATGCCTGCCGTGTGAATACAGGATCCTCCATGAAAGACACCTGTCTGGTGGATGGCAAGGATGACTTTCCCATGATGGCCTTCAGAAGAGATACATGGTTCTTGACGCTCCACAAAGCCTGTTGGATGTTAATGGGTTGAATCTTGGCTGTCTCGTATGCGGCAGTTCGGTCACGAACACCTCGCATGAAGATCTCAGTCGCTGTTGTGTTGACGATGTCTAGAGGAAATCCCCGATAGGCCAGATTGACCTGTGTTTGGACCCGATCAGCAAATTCATCGGTAGCTTCGTCAACTCGTTGTCTGAGGTCTTGAAGGTCTCGCCGTAGGACATCTGCACGCTCTAGTCCAGCGAATCTATCTTGCAGGCGCCTGATCAAAGTGCCATAACGTCGGCAACTATCTGGCGGCAAAGTCCTGACGAAGTTGATGGCTTTATCCTTCAGACTTCCTTTGAGATATTGCAGCTTGGCTTTCTTCCCCAGTTGATAGTAGTCACACATATTATTAAATTGGAATATGAAGTTATCCCAATCTCCCATTGTGCCATCGAACTGTGGCATTTTGGGTGCAGGCAGTCTCAACTTCTCTGGGCGTCCCTGCTGATGTCCAGGCCGGGATACTATAGAATAGTTCACTGGAACTATGGCAGCCCCAAGGTTATCATCTGAGTCTGAAGAGCTGCTGTCAGGTTCTGGAACTCCCATTTGTGGTCCTGGCCAAACTGGTGGTAGTGACGCTGTGTAGTTCATGCGGCCACTGTCCTTTTGCTGAAACGGAGTTCTTGGTAAATTCGGAAGCGGTGCTTCAGGGACCATTCCGGTTGGTTGTGGATGCTGTCCATGACGGTGTGATGGATCCTGGTGTTGGTACGGCAGGGGATTATGCAGCGGATACTGCTGCTGCTGTGGCTGTTGAAGCGGCTGTTGACACGGCTGTTGATGCTGCTGCTGATGCGACTGTTGAATCGGCTGCTGATGCTGCTGCTGATACCATGACTGATATGGCTGTTGAAGCGGCTGCTGCTGATATGGCTGTTGAAGCGGCTGCTGATGCGGCTGTTGATGCTGCTGCTGATATGGCTGTTGAGGCGGCTGCTGCTGGTATGGCTGTTGAAGCGGCTGCTGATGATACTGTTGCGAACCAGGCTGGATGTATGAAGGAGTTGAAGCAGCAGGCTGGATAAATGAAGCTGGCTGAACCAGTGGGGGTTGGTTCTGTTCCTGTGGTGCACATGAACCACATGGTTTTTGATTTGAAGCTTGGTAATATCCTTGATGACGATCACCAGATGGTCGGCCAGTAGGAGTCACCATGTCATTATAAAGCCTACTGTCACTTCCTGCCAGATGCAGTGATCCATTATACGCTTGATCCTGGGGTCGGGTTGTCAGAGGCCTTGGCAAGGACAGATTGCCATAGCCTTGATGGGGGACATGTCTTGTTGTTGCAGGCCGCTGCTCATATTTTATCTGATTCTCAGTCCCTTCAAAATCCCTGGCGGCAGTGTCCTTTCTTATGTCCTCACTACACTCCACCAGTCGTCTAGGAGGGCGTACACCACTAGGGGGATATTCAGGTTGTTGATACCCGGGCCTCGCTCGGTTTGCATCAGTACTACATAGTTGTCGTGCAGTGCGAAGGGTAGATGTTGTAGGTGTCCTTTGGCCCTGGCTCCTGTCTGATGAGTCGTGCTGTTGAGTTGTCTTTCTGGACATTCCTGCCGGGGGCACAATTCGAGTGCCAGGTTTTGGAACATGCTGGTTGGTTGTCGCAGGGAGTCTCGACCCTTGCATTAGGGCATTACCAGCTGCATTCATATTGGATTCTGCTGGATGCTCCACATAATGCTCTTGCCATATCCATGGTTTTCTTCTGGTTGTTGTAGCCCGGATGGGAGTCTGTTTCTTTACTGTTAGCGGGGAGGGAATCCGTCAGAATTGTGCACTTGGTGACAAGTTTTTGCAATTTGGCATGGTTTTTGATATGGCTAAGGGGATTTCAAAAACCACCGCACACAAAGTGGGAGTCCCCCCTGGTGGCCGGTATGCACAAAATCCAATATGGCCGCCGTGAAAAACAAAAAATGCCATATCTTGGTCACTATTTGTTCTAAATTCAAGTGCAATACCTTATTTTCAATGTTCCTGATAATGCCAAATCTATTTCTAGGGTTGGTTTGGTTGTAAATTGTGATTTAATGGGTCTGTGGTACAGCTCCAGGTGATTTTTTGACAGATTTTTGTGTTTTTTGCCCTTCAAGGCTTAAACATATTTGTTGTGAGGTATTTGAATTTCAATCAAGTTTGGAGATTAGTTCCTCAGAGCTGAAAGCGTAGTCCAAACTATAACTTTGTCTTGTTTAAATGGTGTCTCATCTTTTTAAGAACTGAACAATGAAGCAAACTGCTACGGCTCTGCTGATGGGGCACACAACACAAACTCACTCACTCACTCACTCACTCACTCACTCACTGCTACGACTCTCATTTTGAAGATAATTGCTTATTGTGCAACAATGTTAATTGAAATGTAATTCCCAAAAAAGACATTGACTCTCCTGAAATAAATGAGCCATTATTGAACTTATTGTCATGGCAACTATTATACCTCACTGAATGTTTCACATCTGAAGTGAACATTCATCTCAGGCCCATGTCTGAACTGTCAGAAGTATCATGACGCCTCCAGTTGCTTAGAGCTGAAGGTAAATGGTAACTAGTGATTAAGGGCTTAGCACAAAATCATAATTGTTGCACAGCTACTAACATTTCTTTTTGTTATGATGGAAGTCAATAACAAGATAATGTGCAAAAAAAGTAGATTCATTGAGGTTTTCTGACTTCAGACCACCTTCAGTGCATTAACACTGGGAGGTGCAAGATAGCCAACATACTATCGTAAAACCAACATGCAGTGATAGAGAACTTGCTTGTACCGCACCTGACAGGTAAATCCAGTGTGGGACCCACTATTCTGATCTGACAGCTTGTCCAGCCCAACCACCAGTACCAGATTGTATCAACGCTTAACACGGGTTAACCTAAAGTGATTAAGTCATTTTACTGACATTGTGTCAATGCTGAACATGAGTTAGACAACTAATTTTAAATTAACTGAACTCATGTTACAACATGACAAAAGATTTTGCCAATAACCTGGCTAGAAGATAAGTTATAGGAGTTAACCACTTTAGGATAACTCGTTCATACAATCAAGTACAGGAGTGAAAAGTTGCTGAGTGACTGTTGTCAGATGAATAGTGCACAACGTAGTGGCCACTTTTGAATGTTACAAAAAGTGACTGCTTATAAAAGCCTGCCTTCCTGTATCATTCAGGGAGATTCTGCCTCTCTTAGCTGTTCATAAGTACAACTCCATCATGCATGTACCAGCTCTTCATTGTATGTGATGAGAATCAAGTTTGAGTCATGCTGATTTATGGATTAATGCTAAAAGTGACAGATTGACTTCAGGAATACCTCTCCAAATATGCCATGAAGTCCAAATATTTATTATTTGAGCACTCTGAATTACTGAGGTCTCAGACTTAAATATCTAAAGGTTTGATCATGGCTAAACCAAATCATCAGTTCAAACTGGCCAAAAAAATTATTGAAGAAGATGATTGGCAGTACCAGTAAAGTGCTGAAGAAGGCTTAGATAATAGCCGCGCTGAGTAATATGATGTAAGTGCAATATAAAGGAGTGTCAGCTTCTCCGTGCTAATAGGGTGATACAAATGTAAGACACTAAGTCTGGGTGCTCAGAACAGGACAAGCTTGACCTCCATTTTTGATAACAGGTGCAAATCTGAATGTTGTGTTGCTCTTTGCCCATAAACTGCACGAAGCCTTTGAATCCTTGTGACTTGTGGCGGTCTTTCAACTTCAGCCATGATTAAGTTCTTTTGAACTGAAGAACATCTGGCAAGACTTTGACTTTCTGAACTTATCCTCCCTTGCTAATGTCTGGGACTTGAGATGTTGGTTTTTGTAGGCTTCCAACTGAATAACAATGCATCTGCTCAGGCTGTGCTATTTGGTGTTCTGCAGATTAAGGCCCAGAGCTACATTTACCTTGCATTGATTGAGATAGAGTCGAGCATACCTGAAGAAATCATTAATCAGCAACTTATCCTAACTCCTTCCTCTTTCTAAAACTTGACACAATGCTCATCACTTTAGACAATGAAAGTGACAGTCTCAGAGAGAACTTCCTTTCACAGTGCTAGACAATAATCACATCTTTTATAGACAGACGGGTAGATACACAGAAGGAGAGGCATCCAAATTGCATAGTTTGTGTCTCCAAACATAAATCATGGAAAGAGACCACTGCAAGATTCTAGAAGAGACCAGCTGATTGATTGTTGACCACTGGCTGTTGATGAGAAGGTGATGTCATACCAAAGGCCAGTAAGAGATTGGTTGGGGAGTGAGCGCAAATTGCTCTTCTCACTTGACTTAAGCAAAATCAGACAATGAAAATATGTTCATGTGCTCTAGGGATATGGAGCTAAGTAGGCCTAAGTGTCAGTTGGTGTGCATACCTTGTACTCTTTGTGTAGTTTCTGCACACCAAACTTTCGTATGAAACAATCAGGTAAGCCAGAGCAAACCACCAGCTCACCAAGGTCTATGGTCTTGAGAACCCATCTCAATATTATTAGGGAAGCCCATTTTCAAACCTCTTGACTTTTGTCTACCTAATGTTGTACTGAAACATCACTTTATTGCTTCCTCTGTGCACACCAATTCTGTGACTAGAAACCACCTAGATTTATAAACTGATGGAATTCTTCACTAGGAGCTGAGCTTGCTTCTGCACTGCAGTGGATAAACCTTTCTGACTGATGATGCGAAAACAAGCCAGAACATGTGGCAGCCACCGCCAGGAGCACTGCTTGGTTAAGAGCAAGGACTCTAGTGAAATGTTTACTATGTAGGAATGTTTCCACAAGGGTTTGCAGTGCATACTGCCTCACTTTACCATATCAACCCACATACTCATAACATTAGATACAACAGACATTTTTTGCTGAAGTTTGATTGTGTCATCTTCATATCAGTGAGTCAGAGAAGAGATGGTTCTTCAACTTCCAGTCTTCTAGTGAGGTCTGTGTGCCTATATAGTCATACATAGGATTCCCCCAGAACACTGATATTGATTTGAATGGACAATTCTCAATTATCATTGATGTGATTGATCAGAAGTTCTAATGATTAATAATATCACATTTGATATCATTGTTTCGCCCTTTTAAAGATCACACTGAAGACGTTTCAAGATCTCTGTTATTAAACATTAAGCAGAGTAAAGAGAGCTGAGAGTTATGAATGACTTGGTGTATATCAGTCACATGGCAAAATATTTATTGAATAAGGGCACATCAGCAATTATTAAGACTCTGATGTACATAATAGGTTATTAAATATGCATTAAAACATGCATACATATAGCGTTTGTGCCCCTTGCCCACCAGACAGAACAGTATCCATTCTTACATGAATAACACAATTATAGCACCAATTCATCCCAATAACTTTCCATGGCAATAATTAGTCACGACATTGTAGAGTTAATTCAAATTAATTCAAGTCAGGCACAAGCGAAAATCCCAAAAGGGACAAAATGGCAAGTGGCGTCCATTTTACATTTTGCTGCTGCAATGAACATTGATTTTGACATTGAAAATCACATTTGAGCTACAAAATAACAGCAAGAACACATTTTCCATAATCAAAATAGTGGAAAATGATGTATTACACATCAATATAGTGCAAATAGTGACCGAGATATGCTAGTTTTTGTGTTTTGCGGCGGCCATATTGGATTTTGTGCATACCGGCCACCAGGGGGCAGTCTCACTTTGTGTGCGGTGGTTTTTGAAACCCCTTTGGTCATATAAACACCCATGCCAAATTGCAAAAACTTGTCACCAAGTGCACAATTGTGGGAGATTTAGACGAATTCCCTCCCCGCTATTGTGGAATGGTTATATTACGTTATGAAAAAACCGTTATTTGACGTATTTGGAGAATGGTTTCATTACGTGATGGGGAAACTGTTATTTTTACGTTTTAATGAACCCTTTTTTCAACGTTTTTGGGAAACGTTTTTATAACGTTGTGGTGAAAACCATTTTTCAACAATTATATTGAAATGTTATTTCAACATTGGAGGAGGAATGCCTTTATTATGGTCTGGGGTGTTGGGGTGCAGGGGTAAACATTTGTTTGTTGTTGTTTTTGTTATTTTCCTTGCATCTTGAGGGTCTTGTGTCACTGCTGGCCTCATCATGTTATTCCACTGCAAAGAAAGTATTTGTTATCAGTCATTCACTAGTTATAAGGGAATAAGGCAAACGTATAGCAAGCTACATAAGATTGATCAGAAAGATAAGGTCAGCCAGGAAAGATCAATTTGAGAGGTTTCATACATGTAGATTAGATAACATAGATAATAGAGTGACAGATGGATAGATAGATGGATAGATAGAAAGGTAGATAGATAGATAGATAGATAGATACATACATACATAGATAGATAGATAGATAGATAGATAGATAGATAGATCTAACTCACAGAGCCTAAAATTGTATGAAAATCTTCCAGTGCATTGAAAATGTCTATATTAGAGTGCAAAGTATACCAAGCTAAAGTAAGTTTTATACCAACTGTAGTTAAATCCATACCTCAGATCTTTGGAAGTTCATTCATTTGATTTTGACTAAATTTCACCAATATACATAAATATTTCTTGTAAATGTAAATGATTAAGGGAAAACAGGGTTTTTATCCCAGATAGATAGATAGATAGATAGATAGATAGATAGATAGATAGATAGATAGATAGATAGATAGATAGATAGATAGATAGATAGATAGATAGATGGATACACTTTGATTAATTTGTAGGTAGTATAAGCAAGATTATACTTAAAACCTTGGAGCTGCAGCCAAGAATTCCTCAAGTGATTGTGTATCTGCAGGAAAATTCTGGAAAGAACAAGTGAATTAATACAATGTGTGTTCTTCACATATTTGAAAATATTGCCACCAAAATAATGTAATGCATTATTCTTATTTGATAGGAAATATATATAAATAACTCACCTATGGGTCTTCAGCATGATGTTGCTTGGACAAAATCTGGGTACTTCTGAATTCTATCAACTCTAGGACATGTGCATTCAGCCATGGAGGTTGTAAAATTGAGTTTCTTGCATAAATTATAGGGGGCAATTAGGGGGTAATTAGCTCTTCTAGAAATGTAATGTGACTCTGCTTTATTACAATGAGCAAACTATATTGTAAAATAAATTCTTATATATTTGTATCTGTGTATTTGAATCTAAAATTAGCATTGCATTTTAGTTAATAGAATTTGGGAAAAAGGACATTTAGTATGCTTAGATGTTAGATTATCATTTGGAATATGCTACACATGGTCATAATTATAGCATGCCTATATTATGATATTGTGCTACATGTAGATCCATAAAATTAGTAAATTGGACCTATCTATACTTATCTATCTAGTTATCTATCTAGTTATCTATCTAGTTATCTATCTAGTTATCTATCTAGTTATCTATCTAGTTACCTATCTAGTTATATATTTAGTTATTTAGTTATATATTTAGTTACCTAGTTATCTGGTTGTTAGTTATCCAGTTATCTATTCAGTTATCTATCCAGTTATCCATCTAGTTATCCATATAGTTATCTATCTATCTATCTATCTATCTATCTATCTATCCATCTATCTATCTATCTATCTATCTATCTATCTATCTATCTATCTGTCTATCTATCTATCTTTCTAGGTGTCTGCCTATTGTTTGTTAGTTAGTTAGTTAAATGGTTTGATTTGTCTAAAACTGTCTATGTATTGAACACATTACAATGACTCTACAGGAAATGAAAGATTGGGCCTTCTGTGCATTGAACAAAGAGGAGCAGGGGGGGGGCAGATAAATCAATCTATGTTCCATCTATTGATCAACTATCTATCAATCTATCAATCTATCTATCTATCTATCTATCTATCTAACAATCCAATCTATCTACCTAATCTATCTATCTAATCTATCTATCTAATCTATCTTTCTATCTGTCTAATTCTAGGACGCATGATATTGCATGGTCATTTTAACATGTGAAAGATGGACGGAGCTGAGAGGAAACACCATGTTTTCACAAGTGACAAAACGTTGTGTTTTTCAATTTTAGTAAAAAATTCATTGCACAGCAACGGAGGCAGATAGGAAGATGATTTTTGGGGCAAAAGCTGCGCATTTTAACGGGCTAAGTGGATATTAGGTTCCTGTCCTAGTTGTGAGTATTTTTTCTTCAGAATATAGCATAAACTGGCCAAAAAACGTCATTTTCCCGATTTTGTGTGTGACTTTTTTGTGATGAGAGGGCCTTAAGTCTACAAATTTTGAGGAACACAATTTTAACAAAACCCATCATCGGGTATATCATCTGTGGATTCCAAAAGTGTGAACCATCGTTTTGTAGGTAAAATAGTTGTTGATTGATAACGAGAAACATATTAATTAACATGCAAGTGAAAAGAAACACAACTCGACCGACTCAGGATAGTTGAATATGTCATCATGTAGCACAGAGTAACACAGGAAAAGCATGACAAATGCTCACACATTTCTGAGTCCATGCTTTTGCTTTAAAAACTTTATGTTATGACAACCTCATGCAGGGTCTTCAATCAAACATGTTTGCTTTCCACATGTTTCCAACGTAAGAATAATGTATTTTCCATGTTGCAGAAAAACGTTTTCAAATAACGTATTTTTAACGTTTTCATTATACATATTAACGTTAGACAATGAAGTTAAAAGTTTAACATTGTCGTTCAGTTTCAAAATTCTGTTGAAAAACGTTTTTTTCAAATGTTTTCAAATCGATCATTTATAATGCTTTAATGACACTTTTCAATATATGTTCTGAAACAGTCTTGGAAAAATGTTTCTGTGACCATATTGTCAAATGAACAAGTTTCATTAATCGTTTTACATATTTTCAAGACATGGGAATAATGTTTTTTCCATGTTAAAGAAATATGTTTTTAAATAGCATATTTCTAACATTTTCTTGAAAAATTTTAGAAATGTTAAAAAATGAAGTTAATGTTGCCAATCAGCTTAGAAATTCATTTGAAAAACGTTTTATTTTAACATTTTGAATTGGATCATTGATAACGTTTTAAAGACATTTTTATGTTAATGTTCAGAAACGCTTTTGAAAGAAACATTTTTTCAATGCTAAAGTTAGATGTTAAATCATCATTAAAACTTTACCAACATCCATAATGTCAGAATAATGTATCTTATGCATTACAGAAACTCATTTTCAGGTAACATATTTTCAACATTTTCATTAAACGTTTTTTCCACGTTAAAGAAATACGTTTTCAAAAAACATATTTCTAACATTTTCTTGAAACATTTTTTCAATGCTAAAGTCAGATGTTAAATCGACATTAAAACTTTACCAACATTCATAATGTCAGCATACTGTATTTTATGCATTAAGAAACTCATTTTCAGGTAACATATTTTCAACATTTTCATTAAACGTTTTTTCCACGTTAAAGAAATACGTTTTCAAAAAGCATATTTCTAACATTTTCTTGAAACATTTTTTCAATGCTAAAGTTAGATGTTAAAACGACATTAAAACTTTACCAACATTCATAATGTCAGAATAATGTATTCTATGCATTACAGAAACTCATTTTCAGGTAACATATTTTCAACATTTTCATTAAATGTTTTTTCCACGTTAAAGAAATACGTTTTCAAAAAACATGTTTCTAACATTTTCTTGAAACATTTTTTCAATGGTAAGGTCAGGTGTTAAAACGACATTAAAACTTTACCAACATTCATAATGTCAGAATAATGTATTTTATGCATTACAGCAACATATTTTCAGGTAACGTATTCTTAACATTTTCATTAAATGTTAAAAAAATTTTAAACTTTAACGGTTGGAATAACACGTTTTTCAATAACATTGAAATTTAGTTAAAAAAACGTTGTCAAATAACGGTTTGAGCACCGACCGCTTTAAAACCGTTGAAAAACCGTTTGTGTTTGCTGGGTAGGTGGCAACACAAGACAGCATATGTTCTGATCTGTGGCAATACAAGAGCAGTCCACTAGTAGACAGCATTTTATCTATTTTGTTTGCTGCCACTGTTTCTATAGTCTCTCAGGTACAACACAATTCTGTTTTCATTATCTTGATAAATTCTTATGCCAGTAGTCACAAGGGAATGACTGCAATATTTCCTTCATTATAAGATTGTCTCTTTGGTCATCCTAAATTTGTCTGATCTCTCAAAGGTGTGCAATTGCAGTGAAAGTTGTTAGTCTGGAAGGATTCTGGGTATCAAGTTAAGAGAAATACACTTTATTTATAACATAGACAAACGTATTAATACTGTGATTATGTGTCAATATTTTACGTAATCTAGAAACGTGATAAAATGTTGATTGGAGGTTTGTTGAGAGGTTTGTGGAAAAAAAATGAACTGTTTAGAAGGGTTGTTCGATTTTGGAATGAATATTCAGGTACTTTGCGCACTTGAAATAAATAATTACGGCCGCCATTACCGTGAAATAAATTTTCTGCTGAGGAAAACTCCAACTCCCCCCCCCCCGCGTCCGATTTGTTGAATATTCCCTCCATTAGTAGTTTCGTCACTATTGATTATGTTCTTCTAAAAGCAGCAATACATGAAAACTCAATGAAAACACATTACTTCTTTTCAAAGCCTCAAAGGTCAGTATCTTCTATTCCCCACCATGAAAACCTGTGATTATCTGATCATATGCTACCACCATTGATTTCAGGGTCACCCTAATTTGCTCAAATTTATTGACCACTTTCTCATGACATCCTGGCCTTGATGTAATGTGGTGACTGTTGACAATTGGTGGATGATTCCTGCAGCCTTGGAGAGGATGTGGCTCCCTCTGGCTACTCAATAGCCAATCAGATGGTTATACATCACCAAGACTTAGTGTAGGCCAATAACTATACAAGTCAACTACATTCATAAGAGACCCTTTTCCATAGATACTCATCATGTAGGGATATATATTTTGTTGAAGAAATAAAGATAAAAACAATTAATGTGTAAAGTAATAAAAATTCATAAAATGCTTAAAGAACAAAATATGCACAATAATTCACATCCGAGGCATATATGAAGACATATTTACATTTATAACTGAAACAAGGATACGTTAACCTTGACAGCAATGTCTAATATAAATGCAATTTACTGTCCTGCCTTCATCAAGCATATCTAGCACAATGTGACCTCTTCGTATCGGATTTTATTCAGGCAGAAATCTGATATTCTGAATCTTTGATTGAGTATTGAACATTTTTATCAGGAATGGCTTGACCAATAGTATTAGGCAGAAGATACAATTTAGGCAACAGTAGAATTGATTTAGATGTTTGCATGACAAGCCAAGTAATTTGATTCCATTATTTAACAAGAGCAAGATTAAGTTAGGTTGAGGGCAAATCCGTAGTATTACCAAGTTGGTGTCAGGTGTTATGTCCACAAAAATAATGACTTGAACAAACTGTCCTCATGCTTTGTTGCTTAATTCCGGCAAAAACTTGACCGAGTGGTCCAGTCTTTTTGACCTCAGGAAATTTTGGCTACTATTGAAAAGCCAGATGGAAAACCTTTGCCTCTGATTTTTGGTCAAACAATTCCAAGAGCCACAGGCTATAGGTCAGTGAGATTTGCTTGGATAACACAGACCAATGGTGAGTAGTCATTTAGGGCACCCACATTTGCTTGGTTAGTATTCAGTCATTGTAAATGTTTCACCATCTTCTGATGTGCCAAAATTATTGTCAATGTTCATGTTTACAGAAAAGCAAATTGATATACAGATACTCACTTTGAATATGAGTGCAAGGCCCTGGTTATTCGGATAATAAATAGGTCAATCAGAAAATGACACAAGTAATTATATCAGATTATGTTTGGCCGATTAAAATTTCATACTATAACTTAGTGAATTTGTCTGCAATCAAATAATCGAAAATGTCCCCAGAGAAATTGTTGTTTGAATGCTTGTTGACATGAACAGATCCCTATACTATGATCCATGGGTTATCCCCCACATAGTGTCTTGTGCTTCCATTTATCTTCTTTTTATATTATGACAGCAAGATTACCACAGCAGTTTAGCCATTGAAGACACACGGCTTTTACACAGTCATTTTTTGAAGCAGTGCTAGCATCAAGTAGTTGCCTGTCATTGTGACTGAGACTAATTTGCTGAAATTTATTAGCCACTTCTCTTTGACACTCCAGCCAGTGATCAGAGCAAACCAAAATTAATTTCTAGCCAGTGTACAGCAAATTAGCTCTGGTATAACATTTACTGCCATGATTTTCTATAGTAGTCATCAAGAGGTCCAGCATTCGATTGAAATTTCCATGGGAGCATGCTCCTAAACAGTCCATTGTAGCCCTTATATGGGATCTAAAAGGCCCATTACAACTTACCATTGAAGCAGCACTACTATCTCTTTCATGCTCCACTCTAATAGTTTTTATTTTTTGAAAACCTAAAATGGACGTGTTATCTCAAAAAACAATTTCATGGTCTTTTCTTATCAAATTTCTCCTCACTCCATTTAAAATAAAAGGAGATGGGAACCTTTCCACAATCATCGGCTAGTTATGAGCTCCATGACGACCAGTGACTTTCCTTTGAAGGTCAGCATCTTACATTCCACATCAGAAGAACACCTGATTGCCCAAATACATGCTGCCAGTCCATGTGACATGGCCCCACTAATTTGCTCAAATTTATCGACCAATTTTCTCACCTTCCTGACTTGTGGCCAATGCCATTGCAGAAACGAAATGCCACTCAACAGTCCACTGCATCCATGGTACCAATTTATTTAATCTTGAGAATTGCAAGAAATTGGTGCCATCTTAGTATCCTTTTAGTCAATCTTTAACATACAACATCACTGAATTGTGTCAGTGTCTAAATATGAAGCAATAAAGCTTTTGAGTGCTTTTAGAAGACTCGGTCTTTCAAAATTTGAGAGAGATTGCAACTTAAACAAAATATTATAACTAACTTTGTTTCTGTATTGTCATCACAAAAATTATGGAACTATGGCCATTTATTGCCCTTGAGCTTAAATGTACTCAAGATCAAGAATTTTGCACATTTGCAGTGTATCTCTGATGCATCAGAAGAGTGTCATATAAAGAAAACAATCGATTACACTCATACTTGTCAGCCATCAAAACAATCGCTGGACAAGAAATGATTCGAATATGATGATTTCACAACCCACAAAATGCACAATGTACAACAACAACAATAAAAGACAATTGTTGGGTAAATTTCGGCTTTCTAATCCTGGGGAAATGAAATTATCCAAGACCATTTGCAACAAGTCTGCAGAGCCTTAGATCATGTAGCAATGTCTGATCTAATCTTTGACAGATTTCCCTCAGGCTTTGTGTAATGCACGCACAATTGTCACCAGACCCTCTGTCTGTTTACATCTGCCCAGGGTGATCAAACAGAGACGGATATCTACCAAATCTTGTTGATGTTTCATCTGGCTGAAAAATTTTTCTCATCTCTCACCAGAGTTCTTTTTGTCACTACAAAGATCTTCAAGAAACCAATGAAAATAAAAAGGGATAACATTGGCAAAGGTACAGATGGATAGTTTGAGGAAGTGCAGTGTATTTAATTTACAAGAATTATAATAATATAATTTTCTACTTTATCATGTCCTTGAAAGATGACAATGCTGAAAGTCTAATCCTGAAATGTACACTACGTATTCTTACAGTTATTTATTTGAAACATACACAAAAAATATTTACTGCAAACCAGACGTTTTATTCATTGTCTCTACAACCAGTATCTTACCTTATAGAGATGCCTTATAGGGTAGGTTATTGTCATTTGGCTGAAAGCTTTAAGTAAAACAATAATGAAGAAATGTGTCCAAGCATGTGCATACTTAAAATATTATCTATTTCCCTGTGGAAAGATGAGGTACTGTGACTTATTACTGTTAACGCATCCAAATACCGGTTCAACAAAGAATCCTGAAAAAAAATCATACAGCAAATCAGCCCAATTCTGTGGCTTTGAGTCAACTGGCAATGTTTCTCATTGCCATGTCCTCCTCCTTTCCAAATTTACCGGCCAACTTCACAAATACAGGACATAAAGCTCCAATCATCCATCCATCCATATAGGCATCCCCTCTTTCCGAGATGCTTTATTAAATTTGGCCATTGCCAATCTGGACTTGTATGGGGAGGAAGGAATCAGTCATCTCATTCACCAAACACGGATACCTACAGCAACATTTATCTTCTTCACCTCCCAACAAGTTTTTGCCTTCTTCCTGTAGTCTATTCTCAGATTAGATGCTGTGGAATTTTTGGATAGCGAGAATGTTAACAACTCTCCATGTGTAAAATAGATGTTCTGTTGTAGAATGAGTGACTTGACTGATTGCACAGGCTGATGACATAATGTTAGAGAGTGATGTCCTCTCAGCCCTACTCAAAGGGCACTAGCTCTGATTTTTGACCGATGCTTTTTTTATATTGAAAGCAAATCGAGCTGTATGACACATTTTAGCATAAATAGATGACAATGGCTCACTAAGATTGGAAAGTTGTTTTCAAAATTTTAATCCAGGCTGTCCTAATTGAACATTTGCTGAAAAAAACCGAATTTTACTCCTTTTTCCTTGACCTTGTGAGGGGGAGGGTTGGTCTAGCGGTATTGTGCTTCAGAAGCATCTGATCGCTGGGCCCAGGGTTTGAATCCAGCTCTTGCTGGGTCACTGAGGCCTATGTTGGACAGCTGTTTCAATCATCCTCTGCCTCATTGTCATGTCCTCCTCCTAACCTAATTAGCCTACCTATTGAATAATTTCAGTATGTAAAGCCCAAGTCATCCATCCATCCATCCTTGACCTTGTGACACTATAACTCCACATTAAGCCATGAGCAAAAAAGACATTTCTTTTTAAAAGAAGTGACCACATGAGATCAATGTAAATGGGATTAACCATTTGCTAAATGTGTTGGACAAACTGTTTTCATGCTCTGTTGCTTAGTTCTGGCAAATACTTGACCGAGTTTCTTCAGCTAAGCAAGTTTTGGCTACCACTACCAAGCCAGATGGAAGACCTTTGCCTCTGATTTTCTGGTCAAACAATTCCAAGAGCCACTGGCTATAGGTCAGTGAGATTTGCTTAGATGGCACAGACCAATGTTTAGTATTCATTCTTTGTAAATGTATCCTACATCTGACAGGCCAAAATTATTGTCGAATTTGCAAGACATGAAGAGTGAAGATGCTAGCTGGTGTCCATCCAAAATTTAGTTTATATCGGGCAACATTTTTAAATTCTAACCACCAAGGAAATAGCTTATCCTGAACAAATTTTTGTGTGAATTGCCAAACACAAGAAGATCTGCAAATGTCTCAGCATGATATCATGCTCTCAGTCAGTCAAGCAAATTTGAAGGTTACATAGTTGTTGGATGGATTATAAGTAAGCAAGTCTGGCTTCCTTCGGCGCCATCTTTGCTTGTTGACCTCAATAATTATAAGACTGCCCCTTGTGCGGTCATGCAGCAGTCTCTCGTCAGGGTGCAAAATGCACTAAACATACTACACGAGGAAGGCGGTCACATAAGGCTATTCGATCTAACAAAAGGGTGTCTTACAATGCAGGTATCACTGTATAGGGCCATTGTTAACTAAGACTTCTCCCGATGCCTCCACCGTTAAGTTAACTATTCAAGACTGATATTTAAATCGCAAGATAAGGCCTCGCACGATGCCTCATCTTGCCCATGATTATCAATCTATATCTATTATACTGCGTGACTTTGCCAGAAACCATCTAGTTGATTTTTTAATGTATTTAGGCTTGTGGCGTTAACAAATATTTAACTTATGGGAGACTATTCCATAATTTTGGTATTCTATTCCTGAATGAATTTTTCCTTTAGTCAAGCCTCAGTTTTTTGTTTTCGAATAACTTGAGTAGATGACCTCTAGTGGAGCTTTTTTCCCTAAGGCATTAACAGTTGTAAATCTCCATAATCTCAAAAATGCCTTTAGTCACCTGAATTGGATGGTCACAGTTTTAAGTTGTTGGTTTCTGTTTTATACGGTTACATCTGGAAAATTGTGTATTGTTGAAAAGTAGTGTCACAGTTAGCACAATTCCATTCAGCTATGAATTTTGACAGTTGTAATATGTAACTGTTCGAATGTTTAGTTGTTTAACATTGCTTTTCTTTGTGGCCATAATCGAAATTTCAAGTGATCACAGCTCATTATCGCTGGGAAAAAAAGCTCTAGTGGAACAGCTGATTCTTTTCAGTTCCAGAGATACATTGACATCACAGAATTTGTCTATGATTTTGTACACACGAAGATAGAAGGAATGCATTAAAACAAAATGGAAATAGGCGAGATTGTTGTTTCTTTTGTTTTGAAAAACTTGCAATATCAAGAGTTACAAGAGCGCCCTTTAAATAGAGTACATTGTGCACGTTATTTTTAAAATTGACTCAAAATCTGTGAACAATACCCATGACATAATTGGTCTTATTGTGTTCAGTACATCAGAGAAAAAACAAGACAGCATTTTAGACGAACACCCTCCTTCAATGAAGAAAGTGAATTTGTTTTATATCAACTCCTTAGGCCTACAAGTTTATTTAACAAAATTTCACATCTCAGAAGGGCAATACAACACAAAAATTGCCCAAATCATAACATGTGCCCTTTTGCTTTCTACTTGAGAACGCATTTTGAAATGTATAGCCGGCATATTCAAACAGAAAATGCACTGTGCCAGTTAACATAAAGAAGTGGAGTACTCTTCTCTAGTATCTGTGCACCACTTCTCATTGCTACAGTAGTCATTGAGTTTTTTTGTTGTAACTTAGTCTGTCAGTTGTAAGGTCAGATGATGTCTGCAGTGGGCATGATTTTCTATGGCAGTGATGAAGAGGTCCAAGCATTCAATTGAGATCTCCATGCAGGTCATTAAGAGAGGTCCTGCTCCTTTCACAGTCCATTGTGGCCCTTGTGTGAGGTCTAAAAGGTCCATTAGAACTTACAAAACCAGCGCTGCCCTATAGAAATTCCCCTAAGAGGTCACAACCTCCCAATAGCTTCACTGACCACCAAGTCCTATTGCACCCTGAAGCATTGCAAACAGACAAGAAGAAGAAATCTACACTCTCTACACCTACTTTCTATGTTGTTGAGTAGTACCCATACTGAGAGGAAGAACTATGTAAGTCTGAATCATTCAGCCTGGAAGTATAAAGTGTCAGAATAGTGTTTTGGTAATTTTTTTTTGCCGATTATTGCTTTTAAGTAAATTGAGTAACAATCTGTGTTTTTATTACTAAGTATACTGCATTTCAAAAAAAGGTTGTCGCATTATCTCTCACTGAGGTGTATATGGTGTAACACTTGGGAGTAGAGGCCCAAAAAGAAAAAAAAAGTTCTGACAAGGGAATAATCAGAACTTCCAATGTGTTGGTTACAAGGAATTCACCTACGTGGAATCAAATAGCCTTCCATACCAGATCAGCATTGGAAGTTGAAATATTTCAAGCTTTGAGATCCAAATGAGTTTAGAAGCACCAATTATTTCCTGCACAAAATTAATGTAAGGTACCCTAAATGCACTGCTGTTATATTATTATTTCCTCTGAAGTTCTGACAAAAATGTGACACATGTATAAAATTATCTTTTTGTTTCTATACAACTAATTCCATTGCATCTTGGCAACCGCCAAAGACACCCAATATTCAGGAGCAGCTGGACCGGAGTCTAGAATTTCCTCTGGCAGGAAGACAATGCCATCTGGGGGGAAAGAGGCTAATGAGGTCTGTGAGGGGATTTTTCATGTAGGCAAATGCCATCTGGTCTTGTAGAACTGCCATTTATTCTCATTATGGCAAAAAAAACAAGTAGGGCAAAAAGCCTGACCATAAGACATTAATCATGCATCTGTGCAACAAACTGCTAATTTTGTTGTGTCTAGTACAGCTTGTTTGTCAAAGGTTTATGACAGCAAACAACTTGTACCAGAAACTGTCCTATTTTCCCGAACACCAAAGTTTGAGATGACGATTGGAATTCTCAGGCCATATATTTATGAAACTAGCTCATTTCAATCAGCATGAGTATGACTCAACAACATAGAAAGTAGGTGTAAACAGTGTAGATTTCCTCTTCTTGCCCTGTTTGCAAAGTTTCAGGGTACAGAAGGCGGTCAGTTGAGCCATTGGAGGTTGTGACCTCTTGAGATCATTTCTATAGGGCAGCGCTGGCTTTATAGGTTGTAATGGACCTTTTAGACCTCACACAAGGGCCACAATGGACTGTGAAAGGAGCAGGACCACTCTTAATGACCTGCATGGAGATCTCAATTGAATGATTTGACCTCTTCTTCACTGCTATAGAAAATCATGCCCACTGCGGACATCCATCTGACCTTACAACTAAACAGTTCTATGGCCTGACAAGTCGACATTACAACAATAAGACATGTCACTCTCCTTACTTTTAAAATGTCTACTGTAACAATGAGATCATTCATCAGTCTCCTCTAATGCTCAACATACTTTTTGTCTTGAATGTATAATTACAATGTGGTCAATTCCACCGTGACTTTGGGACAATTAATGTATTTTCCATCTTAATAGTAGTCAAAATTTACTAGAAGGAATCAGAGGAAGGTATTGCTGTTGTGCCATTTTGTTGCTGTGTCCATAAAGTTGCAAAAAAATTATAAAAACATCCCTTGAATTTGATTCTTAGTTTTGATATGAGGTCAAATATGCTCTTGTGACTGATGGGACTTTTTTGACCACCGCTTTTTTTGAGTTTACTGCACTTGTAATTACTATCTCAGTTCACATGCCACAGCTTCTTGTCATAGTGCATTGTAATTGTATTGAGATAAGCTTTCAAATCAGGCCCACATTTAGACTGGTGGATCAATTGTTCTCCAGCAGCACCTCATTCATTTTGTGACTGATGGGACACCTCTTTGTGACTGATGGGACAGTATCTCAGAAGTATTTAATAAAAGACTTTTGATTCATATTATTGATAAAATATGCTGTTATGGTAACACAATAATTCATCAGAAAAGTATGCATTATCAATGTAATACATTTTATAGGTTCAAGATGGCAAATTTTGAGATACACAGACATGAGGTATTGTATATATTTGCAGTAATATATTAAAACAAATTTGACCTTAACTTCATGAACCTGATGATATTTTACATCTAAAATAATAGTGATAGCCATGAACAGCAATATAAGATTGTTTTATCGGCCTTTCCGTATCCTTCATTCAGTTGCATTTATCAAATGAGCATCTCTGATGATACATTTTAACATCGTACATGGTACAGGTTAATGACCGAATCTCATCTTTTAATGTTGTGCTTGGTAGACTAATTAGGATAGGAGACATGGGCAAAATTTAATGGGAGAGAAATGAGCGTGACTCTGCACCCATGCAGTGATCGGCAGCTCAGGGTGCTACCAACTGAGCTGACTAACCAACTTACAATATGAAATTCTGCACTGAAATAATTATTACTCTGGCATGAAAACATGATTTTATCTGAGCTGTACCAACTGAGATGAGTCTGTACAATTAGTTCAGGCGTTGTGAAACATTTGGTTGTTTTTATTATTGATGACATGAAATCTACTCTCAAAAATTTATATTTATGAGTTGCTCAGTCTGTATTCCATATATAGTATAACTTACCTGACTGTTATGTTCTTATATTCCTTTCAACATTAATAGACCCTGGCATACAGGTCAGTAACAAGTCTTCCATCATCAAAAAATTTACGATGCTCCAAGTGGGATTTTTGTGACTTTAGGCACAGGATTTCAGTACTTTTTTTGTCCTAAGAATTATTGGAAATTAAAAAGGACAATCCACATTCATTTATGTGCAGTTTTGCACAAAATAATAAAGATTAAATCAACAAGAATAAGTAATTAGCTGCTTGTGGTCAATTTATCACGTTTCAGCGTGACTGACGGGACAAAGTTTACACAACATTTGTCATACAAACGAGTGTGAATAACCTTCAAGGCAATTCATGTCCTGCTATCTGTCACTTAGTACTAGATAGCAATGACAAAATGTCTGCTGAAAACAGATAATTCACTGAGTGAGATCAATTTATCACGTTTGAGCGTGACTTCGGGACAATGTACAGGCAATGTCTCACATAAATGAAGTGTGAATCGTCTTCAACATAAGTGTCAGTAAATATGTTTTCAAAACAACTGCCCAGTACCTTTACAAACCAGAAAAACATGACTTTGCTTTTCTGTGATGTATGTGTGATCAGTAAGAAGATAATAAGCAGCTGCTTCTTTCCATTTTCTTTTTGCCTAAAAATCTGAACAGATTTTACAAAAATGTTGATTATTTCCTAACGGAACATGATATCTGCAAAATTTAACTTGTTTTGCGCAGTAGAGACTATACTGGTTTGTTACTCTGAATGATTTGATGATCATTAAGATTTTAAAAAATGCTATAAGTGGTACACTTCTGTGGAATTGACCATTATTGTAACTATCATATTTTTCGTAATTGCCATTATAGGCCCAATAAATGAAGACAAATTCCTTCAAAATATATACAAACTGTTCTTAATGCCGTGAAAACTTGTATTTTGTTCACATATGAAGCATCGCCGGACTCACCTGAAGTTGATTGGAAATGTACATCTATACTTAAAATCTATCTGTTAATGATTAACAGTGAATTTTACATAGAATTGTCGGACTCATTAGCTTTAAATAAGGATATATATTTAGGGGTTGCATCATTTGTTTGACCTGAACTTTCGCTCTTAATTCTAATTTTGATTTCAGCACTGGAATTGAATGCGGGACCCAGCGATTGGAAGCCTTCTGTACTACCTCCTCCTAAGGTTGCCTATTTTATGAAATGTGGCAATTGACCGTCTTGACTTGTATGGGAAGGAAAGGATCAATCATCTCATCACCAAACGAGGATACCCAAAGCAACATCACTTCCTCAGTTGGCATCCCTACAAACACTTCCAAACTTCCTGTTGTTTATTCTCTGATTTGATCAATTGCTCCAGAATTTCTGAAGGCTGTGGTGATGATGTTTACAAGTATCCATCAGTCAATTGATACAAGCTTCCATCAATCAAATAGACTTTCTTACAAGTTGAATGACTGATTTGATTGATAACTCTTCTTGGTGATGTTCTACAATCTTGACTAATGTCACCTTCAGTTTTACTTGAAGGTCACTTTGATATCTGTGATTGCTGCTCCTCTTTCATATAGAATCTTGAACTGGTTGTCAAATGATAATGACCATGGCTCACCAAGATTACGGAGTTGTCGTTGGTTTTTTTTTTTTCATTAGACAACTTCATAATTGAATGTCATGCTTGTTCCGCTAAAATCAAATTTCATTGAATTCAATTTTTTTCACTCAGTAGAAGACCAGGTTTATTTCAGTTTGTAGCAAACAAGCAAACACACATCTAGTAGGCCTGCAATCGAAACAAGAAAGAGCACTCATGTGTTGAATCTTGAGCTTCGGGTACACGTACCTTCAATATAAAATACAACTAGTACATGGAAAAAATATGGTCTCATTATTCAAGTCAGGCATACAGTATAAAAGATTCCTGCACCACTTTTTCCTTTGTGGATAGTTATTTCAGAAACCTGATCATGAGCTGCAACTCAATAGCGACATGTGACTTTCCCTCAAAGGCAAGTGTCTTCTATTCCACACCATAAAAACCTCTGATTATCTGATCATATGCCACCACTCTTGAAAAGTCTTGATGCCAGGGTCAACCTAATTTGCTCAAATTTATTGACCACTCTCTCATGACATCCTGGCCTTGATGTAATGTGGTGACTGCTGACAATTGGTGGATGATTCCTGCAGCCTTGGAGAGGATGTGGCTCCCTCTGGCTACGCAATAGCCAATCAGAAGCTTTATTTATCAGAGATTGGGCAGCTCAACAAGACTCCAGAGTGAAGCCGCATTGAGTGGCAATATATTAGTAATTGAGGCCAACACAACAGACATGTTATTTTTTATATCTTGTGAAGACGAAAATCGTATTATTGAAATTGGCGTACCAGAGGGGAGGGCAGGGGGAGCGGTCGTCCCCCCCCCCCCCAAAAGTTGGGGAAACAGATTCGGGCAAAAAGGTTAAAAAATTCAGGCAGATGATTAAATAAAAACTATTGAAAATTAATGATTTCCAAGCAATTTCATTTGGAATGGCATTAAATTTTAATCTTTAAATAATCAAGCGATGTTTTACAATGGATGTATGTAATTGATCTATTTGTGCTTATCATAATTTATGTATACCAGCATGCCTCTAGCAAATGAGATGTATGTGTATGTTTGTGGTGCAGAAATGTATGGTTTCAGTCTTTCAGATGTTTTCCTAAAAGTTGATGAAGTGATGCATGACGTGCACTCGCCACACGGCACACGCGCTTGCATTTGTCGTACCCTGGTGGGAAAGCAGAGAAATTCACGATACAGCAACTTATTTATTTAAGAGGAAGAATGGGGAAGAGAAATGGCGCAGTAGAAAAAGAAACAATGGGAATAGGTTTGAAAGTGGTTGCATTTGATGAAGACATGGCTGGCTGAACCGCTGTTGAGGATCAGCGTTTTCAAGACCTGGGAAGAGCGGGAGAGGCTAATATATGAAGCATAATGTCATGGCAGGTTTTGATAAACTTTATGAAATAAACTTTATATCCAGTTAGATAGATAGATGTATCTATAGATAGATAGATGGATGCTCAGATCATCTATAGCTGCCATCTATCACGGTGCTATGAAGTTTTGTCGGTCTTCTTGTCGAAAATCCTTAAACAATGATCTGGAGAATGAATATTGATTTTTACTCTTATTCATTAATTAATGAATTAAACTTGTCATGGTCAGGAAAATAATATAAATATTTGATTACGAATAATTGCATGCCATCTCACAATTATTGACCTCAATATGCAACTAAGGTCTTATCGGTCAATCGAATAATCAAAAGAAATCAATATATTTATATATAAATAATTTATTTCATACACAGAATCATACAATGCATGTACATTAATGGTATTATCATATGTATAAAAAACATGGGTAGGCCTACCCCAGAAACATACGATGACAGAATACATTAATGCCAGCTTAAATTGGCAAGTGATATTTGATATTAAGAGATCCACGTGGCACTTTAGAATGTAACACTACAATAGAATATTAGAATAGAACAGATGTTGGGCATTACATTGATGTAGCCAATATAGAATGTAAATGGCTGCCGCATCAATGCAATCCCCTTAATCTAGCAGATTTAAATCTATGAGTCGAGAACCTAATCAATAAATATAATCGCATTGTAAAAAGAGAAATAGCGATATTTTTTAAAATCCTAACATAATCCTAAACAGGCTATTACAGATTTGGCACAGCTTGTTCGATTTGACAATGTTAAAAATATATATCCAAATGCACTACCATTCATTCAGTACTACCACCATTCGCAACCATCCATTCTACTTTCGCTCTCTTATTACTCATCCTAATGATGGCTAACTATGTTTCGCACACTCAAACTTTACATTCTCGTAAAATCCTGTCATGCCTATGCTTACAGCCATTTTCATAATTGTAGACATTCAGCCTGATTATATTTTTCTTCTAGGACATGTATACTATAGGGAAAAGTGACATCAAATAACTTATGAAATCACTTTGCCCTATGGAATAACATGTCGGAGGAAAAAAAAATCATTTTCACACTCAGTGTCTACAATAACGAAATCAGCTGTAAATAAATAATAATAATTTATCAATGGAATGAATTTCTTAAGTTATGGAGAATAATCTTACAATTCATCTCTGCTAGTGGAAATAGGCCCTGAGGCGTTATCAACAATGAATTTCACTAGATCGTCGTAACTTCTGTCTCCCTCATAAGAGATGGGATTCTCCTTTTCGTCTTTCTTCAGAAAGAGGATTGTAGGGAAGGCCTCAATCTTGAAGAGGTCGGGCAAATCGTTGGCAGTGGCGTCGATCTTGGCGAGGACCAGGTCTTGGTTGTGCTTCAAGTCCTGGGCGACCTTCTTGTAGATGGGGTCGAGTTGTTTGCATTCGGGACATCCGTGTTTGTAGAACTCGAGGAGGACGTCCTTCTCCTGGTTGACGATATCCTGGAAGGTCTTTCCGACGACAACGGTCACAGCTCCCTGCTTCTTGGGGACCGGCAGGGATTTTATGTGGGGAATCAGTTTTCCTGGAAAATAGATAGAATAGGTTAATTTCAATCCCAGACATAATGGCTTGATGGATGGATGATTTGGGCTTTATGTCATGCATTTATGCACTTGGTAGGCTAATTAGGACCGGAGAAGGTCACAGCAATGAATGAGTTTAAGGATGATAAATGAAATTGTTAATGTCATGTTTTTGCAAATCTACTGAAGCTACTGTAGGGAATGAGTACTATTTCCAAATTCTTCATAAGTTTACTTGCTGCTGCAGAGCAGACCATTTGAAGCATTTATAAATCACACAGCAAATTGCTACAGCAAAGGGCCATATATATATTATTTATGCTGAGATAAGATACAGAATTAATTAGGTGATTGTAATTTTTGCATTGTTACTGGTTGCTGTAAAATTCAAGGCTTACAAAATATTACTGGTCAAACTGGGAAAGTCAGTGATTATTGTAATTTTGGGTGAAAGCTTCATGACTTGCAATTATGTCATTACGTTTCAAGTGCCGCTTTTGGATTTTAGGTTTCATTCTTGACATTTGCAATTATCATGATTGTGAAATGAATGAGATGTGATGAGCCTACCTTCTTTGAAGCTATCGATGAAGGCGCGGATGGCAGTGGCGTTATACTCCTCAGTGGGTTCCATTGGGTATTTGGCATCATTCTCTCCGAGGATGGCAACATTGAATTCTTCGCCGGACTCCAAGAATCCAAAGTCAGAGAAGAGTTGAAGTTGGTCATCCTCATCGCAGACAGCAAAAGTAATCTCGGGGTAGTCGTGGGCAATCTCGGCGAATTTCCTGTGCCAGAGCTGGGTGGCTGGAGAGAGAAAAAGGATGGTTAGTCAAGGATAAACTTGCAGTTCTGAAACTTATTTTGAAATGATATTGGGTCAAATCAAAAGTTTTAAGAGATCAGTGTTTGTTGGTGTTTTAAGTCAGACATAATAAGCAAATTTTGGTTTTGAAACTTCCGAGTTTTAATATAAAATCAATAAAGCTGACAAGATATAACTAGAAGGGGGACTGTTGGAAAACTAAACTGCCAGTCAAATAATAGGAAGTCATAATTGTTCTTAGGGCAGACTTCTACAACCTCTATATTCAGATTTCATAAATGTATTTACAAATCAGTCTAATTACTTATCAAATAATCATTTAAAGACAGAAAATCGCGTTTGAAATTCCCACCTTTTCTGTAGGCGTGGCTGAAATCAACAGTGTAGAAGGCAATGGCCAGGGGGCGCCTGTCTTCGTATCTCTTGGTCATGGTCTTGCCTGACAGTTCTCCCACCAGGGGGACCTTGTTCTTGCTGATGAACTCGGTAATGTCTTCTTCAGTGGCGTCATCCTGAAATTATATAAAAATATGAGCCATTTGAAATTTGATGGACAATAAAGAAATATATTAAATATATTATATATATATTCAAGAATGTATAAATACAGTTTAGCAGTTGCAGGCGTAAGAGATTCTTGGGATTCATTTACAACTTGCTACACACTATATTGGCAATATTTGATTGGTTGGTAGACAGTAAGAGCGTTAGTGAGTTGTTCAGTGGAACAGAATAAGCTCTTTATCACAGTTGTTATCTCACACAGTTGTGAGAATTATACAAATAAGCTTTTCTGATGTCAGTGTGTGCTCTTAGCCAATCTAACAAGTTTATTCTATAGCATCTATAATGCTTTCTCTTGATTTGTTGCTAAATTCCTGAATCTCATACTAAATTAAACACCTGTAATGATTCAAGATAGTAAAAACTTTTCATGTCCTACCTTGGTGAGGGTGTGCCATTTGGGCTCGTATTTGGAGATGAGCAAGCTTGGGAGGAAGACAACAATGGAGTTTTGAGGGATGTCACTGTCTTGGGCAAAGGTGTGGGAGAATTTGAAGTCATTTCTCAGCTTGTTGGCAGTCTCCATGTAAGTCTTGAAGAGAGGGGTGTTCTCATTCTCGAAGTACCCCACGATGGAGATGTCGTGGCTGCTGATGGTGTTTCTTGCGGCCTTGGCGCCTTCTTTCAATAGCGAAGCATCCCCACTCTGTCTCTTCATGTGCTTGACGATTGACTTCTTGGTCACGCCTCCCATGTATTCAGTGTGGTTTCCGTAACGGAAGATCAGCATAGCTGGGTATTCAGTGATTCCGAATCTGGTGGCAAGAGTAGGCTCAGCGGCGCCATCGACCTAAAAGCAAAAGAATATCATCTCATGTAAAAAAAAGTATTGCAGCACATATCCAGTGAATAATACAATACTTTCTCTTAGTAGCCTGCAATCTAACAAGTTGAGCTAAAGGGCAAACCCCAAAGCAAAGTGCTCAGGAGTAACCTATTATAGACAATCGGCATCATATTATAAAAAGTCTAATAATATTATTCATGGACTCCTCAGGCTTTTCCAGTCAAACGACTGATTGTTCAGTTATGAAAACTTGCAAGCAACCTTCCTGCACTGCCCACAGGGTCCTAAGCTGGGTTTGGTGTTATGGTGTAATTACAGTCACGGAAATTGAAGTGATGTTTTCTATATTCCCCTCTTCCCACCCATTTCTAGCAACTGAAACGTTCAGATATTGGTTCTATGCTCACCTTGGCAAGGGGAACTGGGGGATCGAGCTTCTGGAGGTCTTGGGCAGCTTTCTCGTAATCGGGGGCAAGCTTCTTGCAGTGACCGCAAGTGGGAGTGTAAAACTCGACGAGGATCAGCTCAGCGTTGTTTACGGTCTCGTCGAAGTTCTCGGTGGTGAGGGTGATGGCGGCCTCTGGAGGGGGAGCCCAGTCTGGGGAGGCCTTGTCTTCCATGTAGCTGACAATCTCATCTTCTTCCAATCCTCCTTCGTATTCGTAAGCCTTTCCATGCTTGAAGAACTTCAGAGTGGGGTAGCCCCTGATGTCATATCTGAAGAGAATAAGATTAAGATTAAATTTATGAATTACAGAAACAACAACTGATTAAAGCTAAGAATGTTATAACTGTCTAAAAATCAAGTAATGATTAATTTATTTGTTACAGAAGAGTTTATGATTTTAGATACTGAGCCTGAATGTTACTTATTTCAAGGAGATGTATTCTGGAAGGAAAAATGATGTCATGAGTTTTTTAATGTCACTTTTTCTTAAGGAATACTGTCCTTTAAAGAAAACGTTCAGGCTTAGTTCCTGAAATTATTCAATAATGTAAAAGAGACTTACTCCTTGGCTAGTGCTTCTTGATCATCACAATCGACCTTTCCGACGAGGACTCCCTTCTCAGCCAGACGAGTAGCAGCGGCTTTGTAGGCGGGGGCGAGGGATTTGCAATGTCCGCACCAAGGAGCGTAGAACTCAACCAGGAAGGTCTCCTTGTCCTTAACAATGCCGTCGAAGTTGTCGTCGGTGAGAATGATCACATCTCCATCTTTTTCGGGCTCACTTTTGTTCTCTTCTTGTTTCTCTTGATTCTCTTCTACGTAATTTTCTTCCTCACACCTGACGTTGGTCGCAGAAAAGACCAGAAGGCCAAGAAGCAGGAATAAGATTTTGTCAATCGCCATGTTGTCGGTGTTCACAAGGGCGCTTTACTTATGATTATTTAGTAAAGCGTGTTGACAGTAAGCTCCAAAATATTAGAATATTGTCAGATATCAAGTACAATGCTGCTCAATGTCTGAGTCTGTACTGATTGTGTGGTGCTCAGTGAGCAATGTGTACAGTTCATTGGAAACCATCCCCATTTATATGATGAAACTTCGCACATGAATAGCTCCACCAGAACTTTCAGCCAATGAGAGCCTGCCAGGTCCCCTGGTAAGTACCTTTTTCCAATCATAGATTTCCCGCCATTTGGGTATGGAGAAATTATTGAATGATGACACCCAATTGCCTAGGGCCTTGTACAGTCATGAGGTGGCAAGCCTGTACCCAAGGCAGCTGCCTCGGGCAATTATTGATACCTACCCTGTTAAAATTCGATTACGTTAATGCATATGAAATTTTTAAATGGGACTTATAATAATAAATACTTTTTTATTTCCCGATTTTTGAAATATGAACATATTTCGGAAAAAAATCAACTACTTTCTCAATTTTTAGCAAACGTTAGTCCAACAGCTTTATTTCAGGTCTGATCAAGAAAATAACTTCTTTGTGCTAACTTGTAAGCCTATGAGAGAACTTATGACACAATAATCCTCTCCCATTTCTTTAATAATACGATAAAATGACTTAAATTATACAGCACAATTTCCACAAAAACAAGATATTCTTGTTTCGGGTCTTAGGATATGAATGCAAAAGAAAAGTACATTAAATAATAAATATTAAGTAAATATACAGCTTTGGATATATATCCAATACACATAAAAAATTTCGTCACCTTTTATTAGATGGTTTATTAGATAGATGTGGCCTATTATGAAAGGTAAAATTTATTTTGATATAATAAATCTATAGATACGATAGACACAACTTGTTGTTTAATTATATCAGACAAAATAAGTTTTGGCCTCTAAACAAAATAGATCTGATAAAGATAGATAGATAGATAGATAGATAGATAGATAGATAGATAGATAGATAGATAGATAGAAAGATAGATAGATAGATAGATAGATAGATAGATAGATAGATAGATAGATAGATAGATAGATAGATAGATAGATAATTAATTCACTGTTTAAGTGGATTTAATGCAAACTATTTCTCAATAAGGCATACCAACTGGTCAGGGGCGGACTGGCCTATGTGGCAAAGTGGCGGCTGCCACGGGCCCATTCACTCAGGGGGGCCCATGCAAGATTCCAAAAAATAAAAATTTCAAGTAAAGAGAGAAATGTTGCTCTAAGGTTCATGATTGTGTACTAAAACCATGCTGACTTGAAATGACAACACCCTCTCATGTGGGGGCCCCCTCCCTAATTTTAACACTTTGCCAAATTTATATAATAGTCCTGTTGTATTTTGCTTTTCTATTTTTAAATATCGCCGATGGTAGGGACCTAGGGGCCCATTGACTTATTTTGCCACAGGCCCGAAATGCCGCCAGTCCGCCCCTGCTACTGGTACAGCACTTCAGTGGTCATTATAGATAGAAAGAAAGAAAGAAAGAAAGAAAGAACGATAGATAGAAAGATAGATAGATGGATAGATAGATACATGTAGATAGATAGATAGATAGATAGATAGATAGATAGATTGATAGATAGATAGATAGATAGATAGATAGATAGAAAGAAAGAAAGAAAGAATGATAGATAGATAGATAGATAGATAGATAGATAGATAGATAGATAGATAGATAGATAGATAATTAATTCACTGTTTAAGTGGATTTAATGCAAACTATTTCTCAATAAGGCATACCAACTGGTCAGGGGCGGACTGGCCTATGTGGCAAAGTGGCGG